>CM077088.1:69373825-69973825 GCA_039513925.1 Platanthera zijinensis | reverse complement strand
GCGTGAAGAGCTAGAATTTGGGACCCTTCCTGGAGAAGTCTTCCACATCCTTTCTAATGGTGGGACAGAAGTATCCGTGCCTTAGAATTCTCTGCTCCAGAGTACGAGTTCTCGAGTGGCTATCAAACTCTTTTGAATGGATCTCTTAGAGAACGCGGAGAATTTCGATCTCTGACAAACATCTGGCTAATGGGCCCGAGATAGTCTTGCGATAAAGCTCCCCCTCTTACAGTAAATAATAAGCAGCTTTGTAACAGAACTTTCTCTGATCCCCCTCGCTGGCAGGCAGCTGACCCGTCGTTAACAACGTAACAAACGGATCCTTCCATGAGGTTCTTTGCTCGATCTCCATTATCTCCCCTTCCTCGATGGATGGTCAAAACAACTCGGTCACAGTACCCCCCTCCCCCGCCTAGGGTCCGTATTTGGCGAGATAGTTTGCTTCGGAATTTTCCTCCTGGGGTACATGCGCGACGAAGAAGGATTGGAATCCACCGATCTGACCATTTACCTTGACCAAGTACTTCTGCAGGATTGGATCATTTACCTCAAACTCTCTTTTGATATGCGACACGACCACCATTGAATCGGTGAAGGCCCTGAGGTCCTGGATTACTAATTCCTTGGCGAGACGCAAGCCAGCCACCATGGCTTCGTACTCCGCCTAATTATTCATGATGGGGAAGAGGATATCAACTGCTTGCTCAATCCTGGTTCCATGGGGGCTTACTAGCACGACTCCGGCTCCTACGGAATACCTGCCTGAAGCCCCGTCCACAAACATCTTCCAAGAGACTTGGCTAGAAGAGCCTTGGTATCATCCCACCTCGGCTGAGATGTCTGCCAGGAAATCTGATACTGCCTGTGCCTTGATTGCTACCCTCGGAGAGTAAGAAATGTCGAACTCGCTAAGCTCCACTGCCCACTTTTCCAACCTCCTTGAATGCTCCACTCCATACAAGATACCACATAATGGATGATCGGAGACAACCCTGATGGAGTGAGACTGAAAATAAGGATGGAGCCTCCGAGCCGAAACCACTAGAGCAAACACTAATTTCTCCAAGATAGGATATCTCGTTTCCACCTGTCGCAACACTCTACTTACATAGTAGATGGGGAGCTGCTTCTTGCCTTCTTCTCTGACTAACACCGAACTAATCGCCTCAGCCCCCACTCCCAGATAGAGTAGGAGATCTTCACTTCCCCATGGACTTTGGAGGAGAGGAGCTTGAGTTAGTTGTTGCTTGATCTTTCCAAAAGCTTCCTCACACTCTAGGGTCTACTCAAACTTTTGGCTGCCTCAAAGAGCTTTGAAGAATAGAGAACACTTCTCTCCCGCCTTGGAGAGAAAACGGCGATGGCTGCGCTCCAAGCAAAAATGTCGATGTTATCCTGTAGGCAAGCGACCATCTCTATATTTCCCTCCAGCGGCAGGGATCCTCAGACCTTCAGCAAACCGGGCTCTCCTCTACGGGAGATCACTTCCACCTCTTCCACCTCCTCAGTAGCACACAACCCTTTCTCTCTTTCCAGCAGCTCCTCTAACCTCTCCGCGTACCCCATCCAGCTGATGGTACTGACAGCAATCAGGTAGCATTCCCTAGAGGCCTTGGGATCTCCTCTGATCCTGACTTGAACATCCCCCTGACAGTATTTCAGGAACTGATGATAAGACGACGGAATGACCTTGAAATAGTTGAAGAGGGGATGCCCGAAGATGGCGTTATATCTGCTAGGCGCATCGAGGATGACAAAACGACATCGGATCGAAGTTGTAACACTTCCCCTGTAAAGACCATATAATATGGGTTCGGCCGGGGCCCCATAACATACGAACGCCACAGCTTTAGTGTTAAAAGATGATATGAAAACTACCAAATCTCAAAACTCCAGACAAATACAGCGGAAACAGAACACTAACAGACAGAAGTTATCCACTAGCAGTAGAGTATCAGATGGCCTTAAGGCCTTACATAATAATAGTCCAAATAAAAATGTGCCAAGCACTCCTAGGCTACCTCGGCATGCAAGCCGGACATAAACATAACAAGAGTAGCAAACACAAAAGGAAAATCCAAGCACAGCAACACTTCATGAGGCTTAGGACTCTTCGCCCAGCGCGCTAGCTCCTGCATGCGATCCTTGCCCTGTAAGGATTTGAAGTAACGCGGGTCAGCAAAGGCTGACCTCTACTGTGTAACAAACACATCTCCTCCCGGCCGTCCCTAACGGACCCCGGGGTACCACTCTACCTGCAAGTTAGCACTTCGTATACCAAAAGAGCATGTATAATAAAGCGGTAAAACAGGCTTGGATGTCTCATACAGCATACATGTTTTCTATGTTTTGTACAAGGTGAAAGGGGCCTACTATGCAACATGAATGCAACCCGGGTTTCACCTAAGGCACCCTAGCTCGTATACATCTAGCACAACATCAAACACTGGGTACTTCCGTTTCCCCATTGGCTTAAAGCCGCAAACAAAAGGGAACCACCATGTCTCTAACGGCACACACGCCGTCACACGGAACCTTGCAAAGGCCCCACCCGCACAAGGGTCATAAACCCCGGGCTTGCCCGCACATTCTGACTTCGCACGTCAGGGTTCCGTCTCACACTGACCGATTCTAAGAAGCCTTGCTAGACCCCACCCGCTCATGGCTAAATTACCCGGGCTTGCCCTCCGCTCGGCATTCTCGTCAGTCTCACACAAGGGGCTAGTCCCGCCGGGACACTTTCCCCACATGACTTGCGCGTCACGGGATAGCCAGCCGACCACGGAGACATAGCCACGCCTTTGCACAACACACACAAAGGTTTCCCCACCCCAATCACCATTCGCACCGTATCTTTCCCGTGCTCCAAGGAAACCATCTACCGCACAAAGCGGAGCTAACCTTGTCCGATTCCGACTACGAGTACTCACTCAAATAAAAAAGGGGAAAATGCATACACACAACGGCGTCTCGCTGCAACGGATTTCTACCGAATCCTCAAAGCTCGCTATGCAACATCACCGGATAGGACTAACGGTCGCGACCACAGCTTCACCCACAATGCCTAATCCGCTAACGGAGCGGATCTCTAATGCAAGCATGCCGGGATGAACATACTCAACCCGGAGGTTCCTCTTGAACCTAGGCTACACGAATCCCTCTCATTTGAGAGATCCGGTGCTCAAAACACGAAAGGAAGGGGATGCTATTCATGCATCCTAAATCCTAAAAACCGAGAGGAGAAGTGTCGTTACCTTCCGTCCCCTCTTCCTAGCCATGGAGAAGATTTGCTCGGTTGAACACCACCGCAACGCTCCCAACTTCGTGGATCTGAACTCCGCTCGCCAAACGGACCTCCGAAGCTTCGCCGGCGGCCGGAACTTGGCCTCCTTGCTCTCCCTTCTCTCTAGAACTTAGAGAGATAAAAGAAAGTGGGGAATGAGGGTTTGGAACCCTATTCCCGTCCTTAAACCGCCCAGGGAGGCTCCCCACTGTTGGATCTTCCAGAGAAAAGAATGAACGACCACGATCGGAACCCAAAATAAAAAATCTGGGCCGAACACGGGTTGCAACACGGCCGTGTGCAGGGCCGTGTCAACCATTCGCCGTCATCCCAAAATTCCCAACCAGAACACGGCCTGGAACACGGCCTCTGACACGCCCGTGTCAGACCCGACACGGCCGTGTCACTAGCCGTATCAAGCACGTGTACCACACTCATCCAAACTACCCGAGAAGGACACGGCCCTTGACACGTCTTCGAACACGCCCGTGTCACGGCTGACACGCCCGTGTCAACTCCCGTTTCACGGCCCGTGCCTCCCCTCAATGCCACGAAATCGTTGAGTGCTCGACACGCCCTGAGACACGCCCGTGTCTCAGGTAACACGCCCGTGTCGTACCTGACACGCCCGTGTCAAAGCCCGTGTTCTCACTCAACGATCATCGACAGAAAAACGTCGAACCCGAGCACGACACGCCATGTGACACGCCCTGTGACACGCCCGTGTCACAGGCCGTGTCAGCCTACCCAGAACCCACTTTGGCCAAAAAAATAACGACATCGGTTCCTCTTCCAAATTTTAGGGTGTTACAACTCTCCCCCCCTTAAAAATAATTTCGTCCCGAAATTTAGAACATGGAAAGTAAACAAAACTAAACGGTACCTGAGGAGAAAAGCTCGGGGTACTCCTCCAGCATGGCCTGCTCTCGCTCCCATGAGAGCTCCTCGCGGCCATAGTTGTCCCAACGGACCTGTACGAGTCTAACCTGCTTGTTCCACAATTTCCGAACCTCTGAATCTTCTATCCCGATTGGACGAACTCGCATCCTCAAGTCTTCCTCTACCGGCACCGTCGTCGGCTCAATCACCATGCTGGCTTCTAACAAAGCATTCTTCAAGACGGAGACGTTAAATACGTCGTGTAATCCACTTAGCTCCGTGGACAAAGCTAACCGGTACGCTGCCTCTCCCACTTGCTCGATGACCTTGAATGGTCCCAAAAATCTCGGACTCAGCTTCTTGAGTCGGCGAATCCGTGAAACGCCTTTGAATGGCTTGATCTTAAGATAAACCCAGTCGCCCACCGCGAACTCCACATGCCTGTGGCGAGCGTTGAAATACTTAGCTTGCCGATCTTGAGCTACCTTCATGCGCTCTTGAATGGTTCGCACGAGCTCACAAGCGTCGGCTACCACCACTTTTCCCAAAAGTTTGGTGTGTCCCGCCTCTGTCCAAGACATCGGTGTTCGACACCGCCTCCCATACAAAGCTTCGTATGGCGCCATCTTGATACTAGCTTGGTAACTATTGTTATAAGCAAACTCCACCATGAAGAGGTGATCCTCCCACTTCTTACCGAAGTCGAGAGTACACATCCTTAGCATATCCTCCATAGCACGGTTCATTCTCTCGGTTTGCCCATCGGTTTGAGGATGAAAGGCCGTACTGAACTTGAGTTTTGTGCCCAAGCTCTTCTGCACCAACCGCCAATCCTTAGACGTGAAACGCCCATCCCGGTCGCTGACTATACTCTTCGGAATCCCATGAAGCCGTACAATGTTGCGGACGTACAACTCCACCAACTTTTCCACACCGTCCTCCTTCCGATTTGGGATGAAATGTGCCACTTTGGTCAAGCGGTCCACAATCACCCAAATGGCATCATTGCTCTGTTGCGATCTAGGCAACCCATGCACAAAATCCATGGAGATGTCATCAAATTTCCATTCGGGGATTGGAAGAGGCTTCAAGAACCCGCCCGGCTTCTGACACTCGGCCTTCACCAAGGCACAAGTTTGGCACCGACTCACAAACAAAGCTACGTCCCGCTTCATCCCAGGCCACCAATAGGACTTCTTCAAATCCAAGTACATCTTTGTACTACCCGGGTGAATGGAGTACTTAGTGAAGTGGGCCTCAAACATCAACTCCTCGCGGAGCTTGCCGAACTGCGGTACACAAATCCTTCCGCCCTTCCTCAGAATCCCATCAACCATCTCCCAGGCGTTACCCTCTCCCTTTAGAGCTTCCTCCACGAAAGGTTGGAACTCCGCATCTACATGGGTCGCTTCCCGAATACGGTCGTATAAGTCACTCTGCATATTAATCCAGTTTAGCCGAGCCACGCTAGACTCACCTCTTGCCACACATTCCAAACCAAGGGACTCCCAGTCCCGCCTTAATTGCTCATCGTGAGCTTCAATCCAATTTCCTTGCCCCGAATATTTCCTACTCAAAGCATCCGCCACCACATTGGCTTTCCCCGACGTATACTGAATCGCCACCTCGTAGTCCCCAAGGAACTCGACCCACCTGCGCTGCCGCATATTTAGGTCCTTCTGATCTAGGAGATACTTCAGACTCTTGTGGTCTGTGAAGATCTCCACCTTTGCACGATAAACGTAGTGCCTCCACAACTTCAAATCAAAAATTACCGCCGCCAACTCCAAATCATGGACGGGGTAATTTCTCTCATGAGGCTTCAGCTGCCTCGACCCAAAAGCTATCACACTACCATGCTGCACCAACACGCACCCTAAACCGCATCCGGATGCGTCGCTGAAAATCTGGAATCCTTCGGTCCCCTTTGGTAGACTTAGGATCGACGCCGTCATTAGCCTTTCCTTCAGGGTTTCAAACGCCTGATTGCACTCTTGAGTCCATACAGACTTCTGATCTTTGCGAGTTAGTGAAGTGAGGGGTAGGGCTATCCGCGAAAAGTTTTCCACAAACCTTCTATAGTACCCAGCTAGTCCAAGAAAACTCCGGACTTCCGCCACGGTCCTCAAAACTGGCCACTCTCTGATGGCTTCTACTTTCGTTTGATCCACTGCCACCCCATCCCCACTGATTACATGGCCCAAAAACGCCACCTTCTCCAACAAAAACTCGCATTTCGATAACTTCGCATAATGCTGGTTCTCTCTCAACACTTGCAACACTATCCGCAAGTGCGACTCGTGCTCTGCTTCCGAATTGGAATACACCAATATGTCATCGATAAAGACGACTACGAACCAGTCCAAGTATTCGCGAAACACTCGGTTCATCAAGTCCATGAACACGGACGACGCGTTCGTCAACCCGAACGGCATCAGCGAGAACTCAAAATGACCATACCTCGTACCAAACGCGGTCTTGGGTATGTCTTCGTCTCGAATCCGCAACTGATAGTATCCGGACTTCAAGTCCAATTTGGAGTACACCACCGACCCCACCAATTGGTCGAAAAGGTCGTCTATCCGAGGAATCAGATACTTATTCTTGACCGTCAATTTGTTCAACTCTCGGTAGTCTATGCACAAACACATACTACCGTCCTTCTTCTTTACGAATAACACCGGCGCACTCCACGGTGAAGAGCTGGGTCTGATATACCCTTGCTCCAAAAGCTCATACACCTGAACCTTGAGCTCGGCCAACTCCTTTGGTGCCATCCTAAAGGGTGGACGTGACACCGGTCTAGCCTCGGGCACTAACTCGATGGAGAAATCAATCTCCCGCCGAGGAGGTGCTCCCGGTAGCTCCTCAGGAAATACATCCCCAAACTCCGCCACCACGGGCACTTCTCCAAGAGACAGCCTGGAAAGGCTAACCTCCAACAACGCTACTAGAGCTACACCTCCCTGGTTAATAGCTCGCACTAGTTGAAGTGCCGAAACTAGGGAACAGGCCACTCCATGCAGGCCCTCGAACTTGAATTCTGCTTGCCCCACGCCCCTCAGGGTTACCACCTTGGACAAACAGTAGATACTGGCACGCTGCTCCGCTAGCCAGTCCATCCCCAAAATCACATCGAACTCGGACAACGATAAGATCGCCGCTACCAACATGAAGTCGACTCCCTCAAGAATCCAACAAATCCGCCCTTTAGCCCTGGTTGTCATAGATGACCCATTGGGTATGTGCACTTTCAACTCTGAGTCCGTTGAGAAGGACTCAACTCCAATCCTCCGGACGAAACTTTCCGCAAGGAAGGAGTGCGACGCTCCCGTATCAAAAAGTACCCTAGCGGGGTACCCAGATACCACTACAAAGCCTACACACATACAACAAACATAAAAAGGCTTTAAAGGAAGAAATCTAAGGTGCAGGTCAAACTCTCATACCTGTCACCACATCGGTTTGGCGGATTGCTTCCTGCCATCTTCCCCTTTTCTGCGGCACTAGGGCCGGAGCGCACGGTCTGCTTCTGCCTTGGCTCTTGCTCAGCGCCCCCTTGGGTACAAAATCTTGCTATATGGCCTGACTTGCCACAACTATAACACGTCTGCGGTCCCTTAGAGCGTGACCCTCCGGACGTCCAATTACTTTTCTCGCCCGACTTATATGAGGGAGGCTTCTTCTTCCATCAGCTCCCTTCCGCCTTTCCATTAAACTGAGCAGGCTTCTTCTCTTCCCCCTGTTTGGGTGTGAAACCCTTACGACGCTGGGATCGCTCCATGTCACTCTCCAAAATTCGGGCCGCCTCCACCAATTCGTTGAAACCCGCACGTTTCATCGATATGAGGGGTTGTCTTAGATTCTCCCTCAATCCATGATAGAAGAGATTGTCCCGCTCTTCATCGTCTGCCATGGTCGTTCCCGCATAACAACCCAAGCGAGTAAATTCCTGAACATATTCATCCACTGACTTGTCTCGCTGTACCAGATGTAAAAACTGCCTCTAGAGGGCCAACCTTGTTGATGAGAGAATGTACTTCTTCAGAAAGGCATTCCCAAACTCCTCGATGGACGGTATGCGTCCTAGAAACTGCCTGCCACTATGGCTCACCCACCATAACTTGGCATCTCCCTCCAACATAAAGGCTGCGAACTCTGCCTTTTTCTCATCTGGCGCCTCTGCCGCCCTCAGAAGCTCCTGAATTCTAGCCCACCAATCCTCTGCATCTGTGGGCGTGCCGATTCCCTTGAAGGTTGGAGGGTGGAAACTCAAAAAGTACTTCATTTGCCGGTCCCCATGCCCGACAACCACTCTCTCGGCCTGCGGCTCTGCCCGCCTGGCTTCCTCAACCGGCACGGTCGCTGCCGTGTCCGGGGTAGCAGGAGTTGCTACTTGAGCAACGAGAGCTGCCACCTGTGCTTTCGCTGCAGCTTGGGCCGCCACTATCGCTTCTGCAAGCATACGACAGAAGTCGGCCGGTGTGACCCCCTGTTGGGTATTGCATCCACAATGTACCTGATTTGAAGAAGCCCCTGTGCAAGCCAAGGTAAATAGACAATGTATTTGATGAAATATTTCTAGTTGTACTTGCAGATATTCCATGCTAAGTACACACCAATGTCAGGGTACAGTGGGTCAATATACACGGGTCTGTGCAACGTAATCCCTCGTTGAGCAGATCAGTGTGTTGGCCTACGTGTACTCTCTCTATTGGGGTGTACTTAATTTCAAGTACAGGGCTATTATAAAGCAAGAGCAGACAAGGAGCAAGGATGGGCCAAAGACCAGCTCAAGGAAAGAAAGAGGAGAAATAGCCCAAGTAAAAATCGACGAGAATCACTAAGTGATTCTCGCCGATTCGGCGAGAATCACTAATGATTCTCGTCGAGTCGTCGAGAATCACTAGCTGATTCTCGCCGGTTGAAGCCGGCAGCTTTGACACTGACAAGGAAATTTTCTAAGGCAGAATCGTCGAGAATCACTTATGATTCTCGCCGATTCGTCGAGAATGACCTTGCATTCTCGACGATTCGGTGAGAATCAAAAGTGATTCCCGCCGATTCTCCCCGGCTTCTGTATCAGTTCAGCCAGATTTCGGCTAAGTAGAAGTCGGCGAGAATCGTAAGTGATTCTCGCCGATTCGGCGAGAATCACCTACGATTCTCGCCGAATTTGACTTGGGCAGTTTCCTGTTGTTCTCTGGACCGGTTCAAACTATCTGAACTGTTTCGAACCGGGCTCATGTCTTCTTATTGGTGGGACCCACAATGGTCATATACTTGACCTAATGTATATATACTCCGTATGTATGAACAGTAAAAGACAGATACACGGGATTTCAAAAAGCACGAGCCGCCGACAAGCCCTAACGCTCCGCCGATCGTCTCCGCCGCTCGTGCGCTTGTCGCCGCTGCTGATCTCAGGTTCTTCCAGATCTCCGGCGACCGAAGCTTAGGATAGCATAGCATCTCACGCGTCTAACCAGAGATCCCTTGTCTCTTGATTCGTTGATCGGGAAAATCCTTCCCCTTCCGAATCGATCGAGACGATCGATCCTAGTGTGACCGTTGGAAGACCTTGCTTCCTTCGCTACGAAGTTTGAATCAAGTTGGCACTGCTGCTGCTCTCCGTCGCCGCCGCTGATTCCGAGAACCTTGCCGCCGCTTTAAGCCGCCGCCGGTTTCGGGAAGATTCTTTCCAAGAGAGATCTAGGGTTGTGGACTCTTCGTTGACTTCAAGAACACGTCGTCGAACGAAGAGGGACACCTTACTCTCCAAACGTCGTTTGTATTTCTTACAAGAATTTTCAATTTCTTTGTAACAGACCGATTGGTCTTTAGTTGTAAGGGTTGGGTGCAACCCGGGTTGTGGGAGTGTTGACTCCTACGTGTGGAAGGGTTCCTTCCATTAGTGCAAGGATTGGATTTCAATCCTGTTGGTGAAGTGACCGAGTCGTCCCGTGTTGGGAGATAGGTCGAAGGGGGAAAGTGGACGTACCCAAATCGGGGAACCACTATAATTTGCCTGTGTATTTTCTGTGCTTGGTTGTTTTGTTTTCTTGTGCAGGTAAAATCTTAATTCCGCAAATACGCTACAGAGACACCTATTCCCCCCCCATAGGTGAAGATAGTTGACACTAGGTAGACTTTCAAGTGGTATCAGAGGGAGGTTACTCATCAAAAAGGTTCACACCTTGAGTAGAATCCTGCCCCCAGTGTCAAGAAGCAGACAGATATCCTCCATGGACGGACTCAAGCACTCCGGCAAAATCCCAGTATGCACCAGACTGAACTTTCCTATCTGGAAGGAAAGAATCAGATTCTACATGGAAGCGGTCGACCCTCGGCTCTTCATAATAGTGGAGGAGGGACCTTACATTCCCACTAAGGCCTCCACCATTGATCCTACCAGGAAAGTACCCAAGCAACTTTCGGAAATGGACAAGGACGAAATGGTGCTGTTCGGACTCGACAAGAAAGCTCAGAACATCCTGGTGAGCGCAGTTGACGACTCTATGATGCAGAACTTCAGCAATTGCAGGACAGCCAAGGATCTCTGGAGCTGTCTGATTGTCTTAATGGAGGGCACAGATGAAGTGAGGGACGATCGGAGATCCCTCCTCAATCAGAAATATGAGGCCTTCAGACAAGGGCCAAAGGAGAAGATCGGAGTCACCTTCGAAAACTTCCTCAAGATCGTCAATGCACTCAAAGGATATGGAAGAGTGTTCACTGACGGTGAACTCAATGATAAATTCCTTAGGTCCCTCACTAAGGAATGGGACACAAAGATCTGCGCCATCCGCGAGTTTGGCAGACTTGCGGAAACCGACCCTCAGATTCTGTTCGGGAAGCTCATGTCCTATGAGCTTCAGTTGAACACAAGGAAGGCTGAAGAGGAAGCAGAGAAAGCCGCGGCCAAGGAAAAGACGGTGGCCCTAAAAGCCAGTCACTCCAGAAAGGGTAAGGGTGTCGCTTCCTCCCGGGCATGGAAGAGGGATGAAGAGGAAGACTCTGAGCCAAGCTCCTCCGGATCAGAGTTATCTGAGGAAGATTTATCCCTTATCACAAGGGAATTCAAGAAGTTCCTCAAGCTGAGGAATCAGAGAAAGAGAACCGGCTCCTCCTCAAGGGATCAGAAGAAGAACTATTCCTCTGACAGGTATGTTTCCAAACCGAACAAACACTGCTCTTCTGACATTATATGCTTTGGTTGCAACAAGCCAGGACACGTCGTGGCCGACTGCCATCAAGGCAAGAGGGAAAAGGGAAAGGGAGAGGAGCACAGGTCCTCAAGAGACAAGAAGAAGGAGAGGAGTTACATCGCAAAGAAGCCAAAGACGCTGAGTGAATCTGACACGTCAGACACCAGCGATGATGAGGAAGCCTACTTTGGGCTAATGGGTCGCTCTGACTCAGAAGGAGATTGCCCCCCATTTACTGGGAAGGTAAAAGCTCACACCCCTCTCTCCGACTCTGACTCTGATCCTGAGTCTCAGGATGATGATGCTGAGGATAGCCCCTCTGCCCTTGAAGCTGAGCTCCTAGATAAGTATGAGCTTCTGCTCAACACATTCCTGAAATGTCGAAAGAAACTAAAGGCGGAGAAAAAGGAAGTCAAATTCCTTAAAGGTGAGAGTGTCTCCCTGAGGGAAGAGATCACCAGTTTGATCTCCCTCCGACAGGAGCACTTGGACCTGACTTCAAAGCATTCAGAGTCTCTTAAGCTCCTTGATCTTAAGCAGGAGGAAGTCGACAAGTTGGAAGAACTACTTGCGGCAGAAAGGAAGATCGTCAAGAGCTTCTCTATGCCAAAAACTGTTCTTCCATTAGTTGACACCTTCTCTGCTCAAGCCAAAGGGGCAGGCCTGGGGCACGTAGGGGTATCTAGCTCCTCGTCCAGGAGAAACAGGAACAGGAGAAAGAATAAGGCTGCCAAGAAAGCCTCTGCTGATGAGAAAGGAAAGGCCCCACTCAGTCCTGTTGAGTTCAGAAAGCCTAGCTTTCCCTGTAACCAACATGACTTTGAGTCAACATATGGGCATCACTTCAGGCCCTCGGTTGCAAAGCCGAAGAGCCGATATGATGGGTGGACCTTTCCCCGTAACTTCAGTGAGAGTGTCTTCAAGGCACCCTATGAGGAAATCCACTTGGGAAATTATGGTCAATTCTCTAGCGGCCATAATAGGAAGCTGGCACCTAAGGCCAAACATGTTACACTGAAAAGCCAAGAGGTGAAGAAGTCATGTGACTGTGGTCATCATGTTGCCTCCACCTCCAGGTCTTCGGCCCCAGCTGAACCCCACGTTTCAAGGGTAAAGCAGGCGCCCAAGAGGAAGTATAACAGGTTTGACTGCTGGTGCTGTGGCAAAATTGGTCACTTTACCGTGGATTGTTGGTTTAATCCAAGGTATAACGAGAATCCTTATGTTAGCGATGCGAGGCCGACCACTCGTAGAGTTAACCAATCGAGGGGGAGTATGCTAACAAGGAATCTAGGACCCAAGTTTGATTGGGTTCCTAAGGCAAATTAATTCTGTTTTGCAGGGATGTCCAAAGGCCAACAAAACTCCTATTTGGTATTTGGACAGTGGATGCTCCCGTCACATGACCGGGACAAGAAGCCTGCTGAGGGAGTACTCTCCAGTCGAGGATGGACCCAAAGTCATATTTGGGGGATCTGATCGGGGAATCACCAGAGGTTACGGTACGATTTCCAACGGTATACTCTCTATCACTAACGTAGCTTATGTTGAAGGGTTAAATCACAACCTGATCAGCGTAAGCCAGTTATGTGATAAAGGGTATGACGTTAAGTTCTGCAAGGATAAATGCCTGATAATATCATGTGACTCTTCGGAGACCGTATTAACAGGCATTAGGAGCAGAAATATTTTCTGTTTAGACTTTCTTAGTTTAGACTCTTCTACCCCTGTATGCCTAGTAGCAAAAGGCAGTGCATCTCTTTGCGAACAATGGCACAAGAGATTGGCACACATTAATTACAAGACAATTAATATGCTATTTTCAAAAGACTTAGTAAGGGATGCTCCCATTATTAAGTGCATTAAAGATAGTCCATGTCCTGCATGTCAAATGGGCAAGCAGACTCGGGCTACCTTTAAGAGCATCCCAGACAAAGATTCCTCCAGATGTCTTTATCTTCTGCACATGGACCTGTTTGGTCCTATGCAAGTTCATAGCTTAGGAGGGAAGTCGTATACGCTAGTGATTGTAGATGATCACTCTCGGTTTTCGTGGGTGTTCTTCTTAAAACGCAAGTCAGATACGTTTGACATCTTCACTAATTTTGTCAAGCAGATACAGAACGAACTTAACTGCTCGGTGGTCAAAATCAGAAGTGACCACGGAACAGAGTTTGAGTCTGGGGCTATGACAGAGTTCTGTGAAGAACTTGGTATCTTTCATGAATTCTCCTCCCCTCGCACTCCTCAACAGAACGGAGTGGCGGAGAGGAGAAATAAAACACTCATTGAGGCAAGCACGACAATGTTGAATGACGCTTCTCTCCCAGAATACTTCTGGGCCGAGGCTGTCAATACGGCTTGTCATGTACAAAACCGGGCATTGATTAACAAAAGCCATCGTAAGACTCCCTATGAGCTACTGAAAGGCAAGAAACCAACCATGTCCTACCTGAGGATCTTTGGCTGCAAATGTTATGTACTGAATAATGGGAAGTACCCGCGTACTAAGTTCGGTGAAAAATGCTTCGAAGGCATATTTATGGGTTATAGTAGCCGCAGCCGGGCTTATAGAGTTTTCAACAAGAAAACCCTAGTGGTAGAGGAGTCAATCAATGTTATATTTGATGAAGGAAGTTTGCTTAATTGCAAGACTTCTAGTCTTCTTCCTGAAGATGTAGGTGACAGACTCGAAGGGTTGCAACTGGATGAGCACGTGAAAGATGCACCTCCAACATACGTCAAGGTATCCACTGCTACGCCGATCGGAGACGTTGAAAATCAAAATGGAGCAAATCCTTTAGAAGAAGGAGATGCCCAAGAAGTAGTCGAAGCTCCTGACGCCAGACTTCTACAGCTCAGACACGTGAGGGATCATCCTAGAGATCAGATCATCGGAGATCCTCGTGATGGGGTCAGAACTCGACGAGGTACTATTAACGAGATTCTGCATCTTAGCTTCCTGTCACAGGTTGAGCCAAAGAAGTTCGACGAGGCAAACAAAGATGCTGCATGGATTTTGGCCATGCAAGATGAATTGCATCAGTTCGAAAGATGCAACGTTTGGACGCTTGTGCCCAGACCTCAAAAGCAGAATGTGATTGGCACCAAGTGGATCTTCAGGAACAAACTGGATGAACATGGTGTCATCATAAAGAACAAGGCCAGGCTAGTGGCTCAAGGTTACCGTCAGGAGGAGGGGATTGATTTTGACCAGACGTTTGCACCAGTTGCACGGCTCGAAGCTATCCGGCTATTCCTAGCTTATGCCTCCCACAAAGGATTCACAGTTTATCAGATGGACGTGAAATCAGCTTTCTTGAATGGAGATTTGAAAGAGGAAGTATACGTCGCTCAACCACCAGGTTTTGTCAATCCTACTTATCCTAGTCATGTATATTTTCTTAATAAAGCACTATATGGCTTAAAACAAGCTCCTCGAGCTTGGTATGAGACATTGTCTAGTTTTCTTCTTGAGAACAAATTCTCTAGAGGAAAAATTGACAAGACATTGTTTCTCAGGGAAGTCAAAGGCAAGATTTTGCTGGTGCAAATCTATGTTGACGACATTATATTTGGCTCCACGGACAACAATCTTTGCAAAAAGTTTTCCAAACTTATGCAAGGAAAGTTTGAAATGAGCAGTATGGGGGAGCTGAAGTACTTCTTGGGACTTCAAGTGAAACAGTCTGAGGATGGAATCTTCATCTCTCAGACGAAGTTCACAAATGAACTCCTCAAGAAATTCGGAATGGAGAATGCAACCTCTATGAGGACTCCAATGGGATCCACTATGTCTCTGGATAAGGATGAGAAAGGTAAACCTTTCGATGAAACCAAATACAGAAGCATCATTGGATCCCTGCTCTACCTTACTGCCAGTAGACCAGATATCATGTTCTCCACATATGTTTGTGCCAGATATCAGGTGAACACTAAGGAATCTCATTATGTCGCTGCAAAGCGAATTCTTAGATACCTTAAAGGTACTCCCAATCTTGGCTTGTGGTGCCCGAGAAACAATGATGTCGAGCTAATAGGTTTTTCAGATGCTGATTTTGCAGGGAGTAGGGATGACAGGAAAAGCACTTCCGGGACGTGCCAATTCCTCGGAAGAAGGCTTATCTCCTGGAACAGCAAGAAGCAAAATTGTGTCGCAACCTCCACAGCAGAGTCTGAGTACATCTCGGCAGGGAGCTGTTGCGCACAACTCCTATGGATAAGGAACCAGTTAGCAGACTATGATCTTCAGTTCAAGGAAGTACCCATGTACTGCGACTCCTCAAGTGCAATTGCCATCGCAAACAATCCAGTATCGCATAGCAGAACGAAGCATATTGAAGTGCGCTACCACTTCATTCGGGAGCACGTGGAGAACAAGGACATCTCTCTCTGCTATGTCCCCACGGACAAGCAGATTGCAGATATTTTCACAAAGCCCTTAGACGAGGCCAAGTTCAGTCTCTTCAAGACTGAAACTGAATTGGGGATGCTCAACTATGAAGAATAAAGACTCCAGACGCTCCTGGCTCGTGCCTCTAGGGGGAGCATCTGCCAGCATTTCAAGTGACAACATAAGTGCACGAACTGAGGGGGAGCATGGTGTCCGGTGCACCAGACCCAAATTTGCAGAAGCCGAAAAGGGGGAGATTACCCTCTCGGCTAAGGCTAAGGTAGCTCAATGCTCTAGTTTGCTCTCAAGTAACGGGTAATGCTTATCCCTATCACCTCATTTTTAAGTTTCGGTTTTTCATTCCTATATGCTCTATTCACCTTAGCTTGTAGGGTTTAGGCTTCTTCAAATAGGGGGAGATAGTTGGGTATTGCATCCACAATGTACCTGATTTGAATAAGCCCCTGTGCAAGCCAAGATAAATAGACAATGTATTTGATGAAATATTTCTAGTTGTACTTGCAGATATTCCATGCTAAGTACACACCAATGTCAGGGTGTAGTGGGTCAATATACACGGGTCTGTGCAACGTAATCCCTCGTTGAGCAGATCAGTGTGTTGGCCTACGTGTACTCTCTCTATTGGGGTGTACTTAATTTCAAGTACAGGGCTATGATAAAGCAAGAGCAGACAAGGAGCAAGGATGGGCCAAAGACCAGCTCAAGGAAAGAAAGAGGAGAAATAGCCCAAGTAAAAATCGACGAGAATCACTAAGTGATTCTCGCCGATTCGGCGAGAATCACTAATGATTCTCGCCGAGTCGTCGAGAATCACTAGCTGATTCTCGCCGGTTGAAGCCGACAGCTTTGACACTGACAGGGAAATTTTCTAAGGTAGAATCGTCGAGAATCACTTATGATTCTCGCCGATTCGTCGAGAATGACCTTGCATTCTCGACGATTCGGTGAGAATCAAAAGTGATTCCCGCCGATTCTCCCCGGCTTCCGTATCAGTTCAGCCAGATTTCGGCTAAGTAGAAGTCGGCGAGAATCGTAAGTGATTCTCGCCGATTCGGCGAGAATCACCTACGATTCTCGCCGAATTTGACTTGGGCAGTTTCCTGTTGTTCTCTGGACCGGTTCAAACTATCTGAACTGTTTCGAACCGGGCTCATGTCTTCTTATTGGTGGGACCCACAACGGTCATATACTTGACCTAATGTATATATACTCCGTATGTATGAACAGTAAAAGACAGATACACGGGATTTCAAAAAGCACGAGCCGCCGACAAGCCCTAACGCTCCGCCGATCGTCTCCGCCGCTCGTGCGCTTGTCGCCGCTGCTGATCTAAGGTTCTTCCAGATCTCCGACGACCGAAGCTTAGGATAGCATAGCGTCTCACGCGTCTAACCAGAGAACCCTTGTCTCTTGATTCGTTGATCGGGAAAATCCTTCCCCTTCCGAATCGATCGAGACGATCGATCCTAGTGTGACCGTTGGAAGACCTTGCTTCCTTCGCTACGAAGTTTGAATCAAGTTGGCACTGCTGCTGCTCTCCGTCGCCGCCGCTGATTTCGAGAACCTTGCCGCCGCTTTAAGCCGCCGCCGGTTTCGGGAAGATTCTTTCCAAGAGAGATCTAGGGTTGTGGACTCTTCGTTGACTTCAAGAACACATCGTCGAACGAAGAGGGACACCTTACTCTCCAAACGTCGTTTGTATTTCTTACAAGCATTTTCAATTTCTTTGTAACGGACCGATTAGTCTTTAGTTGTAAGGGTTGGGTGCAACCCGGGTTGTGGGAGTGTTGACTCCTACGTGTGGAAGGGTTCCTTCCGTTAGTGCAAGGATTGGATTTCAATCCTGTTGGTGAAGTGACCGAGTCGTCCCGTGTTGGGAGATAGGTCGAAGGGGGAAAGTGGACGTACCCAAATCGGGGAACCACTATAATTTGCCTGTGTATTTTCTGTGCTTGGTTGTTTTGTTTTCTTGTGCAGGTAAAATCTTAATTCCGCAAATACGCTACAGAGACACCTATTCCCCCCCCATAGGTGAAGATAGTTGACACTAGGTAGACTTTCACCCCCATTCCTAGCGGACCTTGCGCAGTCGCACTACTTGCCGAGAGCTCTTCTCTTGGCCTCGAGGTCCAAGCCTCGTTGCTTGCACTCTAAACACAAGCAAGAAAACGCAAATAAGTCTCTAATCGCAAGACTCGAACACAAGGACACTCATGGTCCCTCGATACTCCTATGTGGATAACTTCTTATAGGCGACTCGACTTATACTTTCGACCGCGAAACTTCTCATTGGAACGCTAAACCTCCCTCTGATACCAAAATGCAACACCTCCCCTGTAAAGACCATATAATATGGGTCCGGCTGTGGCCCCACAACATACGGACGCCACAGCTTTAGTGTTAAAAGATGATATGAAAACTACCCAATCTCAAAACTCAAGACAAACACAGCGGAAGCAGAACACTAACAGACAGAAGTTATCCACTAGCAGTAGAGTATCAGATGGCCTTAAGGCCTTACACAATAATAGTCCAAATAAAAATGTGCCAAGCACTCCTAGGCTACCTCGGCATGCAAGCCGGACATAAACATAACAAGAGTAGCAAACACAAAAGGAAAATCCAAG
This sequence comes from Platanthera zijinensis, assembly GCA_039513925.1. Lineage (NCBI taxonomy): Eukaryota > Viridiplantae > Streptophyta > Magnoliopsida > Asparagales > Orchidaceae > Platanthera > Platanthera zijinensis. Next base: position 69,955,414 of record CM077088.1, on the reverse strand, counting down.
CACAGCAACACTTCATGAGGCTTAGGGCTTTTCGCCCGGCGCGCTAGCTCCTGCATGCGATCCTTGCCCTGTAAGGATTTGAAGTAACGTGGGTCAGCAAAGGCTGACCTCTACTGTGTAACAAACACATCTCCTCCCGGCCGTCCCTAACGGAAACCGGGGTACCACTCCACCTGCAAGTTAGCACTTCGTATACCAAAAAAGTATGTATAATAAAGCGGTAAAACAGGCTTGGATGTCTCATACAGCATACATGTTTTCTATGTTTTGTACAAGGTGAACGGGGCCTACTATGCAATATGAATGCAACCTGGGTTTCACCCAAGGCACCCTAGCTCGTATGCATCTAGCACAACATCAAACACTGGGTACTTCCGTTTCCCCATTGGTTTAAAGCCGCAAACAAAAGGGAACCATCATGTCCCTAACGGCACACACGCCGTCACACGGAACCTTGCAAAGGCCCCACCCGCACAAGGGTCATAAACCCCGGGCTTGCCCGCACATTCTGACTTCGCACGTCAGGGTTCCGTCTCACACTGACCGATTCTAAGAAGCCTTGCTGGACCCCACCCGCTCATGGCTACATTGCCCGGGCTTGCCCTCCGCTCGGCATTCTCGTCAGTCTCACACAAGGGGCTAGTCCCACCGGGACTAATTTCCCCACATGACTTGCGCGTCACGGGATAGCCAGCCGACAACGGAGACATAGCCGCGCCTTTGCACAGCATACACAAAGGTTTCCCCACCCCAATCACCATTTGCACCATATCTTTCCCGTGCTCCAAGGAAACCATCTACCGCACAAAGTGGAGCTAACCTTGTCCGGTTCTGACTACGAGTACTCACTCAAATAAAAAAGGGGAAAACACATACACACAATGGCGTCTCGCCGCAACGGATTTCTACCGAATCCTCAAAGCTCGCTATGCAACATCACTGGGTCGGACTAACGGTCGCGACCACGGCTTCATCCACAATGCCTAATCCGCTAATGGAGCGGATCTCTAATGCAAGCATGACGGGATGAACATACTCAACCCGGAGGTTCCTCTTGAACTTTGGCTACACGAATCCCTCTCATTTGAGAGATCCGGTGCTCAAAACACGAAAGGAAGGGGATGCTATTCATGCATCCTAAATCCTAAAAACCGAGAGGAGAAGTGTCATTACCTTCCGTCCCCTCTTCCTAGCCATGGAGAAGATTTGCTCGGTTGAACACCACCGCAACGCTCCCACCTTCGCGGATTTGAACTCCGCTCGCCAAACGGACCTTCGAAGCTTCGCCGGCGGCCGGAACTTGGCCTCCTTGCTCTCCCTTCTCTCTAGAACTTAGAGAGATAAAATAAAGTGGGGAATGAGGGTTTGGAACCCTATTCCCGGCCTTAAACCGCCCAGGGAGGCTCCCCACCGTTGGATCTTCCAAAGAAAAGAATGAACGGCCACGATCGGAACCCAAAATAAAAAATCTGGGCCGAACACGGGTTGCAACACGGCCGTGTGTAGGGCCGTGTCAACCATTCGCCGTCATCCCAAAATTCCCAACCAGAACACGGCCTGGAACACGGCCTCTGACACGCCAGTGTCAGACCCGACACGGCTGTGTCACTAGCTGTGTCAAGCCCGTGTACCACACTCCTCCAAACTACCCGAGAAGGACACGGCCCTTGACATGTCTTTGAACACGCCCATGTCACGGCTGACACGCCCGTGTCAAGTCCCGTGTCACGGCCCGTGCCCCCCCCCTCAACGCCACGAAATCGTTGAGTGCTCGACACGCCCTGAGACACTCCCGTGTCTCAGGTGACACGCCCGTGTCGCACCTGACACGCCCATGTCAAAGCCCGTGTTCTCACTCAACGATCATCGACAGAAAAACGTCGAACCCGAGCACGACACGCCCTGTGACACGCCCGTGTCACAGGCCATGTCAGCCTACCCAGAACCCACTTTGGCCAAAAAATAACGCCATCGGTTCCTCTTCCAAATTTTTGGGTGTTACAGAAGTCCCTTCTAGAGTGACTAGAAGGTCCATGCTCCCCTCCACCTCTTTTTTCTCTCCTGAGAAGCCAAAGAGGGGTCCATCCGCAGCCTTGATCCGAGACGCCTCCACTTGCAGTCCAACAAAAGTCCTTTTGAAAATGACATTCATCGAGCTCCCGTTGTCCTAGAGGATTCAGTCGACAGTGAAGTCCTCGATTGCAGTTTGAATAACCAGGGCATCGTGGAAGGGGTTTTCATTTCCCAACATGTCCTCCTCTGAGAAAGTAATCTAGTCCAACGGCGGTGGGTTCTGTGAGGTCAAGGTGATGCTCTTCTTGTAGATCTGATGGAGACTTCCCTTGGGAGAAGATCCGATCCCGGCTCCTCCATTGATCACTCCAACCTGCCCACCTCCTGGGCCATGGATCACCTCTCCACGACCTCCTAGGTTGACCAGATCCTCATTCCTTCTCCTCAGTGGAGCTTTGTATGCCACCTGCCCCCCCGGGGCCTCCTGCCTCTGCTGCTCCCTCTCTGTAACTCCTGCATCCAACCTCCTCCTCGCTTCCCAGAACTCCGGGCAAGCCAACGTCACATGCCCCTCTACTCGATGGATGTCGCAGTAAAGGGGAATCTCCGCTTCCTGACGCCTCTCCCGCTCTTCCCACTTGCGACAATTATTTCCTTGACGAATAATAGCCATCGCCTCCCTCCTTGCACCTCGGCCTTCCTCCTGCCGGTTGCCGTTCCTCCTCTCCTCTCGCTGATAACGTGGACGAACGGGTGGCCTCCACTGGGGGAGATTCTTGGGGTATTGGAATTTCCTCTCTTCTCCTCTTCTTACTGGAGCCTCTGCGGGCCTTCCATCTTCCTACCTCCGAGGCCTTTCCTGCCTCCTCTCTTCAACCTTTCTGGGTTCTTCTCTCTTCTTACCTTCCTCTTTTCTTCTTGTCTCTTCCCTTCTCCTTTCTTCACACCTTTCCGACAACCTTCCTTTCCCCGACTCTGAGAGTCCCACTCTCTTCCTTTTTAACGGTTCCTCTCCATCCATCTGCGCCAATAAATCTTTGTTCCTTTCCTCTCCCTAGATGAACGTATTGGCCTGCTCCACCATGTCCTCAAAGTACCTCGGGGGTTTGTAGCCTATCTCCATGTTGAAGAGGCCTTGCTTCAGGCCGAACTTAAGGGCCACTATCAGGGTGAATCCATCCACCTCCTCCACCTCCAAGATCTCCTCCTGTAAAAGATCTAGGTAATGGCCGAGGCTTTCATGCTGCCCTTGGTTGATTTTGAAGAGGGCGGTTGCTTCTTTCTTCCTTTCTTGGATATTGCGAACCTCGCCATGAGGCCCCGATGCAGATCAGAGAAACAGTAGATTGAACCTACTAGCAGTTGGTGGAACAAGTCTCTCGCATTACCCTTGAAGGTGAAGGAGAAGAACTGGCACTTGAAGGCGTCTGACATGTTTCAGATGGAAAACACATCTTCAAACCACTGAAGATGCCTGACCGGGTCATCTTTGCCAGAGTAGTAGGTGAGAGTAGTAGGTGAGGACATGCTTTCTGAAGCCTTCAGGAATTAGGGCTGTGAGGATCTCGTCATAGAAAGGGCTTCTCCCTTCCTGGAAGTGATGAGTTTCCTCCTCGCTAGAATCGTCACCATACTCGCTCCACGGGAGAGTATCTTGGTATCTCGTTGCGTGTTCGGGATCTAGGAATCTAACTCTCGAGCTGCTCGCAGGATAATGTAGCGACTGCATCAGTCGCTCTTCTCCTGGCCATGCGGGCTCCTTTCTAGCTCGACTCGGCAGCGCTTCCTTGTCCAGCGGTGTCAGGCGACGAGGAGAAGTCGTGGTGACATCGGGGGGATGGGAAAACCTGATGAGGGCAGTCCTTACGACGAGTTTCCTCCTCTTAGTGAACTCTTCGAACACCACAATGTTTACAAACTCGCCACCTCGCGCGGAGTCACCAGCTCCTGCCGAGTTGCCGACCAACTCTCCATGCTCGCCACCACTCACCATCTCGCTAAACCGCCAAACTTTCCTCCTTGGCTGCTATCCACGCTCACCACACCAAGTGTTGAAGGCAGGAAAATCCCAACCTCAGAATTTTGATCAAGGCCGCCTAAGGTTACCGGTTCAGAGGTAAGACTAGACGGTTAGAGTGACTAGAATGAAAAGCGAAGGCAAACAGGACCCCAGATGCTGCGGCAGGAAGGTCCCACCACGTACCCAGATGCTCGAAAGGAGCATCCTCTTCTCAACCAAAAATGGTCGAGCTAGGTACGAGGGAGACTAGCTGGTGACTAAGTCATAAGGTCGCGGCCTGGTCTCTAAGGAAAAAGAATCCAATGGCTCAGCTGATATCCCAGAGAAGCTCGCGAGTATCCTGTAGAGGATTTCAAGTGCCTCCCCTCGTACCCCTGCGGTCCTATTTATAGGGAAATCCTGGGAAGGGGGGGGGGGTCTTATTTATACCCCACCCCTTGGCGACTAGGTGACTTCCTGGAGGAGCTCGCACGGCTGGGCGAGTATCTCGCCTAGTTGCCTATCTGGCGAGTATGCGAGGGGAGCTCGCCATACTCGCCTAGGCCTTCTGCTCTCTTGGGCGCTGACTCTGACTTCTCTCTTAACTTGTTGACCTTGACTTCTACTGAGCTGGCTGCAATAAGACCCACCCTCGACAAATGCGGGTTGTACAATTATTATAAATTAATATAGTTATATATTATTAAGTTAAGTTATATTATAATGTTTTATGTATCAATGTTATTATAAGTTATATTATTATGTATAAATATTATATAAGTTATATATTTATAATGTTTTGAATGAATAATATTTATAAAATAATATATAATTAATAAATATAGTATTATTTAAATAATATTTATAAAATAAAATTACTAAACAACACTACAAATGCTGTTCTTCCAAGCAGATTCATATATTCTGCCACGACTCTGCAAAACAGCTGATTATTCCACCACTGCTTCCCACCACTACTTCTCCAGTCGCTGAAGCCACGCCAAACACAGCCTAATTCACAAGATATAATTCCTACAAAAAATTATTTGTCAATCACCATCAAATTAATAATTTTGATCCTAAGATTAACTAGTATTAAAATTGTTGTAGATTTTGATACTAAAAAATGATATATGTTGAGGGTCACCCAGTTTTTCCTCAGTCTAGAGAATCAACTGCCTTAGCTCGGAATTAGACTGAGCACGCAAACAGTCAATGAAAAAAACAGCAAATGACAAAAGTTTTTTTTTGACGTGAAAACCCCAAAAAGAGTGAAAAACAACATGACTGAATTTGTGTTGGGCCAAAATCCACTATTTCGTTTGAGTTTACAAGACTTGAGAGATTTTCACGGATGTGACAGACCACCTATCTGTTATAAGTTCAAAAAAATGAAAATAACATAAAATAAATTAAGTCATTGGAGTCTTAGTGGGAGCGCTCTAGTGGGGGAAATTGCCAAGTCCTTAGATCCTCGATGGAATCGCTCCTGCTAACTCGAGGCCTTAATGAGAGCGCTTTGTGGAGAAGGAAATCCACATCCATGAAGCCTTGAGATGCCTTCGCGCTAGAGAGAGAGCAGAGAGAATTCTTAGCAAAGGAACGATTTAAGTTTCACGTCATCGACGAAAAACGACTGAGCTCTCTAGCTTCTGGAGTTGTTTGTCTTCAAATGAAGATATGAAGACCTATGTATAGTTTTCTGGAGGGTGCTGGTAATTGCGTCGGGATGGAATTTGTGCTGGCGAATGGCGCCGCTTTGTTTTAATCACCAAAAACACCAATTTTAGCAAAATGATGAAAATGCCTCTCGGGCGCTCCGGGAAGCCTGGGCAGGGTGACTGTTGGCGGCGATGGCTAGAGGCGGCGGCTGTTAGTACGCACACGCCCATGGGGCGCTCTCTCTGCTTACTACGTGTGATCCCGCATGCCCACGCGGAGCATGCGATGCGCACGTTATTCCTGCTCTGGCATGTTGCACTTGTACTCGGGCCGACTGTTCTTGTATGTGCTCCTCCTCGTGTAACACCCATATCCGTCACATAACATATAACAGCAGGTTTGGCCGGGGACCGACGCCATATACAACAGACAGACCGAAGGGTTACCAAATGAAACCATCCTTCCAATAAAATCGTCCTACACAGAGCACATTCTAGTGGAAGCTTTTTAAATATTGCAAATAAAAGAACCCAAGCCACATCATGAATGTCCACTAAAAACCCAAAGTAGGAATGAGCATACAAATACACAAAGTACTTGGCCTAAGGCCTTACAAGAGTTTACTTAACTATTACATGATTTACAAACTTCGGCACGCAAGCCGGCCACACATGACCAGTAATACAGTAAACATTCGCTTTGACCTTCAAGGGCTGGCTCAACAACAAGGGCTTCAGCTCGCTACATACCGCTAGGCTCCGCAGCACCTGCAAACAACATTCCACCACAGCAGTGACAAACAAAAGCAACGGTCAGCTAAAGCTGACCAAATTATAACGACCCCACCCCTTACTCGGGTCGACGGTGCTCCTTCCTTGAATTTTAATAATATAACCAAGCAAGATAGTGAAAGTACAATTTATGCACACTTCTCCACAGGCGTAGGCACATACGGCCACACACCCCATGCTCTCAGGGCACATTCTTGGTGAACTCGGTCCACCACCGCCCCTAGGATGGCAACATCGTGAGCTAAAGGTCTCTTTCGGCCGAAGCCTAAGAATCACCATCTATGCCATCAGTAAGTGCCACGTATCTTAGGTCTCTTTAACCGAACCACATAGACTGGGTACGGTTCCACCTAACCCGTTGCTCACACCGCCACATCAATTTAAGCCATAGGCGCGGTTCAAGCTTCCCCGAGTCCCAAATCGATCAAAAAATATTACATAACCCAGTTATGTATACAGTTGGCTCCCAGGCAACCAAGATGGCAGCAATACGCTTCTGCCCAGTATTCCGAGTGCACCTTAGGGTTAATCCCCAAGACTCCCTGTTGCAATCTACCACGTAGAAAACTCGAAAAGCAAATGGCACAGAGTCTTCTCCGACACGACAAGCATAATGAAAACATCACTGATCTAGACCAACTTGTCCGGGTAGGCTTCATACACCATGCCAATGTCCGTAATTCAATTCCGGACTCTATATGCAAAACAACGGGGACTATGCATGTCCACCTGAAGGAATACCTCACACTCACCACTCACTCGTGAGAGGGAGTTTCCTATGCAAAAAGGGAGAGGACTTCACATGTCCAAGAAGAGAACCGTTACCCTAGCGATTCACTTTGGCGCCATCGAGATCTAGATGGATGAAAAGCACCGCAATGGCCTCGCCTCCACGGATCTGAACTCGGCTTGCGATTTGGGGCTCCGAAGCTCCACCGGCGGCCAGATTCCTCCTTCACCTTCTTCCTTGCTCTCCCCTCTCTCTACCACTTTAGAAAGAGAAAATCTAAAGAGAAATGAGGGTTTAACCCTTATTCCCAGCCTTATACCAGCAGGGGAAAAGCTGAGCTGTCGGATCCTATTTGAAGGAAATAAACGGCCACGATTCGCCCTGAAAATAACTTTCCTGGGCCGAACACGGCTTGTCACACGCCTGTGTCCAAGGCCGTGTGCCTCAAGCACCTTAAGAAACCGTCGCGTCCTGACCAGGACACGTGCGTAGACACGCCCGTGTCAACATTTGACACGCCCGTGTCAACCAGCACACGCCCGTGTTGCAGGGCGTGTTCCTCAATCGACATAGGAACCGTAACATACCGAAAAGGACACGGTTTCTCGACATGCCCGTGTCGATTTTTGACACGCCCGTGTCGACCAGAACACGCCTATAATCCAGACCGTGTTCCTCACCCAACACAGCCCGACTAACATCCCGAGCAGGACACAGCCCTTGACACGCCCGTGTCACAGGCCGTGTGCCCGACCTGTCATGACTTCGAGGATCGTCGACTGCATTTTGTCGACCTCAAGCATGTCACGGCCCTTGACACGCCCGTGTCACAGGCCGTGTGAACCTAATCAGGCACCAAATTGGTCTGAGAACGCTATCTGTTCCTCTTTTGAGTTTTGGGGCGTTGCAGTTCTCTCCCTCTTAAAAGAATTTTGTCCCGAAATTACAGAGTGGAAGAGATACACAAAATTAAATGGTACCTGAGTGAAATAACTCGAGAAGTCCTCCAGTATGGTTTGCTCTCGCTCCCACGAAAGCTCCTCCCGACCGCAGTTGTCCCATCGGACTTTGACCATCCTGATGTCCTTGTTACGAATTTGCTTGACTTCAAAGTCCTCAATGCGAACGGGATTGACCTTCGTCATCAACCCATTATCAACAGGTACTTGATTGATCGCAACAACTTGTGACGGCTCTTGCACTTCCTTCCGCAACACTGATATTTGCAATACGTCATGTAGACCACTCAATTCCACTAATAGTTTCAGTCGATAAGTTGCTTCACCAATTCGCTCCAGAATCTCCAATGGTCTAAGGTACCTCGGGCTCAGATTCTTCTAGCATTGTACCCGTGAAACACCCTTGAACGGCTTAATATTCAAATATACCCAGTTGCCAATAGCGAACTCAACGCTCATATGTTTGGTATTATAGTATTTATCCTGCCTGTCCTGAACGATCATCAATCGTTCTCGTATAGATCATACCAACAAAGTGGCGTCTTCCACCTCTTGTCGTTTGTACAGCTTCGACTCACCCAATTCTAACCATGACAATGTCATGCGAAATTTTCTACCGTATAGGGCCTCTAGGGCGCCATTTGAATACTTGCTTGGTAGCTCTTGTTATAAGCAAACTCCACCAAGTACAGGTGATCTTCCCACCTCTTTCCGAAATCCAAGACGCACATGCGAAGCATGTCCTCCATCGTACTGTTGACCCTCTCGGTCTGACCATCCGTCTGCAGATGAAAGGCCGTGCTGAAACTCAGCTTGGTTCCCAACATTTGATGCACTAACCTCCAGTCATTGGACGTGAAGCGCCCATCTCGGTCACTCATGATGCTGTGGTGCACACCGTGCAGTCAAACAATGTTATCTACATAGAGTTTTGCTAGCTTATCCATCGAATCATCCTTCCTATTCGGAATGAAGTGCGACACTTTCGTCAATCTATCTACGATCACCCAGACGGCGTCATTTCCCTTCTGCGACCTTGGCAACCCATGCACTAAATCCATTGAAATATCGTCGAACCTCCACTCCGGGATAGGTAAGGACTTCAAGAAACCTCCAGGCTTCTGGCACTCCTCCTTCACCAAGGCGCACATTTGACACTTTGCCACATAAAGTTTTACGTCCTTTTTAAGTCCTGCCCCCCCATAACAACTTTTTCATATCTCTATAAATCTTTGTGCTCCCCGGGTGAATCGAGTACTTAGTATGATGAGTCTCGTATATCAATTCCTCCCGTAGTTCACCCACACTTGGGACGCATAGACAACTGTCCTTCCATAACAGTCTATCGTTAACATTAAATTAGGAATTTGACCTATCCAAAGCCTCATCCATAAACTGCTTCATATTGTTAACCCCATCCATAGCTTGCCGAATCCTATCAGCAAGGTCATACTGCACCTCTGTACAGTTCAGTTGTGCTTCGACACTAGTCTGCTTGTCAACACTAGAGATTTTCAATGCCTCCAAATCACGAATCACACGCTTATCATGTATAGACAACCAGTTGGCCTATGCGGGAGCCCTGCGACTCAACGCATCAACAACCGGATTGCCTTTCCCAGACACAAAATGTATCTTGAAGGTGCAGTATCCCAAGAACTTCAACCACCTTCGTTGTTGCATGATTAAATCCTTTTTCTCAAAAATATACTTCAGGCTCGTACGATCGGTATAAATGTCGACCTTCACAGCGTACACGTACTGCCTCCAAAATTTCATAGCGAATATCACAGTCGCTGACTCTAAGTCATGAGCCAGATAATTTCCCTCGTAAACCTTCAGCTGGCGCAAGCCATACGCTATGACACTCTCATGCTTTGGCAGCACACAACCTAAGTCGCTGCCTGAAGCACCACTATAAAACTCAAAGCCTTCAGAACCACAAGGAGAACTTAAGATATGTGTCGTGGTCAAACGACACTTTAGTTATTCGAAAGCTTATGCGCACTCAAGCGTCCAAACAAACTTCTGATCCTTCCTTATCAAAGTAGTGAGGGGCAATACTATCCGTGAGAATTTCTCCACAAAGCACCTGTAATAGCCGGCAAGCCCCAGAAAACTCCGGACTTCCGCCATCACAGACAATACAGGCCACTCCCGTATAGCAAATACCTTTACCGGAACTACCGCAATCCCTTCTACACTAACTATAAGACCAAGGAACGCTATCGAGGAAAACCAAAACTCACATTTGGAGAACTTGGCGTACAGTTGGTTCTTCCTCAATGTCTCCAATACCATATGTAGATGCTTGAAATGATCCTCCTCGCACCGCGAGTACACTAGTATATCGTCGATAAATACTATCACGAACTGGTCCAAAAGTTCTCTGAACATTCTGTCCATCAAATCCATAAACATAGATAGCGCATTCGTCAGCCCAAACAGCATGACAGTGAACTCATAATGCCCATACTGTGTGCTGAAAGCCGTCTTGGGGATGACACTTTCCCTTAACTGCAGTTGATAGTATCCAGATTTTAGATCCAACTTAAGTACACAGTCGACCCCTACCAGCTGGTCGAACAGATCATCAATCCTTGGGGTCAGATACTTATGCTTCTCCGTTAGCTTATTCAACTCTCGGTAATAAATATATAGACATACGCTTCCGTCCTTCTTCTTAATCAAGAGGACCGGCGCGATCCAAGGCGACAAACTTGGACACGCATAAACTTGCTCCAAAAACTCTTGAAGCTATACTTTCAGTTCTGCCCTCTCCTTAGGCGCTAACCGATATGGAGAGCGTGACACAGGTTTGGCACCACACTGAACCGCTTTAACCACCTAGAGAGCAGACATCAACGTCTTGCTCGACCTCTTCATGCCTAAGAACGTCGTCTCACAATTTGTATCCAGTCCCAATCTGACAACCTTACAGTTGCAATAGATGTATACACGCTGCTTCGATAACCAGTTCATTCCAAAATCAGATTGAACACTACTATCGGCAGTAGCGACGCTTGCAATTCATAAACGTGTCTCCCAAACCTTAACTTTACGCAACAAAATCTATCCGCACGCATAGAGCACCCGTAGGCAGCAATACATCCAATTTTTCCCTTGCCATCGAAGAAGGTACTCCGATGCGCGATAAAAACTCTTCGGACAAAAGGGATGCGAAGCTCCTGTATCGAACAGTGCTCTCGCCGGAAAAATCAAAGATCGATACAAAGTTTAGCACCACCAGTCCTAAGCTAACACACAAAAGTCAATAGGTATATTAAGCTAAACTGCTATCAATTAAACCGTACCTGTCACCATGTCAGTCAGCTTCATGGCCTCCTACTGGCCAAGGTTGTACACTCTCGGTTGGGCCGGAGCATAGTGTGATGAAGTTGACTCAAGGCTTCCTCTTGAACTTTGGACGCCCGCTCCAACAATCTCGGGCAAAGTGTCCCGGCTTCCCACAGATAAAACATGCGCCCGGGGTTCGGCCTATACTCGCCCCAGATGCACCAGAAGAAGGGGCTGGAACCGAAGTCCTAGCCTTCTTATAAAACTTACGAAAACCATACTTTGAGGAACTCGGCACCTTGAACTATGTCTTCTTTGTACTAGAGTCCCTCTTCACTTGTACTCTCTTCATATCTTTCTTTGTCTTCTGTGCACCATCCCGACAATCTCGGGCAAAGTGCCCTTCCTTTCCACAAGTATGACAAGCGTAAGTAACTTTGCTAGTAGATGTTATAGCCCTATTTTTCGGCATTATGCGGTATGCAGCCTTTGTAAGACCTGCATGGTTCGACACCCTACACACTGGCGTCTGGTGGCCCTTCCCCAAGTCTACATCCAAAGATCTAGCCGACTCCACCAAAACTTAGAATCCAAATAATTTTGGTCCTAACAGTAGAACTCGTAACTCGCCACGCAGACCATTGTAAAATCTATCGACCATAAACTGCTCGTTCTCCAACTCAAAGCCTGGGTAGTGTCTTATCATAAAAAATGCCTGCAAATATTCCTCAACTGAGTGTATACCCTGCACTAAAAGCATGTTCAACTGCTGACCTGCTGGTCTTCTAAATGACATTTGCTCAATCACACCACCCGGTATTTAGGCCACCTCAGGGACAAAGGATTGCATATTCCTTCCATGATGTGCATTAGTCACAGCAAACACCGCTTCAATTACCCTTCTTATGGTTTCAACAGAAGGAGGGGTCTCAGGCACATCGCTGGGTGCACTACTTTTCTCAGAAAGTGGGCATTCTGACTGCCCTGCTCCACTCCTTGTCACTTATAGTCATACAACACACCATTAAGATACCAAACAAAATTGCAAAAAGCAATTATAGGAACACGAAACTTCCTTAAACATGTGTATTTTCATTCCTAAGTAGACATTCATAGGTTCTTTTATGTTATAACGATGACGCACATACTTGTGCTCACCACCCCTTAAAAGAATTTGTCCATGAATTCATTTAAGCATGACCGAAACCGGTAGTCTGATACCAAATTATAACACCCCTATCCGTCACATAGCATATAGTAGTAGGTCCGGCCGGGGCCCGACGCCATATACCACAGACAGGCCAAAGGGTTACTAAATGAAACCATCCTTCCAATAACAATGTCCTACACAGAGCACATTCTAGCGAAAGCTTTTTAAATGTTGCAAATAAAAGAATCCAAGCCACAACATGAATGTCCACTAAAAACCTAAAGTAGGAATGAGCGTACAAATACACAAAGTACTTGGCCTTAGGGCCTTACAAGAGTTTAATTAACCATTACATGATTTACAAACTTCGGCACGTAGGCCGGCCACACATGAACAATAATAAAGTAAACATTCGCTTTGGCCTTCAAGGACCGGCTCAACAACAAGGGCTTCAGCCCGCTACATAGCGTTAGACTCCGCATCACCTGCAAATAACATTCCACCGCAGCGGTGGCAAACAAAAGCAACGGTCAGCTAAAGCTGACCAAATTATAACAACCCCACCCCTTACTCGGGGCGGTGGTGCTCCTTCCCTACATTTTATTAGTATAACCAAGCAAGATAGCGAAAGTACAATTTATGCACACTTCTCCACAGGCATAGGCACATACGACCACACACCCCGTGCTCTCAGGGCACATTCTTGGTGAACTCGGTCCACAACCGCCCCTAGGACGACAACATTATGAGCTAAAGGTCTCTTTCGGCTGAAGCCTAAGACTCTCCATCTATGCCATCGGTAAATGACACATACCTTAGGTCTCTTTAACCAAACCACATAGATCGGGTACGGTTCCACCAAACCCGTTGCTCACACCGCCACGTCAATTTAAGCCATATGCGCGGGTCAAGCTTCCCCGAGTGCCAAATCGATCAAACAATATGACATAACCCAGTTACGTACACTATTGGCTCCCAGGCCACCAAGATGGAAGCAATGCGCTTCTGCCCAGTTTTCCAGGTGCACCTTGGGGTTAATCCCCAAGACTTCCTGTTGCAATCTACCGCGTTGAAAACCCGAAAAGCAAACAGCACAGAGTCTTCTCCGGCACTAGAAGAATAATGAAAACATCATCGATCCAGACCAACTTGTCCAGGTAGGCTTCACACACCATGCCTATGTCCATACTTTGATTTCGGACTCTATATGAAAAACAACATCGACTATTCATGTCCACCCGAAGGAATACCTCGCACTCACCGCTCACTCGCGGGAGGGAGTTTCCTATTCAAAAAGGGAGAGGACTTCACATGTCCAAAAAGAGAATCGTTACCCTTGCGGTTCGCTTTGGCGCTATGGAGATCTAGATGGATGTAAAGCACCACAACGGCCTCGCCTCCACGGATCTTGACTCGGCTCGCGATTTGGGGCTCCGAAGATCCACCAGCATCCGGATTCCTCCTTCACCTTCTTCCTTGCTCTCCCCTCTCTCTACCACTTTAGAAAGAGAAAATTTAAAGAGAAATGAGGGTTTCACCCCCTATTCCTGGCCTTATACACCCAGGGGAAAAGCTGAGCCTCCAGATCCTATTTGAAGGAAATGAACGGCCACGATTCGCCCTGAAAATAACTTTCCTAGGCTGAACATGGCTTGTGACACGCCAGTGTCCAAGGCTGTGTTCCCCAAGCACCTTAAGAAACCGTTGCGTACCGACCAGGACACGGGCTTAGACACACCCGTGTCAATATTTGACATGCCCGTATCAACCAACACATGCCCGTGTTGCGGGGCGTGTTCCTCAATCGACACAGGAACCGTAACATCCCGAACAGGACACGGTTTCTCGACATGCTCGTGTCAATTTTTGACACGTCCGTGTCGACCAGAACACGCCTATAATCCAGACTGTGTTCCTCACCCGACACAGCCCGACTAATATCCCGACCAAGACACGGCCCTTGACACTACCGTATCACAGGCCGTGTGCCCGACCTGGCATGACTCCGAGGATCGTCAACTACATTTCATCGACCTCAAGCATGACACGACCCTAGACACCCCCATGTCACTTGGGCCAGTCCTGACTCAAAAATACTTAAGGGGAATTCCATCAAATGTCCCCAAATTTTCACGAGTCATGATCCTCGAAGCGACGAGCGCAAAAATTTGTCTTTAGCTCGGGATGTCTCGAAACCTTGTGATCATCAAATTTGGCTGTGAATAATCATTTTCCAAAATTTAGTATGAAAAAATAATTGGGTATTTCTTTCCATATTGTGGATAATATTTTCTATTATTTATGCGAGATATTTGATCAGGATATCCTTTATTCCGCTGCCCCTTATGAGCCGGGAGAATTTTGCAGGATATATTTCGGTATAAATGAAGTCTTCCACTACAAGTGTTCCTACAAGGATTTTAAATTTGAGAGAGTCTTTGCTCTTTTTCTTACGCTGCTGCAGAGTTCTTGGAGTCCTTTCTTAGAGTTCGCGTCGTCTTGCCGTCATCATGTCCCTTGAAAATGGTTAGTATATTTATGAAATTATTCGAAGTCCCGGTAAGGGGGAGTGAGCACCCACACAGGGGTGGGCGCATAGGTCTCTCGCACAGGAACATGCTGGGAAGGTCACACGGGGAAGCATGGGTGCTTGTGCGGGGTCCCTCGCGCGGGCCCGCACATAGAGTTAATTGTGGGCGCCCGCGCAGTCGCCTAGACTGGCTCGTGCGGGTACGTCCGTGCGGGTGTGTTCGGGCACCCCCAGCAATGAACGCTACCCCTTGCGGCGATTGATAATTTGTTATTATTAGTAGTCTAAATCACCTAGGGGTGAATATGTGGACTTGTACTTAACTGGTTACTTTTCTAATTTATGTATTTATAAGTAAATATAAAACACAATCAAAAAGCATAGATCAACACACATTTATCTATAGTGGTTCCCCAGGGTATGAGTACATGCACTTTCCCCCAACACCTATCCAGGAGTGAGCTAGACTCAACAAACTCCGCTAAACTAGATTCCTCTGAGCTTACAATACAAATCCCTCTGGATCTCACAGATCTTCTCCAAGATCCTTCCTCTGGCACACTGGACCTATGACTCAGACTTATTAAGAAGTCCTACACTTTGGTACAGATACCCTACAACTCATATTCCTCCCACTCCTACAACTTAGAAACCCAACTATTTTCCTACCTCATACTTTCACATAGTCCTACACTCAGGCTTATCACCAAGCCCTACCCTCAAGCTGGGAGTACAACCCTACAACTCAAATTTCCTTAGAGGTCCTACAAAAATAATTGAGGTATAGTTTACAACAAAAGACTAAATTAAATAGACATTTAATTTCAGGGTCTTCTGTTGTTCTTGCTATAAAAACAAGTTTCAAGAATGAGCCCCTATATCAGTTATCTTCAGGTAGAACAAATTTAGGGCTTTTCTCCTTGATCTTCTTCTTCAGTATGATGAAGACCTAGATTTGAGTCAGTTGATTGACTCCTCTCTATTCTTTTGAAAGTCTTCAAAAAGAACTAGCATGCTTCAACTGTGCGCCATTTCTGGATTCACGATTTTTCTTTTTAAGTTACGACAATAGTAAGGGTGAGAGAAAAATCACAGTTTCATTGCCCTAACATATCCATTTATACCCTTAAATTTCATCAAAAGTGAGCCCACTGCAATGGCACCGAAATGGGGTCTGTGGGACGAGAACCCTACACCAGCTGAGATCCTTTCGTGCATACGCGAAAGCCATTAGAAACTTTGTGAACGGTCTCTGGAAACGTCTTGTCAATGGTATGGACGAGAATAGAATACTTTGTCAATTCTTTATGCGCCAGCGCCAATTTTGAATCCCGTCAAATTGTATGGGCTCAAAGGTAACATTTAATCCCATCTTCACGATATCGTTGAGCACGATCTTCTTTCTCAATGCTATCGACCTTGGCGCTGAGAACTGCTCCTTTCTGCATCTTCCCTATGATATCGACTCTTAGCGTTCCACGATCTCAACGGTATAGAGGAGAACTATATACTGATCTCAACAGTATAGTCTTTTATTGTTGGATCTTGCTTCTGAGTCTTCTCCACGATCATGATGATACAATGGAGAATCATATACTGATCTCAATGATATCTATTTTTTCTGCTCTAAATATGTTTTAGATTCAATATAATATAACCTGTATAATCATGAAATAGATATGCTATCAAATACAATTTTCACTTAACATTTTAAGTGTTTCTTCTTCAAATCTTTGAGTATATAGGGCAATAATCCAAACAATCTCCCCTTATTTGAAGAAGGCAGAACACTTATCAATGTTAAGGTGCATTAACAAAAGAAATCATAATATAATAATAGAATCATATTATCACAGATAACTAGCAGTAAAATCATACTAAATAATAGAATCATGTTATCATAGATAACTAGTAGTGAAATTATAATAAACAATAGAAGTAACTAACAGATCAACACTGATATATAACTATATATAATTATATATATATAGCTATATATATATATATATATATATCAGTTAGAGGATTTAATTGTTTGAACATAAGTGCATTTACAATTAAACACAGATACATCTCAAGAAATTTTAAAGCACTGAGTGCTTGTCAACTGGCTGGTTTGTCATCTCAGATGAATTTGAACTTTTCCTCTTATGTGCCTGAGCTTGAGAACCTTCACCTTTTTCAGTTGTTCTTCTTTCAACAGTCTTGGCTATAATCTCTTGTTCTTGAACTAGAGGAAGGGTTTGGGAATATACTTTGATGACATCCTCCTTAGATTGTTTTTTCTCACTAGATTTTCCTTGAAACTCTTTCCCTTAGAGACTTTCTTTCTAAATGTTTGATCCATTCTTTTGAACGATAAACACTATTAATGTTGTTCAGGAGTTGTCCATGATTTATCCAAGCATTGATGATGATTGTCTGAGAATCATCACTCCATTATTCATGATCATGATCATCTTCATGTTCAGCTCTTCTCAAGGACAAACTCTTCATGCAACATAAGTCCTTCTTTCTTCCTTCTCTTTGCTAGTTGAACATCCTGAGATATCCTTTCTTGAGCTCTGAAATCAAAATCATAAGGCCTATTGACATCTAGTAAAGGCAAGTGGAGAGAAATCCTGATTCCTTGTAGAACCCAAAGAGCTTGCTTTGCATTAATATACTCCCCTTTCTTGCTTCTTCAAAGATTTTGCTATCCAGATGAGAGGTGTTGGCCTTAAATATGCTAAACAAAGTTTGAAATATATTCTCATTATCTTTCAGAAGAATATCTCTTGATTCCTCAGCTAGTTGCATAGCTTGAATTAGAGTTGAATACACATATTCTTCAATATGGTCCACAACTTGTCTAATAACCTCATCTATTTAGCTAATATAATTATTCATACTAGTAATATCCTGTGTAGTCATCCTGATGCTTTCATCCATGGGGGTTAATTAGGATCTTGACATTCTTGTGAATAATGTTAGCAGCTTTATCAACCCATTGAGTGATCTGTGCATTTATATGAGCAATATTACCTTTCAGAGAATTTAAATCTTCCATTATCTCAGCTTTAACTTTATAAATCTCTGACAGGATTTCAGCTTTCATGATCTTAACTAATTTATCAATATAAGATTTCAAAGTTGATGCTTGCTCATCCAATAGAGCTTTCATTGAGGTGAGGATGGAGCTTTCTAATGTACTTGTAGATGGTTGAGGTTTAGTAACTTGAGGTGTTTCTTCAGCAGCAACTTGGATTAGGCTTATCCCTAGGTCCACTTGAACAACTAACTTAGTATGAGTAGCTATCTCAGCCTCTAGGGATTTGGGAAAACTTTCTCCCAGAGAAGGGACCTCATCTTGAGGCTCTCCATCACTAAGATCATCATTCCCACTTAGGAATTCATTTAAAGAATCAATTTTCTATTCTCCAGCTAACTCCCCCTCAGCTGGGGCACTAGACTTCCCTAAAACAATTGTATCCCCCTTAATAATAGCAACCACTTTTGGGTTAAACTTGTACCAGCTTCATCAAGATTGACTTGAATGTTAATGTACTGAAGATTTTCTTCATCTCTACTAGAAGGTGACAAGTAGGGATTATGAATAGGTATATTGTCATCCCTGTCCTACTTTTCTAATTCAAAATCTGAGTCATCTTCCACCACTTTCTTTCCCTTCTTTTGCTCTTGCCCTACTTCTCATCTTGACTTTTAGGCAACACCCTAGTATATCTCTACAGAGTATTTATATCCATTCTCTTCATATAATAGATTTTTACTCCTTGCTTTTTATTGAAATGCTCAGGGTAAGCATTAATCAGATATAGAGAGAGGATTCTACCTAAGTTTTGAACTTGAAGACAACTTAGAAGTTTTTGGAGTATCATTAGGACCCAATTGGTTTTCTTTTGAAGAATTACTCTTGTAACTAATTCAAAAATATGATTAGAGATCCTGTCATGAGATACTATCTTGCACATGATGGCTTTCCTAATGATATTTTTAAGAAGTTTACCTCTCTAGTTAAAGTGCTTTCTTTCCATGGATCCATATCTCTCACCAGTAAACTCACACAAGTCTAAGGCACTCCTGGTCCTCATTAATGTTAGTTGAGGGAAGGTGTAGAGCCTGTGCAATCTCTTTAGGGGTTATCTTAATCTTTACCTCCACTACCTTGCTCTTAATATACTTTCCAGAAGATGAAACCTTAACATGTGAGTAGAGTTCCAGAACCTCTTCTTTTAGGATTGGACTAAGTTCAAACAGAATGAATTCTAACCCTACAGCTTCCAACATTCTGATAACTTCTTGAATCTCTTCAGGAGCATGCTGAAACCCAAATCTTACTAACTCGTATCCTTCATGTAAGATCACTACTGCTTTTTATGCCATTTGAGATAAATTCTTGTCTTTGAGAATGCTGAGAACGGCAGAACAAAGTCGACGCCTTACTAGGAGTTTAAGTTTTATGTTCTCAACTAAACCTTACCTTTATATATATATATATATATATATATATATATATATATATATATATACCTTGTTTAAAAGAAAATGAAGCGCCATACATCTTGGTGGTTCAAGAAAAAAAAAATCAAAGTGTTGAAAATGATTTTAAAATAATGATAAACGACCGTCTCAATGATATTGTTTAGACAGAGATGAATCGTTGAGGTTCTACTCAACGATCTCAATGATATAGCTGAGAATTTCTCAGCTTAACTCCTCTGCCATGCTAGGCCAAATTTTCCATCAAACTGATAAAAAACTAAAGAAAATGAGTCAATTGAGTCATACAAATGACAATTTTCAACCAAGATTATCTACCCAACATGTTATTATAAATTTGTTCTAGCAGCTAACTATATCACAAGAAAATTATGCAGAAAATACTTGAAATATTGAAATGATACAACTAGAATACTATAAGAGATAAAATTATTCTAAGTTGATCATTCCTAACTCAATTTTGAAAGAATTAAACTTTGCCTTATCCAGTGCCTTGGTGAAGATATCTGCCATTTATTTGTCTGTGGGAACAAACTCAAGGCATATATCTTCCTTCTCAACATACTCTCTAATAAAATGATATCTTATCTCTATATGGTTAGTCCTGCTATGTGACATAGGGTTATTAGCAGTAGAGATAACACTGGATGAGTCATAATACAACGAAGTTTTACTTACCTGGAGGTTATAGTCCTGTAATTGATGTTGTATCCAAAGAAGCTGAGCACAATAACTCCCTATTAATATATACTCTGATTCAGTTGTGGATATAGCCACACTAGTCTTCTTATTGCTACTCCATGACACCAATCTCCTTTCTAGGAATAGGCATGTCCCACTTGTGCTTTTCTTATCTTACTTACACCCTTCAAAATCTGCATCTGAATAGCCAATTAGTTCAAAATCATTATTTCTAGGGTACCGCATGCCAAGATGTTGGCTTCCCTTAAGGTATCTCAAATTCTTCTTGCAGCTGAGTAATTAGATTCCTTTGGGCATGCCTGGTATATATCACAAACATATGTAGTATGCATAATATCTGGTCTACTAGCAGTCAAATAAAGTAGAGACCCAATTACACACTTGTACATGAATTCATCAAAAGGTTTCTCTTTATCATCCTTGTCCAGGAATATATTTGATCCCATATGAGTTTTCATGGTGGAGGCTGACTCCATCCAAAATTTCCCAATTTGATCTCTAGTGTACTTAGTCTGAGAGATGAAAATCCCTTCATCAGACTGTTTCACTTGGAGACCTAAAAAGTACTTTAGCTCTCCCATACTGCTCATGTCAAACTCCCCTGCATAAGGTTGGCAAGCCTCTTGAAAAGGTTGTCATTAGTAGACCCAAATATTATGTCATTAACATAAATTTGTACTAGGAGATAGTTTCCCTTAGATTCCCTTATGAATAATGTGATATTTAGCTTTCCACTTAAGAACTAGTTCTTAATGAGAAAGGTAAACAGTGTTTCATACCAATCCCTCAGGGATTGCTTTAACCCATACAAAGCTTTTTTAAGAAAATAAACATGACTAGTTATAGTTGGATACACAAAACTTGAGGGTTGCTCTACATATACTTCTTCCTTAAAATTATCATTTAGGAATGCTGATCTGACATCCATCTAGTAGACTTTGAAACCATTATATACAGCATAGGCAAGAAACATCCTAATTGCCTCTAGTCTTGCAATTGGGGCAAATGTTTGATCAAAATTATTGCGATCCTCTTGTCTGTATCACTTGGCTACCCGTCTGGATTTGTTCTTCACAATTACTCGGTTCTCATCCAATTTGTTTCTAAAAATCAACTTGGTGCCAATAATATTATGTCCTTGAGGTTTAGGCACAAGCTTTCAGGTCTTGCATCTTTTGAATTGTAGTAGCTCTTCCTGCATAATATTGATCCAGAATGGATCTTTGTTAGCATCTTCAAATTTCTTAGGCTCTACCTGAGACATGAAGCTAAAAAATAGAGCTTCATAATGTATTCTACTCCTGTTGGTGACTCCTTGACTGGCATCTCCAATTATGAGAGTATTGGGATGATCTATCAAGTGCCTGGTTGCTGCATGCATTCTGTCAGCAGCAGGCTAACCTTTTGGAATGTTTCCAACTTTCTGATCCTCTTCAACAGTATCTTGATTTCCATCAACTAGCTGAACTTTTTCATTGAGTACTTCAATTGGAGAAGAAATCTTGCTTGAGCTTAGCTTGTCTTAAATATACAAATCTTGCTAGTTAAGCTCAGTACTTGCAATGTTAGGAACACAAGACCAGCCTTTGTATATCATGCTAGTCTCATTAAAAATAAAATATAAGGATTTTTCAACTACATGAGTCTTCCTGTTGAATACTCTATATGCTCTACTGTAGGAGCTATATCCAACAAGAGTACCGACATTATGTTTCTCAACAAACTTAGTTAACTCAGACTTTCCATTGTTTAGAATGTAGAATTTACAACCAAAGATTCTGAAATATGAAATGGTTGGTTTTCTTCCCTTTAGAAGTTCATAGAGAGTTTTCCCATGAGACTTGTTGAAAGAGGCCTAGTTTTGAATATGACATACTGTATTGATTGCCTCAGCCCAGAAATATTCTGGTAGAGAGGAATCACTTAGAAATATTCTGTCATCCTCTATTAAAGTCTTATTATTTATCTTAGCCACTACATTTTGTTGTGGAGTTCTGGGAGAAGAGAACTCTTAGGAGATACATTGTTCTTGACAGAACCTTATCATGGCCCCAGAATGAAATTCTATACCATGCTCACTTATTACTTTTACCACAGAACATTCCATCTCATTCTGAATTGCCTTAACAAAAGTCATAAAGACATCATGTGTAGGGGGAGCATACATGTAGGGGTAGATCATGTGTAGGGGGAGTATACATGTAGGGGGAGCACACATGTAGGGGAGTCGTACTTCGTACTTTGGTTTATATTTCATGCTTATTGTTGAATTGCACTATACCACACAACTACTGATTTGTATCTCATGAACAAGATTTGATATTATCAAAAGGAAGAGTTTTTTTTGGAACCCATGGTCCGCATATCTTTAGTTTGACAGTATCAAATCCCAAGTTGTATTTGATCATACTTATGTTGGGTATAGTGTGTTGATGTACAAGTATGAAGAATGAATGTTTCTATGACCTACCTCTGGACGCTAACACTACCTCTAGAGGTAGTATTGAAGAATTATTGTTGTGCACAAAGAGTCTTCTTTGTGACCTACCACTAGATGCTAGTAATACTGTCGGGCATTAGCCATTCCAACGACCATCAAGTTAATTTGTCGAGAAGAAACCGCTACCGCTAAGCAGTAGCCTTACCGCACCGCAATATCCAAAAGTGGCGCGAATATTATTTGAGATATTTTTCATAATTTAATGGAGAGCTGACGACACTATGCGAGAAGCCCTACCACAAGGAACTTATTCTACCTCCAGTGGTAGCTTATTTATAACGAGACTATAAATGCGCACAATTACAAGCCTAGGGTTCAGCTACCGCCTCTATTTGTGCGAAACACCGTCTAAAGGCAAAGAAAAGCGAAATTTCTCCCTCCCGTTTGTGATCGAAGAATTCTGAAGAGCGAAGTCTCCAACGACCATTAATGGTTGATCGAGTGCAAGAAGAACGACATCTAGTAGCCTCGATCGCGCACCGCTCTATAGAGGATTTCTTATTTGAGGGAGAAACAATTTCAAACTCTTATATTTTATTGTATTTTCTTTGAACTTGTTGTATTTTGTGCGGATAAATCGTCCGGTGTGGACATCGAGTTTCTGGGAGGAGTTCATGAGAAATTGACCTGGGTGGCTGTCAGATTTCTCAGAGTAATCTATGGAAATCGTCTTGGGAGGACTTCTAGATCTAATAGATCAAGTGGACTCTAAGACCCTACTTAGGAATTGTTGGAACACCCTATTACTAATTTGGGAAAAGATCACTATGTTTTTAGGAATTTGGTTTGACCTAGATGTATAGTTGAAAAGGTCAAATTAGAATGAGTCTAGGGCTTAGAACTTAAGTTTGAAGCTGCCCCAGGACCATTCAAAGATCACGACTTAGAGCTGAGACAAAGACAATTTTCGTCGACCTCAGTTTAACGAAACGTCGAACTCCGTTCGACGCTCTCTGAGCTCAACCCTGCTAAGTCGTTGATCTCCGGTCGATGATCTTCGAGCTCAGATCGACGATCTGTCTTCAGTTATTTTCCCAGTCGCTGAGCTCAGTTCGACGATCGTAGAGCTCAGTTCGACGTTTTCTGTCTGCTGTGTTAATCCAATCTCTGAGCTCAGTTCAACAATCGTAGAGCTTAGATCGACGATTTCTGTGAGAGATCGACGCCTTCAAAATTCAAATTCAAGGATAGTTATGGATTATAATCAGAATTAATTCCTGCATTGATTGCAAAGGATTTTCTAGCCGTTTCAATCAATCTGATGCAAGTTTCAAGGAAAGACTAAATGGAATATTTCTTAGGACTTTCCCCAGATACAGTTATCTATTATGGAAGTCATTTATGACTGATAAAATGATCGTCTAAGAGAATATCTGATATACTCCTTCAGTATTCATTCTCATATGATAGATACACAAGACACAGAAGATTCAGTGATCAACACAGACAATACAAAGAGATACAGGAGAATTAGATTACATTACAGAAGATTGAACAATACAATTTCTCTGATCAAGATTTCAACTTCTGTGATTTGCAAATCTACTGAATCTTCAAGTGTTCAAAGGCTTCAACATCAAGGACTCAAGACACCAAATATTTCAGCATCTGCTGGAATCATCTTCAGCTGGTGATCTGAAGCTTCTGAAGGCCTATCACCCTAGCAAAGCTTTCACTCCTGAACCATTCTACATCTTAGGGGGAGCTTTGACAACATCAACAATCCACTAGTCTTCTCTCATTTGATTTGAGACAGAGAAGACATCATCATCTCTTTCTTTTTCTTTTCCAGCTGTAAAAGGGTTATCAAAACTCCCTTCAAAAGTTCTGAATCTGGTTCTGAGAGCCTTGTCAAAACTCAGTGGTGGCAAGACACCTTATCAAAAAATCTAGATCTTGTTTTTGAGCACCTTATCAAAAGCTCATTGGTGCCCAGGACACCTGATCAACTCATCCTGTAGTGGATTCCTACCAAGGGTGGTAGAAGAGTGGATGTACCCAAGTTTTTGGGGAACCACTATAGATCCTTGTGTCTTCTGGTTTCTGTGTGTTTGTTATTGTTGTGTGCTATGTGATTCTTATTTCTTGCTTTAACTTTATTTTTCAACAAGCACTATACACATATAATTAAATTTAATCTTCCACTGCCTTATAATTTTTAATTGTAAACATTATTTTAAAATACTCTATTCACCCCACCTCTAGAGTCAAGGTAGATCTTTCTCTCACTTTCAATTGGTATCAGAGGGAGGTTGGTTACTCAACATATGAACTTTAAACAGATTGGTTGACCAGGCTAACACCTGAACCAAAAGATCTCTGAAAAGATCAATCTTATATAGAGGGATATTATTTTCTGTATTATAGTTGTTTTCAAAAACCATGGCACAAAACAAAGACTATGCTAGCACCAGACCTCCAGTGTGTAATCTTTCCAAGTTTGCACTTTGGAAGGCAAGGATTAGACTATACATGAATTCTATTGATGAGGACATTTTCAATTCTATTTTGACAGTGTGTCCAAGACCTCCAGAGACCACAAGCACAAGTGTTATTCCACCTCCCTCAGGAATAGATGCTGAAATAAAGAAGTGGAAAACTGCAGATGCAAAGGCCATGAATATTCTTGCTCAGACTATATCTGATGAGATATTCCAGAAGGTATCTAAATGCTGCTCAGCTAAAGACATATGGGATAAGCTTTCAGAAATTGTATCAGGATCTGCTGATGAAAGAAAGGACAGGAGATCCCATCTCATATCCCAATATGAGAACTTTAAGAAAGGTGAAGCTGAATTAGTTGCAGACATGTACACCAGGCTCAGTCTTATAGTTAGTGAGTTAAAGTCATTGGACAAGGAAATCACACTCACTGAACTCAATGACAAGATCCTAATGTGCTTCCCTAGCACTTGGGATTCAAGGATCTGGCCAATTAAAGATGCCAGAAGCCTAAGTGAAATTACCATAGAGGCTCTTCTGGGCAAGCTCAAATCTTATGAGCTGCTCATCAAGAATAGGGAAGAAGAACAAAAGGCTACTTCTCCAGTCATCAGAAATTAGAAGACCATAGCCTTCAAAGCTACAGAAGAGGAGCCTGAAGACAAAGCTACAGGAAATGATGAGATCCTAAGTCTACTGGCCAAAAGATTCTATAAGATGGCCAGGAAGGACTTCAGAAAGAAGTCATTCAAAGGGCATTAGAAGCCTAGATATGATAGGTCCAACAGCAAAGAAATAATCTGCTTTGGATGCAAGAAGCCAGGCCACATTGTGCCTGACTGTCCAGAGAATAAAAACAAGGACAAGAAGGACAGAAATGAGAGAAGAAGAGACAAGGACTTCAGAAAGAACAACAGCAACAGATCCTCATCCAACAAAAATAAACATACAAGGAAGGGATTTGTAGCAGAAAGCTGGAGTGACACTAAAGAAGAATAAGAAGTCTCATCCAGCTCAAGTGATGATGAGGATGATGCTGAGGAAAAAGGATTCTGCATGATGGCAATCAATGCCTCCCAGCAAAACTCTGATGCAGAACAAGAGTCTTATTCTGAAGCTTAAACTGGATCTAAAGAGGATGAGGTAATAAACTCTTTTGATTTTACTTCTGAGGACTTTAAAATTGAATTTAAGACACTGTGTTTAGATTTGATAAGGTCTGAAAAAGAGATAATCTCTCTCAGAAATCAATTATATGACTACAGTGTCCTAAAATCAAATAACCTCAAACTCTCTAAGGAGTTAGAGTGTTATAGGGAGGAGATAGCTGCACTGAAAAGTGAACTATCCAAGGCCAAGCAGTTTGAAGAATCCTTTAATGGGAGAAGCATCAGACTGATGGACATTACAAGCACAGTGAACTCAAGATTCAACAGTACACTGGGCTTGGGTGCTTCATCCAGCCAACCTATAGTATTAACAACCCCAATTAAATTTATTTCTGATAAAGGAAAGGGTGTTGTAGAGGTAGCTAAGAAGAATCCAGATTTACCTAAGGAAAATCAAGTTCAACAGAAAACGTCGAACATAGCTCGACGATCGTCGAACAGAGCTCGGTGATCCAAAGCTGGATCGTCGAACTCAGATCGACGACTTCTGAACTCTGAACTCTGGTATAGTCGATCTTCGAATGGAGCTCGACGATCTAACCCAAGATCGTCGAACTCAGGTCGACGATCGTCGAACGGAGCTCAGAGCTTTGAACTATCTTTCAGAGGTAAATCTCAAGTCAATCCTAGAAGTCCCTCATCCCAAAGCTTCAACCCTTATACTGAATGGATAGTACCTCCTAGGAGATACCATCCTGAAGGATATAAGAGTCAGCCAGGGATGTCTTTCATTTCTGAATTTAAAGGCCATCAACCTAGACCCAAGGTAAACTGGGTCAAAAACATATAAGCTGTTTATGTGCATGTGAAGACCTATCCAACATCAAACCAACAATGGTATCTGGATAGTGGGTGCTCAAAGCACATGATAGGGAACAAGGAGAATCTATCATCCTTCATAACCAAACTTGGACCCAAAGTAATTTTTGGTGATTCAAATTTTGGTCAAACCAAAGGATATGGTGCTGTTTGGATTGGAACAGTCACCTTCAAGAAAGTAGCTTATGTTGAAGGACTCAAGCACAACCTGATTAGCATCAGTCAACTTTGTGATGAAGGATATCAAGTGACTTTCAACAAAGTTATATGCAAGATCAAGTCAGAAGACAACACAACTGTGTTGACAGGTAACAGAAAAGGTAACATTTACTTAGTAGATTTTCATTCATCTAAAGTAGATATCTGCTTGTTCAATTCCATATCTAGACCTAATATACTATGGCATAAGAGACTAGGGCATATTAACCTTAGAACTATTGCTAGGCTATCCAAGGATAACCTTGTTAGAGGACTACCTTCTAGCCCCTACAAGAAGGAAGGACTTTGCAAGGCTTGTCAATTAGGCAAGCAAACTAAAAACAGTTTTAAGTCACTTAATAAGAGTGATTCACCTAGGATTTTGTATCTGTTACACATGGATCTTTTTGGACCCATTACAATACAAAGCTTAGGAGGGAAATCTTATACTTTGGTGATTGTAGATGACTTCTCCAGATTCACTTGGGTATTCTTTCTAAGGAAGAAGTCTGATAACTTTAAGTGTCTGACAGAGTTTCTCAAATGTATATAGATTGAGTTCAATACTCACATTGCCCTGATCAGAAGTGATCATGGGACAGAGTTTGATTCTCTTCTTATGCAAGAGTTCTGTCAGAGTGAAGGGACCAGGCATACTTTCTCAGCTCCTATAACTCCTCAACAAAATGGGGTAGCTGAAAGGAAAAATAGAACCCTAATTGAATCTGCTACTACATTGTTGACAGATGCTCACCTACCTCTATCCTTTTGGGCAGAAGCAGTGAGCACCTCCAACTATGTGTTGAATAGAAGTTTGATACATAAACTAAAGGGCAAGACTCCCTATGAATTACTCAAAGGGAAGAAACCTAAAGTAGACTATTTCCAAAAATTTTGGCTGCATTTGTTATATACACAATAATGACAAGAAATATTTAGCAAAATTCCAAGCTAAAGCTGATGAAGGGGTATTTCTGGGATACTCCATGATCAGAAAAGCTTATAGGGTATATAATAAATCCACTCTTAAAGTAGAAGAATCTGTTCATGTTTCTTTTGATGAGACTAACATGTTTTATAAGGAGAAGTCTGCTTCTACCATAGAACCATTGCAGGTACACTCTCTTTCAGAAAGTATGGACAGATTACAGGTTAAAGAAAATGATACAGCTTTTCCACCTATCTAGCAAAAGGATGAGAGGAGTGATGATGAAGAGGATGTGCAAAATCTAAAAGAGCCAGTTGTTGTTCCACAAGAGGAAACAACAACAATGGTTGGTGAACAATCAACACCCCCTGCTGATCTAGTAATAACAAGTGATCATCCAATTTCCCAAGTAATTGGAGACATCTCAGCTGGTGTGCAAACCAAAAATCAGTTCAACCAGAACCTGATGCACACTTGCTTTCTATCTCAAGTTGAGCCTCAATCCATTCAAGATGCAGAACAAGATCCCCACTAGATCATTGCTATACAAGAGGAATTGCATTAATTTGAGAGGAATAAAGTTTGGGAACAAGTGCCAAGGCCTAAGGATCACTCCATTGTTGGAACAAAATTGGTGTTCAGGAACAAGTTGGATGATCAGGGAGTCATTGTAAGGAACAAGGCAAAGCTAGTTGCTCAAGGCTACTCTCAAGAAGAAGGAATAGACTATGACCAGACCTTTGCACCAGTTGCAAGGTTAGAGGCCATCAGAATATTCCTAGCTTATGCTACTCACAAGGGATTCAAGGTCTACCAAATGGATGTGAAGAGTGCTTTTTTCAATGGATACATCAAAGAGGAAGTCTATGTTAGACAACCTCCAGGTTTTATCTCTTCAACTTACCCTGATCATGTGTTCAAATTGCATAAAGCATTATATGGTCTCAAGCAAGCTCCTAGAGCATGGTATGAGACCCTAACATGCTTTATTCCGGAAAATGATTTTATTAGGGGTAGAGTAGACCAAACTCTTTTTATTAGAACCCATAAGTCCCGTACCCTACTAGTACAAATATATGTAGATGATATTATCTTTGGTTCTACTGATTCAAATTTGTGCAAAAAGTTTTCCAAGCTGATGTACTCTAAATTTGAAATGAGTAGCATTGGTGAGCTTTCCTTCTTTCTAGGATTGCAAGTCAAACAACATGCTGAAGGCATATTCATTTCTCAAACCAAGTATGCAAAGGAACTGGTTAAGAAATTTGGTATGTCTGAAGCATCTAGTATGAAAACACCTATGCCTACTGATGCTGTATTAGATGCTGATGAACATGGAAAACATGTTGATCAGACAACATATAGAGCAATGATTGGCTCTCTATTGTACCTTACAGCTAGTAGACCTGATATAATGTTTGCTACATGCATATGTGCTAGGTTCCAAGTAAGCCCTAGAGAGTCACACTTAATCTTAGTAAAGAGGATTCTTAGGTATGTGAAAAGTTGTCCAAATCTAGGTATCTGGTATCCAAAAGATTCAACATTTGACTTAACTAGATTTTAAGATGCTGATTATGCTGGATGCAGAATAAACAGGAAAAGCACCAGTGGAACTTGTCAGTTTCTTGGTGATAGACTTGTCTCATGGTTTTGTAAGAAACAAACATTTGTGTCAACTTCAACTGCTGAAGCTGAATATATGGCTGCAGATAGCTGTTGCTTACAAAACTAGTGCTATCTCCTAGACTATGGTTACAACTTAGAGAAGTCTAAAATATTTTGTGACAACACTAGTGCTATCTCCATAGCACAAAATCCAGTCCTCCATAGTAGGACAAAACAAATAGAAATTAGGCATCATTTTCTAAGGGATAATGTTGAAAAGAATAAAATTGAACTACAATATATCCCAACTGATTTGCAAAGGGGAGATATTTTCACCAAGCCTTTGGATGAGAAGAAACATACATTCTTCCTAAATCAGTTAGGCATGCTAGATGGAGGCTGTCTAAAATAAATTCCAAGTTTTTTAAAATCTAAAAACAGACCAAGACTAGGCTAAAAACTTATATTTTCTAGTGTCTGTAGGTTCAGTTTTGTCTCTGAACTGCGCTCGACGTTTTTACAAAAAATCGTCGACCGGAGATCGATGCTTTCCAACAAGCGTCGACCGGAGTTCAGCGTTTTCCAGGCAACGCTAGGCTATCTTCCTCTGGTCAACGATCGTCGAACGGAGTTCGACGCTCTCCAGTATCGTCGAACGGAGATCGACGTTATTGAAGACTCTTCAGATTCCATTAGAAGCCCAGATCGTCGAACGAAGTTCAGCGATCCTTCCTTTTCGCCGTCGAACCCTAATATAAAAATCATTTTTCGGCTGTCGTTCTCCTTTGCGCTTTCATAGTTTCTGCAGAAAAACTCTTTTTCCCTCCAAACGTTTGCTGCACTTGTTCTTTGTTTGTTCATATTTGCAGGATCAAATGGCCGTTTTCAGTTGCGGCTCTGTCGGCAAAGAAATTCGACACCGGATTTGACATCGATATGGATTCTTTTGAAAGTAGTGATCAAATATTCAAAGACATACTTGAGCTCTTCAAAGAACAGCAACTAGAGAACATCATGATAACAAGAATCAAGATAGCAGCAGATGAAATTAAAGAATGGGTATATACAGCACAGAATCTGAATAACAACACCATCGTCGGCACGATCTCGGGAAATCAGGTATCACTTTCACCTGAGGTTTTATCAGAAGTTTTTTAGTTGAGTACAGGAGAAGATTGCATTGATTTGTCTGGAGAAGAATTCTCCAATATGCTTGAAAGGATGGGGCATACAGCAGCTAACCCCAACAAGCTTTTGAAGAAAAATCTGTCAGTGGAATACAGTTTTTTGGCAGATGTGGTAGGGAAAGTGCTATTGGCTAAGCACTCTGCTCATGATACAATTTCCAGGTATTAGCCCTATTTGATGGGAGCTCTTGTGGATAAAAAGCACCTAAACTGGGGAGAACTCTTTTTTGATTTAATCAAAAAGAAAATAAACAAGAGTTTTGTTAATTTTGGTAGAATAATTGAGTTATTTCTTCGTGCTAAGTGCCCTGAATTGTTAGTTTCAAGTGGAATGCATATCAATGCTTCCAAGAGGCTGACTTGTGCCTTATTTGGAAAATGGGATAGACAGATTGTCAAGCCCAGCAGACCTACAACAATTCCATCTTCAGGCACAAGGACTGCTACAGTCACTTCCCCTCAGGTCTCTGCCCCAGCAGAAGATTTGCCTGCTTCCTCTCTACTTGTTTCTACAACCATCTCCACATCAACCACAACAATCATCTCAACCATATCTATCTCTTCCCCCATTACCATTTCATCACCCTTATCTCCTCTAGCCACTTCAGAAACATTCCACCCTCTCCATTATTATCCACCTCTCACCATTCCATCATTCCACCTCATGGAAGACTCCTTCATGGATGATTCTCCTTCCTCTCCTCCTGATATTCCATCTACCTCCTACCAATAACTCCTTCAGGATATACTCTCACAACCATCCTTTACTCCATCCATTTCCTCACCAATATCATCCATCTACACTCCAGTACCATCCATCTCCACAATCTCTACTCCTAAGCCATCCATCCCTATACCTCCTACCATCACACCATCAAACATTATGCCAGCAACATCAACTCCTACCTCTACTCAAGCCCATCTTGAGCATGTAGATATTCCTGCACTGGTAGACAAGTTGTATGAGCTGATAGCCCCCAGGCTATCCTCATTGCTGGAGACCACAATGGCCCCACTTCTGAAACATGTTCAGGAGCTGTCTGACAGGCTATCTTCATTCCTCTCTTCTCAGGCAATCCCTTCCTCTGGGTGCCTTGATCCAGTTCAAACTAAATCCAGTCAGGGGGAGATGCCTAATGAAGTTCTGGAATTTCCTGCTGCTGCTGAAGCTTCAGTTGCTACTCTAGTTTTTGCAGTGGATCTCCAGAGTCTTCTCTCAGTTTTTGATGTTGTTTACTTCAACTATCTACCAGCTCAACAGTGTGAAGATCTCTCCAAGGCAATTGTGCCTGTTCCAGTATGTGAGCCAATTTTGCTAGCTTCTTTTATAGAATTTGTCCAAGCTGAGGACAAGGCCACTACTGCTGCTGCTGCTAATGATAATTACAGTTGATTCTGTTATTAGTTCTGTAATTGTTTCTAAAGATATTATGATGACAGAGGCATGTATTGATGAGCCTGCTGATTCTGCTAGTTTTGTTTCTAAAAGTGTTATTCCTCCTATTCAAGTTGCTGCTCCTATTATTGCTGCTCCAGTACTCTCTCAAGCCACAAATCTTCAATAAGAATACATTAAGAGAATAGATGCTCTATATGATGATCCCTAGAGCTCTGACAGTGACCAGTTCAGAACAGACAGTGATGACTCCTCAACAACCATAGCAAGGAAAAGAAAAGCTAGAAGCAAAGCCATGAAAAGAGTTCCTCCAAAAAAAGTTACAGATGCAAATGATGTACCTTATTATATATTACATAGTTGTGAAATCACTAAACCTTGGATGCAATACTCCAGAAATCAGATTAAGGCAATGAAAAAGAAAAGAAAGTTTGACAAAAGATCTTCCAAGTCTTATCTTCCCCCTTCTCCACCTCCTCCTGATGCAGGTGCAGGTGGCAGCTCTGCCTTCTCATCTACTCAAAGAGGCCAAGGCTCTTATCAGTTCCAGGGCAGATCTCAGCCTAGGGGAGGCCACTCCAGAGGTTACCAACCTAGAAGAGGTCAATTCAGAGGTAATCAGAGAGACTTAAGGGTTTATTCAAGACAAAGGGAACAAGGCCCCAGAGATCCTTCTTCTGGCCCTTTTCCTTATAAACTCAAAGACATTGTGTCTACCAGAACCCCTGCTGAAGTGACTTCTAACAGATATGAAGCTCCAGTGCCATTTGAAGATCCACATAGTAATCCTAATTCCTGGACAGCCAGAATGAAAGAGTCAGCTGCACTAGAACAAATTAGGAAAGCAAGAGAACAAGCCAGAGATACTTCCAGCTTAACAACTCTCTCAGATAAAAGAAAGAAGGAACTAGAAAGGTATGCTTCAAGCAAGTTCTTTGATTCAGAAAGTTATATGAGACTGCATCCTGAGGCTATAGTTCCAAGAACCAAGCAGCAGACAACCTTAGGTGCAAATGATGATAGAAGATCAAAGATGGAAGCTTTAAATCCTAACAGAGATATCATCTTCAAGCAAAACAAAGAGAACGATTAATTTTGTAAGCAGGCAGTACATTCATCTTTAAACATTTGCTGATATTCTATCTGAATGCTGCTATGTTATATATTCTGCTCTGTTGTTTTAAATTTTGCTTTTCTGTATAAGCTTTTGTATTTCTTACTGAGTCCTGTAAATAGTAATCCTAACCCAAATAGGGGGAGATTGTTGGAACACCCTATTACTAATTTGGGCAAGGATCACTATGTTTTTAGGAATTTGGTTTGACCTAGATGTATAGTTGAAAAGGTCAAATTAGAATGAGTCTAGGGCTTATAACTTAGGTTTGAAGCTGCCCCCAGGACCATTCAAAGATCAAGACTTAGAGCTGAGACAAAGACAATTTTCGTCGACCTCAGTTCAACGAAACGTCAAACTCCGTTCGATGCTCTCTGAGCTCAACCCTGCTAAGTCGTCGATCTTCAGTCGACGATCTTCGAGCTCAGATCAACGATCTATCTTCAGTTATTTTCCCAGTCGCTGAGCTCAGTTCGACGTTCGTAGAGCTCAGTTCGACGTTTTCTGTCTGCTGTGTTAATCCAATCTCTGAGCTCAGTTCAACGATCGTAGAGCTCAGATCGACGATTTCTGTGAGAGATCGATGCCTTCAGAATTCAAATTCAAGGACAGTTATGGATTATAATCAGAATTAATTCCTGCATTGATTGCAAAGGATTTTCTAGCCGTTTCAATCAATCTGATGCAAGTTTCAAGGAAAGACTAAATGGAATATGTCTTAGGACTTTCCCCAGATACAGTTGTTTATTATGGAAGTCATTTATGACTGATAAAATGGTCGTCTAAGAGAATATCTGATATACTCCTTCAATATTCATTCTCATATGATAGATACACAAGACACAAAAGATTCAGTGATCAACACAGACAATACAAAGAGATACAAGAGAATTAGATTACATTACAGAAGATTGAACAACACAATTTCTCTGATCAAGATTTCAACTTCTGTGATTTGCAAATCTACTGAATCTTCAAGTGTTCAAAGGCTTCAACATCAAGGACTCCAGACACCAAATATTTCAGCATCTGCTGGAATCATCTTCAGTTGGAGATCTGAAGCTTCTGAAGGCCTATCACACTAGCAAAGCTTTCACTCCTGAACCATTCTACATCTCAGGGGGAGCTTTGACAACATCAACAATCCACTAGTCTTCTCTCATTTGATTTGAGACAGAGAAGACATCATCATCTCTTTCTTTTTCTTTTCCAGCTGTAAAAGGGTTATCAAAACTCCCTTTAAAAGTTCTGAATCTGGTTCTGAGAGCCTTGTCAAAACTCAGTGGTGGCAAGACACCTTATCAAAAAATCTAGATCTGGTTTTTGAGCACCTTATCAAAAGCTCATTGGTGCCCAGGACACCTGATCAACTCATCCTGCAGTGGATTCCTACCAAGGGTGGTAGAAGAGTGGATGTACCCAAGTTTTTGGGGAACCACTATAGATTCTTGTGTCTTCTGGTTGCTGTGTGTTTGTTATTGTTGTGTGCTGTGTGATTCTTATTTCTTGCTTTAACTTTATTTTTCAACAAGCACTATACACATATAATTAAATTTAATCTTCCACTGCCTTACAATTTTTAATTGTAAACATTATTTTAAAATACTCTATTCACCCCCCCTCTAGAGTCAAGGTAGATCTTTCTCTCACTTTCAAAGAAGTCAAGGAGCCGACTCATCGATCTTCTAGGGAAGAAGAGAGAGAGCCAACCGATCCTGGGAGGTCGGTATATAAACTAAAAGATTGTTTGATTCATCACTTCCAATCTCCGGCATCACGGAGATCCAATTTTGTTATTGTAAACCACTGTTTAATTTTGAATAAAATTATATTTCTTTTATTTTATCTCAAATTCATTATTGAGTGTTGCTAGGGCATTGAGGGTCTTGTGAGAAATTAGAAAGCAGATTATTACAACGAAAAATGGCTTTGTGATTTACCGCCAAGCGATAGTGATCTACCTCCCTACTATAGCTTCAAAAATAGGATGCCCTTGGTGAAATTTATTTTTAAATTCTGAATTAACTTGTTAGGAATATTGCCCTCAATATTCCCTAGATTTGAAGAGGCATCACAAACAATACTAAGAGCATAATTGTATTTGATGTTGTTCAAGTTCATTATGTGCAGGATGTTCCTTAGAGCAAGTTTAGACATGTTGTCTAAGTGATTATGATAGGTGGTCACAAGGTAGAAAAGTGAGAGATAGAAATCTGTCTAAGTCTACAGGCGTTGAGTGAGGCCAGTTCACTCAACGCCAGATGTCAAGGAAGGATGCTGGAAAGAAAGAAAATTGTCTAAGTCCATATGCATTGAGTGAAGCCAGTTCACTCAATGCCAGATTCCAAAAGCGCTGAGTAAAGAATGGATAGTCAAAGCACAATAGTTTGCAATACAGAAATACGGCTAAGTCCACATGCATTGAGTGAAGGGAGATCACTCAATGCCATATTAAAAGAGGCTTCGAGTAAAGCTGAGTCTGTCAAAGCTTCAGCATTGGCAAGGAAGAAATTTTGGCTAAGTCTAGAATCGTTGAGTGAGCACAACTCACTCAACGCCCAAAGTAGAAGGCGTCGACAGAGCACTGACTAGTCAAATCTAAAGAAGAGTTAGACGGAAAAATCTATTTAAGTCCAGATGCATTGAGTGAAGACAGCTCACTCAACGCAAACACATCAAGAAAATCGGCTAAGTATAGAAGCGTTGAGTGATGAAGGATCACTCAACGCTTTCATAATGAGAGATACAGTTAAGTACAGAAGCATTGAGTGAAGCCAGTTCACTCAACGCCTCAACATAAAGGCAGGCAGGCAGTGAAGTGGCTAAGTCCAAAAGCGTCGAGTGATGAAGGTTCACTTAATGCACTCAATGCCTGACATTACACAAAAAATGGCTAAGTCCAGATTCGTTGAGTGAAGGCAGTTCACTCAACGCACTCAACGCCTAATCATCAGAAAGATTGTCCAAGGACAAAAGCATCGAGTGATGAAGGATCACTCAACGCACTCAACGCCTAGCAGTGAGGAGATATTTGATAAGTCCAAATTCTGTTGAGTGAAGCCAGTTCACTCAACGCACTCAACACTTGGGATAAAACTGAGAATTTGGCTAAGTCTACAGATGCTGATGTCAGCAAAACGTTAACAAAGTCCAAAATATTGCGGGAAGACTACAGTACATGACAAATGGTGCCACAAGCCTATTGTATGACTTTTCCTGTAAAAGCAAAGTTGCAGCCAACAACTTCAAGTGGGCCCATGGGTCAAAGTGCTATTGAACGGCAGATGATAAAAGGCTTAAGATAGAAGAAAGCAAAGAGAATTTTAGGGTTTAACATTTCACAAAGAGGCAGAACCTCATCGTCTTCTTCCTCACCATTATTGCAGAGCTTGAAGCTAAAGTTCAAACCCGCTGATCTAAAAGTTCATACAGATAGCTATAGCAATCTTCACCTGCTACAGCAAGTCCAGAAGTGATTTCTGAGAAAGAAGAAGAAGTAGAGCCTTCAAATTTCTGCAGTCAAGGTTAGTTGTTTGAAGAGTAAAAAGCACTGTCAAATCATTATCTTCATCAGCAAGTTCAGACACTTTGTTTCTAAATTACTTCCAGCACAAGCAGCAGTTTTCTGACGATCAAATTTCTTATTGCTAAGAAGAAGTTAGGGCTGGGATTTTGAAAGTCTTGTTTTCAAGGCTAGCTAAACACCTAAGGGGGGGGGGGGTGAAAATATTTTTGTCTCTATTTAACTTTTCTAACTTGTGATCAGATTTCAGTGCCTGTGATTAGGTTAGTTATCAACTTTCACGAACATTCATAGACGACACAAAATTTTTATAGTGGTTCCCCAATCTTTGGTACATCCACTATCCCTTCGTGCCTATCTATCAGTTTGTTAGATTCGGCTCTCCCTCCAGAACTCAGCTACTTAACTTACAACATAGATCTCGCAGGACCACACATGTTATAAAGACCTAACACCTAGGCACTAAGCCAAACCTAGGTCATAAAGACCTTTCACACGGCACTAAGCCAAACACAGGTCACAAAGACCTTAGCCTTTATAATACAGGCATACAACCCAATACTCACAAGGAATCAAAACAAAAGAACAAGAAAGGTTGTATGATTAGACACCAGAGTAAGAACTCTGTGGTTTCTTCTTCCTGGACTCAGCAGATATCATTCCTAGCTATTGTTGTTGAAGATAATGAAGTAGGCAGTATAATCTTTCTTCAAACAGCTTTCTTTTCTCTGCAGAATTTGTTGATCTGCTTCCTCAGAATCACTTTTGAACCTGCTATTGTAGATGGTAATTGCTTCAGCTATCTTTTTCCCAGCAAGGTTCTCTATGCAGAATAATTTCTTCAGGCTCGATGAAAATGGCGAGGAAGAAGATGAAGTTCGGCCGCTCTTTTCATTTTCAGAAAACCTAGATAAGGAATTGATTCGATTGATTGTTCTGGCCGATTTGCTTCGTTTTATTCTCTGAAGGCCCAATGAGTAGTGGGTCCCACCACCAGGATTGATGACTGAGATTAAGCTATTCAGCGTAGGCTTTCCATTTAATCTTGATTCAACTGCTCCTTGTTGTGTGTGGGCCCCGACATTTTATGACGAAAATATTTTTTGGAAAGTGCAGAGGATGATAGCAGCTGGCAGCCAATGTCTCTAGCAGCATTTCCACAACAATTGAATTTTGGTTGACTATTTAACTTTGCTGACATCATCATGACTCAGTATATCTGGACTTGGACAAAATTCAATCATCAGAACCAAAGGCGTTGAGTGAGTAGGTATCACTCAATGCCAAAATACTTAGACAAAATTCTGTCTAAGTATTGAGCTCGACGAACGCTGAGCTCTGTTCGACGAATAACAAGCTCAGCTCGACAAAAGCACAATTTCAGTTTGACGAGCTATAGACTTAGTACGGCGAAAGGCCAAACTCAGTTCGACGAACTCCAGGCTCAGTTTGACGAACGCTGAGCTCAGTTCGACGAAGCTGTGCTCGACGAAAGCCAAGCATTCCACTTATTTGGACTTAGAAAAATTTCTGCTTCAAGGCGTTGAGAGTGTCGAGAGCATTGAGTGAGCTTGCCTCACTCAGCGCTATTTGCCTTGGCAAATATTTCTGTGCCTTGGCGTTGAGAGAGTAAGCTCCACTTAATGCCAAACTACTTAACAAAATTTTTCTATTATCTGGTGTTGAGTGAGTAAGCTACACTCAATGCCTGTGGACTTTGTCAAAATTTTGCCCAACTTTTATTTAGAGTTGAATGACACAGCAACACTCAATGCTAAAAGTTGTATGGCATTGAGTGAGTAGACAACACTCAATGCCTGTGGACTTAGCCACATTTTCAGCCAATTTCTCTAGGCTTAGACTGACTTAGCCTGACTCACAACCTTTTTGCTATTTGGAGTTGAGTGAGTAGACTACACTCAACGCCTGTGGACTTAACCACATTTTGGCTATCTTTCAGTTAAGCTGAGATAGACTCAATGCTATATGTTATATGGCGTTGAGTGAGCTGTCCTCACTCAATGCCAGTGGACTTAGGCAAATTTCTACTAGACAATATTGAATCCATACCTCTAGCGTTGAGTTAGCTTGCTCCACTCAACACCTGTGGACTTAGTCGATTTTTGCTATGTCCAACAACCACTTATTATGTCAACATGTCCAATCAATATGATATGGACAACCTGCACTCAAGACCTCAAATGCACATCAAATACAGTGGATGCGTGTGACATTGACCTATTTGACTTCTCATAAATCAAGGACATTAGGAACAATGGACCAAACAAATTTGCTCATATCAGGAAGCAATTGACTCAGAGAAATTTCTCTAGTGTCAAATTAACACAAAAACTTTCTTTTCTGTAGGATCCTTTGGATCTGAGTTTTAGGCCTATTTTATAAAGACTGAGTGTAGGATCATTTGTTGATCTGAGGTAGGATTCAGTTATGGATCTAAGGTAGGGCTATTTTCCAGAGGTACGAGAGTCATTCTCTCTAAGGTGGGGCCTTTGTGCCTTAGTTGTAGGATCTAGCTTTGGATCTGAGGTAGGGCCCTTGTGCCTGAGCTGTAGGAGAGTCATTCTCTCTGAGTAGTATGTGATCTTTAATTGGATCACTGAGTTGTAGGAGCAAGCTTGCTCTGAGGTAGGGCCTTGTGCTCGAGGTAGGTCTTGGAGAAGACTGAGAGATCCTGAGGGATCCGTGTTGTAAGCTTTTAGGAGCCGAGTTTTGAAGAAGTGCCTTATCTAAAAAACTGTTAGAAAGGTGGGAGGGATAGTGGATGTACCCATAATTTGGGGAACCACTATAAATTCTGAATGTGCTTTATATGGTGTGTCTTGAAAGCAAAAAACTACTAACTCACAACACACTTAAAGAAAGAGATTTAAAAAGACCAAGAATCTATTCACCCCCCTCTAGGTGTTTAGCTTCCCTTGAAACTAAAGACTTTTTAAGTGGTATAAGAGAGAGGTTGCTCAAAGAGGACTTAACAGTCTAAGTAGATTTCAAAGGGTAGCCAAAATAAGTATACTTATGGGTTCAGAAGAGAACCATAAGGAGCTGGGTTCCATGAAGCTTCCTATCTACATGAAGGAGAGTTTTGGAATCTAGAAGGAGAGGGTCAGACTGTTCATGGAAGCATCTAACCCAAGGATCTTTATTACAGTTAATGAGGGACCTTTCATCCCTATGAAAGTCTCAGTTTTGGATACAACAATCCAGATAACAAAGAAATATTCATAGATGACCAAGGATGAAGTCATCTTGGCCACCATGGATAAGAGGGCACATAACATCATTGTCAATGCCATAGATGACTCAACCTTTCAGAAATTGGTTCACTGCCAGACCTCCAAGGAGATGTGGGACACTTTGGTGGTCTACATGGAGGCAACTGAAGAGGTTAAAGATGAAAGAAACTCCATGCTCAACCAAGAGTATGAGGCTTTCAAGAAGTCCAAGGGAGAGAGAATAGTTGTTTGTTATGAAAGATTATACATAATAGTGAATAAGTTGAGGACCTATGGGAGGGTCTTTAGTCATTATGAGCATAATGACAAGTTCCTTAGGTCTTTAAAAAGAGACTGGGACACCGAGATTTGTGTCATCAGAGAGGTGGTAAAGCTGGCTGATACTCCCCCTCACACTCTATTTAGAAAGTTGCTCTCCTATGAGATGCAACTATCTACAAGGAAGGAGGAGAATGCCATCAGCAAATCCCAGGCAAAGGAA
Organism: Platanthera zijinensis; assembly: GCA_039513925.1. NCBI lineage: Eukaryota > Viridiplantae > Streptophyta > Magnoliopsida > Asparagales > Orchidaceae > Platanthera > Platanthera zijinensis. The sequence continues at coordinate 69,914,462 of CM077088.1, read as the reverse complement.
AATTCTTTGGCCTTAAGAGCTGACAACATCAAAAAGAGCAAGGAGAGGATTGTCTCTCCTACAAGGAGGCCTGCTGATTCTGACAGCACAGGGCCAAGTTCATCAGACTACAACATCTCTGATGAAGAATTTGCTGCCTTCTCTAGGTTGTTCTAGAAGATGACAAAGAGGAAGCAGTGGATGAGAAAAACTTCCTCCTCCTCTCATCACAGGAAGAGCCACTCCAAAGGAGACACGTATGACTCAAAACCTAGTAAGCACATTTCCTCTAAAGTTGTCTGTTATTGTTGTAGCAAGTCAGGGCATGTGATAGCTGACTACTCAATCAAAAGAATAGAGGCTGGTGAGAAAAAGGTCTACCAGCACAAAGGCAAGAAGTAAAAGTCCTTCATTGCAAAGAAGGAGAAGAGCTTGAGTCAGTCCGACTCAACATCTTCTAAGTCTGAAGAGGAAGAGGCCTATATTGGGCTCTTTGCTGCTGAAGAAGAAGATGAAGTCTATCTTGCTGCCAGGATAGGGATCAAGGCCCCTCTATCACATTCAGATATTGACTCAAAGGAGGATGAAGATGAAGAAGATTCTAACAACTGCTATGGGTTGATGGCCAGGTCTGGTGAAGAATTCAGCCAGGAACAGCCTGGTCGAGAAAAGATACCTTCTCTATTTAATTCCTCATCTGAGTTTGGCTATGAGAATAGTCCAGATTCAGAAGCGTCTTTATCTAGTGATGAAGATGAATTTGAGTCTGAGGATGATGTCAATCAATTGATTGAAAAGTATAGTGTCATTCAGGATGCCTTGAAAAAGAGCAAGAACTGGCCAAGAAGCAAGCTAAGGAGATTGTATCCCTTCAGCTAGCTGCTTCCCAGCTAGTTAAGACATCATCCTTGATGGATTAGAAGTCAAGGGAAGCCAACCAACTTAAGGTCATAACTTTCATCCAGATTTGAACCATTAAGTACAAGAATAGTCTAATTAGAGATCTTGAAGAGAAACTCTAGAGGAAGAAAAGGATAGTGGCTAGTTACTCTAAGCCAAGTACTGTGTTGCCCCTATTAGTCTCCTTCTTCTCTCAAAAGGGTAAGAAGGGGTGGGATTCAAGGGAAGCACAAGAGTTGCCTATTTTAAAGGGAAAATAAAAGCTCATGTTCAGCCTTTAGCATCCAAGCCTCCCATTCCTTTTAGGAAAGTTCAGTTGCCTTCAAACATGTATGACCAAGAAAGCCTCTATGGTCACTTGATGAATGGTAGATCCACTGGTGTGAAAAAAAGATGTTCACAGCCATGTTGGAAGATATAGTAGGGGAATGAGTGAATTTAAGGCTCCCTATGAGGAAATTCAAATGGCCCATTATGGACCATTTTTCTTTGGTACACTAACCCCCTCACTCAAGAATAAGGCAGTGGCCTTCACTCAAGACCTTCCAGCAAAGACTCAGACCAAGGATAAGTCTGTCAGTAGACCAGATATGGCTGCCTTTGATACTGTAAATAGCTTGTCTTCTGCAAAAAATACTACTGTAAATGGCATTCAGAGCAAGCTAATAAAGTTTGCTGAAAGTCTTACTTTCAGCCAGATCCTTGCTGAAAGGAACTTGAAGAAGGCTGCTACTCCTCTTCCTTCTGTAGAGTCAGCATTTAACCAAACTGCAGGACCTGCACAGAAAAGAAGATATAATATTAATTAGTGTTGGTGTTGTGGTAAGGTGTGACATTTTGCCTTAGATTGCTGACACAATCCTACTATGCCAAGAGCTAGTGTTAGCCTTCCGGTCAAAAAATCTGTAGGAAGACATGTTCATTTTCAGGCTAATTAGAACCTAGGACCCAATAATAATTGGGGTCTTAAGGTAAGATAAATTATGTGATGCAGGTTAGTCTAAGTTCCCATACCCCTATATGGTACTTGGACAATGGTTATTCCAGACACATGACTGGATTAAGGAGCAATCTAAAGGAGTACACTCTAGTGAAGGATGGACCTAAAGTTATCTTTGGTGGTTCAGATAGAGGAGTGAAAAGAGGTTATAGTAAGATAACTAATGGCATAGTCACCATCTAAAAAGTGTGTTGGGTACATTGGAAAATGTGTACCTGATTTGTAGAAGCCTAACTTAGCTCAATGATATACATCAAGGTGTATTTGATGTTATTTTGAGTTGATATGTGCAGGTGAAGAATGTACTAAAATACAGGAAAATTATTCTAAGTCCATGTGTCGACACCAGAAGAAACTGTGTCGACACTTCAGAAAGATTGTGTCGACACTTGAAGAAGGCTGTGTCGACACAGAGAAAAAGAGTCGACAACAATTGTGTCGACACCGGGAAGCAGTGTCGACACACAGAAGTTTAGTTGACATCAACTATGTCGACATTGGGAGGCTGTATCCACACACAGGATTACTAATCGACAACACGTGTGTCGACACCAGAAGACTGAGTCGACATACAGAGGCAGAGTCGACAACAGCTGTGTCGACACCTAGAGGCAGTGTCGACACACACTATATTATGAGTCTACATCAACTGTGTCGACACACAGGACTTGTGTCGACACACTGCAAAGTCTAGACTAAGTTAGTTGCTGGAGAATGATGAAGTGTTTGTGTCGACACAAATGCTCTGTGTCGACACATTCTCTAGATGCAGTATCTAGAAGCTGAGTCGACATAAAAGCAGACATGTCGACAACATCAAAGGCTGTGTCGATACCTAAGTCACTTATGTCGACATATATTGACAGATGGTCTCGACACTTTCTAACAGATAGTCTCGATGCTTTGCTGACAAAGACAAAGGCATAAGATCTGTTTGAAGACTTGACAGCTGTGAGTTACAACAGGTTGACAGAAGCTGTCAGACTTGTCAGAAGTTTGTTAGAAACCGGATCAGCCGATTACCAAGTATGAAGTCTATAAATAGACAGATTCAGAAGAACGAAAGAGAGAATTGAGACATAGAAACAAACTGAGTGATCATTGTTGTGAGACAAGATCTCAAATCAAGAAAGTGCAAGGCACAGAAGAAGATCTTCGTGAGAAGATCTAAGAAGACATTCTGAAGTAAACATCCACTCAGATTCAGTCTAAGTTGAATTCATCCAAGAATTTGAGAAGTATTATCAAGGGTTGTGGATAGAGAGAGATCCAGCCATTTGAAGACAAGAAGGAAGCTATCACAGGTTTCTTAAGTTCAGATTCAAGAAGCTTTGAAGAAAGCTAAGATTCAGTTGATTTCATCCATCAGGTTTTTCAAGAAGCTGATTAAGAACAGTCTTGTCCCTTCTCTCTCAATAGGGGCAAGATATTATATAACTTCAATTTCAATTTCTGTAGGATCTATTTGTATTGATCTGAGTTGTAAGCCTAGATTATAAAGGTTGAGTGTAGGAGAGGTATTCTCTGAGTGGTAGGGCTGTTTATGCCTGAGTTGTAGGAGAAGGTTTTCTCTGAGTTGTAGGTCTTGTGGCAAGGCTGAGGTAGGGCTGGTTAGCCTGAGCTGTAGGAACCTTATAGGGTTCTGAGTTGTAGGAATCTTTCAGGGTTCTGAGGTGTAGGATCTGAGGATCTGAGATAAAGAAGGAAGTTAGGCCGAATCTAGCACACTGCTAGATAGGTGAAGGGGGAAAGTGGATGTACCCAGACCTTGGGGAACCACTATAAATCTGTGAGCAATCTGTTATGTGTGCATATTTGTGATTGCTGTGCTGTGTTTGCTGCAGTGTCTTCAGAATTCTCTTATAACATGTAGTTATATTCTGCCTTAAGTTAAAACAAGCATTAGAACTTATTCACCCCCCCTCTAGGTGTTTAGGTGGTCTTGAAAGTTAAACTATCAAGTGGTATCAGAGGGAGGTTACTCAAAGAAGGACTTAACAGTCTGAGTTAGATCCCTAAGGCAGAATCAAGAATCAAGAAAATGGGTTCTGGAGAGAATCACAAGGAACTAGGGTCAATGAAATTAACCATCTGCATGAAAGAGATTTTTGGAATCTGGAAAGAAAGGGTTAGGTTGTTTATGGAGGCTTCTGATCCAAGGATATATATCACAGTACAGGAAGGCCCCTTCATTCCAATGAAGGTATTAGTTCTTGATGCAAACATTCAAACTCCAAAGAGTTATTCTGAAATGACCAAGGATGAGATCATCCTGGCAACACTAGACAAAAGAGCACAGAACATTATTGTAAGTGTTATAGATGATGCCACATTTCAAAATCTAATTCACTACAAAACCTCCAAGGAAATGTGGGACACTTTGATTGTCTACATGGAGGGTTCTGAAGAAGTTAGACAAGATAGAAAGTCCATGCTCAACCAAGAATATGAGAGTTTCAGACAAGGGAAGTCTGATAGCATAACTGAATGCTACAAAAAATTCTACAGGATAGTAAATGAACTGATGTCCTATGGAAGGGTCTTCAGTACATATGAACTGAATGACAAATTCCTAAGATCCTTGACAAAGGATTGGGACACCAAGATTTGTGCCATAAGAGAAGTGGCCAAACTAGCAGACATTTCTCCTCCAACCTAGTTTGGAAAGTTGCTATCATATGAAATGCAACTAATGGCTAGGAAGGAGGAAGAAAAGAATTCAAAAGGAGAACATAGAAAAAGGTCTGTGTCCTTCAAGGCTGAAGCCACTAGAAAGAATAGGAGGATATCTCCATCACCTCCTAAGGAAGTTGTTGAAGTTAACTCAGAAAATTCAGACAATAAGAACTCAAAAAGTAGTGATTCAGATGCAGATTTTGCTGCCTTTACAAGGCAGTTTTAGAGGTTCTTGAAGAAAAAGCAGTGGAAGTCAAGGCCCTCCACATCATAGCCAGTTGATGATTACTATCAGAAGAGAAAATCATCAAGAAAGGAGAGGAGCAGAACCAAGCCCAGCAAAGCTACTACATCAAAGATTGTTTGCTATTGCTGCAATAGGCCTGGACATGTGGTGGCTGAGTGTCCAGATAAGAGGAAGGAGTCAAAAGACAGAAAGAAGACTCAACAAAAGGGAAAGAAGGAGAAATCCTTTGTTGCTAAGAAGGAGAAGAGTCTTAGATTTCAATCCTCCTCAGAGTCAGAATCTGAAGCTGAAGCATACATTGGACTGTATGCAGCTAATAAAGAAGATGAGTTTATACAATTGCTAAACTCCATCTATGAATAAGAAGATCATCAATGTATGGGACTGATGGTTGGATCAGAAGAAGATATGTGCCAGAATCAGTCTGGTCCCAGGAAGGTACATTGTCGTTCTATGAAATCAGTTTGTAGTACTAGTGCAGAATCAGCTACATCTGCATCAAGTGATGTAGATGGATCTGAATCTGAAGGAGATGTTCATCAGTTAATAGATAAGTATGGGGACTTATTGCAGGCTCTTAAGAAAAGCAAGAACCTAGTCAAAACTCAGGCTCAGGAAATTGCTGATCTTAAGGTGGCTGCATCTGAGTTTGAAAAAATATTGGATCAAAAGTTAAATGAGATTGCTAAACTGAAAAATATAACTATTATTCAGATGGGCACAATCAAATATAACAATGATCAAGTTAAAAGTCTGGAGGCCAGACTGAGAATAGAGAAAGATTTAGTGACTAGTTACTCTAAGCCAAAATCTGTCTTACCAATAATAGATGAGTTTGTGGCTCAAAAGGATAAGGCAGGATTAGGCTTCAAAGGTAACACCAGGGCTGCCCAATTCAAGAGAAAAGGCAAAGCTCCTGTCCAGCCACTAAACCTTAAAGTCCCTGTTATGTTTAGAAAGGTATAAGTACCTTCTAACAAATATGATCTTGAAAATATTCATGGTCATATTAAGACTGATGTTCTGAAAAACAAGGGTGTTAATGCCAATAGGTCTGCCCATGTTCATAAACCTAATGGTTATAAGAAATCAGTGGGTGAAGCTGTAGCAGCACCGGCACTGGACATAAATTTTTCTGCCAAGGGTATATCTAGACCTAGATACAACAAATATGAATGTTGGTGCTGTGGCAAGAGAAGCCATTTTGCCTTAGACTGCTGGCATAACACAAGTGTAAGGAAGAACAATAGTCTACCAGTTAGAAGAGCTGCTGGTAGTTTTGATGTGAATGGTGCTAACCTGAACCAAGGACCCAAGACTTACTTGGGTTCTAAGGGAAAGTAATTCTGTATTGCAGGAAAGTCCAAGTTGCCATGCCCCTATATAGTACTTGGACAGTGGTTGTTCCAGGCACATGACTGGAAAAAAGGGGCTGCTGAAGGAGCACACATCTGTCAAGGATGGGCCTAAAGTTATCTTTGGTGGATCTGAAAGAGGGATCATCAAAGGATTTGGTAACATTTCTTCAAACCAAATTACCATCACTCAAGTGGCTTATGTAAAAGGTTTGAAACATAATCTGATAAGCATAAGTCAGCTGAGTGATCTTGGATATGACATTTCATTTGTTAAGGATGGATGTCATATCAAAAGGTCAAGTGATCAAAAGGTCATATTGACTGGGTATAGAAAGAGAAATGTTTATTGTCTTGATTTTGCATGTGAGAACAAGGTTTCTCCTATTTGTCTTGTAGCTGATGATAATGCATCTCATTGTGTCAAATGGCACAAGAGGCTGGCCCATCTTAACTACAAGACAATTGGCCAACTCTTTAGCAAAGAGTTAGTGAGGAATGGTCCTCAAGTTAAGTGTATAAAGGAAGGGATATGCTCAGCTTGCCAAAAGGGCGAGCAGATAAAATCCTCCTTTCATAGCCTTGAAAACAAGGATTCAGTGAGGTGTTTATACCTCTTACATATGGATCTTTTTGGTCCTATGCCAGTTCATAGTCTAGGTAGGAAGGTCTACACTTTTGTGGTTGTAGATGACTATTCTAGATATACATGGGTGTTCTTTCTGAGACAAAAATCAGAAACCCCAAGTGTCTTACTTAGTTTTGTGAAACAAATTTAGAATGAACTGAACAGTACAGTTGTCAAAATCAGAAGTGACCATGACACTGAATTTCAATATGAAAGTATGAAAAAATTATGTGAAGACTTTGGGATTTTTCAAGAATTCTCCTCACCTAGAACACCACAGTAAAATGGTATTGCTGAAAGAAAGAATAGGACATTGATTGAATCTGGTAGAACTCTATTGAGTGACACTTCTCTTCCAGAATATTTCTGGGCTGAGGCAGTAAACACTGCATGTCATGTGATCAATAGGGCTTCTATCACCAAGAACCACAAAAAGACTCCCTATGAAATTATTAAAGGTAGAAAACCAAATCTATCCTACTTTAGGATCTTTGGTTGCAAATGCTATATACTTAACAATGGCAAGTCTTATCTAACTAAGTTTGCTGCCAAATCCCAAGATGGGATATTTGTTGGGTACAACATCAATAGTAAGGCTTATAGAGTCTACAACTTAACTACTCAAGTTGTAAAAGAATCTGTACATGTTGTATTTGATGAAACAAGATTAATCAACAGTGAGTTGCCTTGTAGATCAAATAATCCAACAGGTATAAACAAAAGGATGGACAAGCTTTCCATTGCAGAAGCATCAAATGCAGATGAAATATTGGAAAATGAAGGCTACTGTCCAGGGGGAGTACAAGACTCAATAGAAGCTGATGACAACCAAGAGGTGCATCATAATGAAGGAGCTGGAGATGTTCAACCTGAAGGAAATCTACCTCCAGCTACAAGACATCTAAAAGACCATCCAGCAAATCAAATTATAGGTGATCCAAGACAAGGAGTGCAGACTAGAAGCAGAAATCTGAGCACAACCCTGTATTCAAGTTTTCTATCTCAACTGGAGCCTAAGAAATTTGAAGAAGCCATCCAAGACCAACACTGGATTAATGCTATGCAAGAGGAGCTTAATCAATTCAGAAGGTGCAAAGTCTGGGAGTTAGTTCCTAAACCAAGAGACCACAACATCATTGGCACAAAGTGGATCTTTAGGAACAAGTTGGATGAGAGTGGAGTAATTGTGAAGAACAAGGCAAGATTGGTTGTTAAAGGATACAGGCAGGAAGAAGGGATTGACTTTGATCAAACATTTGCCCCAGTAGCAAGACTGGAGGCAATCAGAATGTTCCTTGCCTATGCAACATATCAAGGATTCAAAGTATACCAAATGAATGTGAAATCAGCATTCCTGAATGGTGATCTAAAAGAAGAAGTCTATGTAGAGCAGCCATCAGGTTTTGTAGATTCTCTTAAACCTGGTTATGTCTATAGACTTAGGAAAGCATTGTATAGGTTAAAGCAAGCCCCAAGGGCTTGGTATGAAACCCTGTCTACTTTCCTTATTGAGAACAAATTCTCAAGAGGTAAAATAGACAAAACTCTATTCCTAAGGGAATAAAAAGGTAAGATAATCTTAGTCCAGATCTATGTAGATGACATAATTTTTGGGTCTACAGAGAACAACCTTTGCAAAAAGTTTGCCAAACTTATGCAAGGGAAGTTTGAAATGAGCAGTATGGGGGAACTTAAGTTCTTCTTGGGACTCCAAGTAAGACAGACGGAAGATGGCTTGTCCATATCCCAGTCTAAGTTCACCGAGGAATTAATTAAGAAGTATGGTATGGAATCATCCTCCACCATGAGAACTCCTATGGGAACAAATATTTCAATATGCAAAGATGATGCAGGTAAGCCTGTAGATGAGTCTTTGTATAGAGGAATAATTGGCTCTCTATTATATCTTACTGCTAGTAGACCAGACATTATGTATGCTACATGTGTCTGTGCTAGGTACCAAGCTTGCCCTAAAGAATCACATTATACTGCAGTCAAAAGGATCTTGAGATATCTTAAGGGCACACCTAATCTAGGCCTTTGGTACCCTAGGAATGGAGATTTTCTACTAATAGGTTATTCAGATGCAGATTTTGCAGGCTGTAGAGAAGATAGAAAGAGTACTATAGGTACATGTCAATTCTTGGGAGGAAGATTGATATCCTGGAGCAGTAAGAAGCAGACTAGTGTGACAATATCCACTGCTGAGTCTGAATATGTGGCTGCAGAAAGTTGCTGTGCACAACTATTGTGGATTCAACATCAGTTAAAGGACTATGGTATTCAAGTAAGTAAAACACCTTTATTGTGTGATTCTAAGAGTGCTATTTCTATTGCAAACAATCCTGTTTCACATAGTAGAACTAAGCATATAGAAATAAAATATCATTTTCTTAGAGAACATGTAGAAAAAGAAGACATCTCATTAGAATTTGTTAAATGTGATTATCAAATTGCAGATGTATTTACTAAGCCACTGGATGAAACTAAATTCAATAAATTTAAAATTGAATTAGGAATGCTGGCCATAGGTTAATTTACCATAAAATTGGCTAAGTAAAATGGTGTCGACACATTTAGTGATAAAGCATCGACACAGAGGAGTCATGTCGACTAATCAGGGAAATTGTGTCGACACATGAGAAAATGTGTCGACACCTAGGGGTCAAGAGTCGACTCATCAGGAAATGTAGTGTCGACACATCCAGTATAATGATGTCGACACTTACAGATTTTTTGACGACTCTTATACTAAGAGTCGACACATAATTTTTGATGCAATACTTAGTATCTCCCGTGTTGACATATCATCAATTGGTGTCGACACAAAGTAGTCAACATTAATGTCGAGACAATAGAAGTTTGTGTCGACACATTCCGACTGTGTTGACACATTTAGACTGTTTTTGCAAGACTTTTGACCTTCTTTCATTAGAGGGTATAAATAGGTCGAGAACGTATTCTGTCGACACGCTTAAAAGGTTTTCGAGACTAAAACCCTGTGTCGACAATCTCTCTTCTCTTCTCTCAAGCTTTCTCATCTTTCCAATGGCGCCAAAGGTTTAAGACAACATTAATGAGGGATATGAATTGGTTAGGGCTGCATTCGATAATGCCGCGCCAGAAATCAAACAGGTGATTTCTCTTCTTACTGATAATGGATTGGAATACCTTGTTTTTGAACCTTCAAAGATTTGGAAGAAAGAAGTTGTCGAGTTCTATATTGCTGCAACTTTGGATTCCACTAGTCTCAAGATAAAATCTACGGTTCATGGGACTAAGATTAAAATTACTTTAAAAAGTATAAGAAAGATTCTTCAACTACCTAGCATCCAAGATGAAGAAGAGGTCCCAGCCTCAAAGATAAGAGAGGCTCTCCAGTGGTGTGGATTGGATCCAACCCTAAAGATTGGAGCATCCATCAACCGAAAGGGAATGAATCAACAGCGAAAGTTTCTATCTGAGATAGTAGGAAAAGTGATTTTGTGTAAACCAGGAGGTCATGATAGGATATCTGCCATGATGTTCACTCTCATGATACGGATACTCTACAAGATTAACACAGACTGGTCTGTAGTTGTGTTTGATAAAATCACAGAAGGAATAAAGAAGCCAAACTTGGCTAGAATCATGAGTCTATACCTGACTGGGCTCATTCCAGAGGTCATGCAACAGATTCCTGGGTCTAAGATTAATCATATAAGAAAAATGGACATGAGATTATTTTCCAGGTGGGATAGAAACCTGTCCAAAGTGGTGCTTGATGTGGACAGGCATGACACACCTGAGACATCACCGGGACATGATCAGGGCACTGAACAACTTCAAGGAGAACAAGTTAGAGAGCAGACTGAGGACCAGACTGGGTCTACTCAAGTCCAGAAAGAAACATTACCTGCACAGGTGCAGGGGGAGCCAGTTCATTCTCCTGTCCAGCACATTTCTAATCTTGAACAGTTGCAGGGGGAGTCAATTTCTGAACAAGTACAAGTGGAAGAAAGAGTAAACTTATCAGAAGATTTGAACACTGCTGGCCTTGATGACTCATCTTCTGCTCAAGCACAAAAGGAATTCACTCTAGATGAGTTGTTTCCTGATGTTAGAATTGCTACTGATAGGATTGAGGAGGAGCAAGATGTTGAGGGGGAGCAAGTGAATGTTGAGGAAGAACAACATGTCACTGAGACAAACGTTCCTACAACACCTCCTGAAAGAGTTCATATTGAAAGTTCTTCAAAATCTGAGACAGAAAAAGCCAGGGAGGCTAAGAAAAGGAAGCTCATGGTCTTCAAGAAAAGAAGTCAAAGCTATAAGCAAGCTATCCAGACTGCAAGTCACCAATCTCCTACTGAGTTTGATTACAATAAGTTCATGGTGAATTTGCAGGAAAAGATGGATGAGCAGAGAAGAGCCTTGGAAACATATGTCGATGAAAGTAATAAGGCACTTCAGTTTGATCTAGCCCAGGACATAAAGTCAATCAGATTTGAGGTAAATCTGAAAAAAAGGAGATGATAGATTGCTTCCATAAGGGAGGTAATGTTGTGGTCTATCTAGCTAAACAACAGCAAACCACCCTTGCTAAGGTGGATGACATAGCATTGAAACAGGGTTATGTTCTAGAAAATCAGCTGAGAATGAATGACAATCTGGCTGAATCTCACAATGAAATTCTCACTAAGTTAAAAGATACTGCAACAAAGCTGACTGCTGCAAGGACTAAAGATCTGGCAGATTTTGATCAAAAGCTCAAGGATGCTCTAGATTCAGTTCAAACTGCAATCACCACCTCACAGAAAGAAATATCTGACAAGCTTCTCAAATTAAAATCATTATTTAAAGAGGGTGTGAATTTTCTTGATGGACAAATAAGGTTTCAAAAGGATGATCTTAGGGATCATGTTGCCAGAGAAGTCCTAAAGGGGGAGAGGGTACTTATCCATGCTAGCTCAGAACATGCCAAGTGGGTAACCAACAGTGTTAGATCCACATTGGGATATCCACCATTGTGTGATGATGATGCCATTGCTGAGTTAGGAATACAATAAGGTCTACTTGAAGGTAATCAATCTGAGGTTGCCCAAGTCATATACCCCCCTGCTGATTTTGAAATGATTCATCAGCAAGTGCAGGCAATGTATAGTCCTCCACAGGAGGTTATAAATGTAATTATTGAAAAAGTAGATCAGCCAGAAGCCAATTTGAAAGATCAACAAGATGCTCAATTATCCAAGAAGAGATTTAGAGAGCAAGCTGAACTAAGACCTGATTTTGAGCAGTGGAGCCCCTCCTCAAGGAACATTATACTAACTGCCTGGAAGGCTGTGAAGGATCAAGTGCATGAAAGAGGAAAATGGTATAATGTAATTGAATGGCAAAAGTATGAGGCCAAGCAGGAGGCCATAGTTCAATTCAGAAGAAAGGCTAAGATGGGGAGGCTTCCACCCGATGCTCAGGAGCCTAGCAAGTATTTTCCCAAGCCCTTTCATTACTTTGAAAGGCAAAGGCTCAAGGAGGAAGCTCAAAAGAAAGCTGAACTGAAAGGCAAAAAGCCTGCTGATGTTGCTGAAACTACTGTGAAGGCTCAAATTCAATCTGGAAAAGGAATTGTCATCCAGGAGCCTGATCAGTCTTAGTTTTAGTTTATCAGTTCTTTCAAATATTTTGTAATGATTTGTTTGTTAAACCAATCAATGTAAACAAGCTGTAACAAATAGTTCTAAATTAATAAACAATACCCTGTTCTGTAATCATTTCTTTATGTTCATCTTTATTCTGTGATGAATCTGTGGTTAATGTTTTGTTTATAAAAGATTTCTGTTATATTATGCTCTTGTACATCATCATATTAAATTTTGATAAATGGTGTATATCATTAGCTAAAAGGGTTATGACTTCTCCAAATAGGGGGAGATTGTTGGGTACATTGGAAAATGTGTACCTTATTTGTAGAAGCCTAACTTAGCTCAATGATATACATCAAGGTGTATTTGATGTTATTTTGAGTTGATATGTGCAGGTGAAGAATGTACTAAAATACAGGAAAATTATTCTAAGTCCATGTGTCGACACCAGAAGAAGCTGTGTCGACACATCAGAAAGATTGTGTCGACACTTGAAGAAGGCTGTGTCGACACAGAGAAAAAGAGTCGACAACAATTGTGTCGACACCGGGAAGCAGTGTCGACACACAGAAGTTTAGTCGACATCAACTGTGTCGACACTGGGAGGCTGTGTCGACACACAGGATTGCTAGTCGACAACACGTGTGTCGACACCAGAAGACTGAGTCGGCATACAGAGGCAGAGTTGACAACAGCTGTGTCGACACCTGGAGGCAGTGTCGACACACACTATATTCTGAGTCTACATCAACTGTGTAGACACACAGGACTTGTGTCGACACACTGCAAAGTCTAGACCAAGTTAGTTGCTAGAGAATGATGAAGCATTTGTGTCGACACAAATGCTTTGTGTCGACACATTCTCTAAATGCAGTATCTAGAAGCTGAGTCGACATTAAGGCAGACATGTCGACATCATCAAAGGCTGTGTCGACACCTAAGTCACTTATGTCGACATATATTGACAGATGGTCTCGACACTTTCTAACAGACAGTCTCGACGCTTTGCTGACAAAGACAAAGGCACAAGATCTGTTTGAAGACTTGACAGCTGTGAGTTACAACAGGTTGACAGAAGCTGTCAGACTTGTCAGAAGTTTGTTAGAAACCGGATCAGCCGGTTACAAAGGATGAAGTCTATAAATAGACAGATTCCGAAGAAGGAAAGAGAGAATTGAGACATAGAAACAAACTGAGTGATCATTGTTGTGAGACAAGATCTCAAATCAAGAAAGTGCAAGGCACAGAAGAAGATCTTCGTGAGAAGATCTAAGAAGACATTCTGAAGTGAACATCCACTCAGATTCAGTCTAAGTGGAATTCATCCAAGAATTTGAGAAGTATTATCAAGGGTTGTGGATAGAGAGAGATCCAGCCATTTGAAGACAAGAAGGATGCTATCACAGGTTTCTTAAGTTCAGATTCAAGAAGCTTTGAAGAAAGCTAAGATCCAGTTGATTTCATCCATCAGGTTTTCAAGAAGCTGATCAAGAACAGTCTTGTCCCTTCTCTCTCAACAGGGGCAAGATATTATATAACTTCAATTTCAATTTCTGTAGGATCTATTTGTATAGATCTGAGTTGTAAGCCTAGATTATAAAGGCTGAGTGTAGGAGAGGTATTCTCTGAGTGGTAGGGCTGTTTATGCCTGAGTTATAGGAGAAGGTTTTCTATGAGTTGTAGGCCTTGTGGCAAGGCTGAGGTAAGGCTGGTTAGCCTGAGCTGTAGGAACCTTATAGGGTTCTGAGTTGTAGGAATCTTTCAGGGTTCTGAGGTGTAGGATCTGAGGATCTGAGATAAAGAAGGAAGTTAGGCCGAATCTAGCACACTGCTAGATAGGTGAAGGGGGAAAGTGGATGTACCCAGACCTTGGGGAACCACTATAAATCTGTAAGCAATCTGTGATGTGTGCATATTTGTGATTGCTGTGCTGTGTTTGCTGCAGTGTCTTCAAAATTCTCTTATAGGTTGTAGTTATATTCTGCCTTTAGTTAAAACAAGCATTAGAACCTATTCACCCCCCCTCTAGGTGTTTAGGTGGTCTTGAAAGTTAAACTATCAAAGTGGCTTTTGTTGAAGGGTTACAACACAACCTTAAAAGAATAAGACAACTATGTGATCTTGGCTATGTCATTACTTTCTGCAATGATCAGTGCCAGATTAAGAGGTCAAGTGACAAAGGGGTCATCTTGACAGACACTAGGAGTGAAAATGTTTATTGCTTAAACTTTCTTTGTCTTAATAAAGACTCTCTTATATTTCTAGTTGCAAATGAGAAAGTCTCATATTATGTACAATGGCACAAGAGACTAGCTCATTTTAAATATAAGACCATTAAAAAGCTCTTTAGTGAAGAGTTAGTTAGGAATGGTCCCAAGATGAAATGCACCAAGGAAGGCATTTGCTCAGCCTGCCAAAAGGGCAAGCAGACCAAAGATTCCTTCAAGGGCATTGAGACCAAAGACTTTGTGAGGTGTTTAAACCTACTGCATATGGATTTGTTTGGTCCTATGCTTGTTCATAGTCTAGGTAGGAAAGTTTACAACCTTGTAGTGGTTGATGACAATTCTAGATTTGCTTGGGTTTTATTACTTAAGAAAAAGTCTGAAACCCTTGATATCTTTGAGACATTTGTCAAGCAAATTCATAATGAGCTAGACAACACTGTGACCAAAATCAAAAGTTAATATGGGACTGAATTCCAGTTTGAAAGCATGACTAGGTTCTGTGAAGAGCAAGAGATTCATCAAGAATTTTCTTGTCCAAGAACACCCTAGCAAAATGGGATTGTTGAGAGGTAAAATAGAACTCTCATGAGGCTATAAGGAAATTGTTAAGTGACACATCACTCCCAGAATATTTCTTAGCTAAGGCAGTAAATACTGCATGTCATGTCCTTAATAGAGCTTCTATCACCAAGAGCCACAAGAAGACTCCCTATGAGATTATGAAGGGCAGAAAACCAAATCTGTCTTATCTCAGGATCTTTGGTTGCAAGTGTTATGTGCTGAATAATGGGAATTCCTATGTAACTAAGTTTGTTGCTAAATCCTATGATGTGATTTTTGTTGGGTATAGTAATCATAGTAAGACCTATAGTATCTATAACATAGAAAGTCGAGTTGTAGAAGAGTTTGTTAATGTAGTTTTTGATGAGTCAACTATGATTAATAGTGAGTTGTCAAGCTCCTCTTCTAGTCTTGCAGGTACAAAGCTAATGATAGACAAGCTAATGATGATGATTTTCTAGAAGTTAAATTACGTCCAAACTAGAATCTCGAATAGGCAAGCGTACCTATCGAAATGTAGTATAGGAAGTGTCGTATTGCGATTCGGGGCCTGTTGAGTACTTGTACTCACAAGGAAGAGCTATTATTTTATCTAACGGAAAAGTGGGTTTGATTATACTAGATAATAAAAATAAAGTTGAAGCTAAAGAGAAATTCAAATATGAGAAAGCTAGCACTTGATCTAGAATCCCCTTTGACTAAAATAAATCTTTTTGGTAAATAATGAAATGCGAATTCTTAATTATACTCACTCGACCGTGGAGGTTCCTAAAGTATAGAAGCGTCTCTCTCGAGCTCATGCTTCTAACTAACCTTAGGTTGATCGATTAAGACCTCTCGGCCAGTCGAAACCCCTAAGCTTGCTTTATGCGGTGAACCCCGCTATTGGATTTGACTCCAATCCGGAAGATTTACGTCGTCCTCTCTCGAGGAGTGCGTTCAACTCCTTTTATCTTTGAGTGATCTCCTCGTATCCGCAACCTCTCGGTTATTTAGGATACGGATCTTAGATCGAAGATCATATCCGCGTAATATGAATTCGACGAAATGAAAATCAAAGATAAATCGTAGCGAGAATAATTAAGAAAAAGACATTTAATAAGAAGAAGAAAGATCTATTTTATTCTAAGGTTCATCATGATCAAGTGCTAAAAGAAAATTAGCTACTCATCATGATTTTGGAAATACAAAATGAAGTAGGAAAAGACATGATTGAAATGGAAATAACTAAAATTAAAGTTGCAACAAAGGTAAATCTAATTTAGAAATGAGAAAATACAGCAAAATAAACAGAACATTACAAGACTCCAACTCCCAAAATTCGACTCCTCAGCATCTGAAGCTGTCTGGAATTTATAGAAAAATTTCTGTTTAGTCACGCCCCTAGGTCACGCCCGTGACCTAGGGCGTGTCAGGCTCGGAACCGTCGTCTTGAAAGCCCGGGAACGTTGGAGGAGAAACCGCCAAAATTGGTTAACTGACGGGTCACGCCCCTAGGTCACGCCCGTGACCTAGGGCGTGTCACGGCTGTTTCTGGAAACGGCGGGAAGCTGAAACGGCGGGAGTGAAAGTTGTCTTCAAGAAGGTGTCACGCCCCCTAGTCACGCCCGTGACTATGGGCGTGTCAAGCTGGAACGTCTGCTGGCGGCAACGGCTGGAACGGAAGAGTGATTGGCTGGTAACTTCCTTGACACGCCCTGGGTCACGCCCGTGACCCAGGCGTGTAATTTTAATCCGACGTGGCACGGTCAGCTATTGTTCCATGGGCCGTCACGCCCCGTGTAAGGAGTACACGGGCGTGTCTTCATCCGACACGGGCGTGTCTGGGCCGGCCGACGATCTTTTGGCGCGGTCGACGAGCTCTAGCTGCAGGCTTGGTAATCACGTGTCACGCCCCTGTGTCACGCCCAGGTAGGGCGTGTCACAGGGCGTGTCTAGGCAGAAAAATGAAAATTCTTCTTCTTGCTCCAAATTACCTGTAGATTAGCCCTGCAAGATTAAAAATGATTTTATTAGATCAAAGAGATATAAATTATAAAAACAAGTTAAAATAAACTTAATATTATAAAATTAATATAAAATATCTGACTATTGATATATATAAATAAATAAAAATATAGAAATAATTAGAGTTATCAAATACCCCCATACTTATCCGTTTGCTAGTCCCGAGCAAACAACTTCCTATAGGGAGTAGACAAATTTTAAATGCTAGAAAAGAAAATTGAACCTAAGGAGTAAAATGCGAAGTCTTATGCCTATGGTTGTAGATATTTTTGTAGAAAGACTTACTCAGCATACAAATTAGGTTTTTATTTTTCTTAAAATGCGTTTTCACTATTATTTTTACTTTTAAGATGAAAATCCGGTAAATCTTAAAATTATCTTTAGGGAGAGTGTAGCGTGCGTACTAAGATAACATTGCACAAACAAAGATTAAGATACCCTCCAAAGAAATCCATCAATGTCGATGGCCATAGGCTTGCCCTTTCACACTCTCGCCACGGCACTAGTCTAACTTATAAACATAAATCAATAGGGCTTAATTAGGTTGAAATGTAGGCTTAGGTTTTTGGTGAGGGTAATCAAAGATAAACATGATGGCTAGTCACACCAAAACCTAGAGAAGCTTGTACATAAAAATTTGCTATGGCTCTTAAGGAACGTAGCCAATTTCCTAAATTCCTTTGTTTCTTTTCTTATTTTTCTCTCATCATATTGATTTTTTTCTTCCTCTTCATTTATTATTATATATATATTTTTTTTTTAATGATAATTTTTTTCTTTAATTTGAAGAGGAGAATAAATCAACTTTTTTTTTTTTTTTTATAAGAAAAGAGCCACCAAAAAATGAAAAGGCTCCTAATTACTCACAAAATATTTGTTCTTTCAAGCTCAGGTTTAGGTGTGTAATTAGGATGCTTTTTAGGCTTTGGTAAATCATTTGGTGGAGCTAAAACAAAAGGAAAAGGTAATAGGCTCAAATTGGCTAAGCAAAGTTAAAATTTTTAGGTACTGGTACAAAAGCTCAAACTAGCCAAAGGAAGTGCCTAAATCATATTTATGCTAATGAGTTTAACTTATGCAAAGTCTTGAGAATAGTTAGAGGGCAAGTTCTAGACATCGAAAAAGAATAACTCTCTCTTGGTCCGCGAAATATCTCTCTAGCAAACTTCTACTTACTCACCTAAATTATTTTAAAGTTTTACCGGTTTTCAAAATTGAAGTAAAATAAGTTGTTTCTACGCATTTAGAAAAATGAAAATCTAATTATATGCTGAATATTTAGATCTACTAAAAATTCTACTTACACGTGCACTTAACTAGAAACACAGCATGGCCAACAGTTCTACTCCAAAATTCAACATTCAATTAAAACATCAAAATTCTCTAAACACTATAAAAAAATTGAACTACTAGGAATTTTGCATGTGAATAAATATAGAAATAAAGACTTCGCTAATTTAAAATTTTTTTGATTTTTTATTTTTTCATTTTTTTGCTCTTTTTTTTTTTTTTTTTTTAAAATTTTTGAAAAACAAAATTTTAAGACGAAATAAAATTTTTTTTGAGTTTTAATTTGTTTTAAAAATTTTTTTGTGTGTTTTTTTTTTTTTTGTTTTTTTAAATTTTTTTTTTTTTGAAAAATTTTTATATGTTTTGCTTGCGAAATATCCCTCCCCCATACTTAAACTATACATTGTCCCCAATGTAAAAATGAAGAAGAAAAAGAAGAGAGGAGACTTCCCTGAGAAGCGCAAACCAGCATCAAAAGATACCTGTAAGAGAGTAGCAAAGCAAAACATAATATTTTATAGATTTTTTTTTTCATAATTAAAAAAAACAGATACATGAAAGTAAAATAAAGATACAGATACAAAGAAGTGACCGCCTACAACTCCAAAGAAAAATAAAAACAGCTACTCCTGGTCAGAACCGTCCTCGCGCTCCTGATAGAAAGTCCGCATGTTCGCGAACTCGCGAGTAATATGCGCTATGGAGGAAGTATGGTTTCGCTCGAGCACGGTGAAGCGCGCATCAAAAGAATCGAAGCGACCGTCAAAATGGGTTTGCATCTGGTCTATGCGAGTATGGAGCAACCCAAATTGTCGGTCCCAATAATTTGCAGGATCGGGCGCTGGAGCAGAGTGCAGCGGTGGTGGCGGAATCTGTGGGGAATGATGGGTACCGCTGGGACCGGCACCATGATCAAAGTCAAGATCACCGCCACCAACGAACGGGGGAACAGCCTCAAACTCGCCGTCACGTCGGCGAGCTAAACCAAGCGCCTGAAGGGTCGGAAACTGAAGAGGCTGCGGCGTTTGCATGCAAGTGAGCCGCGGAAGAGCAGCCCACACGCCGAGCTGCTTGGCGAGGAAAGTGATGAAATTCCCGCCGTGCACCGCTCCCAATCTCACATTTTCGGCCTGGTGCCGAAAGAAAATGGCGAGCATGTAACCAAGGTTGAGTGGGATCCGGTAAAACATACTATACAAGTATAGTAAGTCCGCCCGAGTCACCACACCGTGGCTATCGCCACGCCCGGAAATGGTAAAAGAGAGAAGGTTGTGCAGAATACGTAAAGCGGGGGAGATGAGGTGGCTGCCCTTAGATTTCTTTGGAGTGTAGGGGGCGACGTCATTACTAATTTCCGACCAAAAAGTAGGGAGACTGAAGTCGGGAGGGAAATCAGTTTTTAGGTCGGGGTAGGCGGGGGAAGTGGAAAAGGCCTCCGAGCAAAAGCCCATGGCAACATTAAGCTGGCGGATGGTGAGTTGGTGCATCATCCCGCCCAGGCGAAAGACGATGAAATCATCTTGCGCCGCCCAACGGAACTCAAATGAGGCCAGGAACTCAATGGTGAGCTCGAGGAAAGCAGGCTCAGAAATGGCGAAAAGGGGATCCCACCCTTGGGTAGAGATGAGCTCCCGAACTAGCTCCGCTGCTCCGAATTGGGCGAGGATGACCCAATCCAAGATCCAGAACACGCCAAAGGGTTTGGCGCGCAGTCTCTCGCTTCGATCTTGTTGGGTAGCATTCTCGAAAAGAAGCATGGCCTCCGCCGAGGCTGGATCAGCGGGGTGCTCGGAGGAGGAAGCGGTGGAGCGAGCGTGGTGGCGAGGCATGGTGAGAGAAGTGGAGGAAATTTCGGTCAAGGGAGGAGAGAAGAGAAGGGTTGAAGGGTGGAGGTGTGAAGAGAAGAGGGAAGAGATCCTATTTATAGGTTTTTTTTTTGTTTTTTTTCGGGTGAGTCACGCCCCCCTGGCACGCCCGTGACAGGGGGCGTGACAAGCTCGGTCAAAGGGAAAGGGAATCCGAGGCGGACTGCCTCGGATTCGGGGTCACGCCGCAGAGTCACGCCCGTGACTCTGCGGGACACGCCCGTGACGCAGGGCGTGGAGGGGGAATCCAAAGGGAATCCGATGCTACGACATCGGATTCTTTAGTCACGCCCCATAGTCACGCCCGTGACTCTGGGCGTGTCAGTCAAAACTGATTGACCAAGCAGGAATCCGAGGCGGACTGGTCAACGCCTCGGATACCCGCGACACGGGCTCAACACGCCCGTGACAAATCATGTCACGCCCGTGCCAAACCCGAATGACGGGCGGGAAAACCGAGGGAAGAGGAACCTCCCGCAATCTTGGCAAAACTCGTCCGGGACACGCCCGTGACCAATGGGTCACGGGCGTGACGAACACGTGTACGAGAAATTTTTTTTTTTTTTTTTTTTTTATATATTTAAATAAAATAAAAAAAACAATAATTTACCGACTTGAAGAATAATGTAGACTTCATGTTCGTCCCCGGCCGATCATCATGCATCGCAATTCTTCAATCCTGTAAAAAAAAAACTCAACAACAAAATTAAAATAAAAAGACAAGATAACCATGGGATGCCTCCCATGAGCGCTTTGTTTATGGTCGGTGAGCTCGACCATAGTGGCGCGCGCTTATTATGGGTTTGACAACATTATGTTGTCTAATTTTTCGTTAATATTATCACCGGCAAAAAATAATTTTAGCCGGTGCCCATTCACTTTAAAGCTGCCTTTTTCCGGGTGTGAAATAAGAATCGTCCCGTAAGGCCAAACCTCCTTTACGACAAAGGGGCCGGACCAACGGGACTTAAGTTTACCCGGAAATAAGCGTAAGCGCGAGTTATATAAAAGGACTTGGTCTCCCGGTTTAAAGTCCTTTGGGTGCTTAATTTTCTTGTCATGATAAAATTTGGTGCGCTCCTTATAGAGTTTATTACTCTCATAAGCGAGGGAGCGCCACTCATCGAGCTCGTTAAGTTGGAATTTGCGGAGCTCGGAGGACAAATTTTCATCAAGATTTAAAAATTTAAGAGCCCAAAAGGCACGATGTTCAAGCTCAACCGGTAAGTGGCATGCTTTCCCATAGACCAATCGATACGGCGTACAACCGATAGCGGTCTTGTACGCGGTCCGATAAGCCCATAGAGCATCATCAAGCTTGACCGACCAATCCTTTCTATTAGTAGAAACCGTTTTTTCTAAAATTCGTTTAATTTCTCGGTTAACTACTTCTACCTGGCCACTAGTTTGAGGGTGATAGGGGGTGGCTAACCTATGTGTAACGCCGTATTTAGATAATACTTTAGCAAATTGTGCGTTACAAAAGTGAGTGCCCCTATCACTAACTATAGCCCGCGGTGCTCCAAATCGTGAAAATAATTGTTTAAGAAATCGGGTCACGACTCGGGCGTCATTGGTGGGGAGAGCTTGCGCTTCCGCCCACCGTGACACGTAGTCAACCGCTACCAGAATATATTTATTTCCAAAAGAAGTTGGTAGCGGGCCGACAAAGTCGATTCCCCATAAATCAAAAACTTCAATTTCTATAAATAAATTTAAGGGCATTTCATCTCGGCGGGAAATATTACCTGAGCGTTGGCATTGTTCACAACGACTTACATGTGCGTGAGCGTCCTTGAAGATGCTCGGCCAATAGAAGCCTGCTTCAAGTACTTTCCGAGCCGTCCGATTAGCTTTATAATGCCCACCGGCGGGTCCCTCGTGACAATGTTTTAAAATTTCTGTGCCCTCCTCATGAGAAACACACCTCCGCACTACTTGGTCCGCGCAAACTCGGAAGAGAAATGGATCCTCCCAAAAATAATTTTTCAAATCAGAAAAGAATTTCTTCTTTTCTTGATAAGAAAAACCATTCGGGAGGAATCTTGCAACAAGAAAGTTTGCAAAATCGGCGAACCAAGGAGTGGGGAGAGTGATTACCTTATGCATAGCGAGGAGGCGCTCTTCAGGAAATGTGTCATCGATGTCCTCCTCTTTGAGCTCCTCTGAATTGGGGTTCTCCAACCGAGAAAGATGATCCGCCGCTAGATTCTCCGCTCCTCTTTTATCCCGAATCTCCAAGTCAAATTCTTGGAGAAGCAATACCCACCTAATCAATCGAGGCTTGGCATCTGTTTTGGTTAGTAAATAACGCAAAGCCGAATGATCGGTAAAAACAATAACTTTGGATAAAGTAAGGTAAGAACGAAATTTATCAAAGGCAAAAATTACGGCAAGAAGTTCTTTTTTGGTGGTTGTATAATTTTCTTGTGCGGTGGTTAGTGTTTTGCTTGCATAATATATCGGATGAAAATTTTTATTGATGCGTTGTCCTAAGACCGCACCAACGGCAAAACTACTAGCATCGCACATAATTTCAAAAGGAAGTTCCCAATTGGGAGCTATTACGATTGGTGCGTTTATCAATTTTTCTTTTATAAGTGAAAAAGCGCGCAAACAATTTTCATCAAAAATAAAAGGCGCGTCTTGTTCTAATAAATGTGTAAGGGGCTTAGTGATTTTAGAAAAATCTTTTATAAACCGGCGATAGAAACCGGCGTGCCCCAAAAAACTACGAACGGCCTTAACATTTGAAGGTGGAGGTAATTTTTCTATAGTTTCAATTTTTGCCTTATCTGCCTCTATACCCTTGCTAGAAATTTTATGGCCTAAGACCAAACCTTCCCGCACCATAAAATGGCACTTTTCCCAGTTCAAGACTAGGTTCGTGTCCTCGCATCTTTGGAGTACACGGGAAAGATTTGCTAAACATAAATCGAAAGAGTCTCCAAAGACGGAAAAATCGTCCATGAAGACCTCCATGATATCCTCCACTAGTTCATCAAAGATCGCTAGCATACACCTTTGGAAGGTTGCCGGCGCATTGCATAAACCAAAAGGCATCCTTCGATAGGCGAAGGTGCCAAACGGACAAGTGAAGGTTGTTTTCTCTTGGTCTTCGGGCGCAATTGAGATTTGGAAATATCCCGAGAGACCGTCAAGAAAACAATAAAACGAGTGCCCGGATAACCGTTCAAGGATTTGGTCAATGAACGGTAAAGGAAAATGATCCTTTCGGGTTGCATCATTTAATTTACGGTAGTCGATGCAAACCCGCCATCCGGTAACGGTTCGAGTAGGAATTAATTCATTTTTATCATTAGGAACTACCGTTAAGCCTCCTTTCTTAGGCACCACTTGGACCGGGCTAACCCAAGAGCTATCCGAAATCGGATAGATGATGCCCGCATCTAATAATTTAATCACCTCGGCCTTGACTACCTCCTTCATGTTAGGATTTAGCCGGCGTTGAGGTTGAATTGTTTTGTGAGAATGTTCTTCTAATAAAATTTTATGGGTGCAAAAGGAAGGATTAATTCCCCTCAAATCCGTGATCTTCCACGCAATTGCGCGGCGATGGCGTTTTAAAATATTAGATAATTTAAATTTTTCATCATCGGTCAAGTAGGCCGACACAATTACGGGAAGTTTAGAATCCTCCGCTAAAAATAAATATTCTAAATGATCAGGCAATTGTTTTAATTCTAGCGTGGGAGGTTCATCATAAGAAGTTTTCAAACGATCACTACTAATTTCCAAAATTTCAAAAGTAGGTGTGCGAGTGATCAAATCCTTATCACTATTTTCATAAGTAATTAAATCTAAATTTTCAAAATAAGCGTTATGATCAATAGACGATAAAGAATGTTCAGAAAAAGAAATGAAATCTTCTTCGGGAGAAGCTTCTAAATAGTAACATGAGTCGTCATTGGAAAGCGAATTTTTCATAGACGCGTCAATAGTAAAGGTAACTTCTTCATCTCCGACTCTAAGGAGAAGTTTACCGTTACTAACGTCTATAACGGCGCGCGAGGTGGCAAGAAATGGGCGACCGAGAATGAGTGGTACCTCGGTGTCCTCTTCGATGTCAGAGATGACAAAATCTACCGGAAAGATAAATTTGTAAACTTTGACAAGCACATCCTCAATAATACCCATCGGATATCTTATAGACCGATCTGCCAATTGGATGCTCATTCTTGTGGGTTTAGGTTCTCCTAAACCCAATTTCTTAACTAAAGAGTAAGGCATTAAATTTATTGAGGCACCTAAATCAGCTAACGCACGTTTTACCAATAAATCGCCAAATGAACAAGGTATAGAGAAACTACCCGGATCAGGTAATTTCTTAGGCAATTTATTAAGTAAAACCGCCGAGCACTCCGTGTTCAATTGAACCGTGCAGATATCCTCAAGTTTCTTTTTATTTGATAAAAGATCCTTGAGGTACTTAGCATATTTTGGCGTTTGTGCTATCACTTCGCATAACGGTAAATTTATTTGGATTTGTTTAAACATGTCTAAAAATTTACCGTGATGCTCATCTATCCGGTCTTTTTGCATTCTAGACGGATAGGGAAGAGGTGGTTGATAAGGTTTTGGTTTAATATAACTAGAAGGCTTAATCGGAGGAGAAGATGAAGAAATTGTTACCTCCGTATCAACCGGAATTGGAGAAATTTCAACTGGAATTGTAGAAGTTGTTACCTCCTTCCCGCTCCGTAAAGTGATGGCTTTGGCTTGCTCCCTTGGGTTTGGCTCTGTATTGCCCGGTAGCGCTCCTTGTTGGCGATCGGAGAGCATCTTTGCAATTTGCCCAATTTGAGTCTCCAAATTACGAAGAGATCCGGTGAGATTCCGGATATTGGTATCATTTGTACTCGTATATTTGGAGAACAACTCCTCGAGATTGGGAGCTTTTGGAGCTTGTGGTGGAAAATATCCTGGTGGGATCGTGTTTGGTGGGCGAGCCGCGTTCCCCGGATTACTCCAAGAGAAGTTGGGGTGGTTCCTTATACCCGGGTGATAGGTATTACCATAATTAGTATTACCCGGATTAAAGGGTGGCCGATTCGGATTTCCCATATAATCCACATGCTCGGCCAACATAGTGGGAGAGGGGGAAGAAGTAGGATCCCAGGTGGGTATAGAAGAGGGAGCAGACATCTCTTCTAATCTTTTGTTTAGCATCTCAACCTGGAGAGATAGATTGGAGACCGTATCAATTTCATACATCCCGGCCGGTTTAGGTGATTTAGACCGTGGTGTACTCCATTGATAGGTATTCAAAGCCATACCTTCTATAAGCTCTTGGGCGGCCGCCGGTGTTTTGTTATTAAGCGTTCCACCGGCGGCGGCATCGATATGTTGCCTAGTTTGAGAATTTAGGCCGTTATAGAAGGTTTGGATTTGTAACCAATCCGGAATTGCATGATGAGGACATCGACGAAGCAATTCCTTGAAACGCTCCCAAGTATCATATAACGTTTCCGAATCAAGTTGGGAGAAATAAGTAATATCATTACGCAATTTAGCCGTTTTAGCCAGCGGAAAGTATTTCGTAAGAAATCTTTCCGTCATTTCAGCCCATGTTGTGATTGATCCTCTTGGTAGAGAACTCAACCATTGCTTGGCTTTGGTGCGCAATGTAAATGGAAATAACCTTAGCCGGATGGCATCATCGGATACACCATTAATTTTAAAAGTATCGCATATTTCTAAGAAATTAGAAATATGCGCGTTTGGATCTTCATCTTGAAGCCCATCAAATTGTACATATTGTTGTACCATTTGGATGATGCTTGGCTTCAACTCAAAATTATTGGGAGCAATAGCGGGACGAACAATACTAGATTGAGCCTCGTCCAAATTTGGACGGGCATAATAAGACATAGTTCGTTGTTTGACCGCATTTGGCTCACCCATATTGGAAGAAGAAGAAGAAAGAGATCTAGGAGAATGAGAAGAAGAACTTAATGAAGAAGGAGGAGAAGAAGAGGGTGACGGAGATAGAATTAAAGAAGGATTAGGAGTGTCTCCTAAGGATTCCGTATCTTGAAAATTCGGAACTCGAAATTGTAAGCGGTGCCGAAGGGTTCGCTCGATTTCCGGATCCAAATCAAAAAGAGGTGACGGATTCCCTCGGGTCATACACAAGAACAAAACAAAAGAAAAAAGTTTTAAGAGTTAAAAATTTATAAGATAAAATTTCCCGGACTTCCCAAGGGCTACCCAGTGACGGGTTCGCAAGGTACTAGGCGGTATTGCGGGATGAAAACCCGACACGGCCCTTTCGCAAGAAATTTTAAATATAAAAATTTAAAGATAAAACTTTTTGAAAGAAAAAGTTTTTTTTTTTTTTGAAATAAAAGAAAAGAAAAATGATAAAACTAATAGATCCTTGCTTTCGAAATATCAACAAAGAAAAGTCCCCGGCAACGGCGCCAAAAACTTGATGATGATTTTCTAGAAGTTAAATTACGTCCAAACTAGAATCTCGAATAGGCAAGCGTACCTATCGAAATGTAGTATAGGAAGTGTCGTATTGCGATTCGGGGCCTGTTGAGTACTTGTACTCACAAGGAAGAGCTATTATTTTATCTAACGGAAAAGTGGGTTTGATTATACTAGATAATAAAAATAAAGTTGAAGCTAAAGAGAAATTCAAATATGAGAAAGCTAGCACTTGATCTAGAATCCCCTTTGACTAAAATAAATCTTTTTGGTAAATAATGAAATGCGAATTCTTAATTATACTCACTCGACCGTGGAGGTTCCTAAAGTATAGAAGCGTCTCTCTCGAGCTCATGCTTCTAACTAACCTTAGGTTGATCGATTAAGACCTCTCGGCCAGTCGAAACCCCTAAGCTTGCTTTATGCGGTGAACCCCGCTATTGGATTTGACTCCAATCCGGAAGATTTACGTCGTCCTCTCTCGAGGAGTGCGTTCAACTCCTTTTATCTTTGAGTGATCTCCTCGTATCCGCAACCTCTCGGTTATTTAGGATACGGATCTTAGATCGAAGATCATATCCGCGTAATATGAATTCGACGAAATGAAAATCAAAGATAAATCGTAGCGAGAATAATTAAGAAAAAGACATTTAATAAGAAGAAGAAAGATCTATTTTATTCTAAGGTTCATCATGATCAAGTGCTAAAAGAAAATTAGCTACTCATCATGATTTTGGAAATACAAAATGAAGTAGGAAAAGACATGATTGAAATGGAAATAACTAAAATTAAAGTTGCAACAAAGGTAAATCTAATTTAGAAATGAGAAAATACAGCAAAATAAACAGAACATTACAAGACTCCAACTCCCAAAATTCGACTCCTCAGCATCTGAAGCTGTCTGGAATTTATAGAAAAATTTCTGTTTAGTCACGCCCCTAGGTCACGCCCGTGACCTAGGGCGTGTCAGGCTCGGAACCGTCGTCTTGAAAGCCCGGGAACGTTGGAGGAGAAACCGCCAAAATTGGTTAACTGACGGGTCACGCCCCTAGGTCACGCCCGTGACCTAGGGCGTGTCACGGCTGTTTCTGCAAACGGCGGGAAGCTGAAACGGCGGGAGTGAAAGTTGTCTTCAAGAAGGTGTCACGCCCCCTAGTCACGCCCGTGACTATGGGCGTGTCAAGCTGGAACGTCTGCTGGCGGCAACGGCTGGAACGGAAAAGTGATTGGCTGGTAACTTCCTTGACACGCCCTGGGTCACGCCCGTGACCCAGGCGTGTAATTTTAATCCGACGTGGCACGGTCAGCTATTGTTCCATGGGCCGTCACGCCCCGTGTAAGGAGTACACGGGCGTGTCTTCATCCGACACGGGCGTGTCTGGGCCGGCCGACGATCTTTTGGCGCGGTCGACGAGCTCTAGCTGCAGGCTTGGTAATCACGTGTCACGCCCCTGTGTCACGCCCAGGTAGGGCGTGTCACAGGGCGTGTCTAGGCAGAAAAATGAAAATTCTTCTTCTTGCTCCAAATTACCTGTAGATTAGCCCTGCAAGATTAAAAATGATTTTATTAGATCAAAGAGATATAAATTATAAAAACAAGTTAAAATAAACTTAATATTATAAAATTAATATAAAATATCTGACTATTGATATATATAAATAAATAAAAATATAGAAATAATTAGAGTTATCAGCTAACCATCAAGGAAGCTGCTCTAGTAGTCTAAGATAGAGTGGATATTCCAAAATAAGGGCAAGGCACACTTGAAGTGGATGAAGATCAGCAAGATGCAGTCATAGAAGTTGATGCTAAAGAAAGATTGCCTCTAACTGTCAGGCATCTAAGAGATCATTCAAGACACAAAATAATTTTTGATGCCAGCCAAGGAGTGATGACCAGGAGCAAAACTCTCAATACAACAATGTATTCAAGTTTTCTATCACAGGTTGAGCCCAAGATATTTGAAGAGGCCAACATAGATCAGTTCTGGATTATAGCTATGCAAGATGAACTAAACCAGTTTAAGAGATTTAAGATCTCGAAGCTGGTTCTTAGAACACAAGGCCATAATTTCATTAGAGTCAAGTGGATTTACGGGAATAAGCTTGATGACAATGATATTATGATCAAAAATAAGGCTAGACTGGTAGCTAAGGGGTACATATAAGAAGAAGGTATTGACTTTTATCAAACCTTTGACCCTGTAGCAAGATTGAAAACCATCTGACTTTTCCTAGCATATACTGCATACAAAGGATTTAAAGTCCACCAGATGGATGTGAAGTCAGCCTTCCTGAATGATGACTTAAAGGAAGAAGTCTATGTTGAACAGTCTTCAGGTTTTGTTGATTCTAACTCTCCTGACTTTGTTTATAGACTTAGGAAAGCTCTATATGGGTTGAAGCAATCCCCTAGAGTATATTATGAGACATTATCTAGCTTCCTCATTAAGAGCAAATTCTCAAGGGGAACGATAGATAAGACCTATTCCTAAGAGCAAGATCATCCTAGTCCAAATTTCTGTAGATGACATAATTTTAGGTCTATTGATGACAACCTTTGTAGTAAGTTTGCTAAACTTATGTAAGGGAAGTTTGAGATGAGTAGTATGGGTGAGCTTAAGTTCTTCTTGGGCCTCCAAGTAAGGCAGACTGAAGATGGATTGTCCATTTCTCAGTCTAAGTTCACAAAGGAGTTGATTAAAAAGTTTAAAATGGAGAAAGTCTTCACCATAAAAACTCCCATGGGGTCAAGTATGCCTATAGACAAAGACGAGGCAGAGAAACCTATTGATGAAACTTTGTATAAAGGGATAATTGGCTCCCTTCTTTATCTTACTGCAAGTAGGCCAGACATCATGTATGCAACATGTATTTGTGCTAGGTATCAGGCTATCCATAAAGAATCTCACTACTTTGCTGCTAAGAGAATTTTGAGCTATCTTAAGGGCACACCAGATCTTGGCCTATGGTACCCTAGAAATAGGTATTTTGAACTAACATGATATTTAGATGTAGATTTTGCAGGTTGTAAAGAGGACAGGAAGAGCACATCAAGAACCTATTAGTTCTTAGGAGGAAGACTAGTACCTTGGAGCAGCAAGAAGCAAATCAGTGTTGCAATCTCAACAACCGAGTTAGTGTATATCTCAGCAGGTAGCTGTCGTGCATAGTTGTTGTGGATCCAACGTTAGCTCTAGGACTATAACCTCAAGATAAGTAGCACCTCTATATTCTGTGATTCAACTAGTGCGATCTCAATTGCTAGGAATCCTGTCTCTCATAGCAGGACTAAGTATATTGAGATTAGGTATCATTTTATTAGAGAGCATGTGGAAAAGGAAGGCATCTGTCTTGAGTTTGTCCCCACAGACAAGCAAGTGTGGATCCAACCTCAGCTCTAGGACTATAACCTCAAGATAAGTAGCACCCCTATATTCTGTGATTCAACTAGTGCGATCTCAATTGCTAGGAATCCTGTCTCTCATAGCAGGACTAAGTATATTAAGATTAGGTATCATTTTATTAGGGAGCATATGGAAAAGAAAGGCGTCTGTCTTGAGTTTGTCCCCACAGACAAGCAAGTGACAGACATCTTTACTAAGTCACTAG
The DNA here is from genome assembly GCA_039513925.1 of Platanthera zijinensis. NCBI lineage: Eukaryota > Viridiplantae > Streptophyta > Magnoliopsida > Asparagales > Orchidaceae > Platanthera > Platanthera zijinensis. Next base: position 69,884,037 of record CM077088.1, on the reverse strand, counting down.
ATGAAGTCAAGTTCAACACCTTCAAATTTGAGTTGGATATGTTGAACTTGGTATAGCTTCAGTTGCCCCTAATTTTATTTTGTTGCAGGAATCACTTTCTTGTAGGTAGATAAGTCTTTCAAATGGAATCAAGACTTAGATGGACTCAAGTGTCCAGTAAAGAGAAGGACAACAGATGCTCCTGTTAAGGGGGGGGAATCCAGCAGTTGTAGAAACAAGTTCAGCTTCCTAGACAATGCATAGACTGAGGGAGAGATCAACCCTAGTGGATGGCTACTGCTGTGAAGTCACTATTGTTGTAGGAGAAGAGGAAAAGCCAACAACTCCCTTACTATAACTATATTCTGCAGAAGTTTCCAGTGGTACGAGGAATGACATTAGCTCAAGTGAAACACAAAAGGTATGATATCTAATCAAGTAGGTTGGTCACTAGGATAATTTCTCAAGTGGTATCAACACAAGCTATTGACTATGATTAAGAGATACATTTTATAGTGCATGATCCTATCACCTCCCTCATTAGATAACTATTTTTTTAAGAAGCCAGAAAGGGGGAAGAAGAGTAGTGCAATACTGAGTAGAGTAATACTTGCCAAAAAAGGGGAGATGGTGTGCAATACATACCCAGGGGGAGATGTGGAAGCAATACTTGACATAACCAGGTCATGTTAAGTAAGTGCATGTTACTTGGAAACATTCAAGTAATATGAGTAGAGAAATGGTGAGCCATTGAATATTACTTTTCCACCTCCAAGTGAGATGAGTAAAGTGATCCACTTAAGTGTTAAGTAGTATAAGGAAAGTGCATATTACTTGAGCAAATGCTCAAGTGGTATGAGAAAGCAATGACTACATTGAATTGTTATGTTGGTAATTCAAGTGGCATAAGAATTAGCTTACAGCTGCTTTGACTTTTCAAGTGGTATGAGAAAGCTTAGAGCGGCTTTGAATCTAAATGTTTTATGTGAAAATGCTTCTTAGTATTGATGTGTGTTCTGCCTTCTTCAAATAGGGGGAGATTGTTGGGAATATTATCCTCAATATTCCCTAGATTTGAAGAGGCATCACAAACAATACTAAGAGCATAATTGTATTTGATGTTGTTCAAGTTCATTATGTGCAGGATGTTCCTTGGAACAAGTTTAGACAGGCTGTCTAAGTGACTGTGATAGGTGTTCACAAGGTAGAAAAGTGGAGAGACAGAAATTTGTCTAAGTCTATAGGCGTTGAGGTAAGCCAGTTCACTCAATGTTAGATGTCAAGGAAGGATGCTGGAAAGACTAAAAATTATCTAAGTCCACAGGGGTTGAGTGAAGCCAGTTCATTCAACGCCAGATTCCAAAAAGCGTTGAGTAAAGAATGGACAGTCAAAGCCCAGCAGTTTGAAAAATAGAAAAGCGGCTAAGTCCACAGACATTGAGTGAAGGGAGATCACTCAACGCCATATTATAAGAGGCGTCGAGTAAAGTTGAGTCTGTCAAAGCTTTAGCATTGACAAGGAAGAAATTTTGGCTAAGTTCAGAATCGTTGAGTGAGGACAACTCACTCAATGCCCAAAGAAGAAGGCATCGACAATGCAATGATCAGTCAAAGCTTAAGAAGAGATAGATAGAAAAATCTGTCTAAGTCTATATGCGTTGAGTGAGGACAACTCACTCAACGAAAGCTCATCAAGAAAATCGGCTAAGTATTGAAGCATTGAGTGATGAAGGCTCACTCAACGAATTCATAATGAGAGATGCGGTTAAGTACAGAAGAATTGTGTGAATCCAGTTCACTCAACGCCTCAGCATAAAGGCTGACAATCAGTGAAGCGGCTAAGTCCAAAAGCGTTGAGTGATGAAGGTTCCCTCAACGTACTCAATGCCTGGCATTGCACAAGAAATTGGCTAAGTCCAAATTCATTGAGTAAAGCTAGTTCACTCAATACACTCAACGCCTAATCAGCAAGAAGATTATCGAAGGACAAAAACATTGAGTGATAAAGGATCACTCAACGCCCAGCAGTGCAGAGATATTGTCTAAGTCCAAATTCATTGAGTGAAGCCAGTTCACTCAACGAACTCAACGTCTGGGATGAAACTAAGAATTTGGCTTAGTCCACCGATGCTGACGTCAGCAAAATGTCGGCAAAGTACAAAATATTGCGGGAAGGCTACAGTACACGACAAATGGCACTGCAGGACTACTGTATGACTTTTCATGTAAAAGCAAATTTGTAGCCAACAACTTCAGGTGGGCCCACGGGTCAAAGAGTCGTTGGACGGCGGATGATAAAAGGCTTAAGATCGGCGGAAGAAAAGAGAATTTCTAGGGTTTAACATTTAGCAAAGAGGCGGAACCTCATCGTCTTCTTCCTCACCATTATTGCAGAGCTTGAAGCTTAAGTTCAAATCTGCTGATCTAAAAGTTCACACAGATAGTTGTAGCGATCTTCACCTGCTACAATAAGTTCATAAGTGATTTCTGAGAAAGAAGAAACAGAGCCTTCAAATTTCTACAGTCAAGGTTAGCGGTTTGAAGAGAAAAAAATTATCAAATCATTTTCTTCATTAGCAAGTTCAGAGACTTTGTTTCTGAGTTACTTCCAGCACAAGCAGAGGTTTTCTTAAGATCAAAATTCTTATTACTGAGAAGAAGTTAGAGCTGGGATTTACTCAGCTTAGGAAGCAGTTAACTCAGAGAAATTTCTCTGGAGTCAAATTAACACAAACATTTTCTTTTCTATAGGATCCTTTGGATTTGAGTTGTAGGCCTATTTTATAAAGGCTGAGTGTAAGATCATTTGTTGATCTGAGGTAGTATTTAGTTGTGGATCTGAGGTAGGGATGTTTGCCTGAGGTACGAGAGTCATTCTCTCCAAGGTAGGGCCTTTGTGCCTGAGTTGTAGGATCCATCTTTGAATCTGAGGTAGGGCCCTTATGCCTGAGCTGTAGGAGAGTCATTCTCTCTAAGTAGTAGGTTATCTTTGGATCACTGAGTTATAGAAGCATGCTAGCTCTGAGGTAGGACCTTGTGCTTGAGTTAGTTCTTGGAGAAGACTGAGAGATCCTGAGGGATCTGTGTTATAAGCTATTAGGAGCCAAGTTTTGGAGAAGTGTCTTATCTAACACACTGTTAGAAAGGTGGGAGGGACATTGGATATACCCATAATCTGGGGAACTACTATAAATTCTGAGTGTGCTTTTTGTGGTGTGTCTTGAAAGTAGAAAACTACTAACTCACAACACACTTAAAGAAATAGATTTAAAGAGACCAAAAACCTATTCACCCCCTCTAGGTGTTTAGCTTCCCTTAAAACTAAAGGCTTTCATTACTTAAAAATCTTATTCATCCCCCCTCTAAGGTTGGCCACCAGATCTAATAAGGGTGACTTTTGAATCTTCTTTAAAGCATATATTTCACACAAATGAGGTTTATTTTCAAGTTTTGGTAACCCAATGACAAGAGATTTCATTTGCTATTTTGACAGATCAACAAAGTTAAGGTGGCCAAAGCTTTAATGTCATCTACTTCCATCACTTATTATTTCAATTTTAAAGTTTTGCTCCTCTTGAAGTATAGATAGAAGAAACACCTTGTTACTTGACATTTGTATGTTAGATATAACTTGAGCTATATCATTGTCAATTATATTACACTAGTGATTGTCAAAAATGAGTTCATATGATTTTTTAAGTAACTAACCAAGACTAAGGAGGTTTTGAGATAATCCATGAACATATTGAACATTGATGATGTATTTCATATGTCCATTTTAGGTTTCACGCATATGGTGCCTTTTCTCTGAATCACTTTACGGTACCATATCCTAAGAGAACTTGTGACTTCTCTGTTTCAATTAGAGTAATAAAGGCTTTTCTATAATTAGACATATGATTTGAATATCCACTTTCTATGTACCGAATGACATGCACTACTCTAGTTTCTTCACTATTGTAGGTATAAAATACAAGTTCTTCCTCCTCTTCTTCTTATCCGTAATGTGCTTCTTATTTTACTTTGCCCTCAAGTTTTGATTTGAACCATCATTTCTTATCAAGTTGTGTAGGTCTTCTACAACATTTGTATTTAAGAGGAAAATCATAGGGGTGATGATTGGCCTTTTTGCATAACTGACATAGAGGCATTTTATCATAGTTTTTTTTGTAATATTTCCTTTTTTGTGTTGGTTTGTTTACATCTTATATTGGTTGCTTACCCTTGTCAATTTCATGAATAATGGTTTTACTTTGACAGGCATATTTTATAGATCGAGTTTCATATCTTCTTAGCATCTCTTCATGTGCTTGAAGAGATTTCATCTGTTTAGAAATAGTGAGAGTGTTTAGTTTCCTTGCTTCATCTATCCCAATAACAACTAGACAACACTTTTGGGTGAGAATCCTAAGAATTTTGGAAACTACAAATTTTTCTTTAGGAGTATCACCATAACTTCTAATTTGATTTATTACTGTGGTTACTCTTGTTCAGTATGACTGAGTTGTGTCACTTTCACCCATTCTTAAAGCTTCAAAATCATTCCAATAATTTTGTACTTTAATTGAAATTACCTTTTCAGATCCTTGAAATTAAGTTTTGAGAATGTCACATGCCTCCTTAGTAGTGAAAGCACCCATTATTCTTAGAAAATGGATCTTCTAACTCCTTGTTGTATGAAGAGTAAAGCCATTGTATCATTTTTTGGTATTTAGTATAAGTTTTTTTTGAAGAAGCTTCCCAACTTTCTATTATATTTGTTGGGTTGACTGTGGGTATCCATTCTAGATGAAGTCATGCAAACCTTAAGAAATGAATAGATTTCTCATTTGTATAAGCCAAAAATCAAATGCATCACCATCAAATATTGGGACTCCACTTGGGGAGTAATTGATGTTATGAGGTGGATTTCCAAGGGAAGTCATACATGGAGTTAAGAAAAAACTAAATCAAGGAAGAGGATGTAGGAAAGGACTAAAAGTACATAAAAGAACTTTAATGGAAGATGGCAATCAAGCAAAGAACACCTTACAACCTAGCTCTGATACCATGTAAGAAATGCGCACACATGAGATAGGGGAGATGGGGAAAGTTGACAATACTACTTGATTTGATATCATGAAAAATATGGATACACTGTATACAATATTGATGCCATTATTTTATGCAATAACAGACCACAAATATGCCTTTATATATATGATACATGGGAAAGACAGGGAAACCAGAAAAAAACATAAATAAGTAGTAGTAATAGATTTTCAGCATGCACACAAACACATTAGAAAAAAGGGGCACTTAATCTTATCTTTATTCGTCGTTGTTAATTTCCTTCCTCTTCTTGCATTATTTGTCCTCTTCATCACGCAGATGAGATCTATAGGCGTGATCTTATAGATTTGGGTTATCATGTTGGAAGCAGTTGAGAGGAAATGCCATGAATACCTTCTCTACAGTATGCCTATGAATTAAGACAAGTAGCCAAGATTGTAATTTGACACTCTTACATTCTTTGTTCCCACAAACAAGTAAAACTTGTTGAAGTTCTATTAGTAGTGTGAAGGCTAGACTCGAGGCCATCCCTCCCATGAAAGCAATTAATAAATCCCAGGGCTACTTTGCTCTCTATTTTTAACATTCTGACTCTTCATTAATGATCCCAAACAAGCTGATGTCCTTATATTTGATGCACTCATATCCCAACCCTTAAATCCTAATTACCCCTTTCCCTTTGGAGGAGGTAGGTTGGTCATTAACTTTAGGGGTAATAAGCTCATTGAGCTTCCTTGTCATTAGCAGTTTCTTAATAAGATCTTGAATGGATCGGTAGTATTCTGTGTCATAGCCCGTATATAGATGAAAATTATTGTATAGATTTAGATTATTATTCACAAATCATCTGTGGAGGGGTGGAGGCCTTTTATATCATTGTTTTCTTTGAAGAATTTCTACCACCTCATTCATTAGTATGATCAGATCAATATAAGACTATTGAACGTCACCATACTGTGGTGGATTAGTGTAAGAATTTTGTGGGTAGCTATGAGGAAGAGTCGACACTTTGTTTTTATGGGTGATTGAGTTTATTGCGATCACATATGGTTAGACGGAATTGGATACATAGGAGGTCGAGAAGGATGTATATGCCTTCCAAGCGATGGCTAGAGTAGAAACGACTCTTATCGTCATGGTGCATGTTGATACAGAGCAGTGGGGCTTGGGTGGAAGTTCTCGACTCTCAACGCTAGTGATTTAGATTTCCAAGGGAAGAGACGAGATCAAGGAAACTTCTTTCCCCTTAATAAAATGGTGGTTTTCCATGTTGATAAGTTCTCTGTAAGAAGCCGATTGCTTCTTCTCGACATCAAACTTAACGAGGCCTTCTTGAAGACCGCAGGTCAGAGCGACCAGGTACTAAGACGAGTCCACATCATGGATTCTAAGAATTTCTTGCTAAAATCTATCAACGAAGTACCCGAGGTATTCATCAAGTCCATGTTTTATATCAAAAAGACTAGGCGGGCCACTTTTTTCTTCTTAGAGGTGACAAACCTCAAGACTTCCTTCCAAAGATCTCGAAAGTAATGAATAGACTAGGCAGGGAGCTTATAAAACTACTTCATGGCCTTTTCCGCAAAAGAAGTAATGAACAATTTACAACGGACTGCATCAGTTAAGGTCCATATAGAAGTTGCAGGCTTGTAGTCTTGTAAATGGCTTGAAGGGTCTTCCCTTCTTGAAAAAAGAGAGAGATGAGGTTCTCTGAATCAATTTGGGACTGTTGTCCAACGGATTTCATCTGCAAAATGAGAAGACTCGCCCTCCTCCTGGAAGTTTGTTAGAATCCCATAATCTGGTATTCACAAAATCTTATTCACGACAAGACTGAAGCATTCTCGTCTCCAATTGACATGATTTTCCTCTTATGGAGCATGAACGAGCATTCCATAATTAAACACTCAAGGACTCCTATTAGCCGCCACCCTGAACTGTTCTCGCCTATCATACGTGAATTACTCCTCATCCTTCTGAAGTTTGGGGTCTTGTTGAGGATTTGGGCAGTATTTTTTAGGAGTTATTGCTCCCACACTTGGTTCTTCAACTATCTCCGCAATTCAGGCAAGTATACCCATAATTTGGTCACATTCAGCTCTTGTGACCTGCATATCGGGGTTGCAAGAATACCCCCCACCCCCACCCCCCACCCCACAGGGGGGGCGAGGGAATTCCCAAATGAACCTAACCTTATCATTGCAAACTATTTTTTATTCGATCATTCGAATCTTAAGGTCATGTGTTGAACTATTTGTGTTTTTTTACACAAGTCCCGCACAACTCTTTTGAGATGTGGGTTCTTACTTGTTGAGTGACCGTTTACTCTAGTTGCGAGTTTTATTGACAAGTGTTACATTCTTATTTGTTGTTAGTTTCATATTATTTAGATGATTTTGATGATGTCATAGGGTACTAGCCATTTTTTCCCTGAAAGTTGAGCCTATCTTCGATGTCCCCTCTAGCTACAGTGTTGGTCCAATTTATGGACTTAAGGGATGTGCTCTATGAGCAAGTTCCTCCATTTGGGTTACCCTCTTCAAAGTATGTAGCAAGTTCTAGCATCTTCCGGTATGTTCTAGTTGATGTTGCGAAATTTCTAGGACGTTCCAGCCAACTCGTGAATATTCTTTGGATCCTCGAGTATTTGTTCAAAGTGAGGTCTTTCTGGTTATCGAGTACTCTCAAATTAGCTATCTTGTTATTTGGCAAGCTTGAGCATTCTTATGTTGAGCGAGTTGACGTTTCATCTTTCCTTCTAACGAGAATCTTATTGGCGAGAACCATTTTGCTTTAGAAAGGGTGAGCTGTGTAATTAATCCAAACAGACACGACCTCATCATACAAACATAAATTAAAAAACAAGATGTCATTAAATCGGTATTTATTTAACTCAAGATGCCTCTCCATGATGCGCATCAGGTGTTTGTTAGAATGCCCAGCAGAAGCTATGTGTCAAGGGGGTACATTGATCATTGCTTTTCTTACTCAAGAAGAGCTGCTCCGAGGCTGGAAGCTGTTTCCTATATATCTTGTTCACATTTTGGGTTTTAGTCCCACAAAGCCAACTCTGGTGAATATTCTCTTCCATTGCGCTAAGCAAGGAGAACAGGACATTGGTCGGGTTGTGCATGGCTACATTGTTGTGAGTGCATTTGAACAAAATAGTAGCCTCGTTAACATCTACTCTAATGGTGAGAGAGCTCATGTCAATGAAGTTTTATTAAGCTATGTGCAGATGATTATGGATACCTACTTCTTTCCGGTGCTTATGTAGGGAAACGATCCCCTTCATGCAAACCCGGATCCAAACGCAATGTGAGTTAAACAAACAAAAGGGAACATAACAAAACACAAAATTTACGTGGAAATCCCCTCACAGCAATAAGGGGAAAAACCATGGGACAGGGCACACAAACAATCCACTATAATGAATAACAGAGTACAAAAACCACTAGGTTTGCCCAACCTAGTTCCCTCTCCGGATTCACAAACGAATCTCCACTCAAGCTAAGAAGCTCCTTCTAAAACAGAGGAAGAACAACCCTCAACACGTTGAGGTAAAAACAACCTCTCTTCAACAAAGAACTCTCTGATTGAGACATGATCTTCACACGAAGAACAAACCAAGAGAAGCCTCTCCTAGCACCACCACCGATGCAAAAACCCAAAGGAACCCGAAAAAGACCTTCCGCCAGAACCCTTAGCAAGAAGCTAATCTCCTCTCATGAAATCGCTAGGTGCCTCCGCTGTAACCGTCGCACACCTCCGATGAAACCATCGCATGCATCTGATGCCTCCGACAAAAACTTCGATGTTATCGTATCCATATAAAGTATTGAGCATCGCCCTACACATATACGCCCACCCGAACTGCCAGGGCAGCCAAAGCTGGTTCACTGAACCGCTGGGAGAAGATGGAAGAAATCGGAGGAATTCAGTGGCGATATCCGGTGAATCGGGAGAAAGGGCAATACCCGCCGAATTTACTGCTCATGAACAGTAAATTCGACGAGTTTTGGGATAAATACTCGCCAAAAATTACTATTCATAGCAGAATAGTACCCACCTCCTTAGCAAGTCTTCGGTCTTCAATTTAGGGGCTAGACCCCAATAGAATCCCCCTCCAGACCCTAAAGAGAAGTCCCACCTTCCTAAAACCTTCAAGAAGATACCATGCCGATCAGTCGTCGAAACAACTCGTGCTTCTCCCTTGGCATGACCTTCGTCATCATGTCCGAAGGGTTTTCATCCATGTAGACCTTTTCCACCTTCAGTAGCTTCTCCTCGACAATATCTTGTTTCCAATGATACCTGACATCAATGTATTTTGTCTTAGAGTGGTAGCGGGGTTATTGGCCAGAAAAATAGCACTTTGACTATCACTGAACACAGTGAACACGCCTTGCTGGATTCCAAGTTCGAGCATCAACTTTTTCATCCATAAGACCTCTTTGGAAGCTTCCGTCAGATCTATATATTCTGCCTCAGTCGTCGACAGTACCACACACTTTTGTAACTGCGGCTGCCACGACATAGCACCCCCCCCCCCACAAAAGTAACAGCATAACCCGAAGTGGATCTTCCTGAATCAACGTCTCCAGACATATCAAAATCAGAGTACCTAACCAGTTCAGGTGATACACCACCAAACTACATACACAAATCTGTAGTACCTCTGAGATATCGAAGAATCCACTTCATAATGTCCCAATGGACCCTTCCTGGGTTTGCCAAGTATCGGCTCACCAACCCCACTGTATGAGCTATGTATGGCCTCGTACAGACCATAGCGAACATCAAACTCCCTACTGTAGAAGCATAGGGGAACTGGCTCATTTCCTCAGACTCCTTCCTAGATGAAGGGCACTGACCTCTTGATAACTTGAAGTGTCCTCCAAATGGAGTGGTAACAACCTTTTCCTTCTCCACCATGAACCTCTTCAACACTTTTTCAACATACTCAACCTGAAACAGCCACAACAGACCTGCACTCCTGTCTCTGGTAATCTTCATACCCAGGATCTTCTTTGTCGGTCCAAGGTACTTCATTTCAAATAACCTGCTGAGCTCCATCTTAGGCTCTACAATGCTGGCCTTGTCATCCCCGACAATCAGCATGTCATCGACATAGAGTAGCAGTATAGTGAAGGACCCCTCCGTTCTCTTCACATAGGCACAGTGGTAAGCCCTGGTACTCAAGAATTTGTTCATGGTCATGAAGGAGTCAAACTTCTTATACCACTGCCTGGGTGCCTATTTCAACCCATAAAGACTCTTCTTGAGTCGACACACCAAATTCACCTTACCCTTGACCTCGAACCCTTCTGGTTGATCCATGAACAGCTCCTCCAAATCACCGTGCAGTAATGCTATTTTCACGTCCATCTGCTCAACTTCCAGATTCATAGAGGCAGTCAAACCTAGAACCAGGCGGATAGAAGACATCTTCACCACAGGTGAGAATATCTCATCAAAATCCATGCATTGCTTCTGACTGAATCCCTTGACCACCAACCTCGCCTTATACTTGGGCAGGGAAAGATTTTCATTTGTCTTCAACTTGAAGACTCATTTGTTCATTAATGCTCTTTTCCCCTTAGGAAGCTGGACCATGTCATAGGTCCCGTTCATTAGGAGATAAGTCAACTCCTTCTCCATAGCTTCAGCCCACTACTCTCTATCATCAACCTTTTTAGCCTCCACCAAGGAATCAAGCTCTCCATCATCAGACAATAGAATATAATCCTGTAATGGATATCTGGTGCTGCCTCTCCGCAGTCTTTCAGATCTCCTGAGGGGCACCTCCACCACAGGTGGAATATCAACGGGCAAAACTCCCCCTTCCTCCAGAATCTCCTCCTGCTCTGGTATCTGTACTGCTTCTTCTACAATGGGCTCCTCGGCAGCACCATCAGCACCAAGATCTCCATCAGGAACTTCCACAATAAGTGGACTCTGCGGCTTCTCAGTCACCTGCTCACTAGCAACTTGATCTTCAACAAAGATCACATCCCTGCACCTGATGATCTTCTTTTTCTTTGGATCCCAGAGTCTATATCCAAACTCCTCAGATGGGTATCCAAACAAGATACACTCACGGGACTTCACGTCGAGCTTCGATCTCTCCTCCAAGGTGATATGAACATGTACTCGACAACCGAACACATGTACATGTCCATAAGACACCTCCTTACCAGACCATACCCGTTCAGGAACATATCCATCTAACGGTGCTGAGGGGGACAGATTGATCAGATGCACAGCAGTCCTAGCTGTCTTTGCCTAGAACTGTTTCCCAATTACAGCCTGAGAAATCATACACTTGACCTTCTCCATTATAGTTCTGTTCATCCGCTCCGCTAACCTATTTTGTTGCTGTGTGCTCGGAATAGTCTTCTCATGAGCAATACCGTGCTGCCTGCAGTAGGCATCAAACGGTCCAATAAATTCTCCCCCGTTGTCAGATCTAAGTCACTTTATAACCTTCCCGGTCATCTTCTAAGTCATTGCCCTAAACTTGGCAAACTTTGTCAAAACCTCGCTCTTACACTTCAGGAAGTATACTCATACCTTCCAAGAGTTGTCATCAATAAAGGTTTCAAAGTAGGCTGCTCCTCCTTGAGACATGGGTTCAATTGACCACGCATATCTGTGTGTATAAGATTTAGCAGCTTGTCCTTCCTCTTTGGTTCAGCATCAGCAAATGACACCCGTCTCTGCTTCCCAGTTAAGCAGTGAACGCACGTGTTTGGCATACTACCTGATAGCTCTGGTAGAACCTTGTTCTTCACCAGCAGCTTGAGATTCTTCTCACTCATATGGCCAAGTCTGTGATGTCATAACTCCATGGAGTTTTCATCATCTGCATTTACACTAGGAGTGCAGATCTTGGCCTTTGCTCGATACAAACCACAACATTTCTTTCCTCGGTCCACCACCATGGACCCCTTCATCAGCCTCCAGGCACCTCCGCCTTCAATACCGGTATAGCCGCCATCATCAAGTCTCCCGATGGAGATAAGGTTCATTCTAAAATAAGGAATGTGCCTGACACCCTTGAGAATAACCAACCCCAGGACAGTCTCCAAGTGGACATCTCCACTGCACACTATCTAGGACACACCAGCATTTGCCATCCGGATAGTCCCTAAGTCTCCAGTAGTATAGGAATAGAAGTAATCCTTGTGAGGTGCGCAATGATAAGAAGCACCACCATCCACAACCCAGTCTGTGTCAACACACACCTGGCATGCAGTCTCGCTGCAGTGCAAACACTGAGTCTCCACCTCCACAATTGAGGCCTCTCTCGTGTTGCCACTGGACTCTCCTTCTTCCCCCTTCACCTTCTGATTTCGCTTCCACTTGAAACAATCCTTCATGATGTGGCCCTTCACCTTGCAGTAGTATCATTCGAACTCCTTCTTAGACTTGGGCCTGGACTTGCTTCTGGAGTTTGCCCTTGGTTTCCCCTCCTTCTTTACATGATGTCGACCTCTAACCTCCATGAGTGGGGCATCTGATGTAGAAATTCCAGAATCCTTCCTTCTTAACTCCTCATTCAACAGACAGCTCGTCACCATCTCCATTGACACAACACCATCTTGTGTTGAATTGCTCAATGACACCACAAGGGTCTCCCAACCCTCTAATAATGAACCGAGGACCATCAAGGCCTGAAGCTCGTCCCCCAGGGTGATCTTCATGCTTTCCAATTGATTGATGATGCTCTGGGCAATAATTAGATGCACTGTCATTTGAGAACCTTCTCTGTTGGTACCCTAGATGTGATTTGGCTTATGTAATCCCTTTCCAGCCCCTCTTGAACCATATAACTATATATGATCATGATTAGGCCTTGTTCAGTTTCCCTAGGATAGTTTATAACTGACCTAGAGCTTAGGCTAGAAGTTCTAGATGTATTTTTGGTTAAGGCTTCTTTTCCGTTCGACCATCGTCGAACGAGGCCTCGCGATCGTCGATCATTGGTCGACGATAGCAGGGCTATAGAATCGTTGAAGTCAAGACAATTATCGTCGACCGCTGGTCGACGATCTCAGAGCAAGTTTATTATGCTCTGAAAGTTGGTCGACGATCTGCCATCGGCAGTTCTACGATCGTGTTCTCGCTTCACGATTTCTGTCTCGACAGATTTTTGCCTTAGTCGTTGACATCATGAGATGTTCGACGTTTTTTCTACTTCGACAGATTCTTTGTTGGTCGACGATATCTTGAGCTGGTCGACGATTTCTGGTCGACGATTTCTGTTTCGACAGATTTCTGCTTTTAGTCGACGATCTGTTGGCTAGGTCGACGATCATCGAACTCCTGTTCGACGATTTCTGTCTGCCTTTAACAATTTGCATTTATTTTATTCCTTGGTTTATTTCCAAGTGTTTTAGCGTGTGGTTAGAAAGATTTTCTGAAGATTGTTTTTGCTAATTTATGGCTTAAATTCAAATGAATTAATTACCAAATATGTTAAGCATAAATTACGGGATTTCGTATTTTGATAAAGCATTTTTGTCCTATTATACAAAATATATTGCCAGGCTGTATTCTAGTCGTTGGCGGTGTATGCTATTTCCAAGAATGATAAGTCTTTATGCTGAGATATTTCCCTATTCATTTATTTCCTTATTGGGACTGATAGTAAGCTAATAGGTCATTCTATTCCTATTGCTATATTCTATTTTTGAGATAATCTGTTGCAGGGCTCGAGAATTCAAATCAATAGAGCCGTTCCAAAGGAAAAATGAGAAGACATATTTAAGAGAGATTTTTCTCAGAAAAATAAACAAGCTACAGATACAGAGTTATTTTTTTTTGTGCTTCATTCTCTCAAGCATCTTCAGAGCAACTCTTCACAATCTCACAATCAGAAGAAGAAAAGTTTTCCTGAAGCAAAAGTCCAAAGAAATTTCTTTCATTCTCAAGTCTCCTGAGCATCTGCTTAGAGTTTTCAAGACTTCAGAAAGAGCTCCAGATCTGCTTCACGTGCTCCAGAATCTGAAGACCTGATAAAAATCAGTCTACAGATCTCTGAGGATTTAGTTTCAGTATATCTGAAACTCCTTCATCCTGAAGCAAAGGCTTTCCCTGGACTTCCACTGAGCCAGGGGGAGACTTTGATTCTTTAGAGAATCCACAAGTCTTCTCTAATCTGTATTAACAACATAGAAGACAATCTAACCCTCTCAACCCCTTTGTAAAAGAGTTTTCACACCTCTTCAAAAGTGAACATTGGTGACAGGGCACCTTATCAACAACCTGTGGTTGAGCATCCTTATCAAAAGCTTAAAGGGTCTGTTTGATCTACCTGAATCAGATCATTGGTGGCAGGGCACCTTAGCAAAAACCTGTAGTGGATTCCTACCAGGGTGGTAGAAGAGTGGAGTACCTATTAAGAGGGAACCACTATATATCCCGTGTCTCTCTGGCTGTTTTTGTTTAATTGTTTATTCTGTGGCTGTGATAGAACTACCTAGGATTGCTAGTTACTGTGATAGGTTTATAGTTAAACTGAAATTTCAGTTAACTCTCTCACTTGTGCACTTCACTGTGTTAGGCTCTTAGGGTTCAAGTATCAGATTATTTTTTCCGCAAATAAACTCCAAGGGAGCTGACTAGTTGTTCATAAAATTTGAATACTCTATTCACCCCCCCTCTAGAGTAGTTTACAACTTATCCCCTCACTTTCAATTGGTATCAGAGGGAGGTTCGCTGTTCATACAGGCTAACACCTGAGTTAAAAAATCCTGTGATAAGTTGTTTCCTGATACCATTCACAAACACTTTCACACATGGCCCAGTCTAAGGATTATTCAAGCACCAGACCTCATGTATGCAACTTGTCCAAGTTTGGCATATGGAAGGCCAGGATAAGACTATACATGAATTCTATTGATGAAGATATCTTTTCTTCTATTTTGACAGGACCACCTGCTAGGCCTGCTGCTGCTTCCACTTCTGCTGATCTCAGTGCTGTGCCACCACCTGACTACAATGAAACCTACAAGAAGGCAAAAGCAGCTGATGCAAAAGCAATGAATATCCTAGCTCAAACAATGTCTGATGAAATATTCCAGAAGCTTGCTGAATGTACCTCAGCCAAAGCTATGTGGGATTCCCTCAACCACATAGTTGCTGGCTCAGCTGATGAGAGGAAGGACAGGAGATCCAACCTCACTTCTCAGTATGAAAATTTCAAGAAGGATGATGCTGAAGACATTGACTCAATGTACACAAGACTTAGTTCAATAATAAGTGAACTGAGGTCTTTGGACAAGGAGATAACTTTGTCAGAAGTCAATGACAAGATCCTGATGTGCCTTCCCATCTCTTGGGACTCAAGGGTATGGCCCATCAAGGATGGAAGAAACACTGTGGAACTCTCCACAGAAGCTCTGTTGGGAAAGCTCAAGTCATATGAGCAAACTTTAAAGAGCAGAGCTGCTGCAATTGAAGTAAAAACTCCTACACCTACAAAGAAAGAGCACTCTCTAGCTCTTAAAGCTGCTGGGACTTCTGAAGGAAGTCAATCAAATGAGGAGTTACTGGCACTCATTGCCAAGAGGTTCTTCAACATGGGAAGAAGAGACCTCAGAAAGAAGTTCTCCAAGTATGAGGACAAACCAAGGTATGACAAAACTCCATCTAAAGAAATCATCTGTTATGTTTGCAGCAAGCCTGGACACATTGCTCCAGATTGTCCAGAGAAGAAACACAAGGAGAAGAAACATGAGAAAGAGTACAGGAAGCACCACTCCAAGTCCTCCTCACACAAATACAAGAAGAAGGACAGGGGATTTGTGGCTGCTACCTGGAGTGAAACAGAAGAGGATACCTGCTCCTCTAGCTCCAGTGATTCAGAAGAAGAAGAAGAGAAGAAAGCCAAAGAGGTCTGCCTCATGGCTATTGATGCCTGCAGCTCTTTGTCAGCTGCAGAGAATTCTGAAGAAGAAGGAGACAATGAAGAAGATTCCTCTATGGAAGACCAGGTAATCGACTCATTTGATTTCTCATCTCCTGAGTTCAAATTAAAATTTAAAACTCTATGTTTAGATTTACTATTGTCTGAAAAAGAAATTAAGTCACTTAGATTAAAGATAATGGAACTAGACATGGAAAGTACTGAAATAATTAGATTTGAAAAGGAATTAGAAAGCTCAAAAGAAGAAGTAACATTCCTAAAATTAGAACTAGCTAAATCTAAGAGATTAGAAGAACAATTAAATGGCAGAAGCCTTAAATTATCTGAAATAACCAGTATAGCAAACACTAGGGTTGGTAATGATAAACTAGGCTTAGGTGCTACATCTAGTGAACCCATCCTCCTCACAAAGGAGAGATTTAGCACTCCAGTAAAATTTATTTCTGAATCAGGAATAAAGAATACTGAGGAAATTGAAAGATGTAAGAAAATTCAGAATAAGATTAAGAAAGAGAACAGGAAGAAAAAATTTCTAGCTTTACAGAAATCATCGAACATTAATCGACGATCGTCAAACCAATCGTCGAACGTCTATCGACGATCGCTGAACACCTTCACCAAGTATGATATCTTTGGTGCAGGAGATCGACGATCTCATCTTGAGTCGTCGACCAGTGATCGACGATCGTGGAATCCAGAACATAGCACTACTACAAATGATCGACGATATGGCTTGCGATCGTCGACCGTGGATCGACGATCTGGACTTAAGCTGGAAAATAAATTTCAAACTTCCAGAATTACAAATCCCAATCACTACCCTAGGTTGTTTAATCCTCCAACTGAATGGATTATCCCACCTAGGAGATCACACCCTTTAGGATATAAATCTAAGCCTGCAAAATCTTTTATATCTAGTTTTTCTTTTGTGAAGAATACTGGACCCAAGGTAACCTGGGTCCACAATGTATAATTGATATCTTTGCAGGTGAAGACCTATCCAGTCATACATGACAAATGGTATCTGGATAGTGGATGCTCAAAGCATATGATAGGAAAGAAGAAGAATCTATCAGGGTTCAAAGCCAAGCTGGGACCAAAAGTTGTATTTGGGGATTCCAGCTGTGGACAGACTGAAGGGTATGGCAGCTTCACCATAGGAGCTGTAACATTCAAGAAGGTTGCTTATGTCTCAGGACTAAAGCACAACTTAATCTCTGTAAGCCAAATGTGTGATGCTGGGTACAAGGTATGGTTTACTGACACTGCTTGTAATATTGCTTTAAACAATACTGTTGTGTTAGTAGGTATTAGAATTGGTAATGTTTATGTTGTAGATTTTAACTCATCCAAATCTGAAATATGCTTATTTAATGAAGTAACCAGTAATAATACCCTTTGGCATAAGAGACTTAGTCATGTAAATTTGAAAAACATTTCTAGGCTGGCTAAATACAACCTTGTAAGAGGCTTACCTTCTTGCCCCTACAAGAAGGAAGGCCTTTGCAAAGCTTGTCAATTAGGTAAGCAAACAAGAAATAGCTTTAAATCAGTTAATAAAAGTGATTCTCCCAGGATTCTGTACTTGCTACATTTGGATTTATTTGGTCCTATTGCTGTACAGAGTCTTGGAGGAAAGTCTTACACTCTAGTAATTGTAGATGACTTCTCTAGGTTCACTTGGGTATTCTTCTTGAGAACTAAGGCTGATAACTTCAAGGTTCTTACAGATTTTCTAAAGTGTATACAGAGTGAGTACTCTACTCAGATTGCCTTGATCAGAAGTGATCATGGTACTGAGTTTGAGTCTCTTCTTATGCAAGAATTCTGTGAGAAGGAAGGTATCAAACATAGCTTCTCTGCTCCTAGAACTCCTCAACAAAATGGGGTAGTTGAAAGGAAAAAACAGAACCCTAATTGAAGCTGCAAGTACATTGTTGGCAGATTCTAACATGCCTCTGTCCTTTTGGGCTGAAGCAGTTAGCACAGCTAACTATGTATTGAACAGAAGTCTGATACATAAACTTAAGGGTAAGACTCCCTATGAGTTACTTAAGCAAGTGAAACCTAAAATAGACTATTTTAGAGTATTTGGCTGTGTTGCTTTTGTTCATAACAATAACAAAGAATACCTTAGAAAATTTGAGGCAAAAGCTTCAATGGGAGTTTTTCTAGGATACTCTCAAGTAAGCAAAGCCTATAGGGTCCTTAATATATCCTCTCTTAAGATAGAAGAGTCTGCACATGTCTCTTTTGATGAGACAGTCATGTATTATAAGGAGAAGGACTCTTCCTCTAATAGTACAGTGCAAGTCCTAGGAGTAAGTAAGGATTTGGAAGGTTTGAGACTCACACAGGAGAATCATCCCCAACAAACTCCTCAGGTTGCTTCTTCAGATTCTGAATCTGATGTAGAAGGTTTAAAAGTTAAAGCACCTGCTCCAACAGTTGATCAAACTCCACATGAGGAATTAAATCTTGAACATGTTGAAGATCAGATCATTGTTGAACCTACTAATCTTGTCACACTTAGAGATCACCCTGTATCTCAAGTGATTGGAGACATTTCAGTAGGAGTCCAGACAAGACATCAACTCAACAAAGATGTGATGTTTGCTTGTTTCCTTTCTCAGGTTGAGCCCCTAACCATTAAAGATGCTGAGCTTGATCCACACTGGATTATAGCCATGCAAGAGGAACTTAACCAGTTTGAAAGATGTAAAGTTTGGACTTTGGTTCCTAGACCAAGAGGCCAACTGATCATAGGCACCAAGTGGGTGTTCAGAAACAAGCTTGATGCCCAAGGCATAGTAGTTAGGAATAAGGCTAGGCTAGTAGCTCAAGGCTATAGACAGGAGGAAGGCATAGATTATGATCAGACTTTTGCCCCTGTAGCTAGACTAGAAGCCATTAGGATTTTCCTAGCCTATGCTGCCTATAAGAGATTTAAGGTCTTCCAAATGGATGTGAAGAGTGCCTTCCTCAATGGAGATTTAAAGGAAGAAGTGTTTGTTGAACAACCACCAGGGTTTGTCTCATCAACCTTACCCACTCATGTGTTCAAACTCCAAAAGGCTCTATATGGACTTAAGCAAGCTCCTAGAGCTTGGTATGAGACCTTAGCAAATTTCCTTCTAGAACACAAGTTTGTGAGAGGTGTAGTAGATAGAACCCTATTTATTAGACATCATAAGGACTCACAACTGTTAGTTCAAATCTATGTAGATGACATTATATTTGGCTCCACTGATCCCAAACTATGCAAGAGGTTCTCTGAACTAATGCACTCCAAGTTTGAGATGAGCAGCATGGGTGAGTTATCCTATTTCCTTGGTCTCCAAGTGAAACAGTGTGTTGATGGTATCTTCATTTCTCAATCAAAATATGCCAGAGAGCTGGTTAAAAGATTTGGAATGTCTGATGCTTCATCAATGAGCACACCTATGGCCTCAAATGCAGTTATTGATTCTGATGTCAATGGCAAGTCTGTTGATCAAAAGAACTATAGAGCCATTGTTGGTTCCCTTCTGTATTTGACTGCAAGTAGGCCTGACATAATGTTTGCTACATGCCTATGTGCTAGGTTTCAGGTCAACCCAAAGGAATCTCACTTAACTCTTCTCAAGAGGATCTTGAGATACCTTAAGGGATGCCCTAACTTAGGATTGTGGTACCCAGCTGAGTCAGGATTTGAATTAATTGGATATTCAGATGCTGATTATGCTGGTTGTAGAGTTGACAGGAAAAGCACCTCAGGGACCTGTCAGTTCCTGGGAGAGAGACTTGTCTCTTGGTTTTGTAAGAAACAGGCATCTGTGTCTACTTCAACTGCTGAGGCTGAATATATTGCAGCAGTTAGTTGTTGTTCACAGATCCTGTGGATTCAAAATCAGCTAGTGGATTATGGGTACACACACTCAAAAACAAAAATTCTGTGTGACAGTACCAGTGCAATATCAATTGCTCAAAATCCTGTGCACCATTCCAGGACCAAGCACATTGAGATTAGACATCATTTCCTGAGAGATAATGTGGAAAAGAACAAGATAACAATGGAATTTATATCCACAGACCTGCAGAGAGGAGATATTTTCACTAAGCCCCTTGATGAACAAAGGCATTTGTTCTTCCTGAACCAGCTTGGTATGATTAATGGTTCAGAGTAGTGAAAATTTGGATAGATTTTGTTTTCTGTCTAAAATCGTCGAACGACTGCTCGACGATCTTCGACCAGGTCAGAACTATCGTCGACCAACGGTCGATGACAGCTCGTTCGGTAGTAAGGCAGAAATCGTCGATCAACTGGTCAACGATCTCTCCTTAGGTATCTATCGTCGACCAGTGGTCGACGACAGATTTTCTGTGCTGTGTGGAGAATCGTCGACCAACATATATTGATCGACGATCGTGGTGATTGCTTGCAGTCGGTCGATGTTTATCGTTTAGTCAAATATTGACTATCGTCGGTCATTGTTCGACGACCGATTTTATTCCGGGTTCGACGATCGCAGATTTATATCTGATAGTCGATTTAGGTCTGGAGATCGTCGTCCTTCCGCTCCGTCTTTTCATATTCCATCTTCTGGCTTAGAATTCGCTCTCGAACTCTACTCCCGCGCGATTCTCTTCTCCCCTGCCTTGCATCTCGATTCGCCATTCTCTCTTCAATCTAATGGCGATTCCTTCTGCAGTTCTCTTCGGGATGAAGTTCGACACTGGTTTCTGTGTCGACTTCGATTCTTTCAGTCGATGTGATCAACCCATCCAAGACATTCTGCAGCTGTGTGAAGATCAAGGCCTAAAGAAATTTATGTCATTCTCACCAAAGATTCATATACCAGAGATTCGAGAATGGGTATATACCTCGTCCTCCAGCGACGAAGCGATGACTGGAAAGATAAATGGAGAGGAGGTCATTCTGACTCCTGAAGTTCTGACTGAGTTGTTTGGTCTACCAACCGGTACTGAGGACTTTGAGCAAAATTCAGAGGAATATGGCCGCATGCTAACTGTGATGGGCCATGCTGAGGGTATTCCAGCTAAGCTGCTGAAGATAAACCTGTCTCCAGAGTACAAGTTTCTGGCAGACCTGGTAGGCAAGGTCATTTTGGGAAAGCACTCTGCTCACGACAACATCAACAGGCAATAATTTGTCTTAATGTCAGTTTTGGTGAATAAGACGCAGATAGCCTGGGGAAAAGTTCTGTTTGAACTAATAAGGAGAAAGAACAATCAGAAAGAAGTAAACCTTGCCAGGGTGTTGGGTGTGTTTCTATATGTGAAAGCACCCCTGCTGCTTGTTTCTGCACCCTCCGCAGTCAACGCCAGCAAGAGGTTGGACCCCTCTCTGTTCAAGAAATCTCAGAGAGTCGTCAAGAAGTCAGCCAGGGTTGATCCTAACCCTCCATCAGACACAAGGGCTGATTCAGCCACTCTCCAGCTTGCTGGGGAAGGCTCAGCAATCCCTTCATCCTCCCTCTTTACCCCTACATCCTCATCTCCTGCATTACCCTCCACACAATCTGCAGTGCCACCACAACATGAATCCCTACATGCATCTCCACCCCAGTCACCCACACCACAACATCTGGCAGCCTCAGCCAGTGTTGACATAGTAACTGCTACAATCCTCACACACCTCTCTCAACATGAATCTCACACTCATGTTGATGATCACTCATCTCCACATGATTCATTTGATCATGTGGCAGATCATACTGCTTCCATTCCATCACTACCTCAAGTTGCATCCCATAGTCATCCATCCACCTCCACACCCTCAGCATTTCAGATAACTCCTGAATTGCTTGCACAAATTGTAGAGCTCATCACTCCATCCATACAAAAAATGATTGAGGCTGCCAATGCCCCTCTCATTGCATCCATCAAAGCCCTTACTGAAGCCATCAAATCATTTCCACCCTCTGCTGAGCCCTCTTTAGTAAGATGCATGACTCCAGTCCCCACTGAAGTCATGCAGGGGGAGATGTCTGTTGAAGTGGTCTCAGGTGATGCCTTGGCCCTTCAGGACAACTCTTCTCTTCCCCTTACAGCAATTGTAGAAGAACCTCAAGAGCTTCCAGAGCAACCAGAAGGTAAAACACTTCCTCTAAAGGTTATAATCAGGACTTTAAATTGATATCTTTATCTAACAAAGACATTCACTCCCTAGTGAATATAGCTGCTGATGAAGAAGTCTCTGAGAGAGATAATGAGGAAGTCCTCATGGACTTGTGTGAAAAAGTTTCAATAAACACTACTGACTCAGAAGTAGTGGTTCAACATCTTGAGAATGCTACTGCTCAACCAGATGGTATAGTTTTATTTAAGTTTCTAATTAATTCAAACTCCAACTTTGAGTTAATCTCTTATCCCTTCCTTCCCATCTCAGCAGCTGATGATCTTGCATCAGTGTTGCAAGTTGATGCTGCTATCTCCATTGACTCTGATAATGCTTTGGAATCCTTTCTCAATTCAGACTGTGAGTTCACACTCACATCTCCTTATGTTCCTCCTTCTCAAGAGAAAACGGTCCCTTATAGACCTGAGTACCTTGATGACCCCTTGGTCAAGGACTCTCTCTTCTTTTCCTATATGGCACTCCTCTTGTGCCTTGCAGAGGTGTCTATCCCTGATGTCACTGAACATCTAGAAGGAATTATAACCTCCTTCCTAGATGCAAAGTGGTATCCTGTGTAGATCTGCAGGTAACTCTATCTATTACCTGCTGTTGTTCACCTTGGGGGGAATACTCTATTCCCACTTGGTTGTTAATGTATCTTTCTTTGTATGCAGGCACAATCAACATCCCTGCTGCTGCTGCTGCTGAAGAAGTTGAGGATGTGCAAGACTTACCAGAGAATGCCTCCAAAATGACTGAAAAGGAATCAAGCTCAGGTACTCTCAACCTTGAACAATTTATAGCCTTTGTGGCTGAGAATATTGCCTCTGAGTACATTGAAGGGTTGGCTAATTCTTATATGGATTCCCTAGTCATCTCTCTAGAGAAAGCATCTGCCCCTGCAGATACAGTCATCTTCTCTCCACCTATCCTTACCTATCCTCTACCCATTCCTTCTATTGCAGAACTGGTCCCCAGGATAGCTCCTGACTTGTATCCTGAATCAGAACTCTGGAAGAGATCTCCAAATGTTGATCTTGATGCCCTCCTTGTGCAAGATGCCATTGAGGAAGCAAGAGAAAAAGAAGATAGAGAGAAGCAGGAGAAAGAAAAGGCTGAACATGCTATAGCTGCCAAAGATATCTCAGAACAAGATTTTGATGATTATGCTGGCAGAACCTCATCCCACTCCTCTGATGATGATGACTCTGAGGATTCTGATAGCACTCAGAAGAAGAAAAAGGCTGTATCCAAGAAAAGAAAAGCATCTGCTCATCCTACTGCTAATCCAGACAAGGATGTTCCCTATTTCATTCTGAAGGGAATTGATCCCAAGAGCAAGGAATTTCAACCATGGATGAGACTTTCAAAGAATCAGACAAGAGAGAAGAAGAGAACAAAAAGATATGACACTCCAATTCAGAAATTCCCCCCCAGAGGTCCTCCTCCACCTCCTGGTGCTGGAGCCTCTGGAAGTCTCTCTTCTGCCCCATCTGCAAAATCAGCAAGTTCCAACACCTTTAAGTCTTACCAGAGAAGGAGTAACCAAAGCCAGGGAGGCCAAGATGTATCAGGACAAGGAAGGAAAAGAAATGAAAATGTTCCCATGGAACAAATTAAGGAGATGACATTTCAGCAATCCACTTTCTCTCCTCCTCCTGGTCCTAAAAAGAAAGTTCCAGAATGGAAACCTCTTCCTCCCAGGAGAGGTCCATCCTCCACATCAAGGAAACCTGCTGCTTCTGAGACAGCTGAACCAAAAGGAAAAAGAGTGGTCTATTCAGAGAAATCCCACAAGAAGTTCATTGAACTTGCTCCTCCCAGATCTCTATATGCTGAAACTGATCCTAAGAAGGCTGCACAGATTCCTCTTGACTCAAGCAAATTAGCCACAGCTCTTCAAAGGAACATGGAGATTGCAGCTCAAGCTGATACTGACAGACCATCCTCTCCATCAGATATGACTGAAACTGAAAGAATTGCCTCTATGGCAAGATTTAAGGAATCTATTGCACTAAGCATGATGGAGAGAGCCAAAGCTCAAGGACTAGACCCTACAGCATATACAACTATGTCTGAATTCAGAGAAAAGGAACTCAGCAAAATTCAAGTCAACTCTGAAATTTTTAATACTGAAGAATACATGAAGTTGCACCCTGCTGCAGTTTTGCCAAGCTATGCTGAAAAGAAAATTATTGGTGAACATGATCTAATGCTATCCAAAAGACAAGCAGCAAACCCAAACAGGGAAATTATTTTCAAACCAGCTGTAATCCCTAAGAACTCATCTGATGCCAAAACCTCTGATAAATCTGCTTGATACTTCATAGTTCTCCTGATTTATGTTTTTATGTTTTTCTGTGGATTGCCTGTGATTTAAATTTTTGGTTAATCTCTGCTTTTGATATTGTGTGCATTAGTTTTAGATCGGATTGGATAACATAACCCAAATAGGGGGAGATTGTTGGTACCCTGGATGTGATTTGGCTTATGTAATCCCTTTCCAGCCCCTCTTGAACCATATAACTATATATGATCATGATTAGGCCTTGTTCAGTTTCCCTAGGACAGTTTATAACTGACCTAGAGCTTAGGCTAGAAGTTCTAGATGTATTTTTGGTTAAGGCTTCTTTTCCGTTCGACCATCGTCGAACGAGGCCTCGCGATCGTCGATCATTGGTCGACGATAGCAGGGCTATAGAATCGTTGAAGTCAAGACAATTATCGTCGACCGCTGGTCGACGATCTCAGAGCAAGTTTATTATGCTCTGAAGGTTGGTCGACGATCTGCCATCAGCAGTTCTACGATCGTGTTCTCGCTTCACGATTTCTGTCTCGACAGATTTTTGCCTTAGTCGTTGACATCATGAGATGTTCGACGTTTTTTCTGCTTCGACAGATTCTTTGTTGGTCGACGATATCTTGAGCTGGTCGACGATTTCTGGTCGACGATTTCTGTTTCGACAGATTTCTGCTTTTAGTCGACGATCTGTTGGCTAGGTCGACGATCATCGAACTCCTGTTCGACGATTTCTGTCTGCCTTTAACAATTTGCATTTATTTTATTCCTTGGTTTATTTCCAAGTGTTTTAGCGTGTGGTTAGAAAGATTTTCTGAAGATTGTTTTTGCTAATTTATGGCTTAAATTCAAATGAATTAATTACCAAATATGTTAAGCATAAATTACGGGATTTCGTATTTTGATAAAGCATTTTTGTCCTATTATACAAAATATATTGCCAGGCTGTATTCTAGCCGTTGGCGGTGTATGCTATTTCCAAGAATGATAAGTCTTTATGCTGAGATATTTCCCTATTCATTTATTTCCTTATTGGGACTGACAGTAAGCTAATAGGTCATTCTATTCCTATTGCTATATTCTATTTTTGAGATAATCTGTTGTAGGGCTCGAGAATTCAAATCAATAGAGTCGTTCCAAAGGAAAAATGAGAAGACATATTTAAGAGAGATTTTTCTCAGAAAAATAAACAAGCTACAGATACAGAGTTATTTTTTTTGTGCTTCATTCTCTCAAGCATCTTCAGAGCAACTCTTCACAATCTCACAATCAGAAGAAGAAAAGTTTTCCTGAAGCAAAAGTCCAAAGAAATTTCTTTCATTCTCAAGTCTCCTGAGCATCTGCTTAGAGTTTTCAAGACTTCAGAAAGAGCTCCAGATCTGCTTCACGTGCTCCAGAATCTGAAGACCTGATAAAAATCAGTCTACAGATCTCTGAGGATTTAGTTTCAGTATATCTGAAACTCCTTCATCCTGAAGCAAAGGCTTTCCCTGGACTTCCACTGAGCCAGGGGGAGACTTTGATTCTTTAGAGAATCCACAAGTCTTCTCTAATCTGTATTAACAACAGAGAAGACAATCTAACCCTCTCAACCCCTTTGTAAAAGAGTTTTCACACCTCTTCAAAAGTGAACATTGGTGACAGGGCACCTTATCAACAACCTGTGGTTGAGCATCCTTATCAAAAGCTCAAAGGGTCTGTTTGATCTACCTGAATCAGATCATTGGTGGCAGGGCACCTTAGCAAAAACCTGTAGTGGATTCCTACCAGGGTGGTAGAAGAGTGGAGTACCTATTAAGAGGGAACCACTATATATCCTGTGTCTCTCTGGCTATTTTTGTTTAATTGTTTATTCTGTGGCTGTGATAGAACTACCTAGGATTGCTAGTTGCTGTGATAGGTTTATAGTTAAACTGAAATTTCAGTTAACTCTCTCACTTGTGCACTTCACTGTGTTAGGCTCTTAGGGTTCAAGTATCAGATTATTTTTTCCGCAAATAAACTCCAAGGGAGCTGACTAGTTGTTCATAAAATTTGAATACTCTATTCACCCCCCCCCCCCTCTAGAGTAGTTTATAACTTCTCCCCTCACTTTCATTCTCGATACTTGAGATTCACAAGCTTCCTGATCAAGAAAACCATGTTACATGTTGTATTCCTTTCATACTGTAACACCCCGAAACTCAAAAGAGGGACGGGTGATGTTCTAATCCCAGTTTGGTTTTTGGAGCATGTGTCACGGGCGTGTCACGGGCGTGTCACGGGCGTGTCACGGGCGTGACACGGGCGTGACACAGGCGTCTTCGTCCTTGGGTCGTGCGGTCGACGCTTTGGCGGTCGACGCTAGTCGAGTTGTAGAACACGGCTTAGGACACGGGCGTGTCCCAGGCCGTGTCACTCCAGAGATTCTGCAAGTGTGGTATACGGGCCGTGATACGGGCACAAACACGGGCGTGTCAAATTTGACACGGGCGTGTCTGATGCCGTATCACAAGACCATGTACCTCTCTGACTGCGAAATGTTGGTCGATTGCACACGGGGGGCGTGACACGGGTCCCGACACGGGCGTGTCGGAGGCCGTGTCAAAGGCCGTGTGCTGGTTTTTCGACTCGATCGAGACGGCGAGTGGGTAACACGGCCTAGCACACGGCCGTGTTGCAACCCGTGTTCGGCCCAGTTTTTGTGATTTTAGGCCGAATCGTGGCCGTCCGTTTCTTTTATTGAGATCCAACGGCTGGGGGCTAGATCTCAGGGATTAAACTCGGGAATAGGGTTTGAAACCCACACTTTTCTCCTATCTTATCTCTCTTGATTCTAGAGAGAAGGGAGAGCAAGGAGGAGGAAGAAGGCCAAGATCCGGCCGCCGGCGAAGCTTCGGAGGTCCGTTTCGCGAGCGGAGTTCAGATCCGCCAAGATGGGAGCATTGCGATGGTTTTTAACCGAAAAATCTTCTCCATGGCTAGGAAGAGGGGACAGAAGGTAACGACACTTCTCTCGGTTTTTAGGATTTAGGATGCATGAATAGCATCCCCTTCCTTTCGTATTTTGAGCACCGAATCTCTCAAATGAGAGGGATTCGTGTAGCCTAGGTTCAAGAGGAACCTCCGGGTTGAGTATGATCATCCCGGCATGCTTTGCATTACAGATCCGCTCCGTTAGCGGATTAGGCATTGTGGGTGAAGCCGTGGTCGCAACCGTTAGTCCGACCCGGTGATGTTGCATAGCGAGCTTCGGGGATTCGGTAGCAATCCGTTGCGGCAATACGCCGTTGTATGTATGCGTTTTTTCCCCTTATATTTGAGTGAGTACTCGTGGACGGAACCGGACAAGGTTAGCTCCGTGTTGTGCGGTAGATGGTTTCCTTGGAGCACAGGAAAGACACGATGCGAATGGTGATTGGGGGGGGGGGAACCTTTGTTTGTGCTGTGCAAAGGCGCGGCTATGTCTCCGTGGTCGGCTAGCTATCCCGTGACGCGCAAGTCAGGTGGGGGAAGTGTCCCTGCGAGACTAGCCCCTTGTGTGGACTGACGAGAATGTCGAGCGGAGGGCAAGCCCGGGCAATGTGGCCATGAGCGGGTGGGGTCCAGCAAGGCTTCTTAGAATCGGTCAGTGTGAGACGGAACCCTGACTTGCGAAGTCAGAATGTGTGGGCAAGCCCCGGGGCATATGACCCTTGTGCGGGTGGGGCCTTTGCAAGGTTCCGTGTGACGGCGTGTGTGCCGTTAGGGACATGGTGGTTCCCTTTTGTTTGCGGCCTTAAGCCGATGGGGAAACGAAAGTACCCAGTGTTTGATGTTGTGCTAGATGCATAAGAGCTAGGGTGCTTTGGGTGAAACCCGGGTTGCATTCATGTTGCATAGTAGGCCCCCTTTTCACCTTGTACCGAACATAGAAAACATGTATGCTGTATGAGACATCCAAGCCTGTTTTACCGCTTTAATATATATGCTCTTTTGGTATACGAAGTGCTAACTTGCAGGTGGAGTGGTACCCCGGGGTCCGTTAGGGACGGCCGGGAGGAGATGTGTTTGTTACCCAGTAGAGGTCAGCCTTTGCTGACCCACGTTACTTCAAATCCTTACAGGGCAAGGACCGCATGCAGGAGCTAGCGCGCCGGGCGAAAAGCCCTAAGCCTCATGAAGTGTTGCTGTGCTCGGATTTTCCTTTTGTGTTTGCTACTCTTGTTATGTTTATGTCCGGCTTGCATGCCGAGGTAGCCTAGGAGTGCTTGGCACATTTATATTTTTGGATTATTATTGTGTAAGGCCTTAAGGCCATTTGATATTCTATCGTTTGTGGATAACTTCTGTCGGTTAATGTTCTGTTTCCGCTGTGTTTGTCGGGAGTTTTGAGATTGGGTAGTTTTCATATCATCTTTTAATACTAAAGCTGTGGCGTCCGTATGTTGTGGGGCCCCGGCCGGACCCATGTTATATGGTCTTTACAGGGGAGGTGTTACAATTTGGTATCATAGGGAGGTTGGCGTTCCAATGAGAAGATTCGCGGTCGAAAGTATAAGTCGAGTCGCGTATAAGAAGTTATCCACATAGGAGTATCGCGGGACCATGAGTGTCCTTGTGTTCGAGTCTTGCAATTAGAGACTGATTTGTGTTTTCTTGCTTGTGTTTAGAGTGCAAGCAACGAGGCTGGGACCTCGAGGCCAAGAGAAGAGCTCTCGGCAAGTAGTGCGACTGCGCAAGGTCCGCTAGGGATGGGGGTCACACCGACCGACTTCTGTCGTATGCTTGCAGAAGCGATGGTGGCGGCCCAAGCTGCAGCGACAGCACAGATAGCAGCTCCCGTTGCTCAGGTAGCAACTCCTGCTACCCCAGTCACGGCAGTGACCGTGCAAGTTGAGGAGGCCAGGCGGGCGGAGCCGCAGGCCGAGAGAGTGGTTGTCGGGCAGGGGGACCGGCAGTTGAAGTACTTTCTGATCTTTCACCCTCCAACCTTCAAGGGAATCGGCACGCCCACAGATGCAGAGGATTGGTGGGCTAGAATTCAGGAGCTTCTGAGGGCGGCAGAGGCGCCCGAAGAGAAAAAGGCAGAGTTCGCAGCCTTTATGTTGGAGGGAGATGCCAAGTTATGGTGGGTGAGCCACAGTGGCCGGCAATTTCTAGGACGCACACCGTCCATCGAGGAATTTGGGAATGCCTTCCTGAAGAAGTGCATTCCCGCCTCAACGAGGTTAGCCCTCCAGAGGCAGTTCCTACATCTGGTGCAGCGAGACAAGTCAGTGGATGAGTATGTTCAGGAATTTACTCGCTTGGGTCGTTATGCGGGAACGACCATGGCAGACGATGAAGAGAGGTACAATCTCTTCTATCATGGATTGAGGGAGAATCTAAGACAACCCCTCATATCGATGAAACGTGCGGGTTTCAACGAATTGGTGGAGGCGGCCCGAATTTTGGAGAGTGACATGGAGCGATCCCAGCGTCGTAAGGGTTTCACGCCCAAACAGGGGGAAGAGAAGAAGCCTGCTCAGTCCCACGGAAAGGCGGAAGGGAGCCGATGGAAGAAGAAGCCTTCCCCATATAAGTCGGGCGAGAAGAGTAATTGGAAGTCCGGAGGGTCACGCTCTCAGGGCCCTCAGACGTGCTATAATTGTGGCAAGCCAGGCCACACAGCAAGATTTTGTACCCAAGGGGGCACGGAGCAAGAGCCAAGGCAGGAGCAAACTGTGCGCTCCGGCCCCAGTACCGCGGAGAAAGGGAAAATGGTGGAGTCGAGTGCTTCCCGGTTTCAACCAGTGCAGCCAAGGGCCTACAACCTTGGGCAGCAGGAAGCAATCCGCCAAATCGATGTGGTGACAGGTATGAGAGTTCAACCTGCATCGTAGATTTCTTCCTTTCAAGCCTTTTTATGTTTGTTGCATGTGTGTAGGCTTTGTAGTGGTATTTGGATACCCCGCTAGGGTACTTTTTGATACGGGAGCGTCGCACTCCTTCCTTGCGGAAAGTTTCACCCGGAGGATTGGAGTTGAGTCCTTTGCAACGGACTCAGAGTTGAAAGTGCGCATGCCCAATGGGTCGTCTATGACAACCAGGGCTAAAGGGCGGATTTGTTGGAGTCTTGAGGGAGTCGAATTCATATTGGTAGCGGCGATCTTGCCGTTGTCCGAGTTCGATGTGATTTTGGGGATGGATTGGCTAGCGGAGCAGCGTGCCAGTATCGACTGTTTGTCCAAGGTGGTAACCCTGAGGAGCGTGGGGCAAGCAGAAGTCAAGTTTGAGGGCCTGCATGGAGTGGCCTGTTCCCTAGTTTCAGCACTTCATCTAGTGCGAGCTGTTAACCAAGGGGGTGTAGCTCTAGTAGCGTTGTTGGAGGTTAGCCTTTCCAGGCTGTCTCTTGGAGAAGTGCCCGTGGTGGCGGAGTTTGGAGATGTATTTCCTGAGGAGCTACCGGGAGCACCTCCTCGGTGGGAGATTGATTTCTCCATCGAGTTGGTGCCCGACGCTAGACCAGTGTCGCGTCCACCCTTTAGGATGGCACCAAAGGAGTTGGCCGAGCTCAAGGTTCAGTTGCAGGAGCTTTTGGATCAAGGGTATATCAGGCCCAGCTCTTCACCGTGGAGTGCGCCGGTGTTATTCGTAAAGAAGAAGGACGGTAGTATGCGTCTGTGCATAGACTACCGAGAGTTGAACAAATTGACTGTCAAGAATAAGTATCTGATTCCTCGGATAGACGATCTCTTCGACCAGTTTGTGGGATCGGTGGTGTACTCCAAGTTGGTCTTGAAGTCCGGATATTATCAGTTGCGGATTTGTGACGAAGACATACCCAAGACCGCGTTTGGTACGAGGTATGGTCATTTTGAGTTCTCGGTGATGCCGTTCGGGCTGACGAACGCGTCGTCCGTGTTCATGGACTTGATGAACCGAGTGTTTCGCGAATATTTGTACTGGTTTGTAGTCGTCTTTATCGATGACATATTGGTGTATTCCAAGTCAGAAGCGGAGCACGAGTCGCACTTGCGGATAGTGTTACAAGTGTTGAGAGAGAACCAGCTCTATGCGAAGTTCTCGAAATGCGAGTTTTGGTTGGAGAAGGTGGCGTTTTTGGGCCATGTAATCAGTGGGGACGGGGTGGCAGTGGATCCAACGAAAGTAGAAGCCATCAGAGAGTGGCCATTTTTGAGGACCGTGGCGGAAGTCCGAAGTTTTCTTGGACTAGCCGGGTACTACCGAAGGTTTGTGGAAAACTTTTCGCGGATAGCTCTACCCCTCACTTCACTAACTCGCAAAGATCAGAAGTTTGTATGGACTCAAGAGTGCAATCAGGAATTTGAAACCCTGAAGGAGAGGCTAATGATGGCGCCGATCCTAAGTCTACCAAAGGGGGCCGAAGGATTCCAGATCTTCAGCGACGCATCTGGATGCGGTTTAGGGTGCGTGTTGGTGCAGCATGGTAGTGTGATAGCTTTTGGGTCGAGACAGCTGAAGCCTCACGAGAGAAATTACCCCGTCCATGATTTGGAGTTGGCGGCGGTAATTTTTTCTTTGAAGTTGTGGAGGCACTACGTTTATGATGCAAAGGTGGAGATCTTCACGGACCACAAGAGTCTAAAGTATCTCCTAGATCAGAAGGACCTAAATATGCGGCAGTGTAGGTGGGTCGAGTTCTTTGGGGACTACGAGGTGGCGATTCAGTACACGCCAGGGAAAGCCAATGTGGTGGCAGATGCTTTGAGTAGGAAATACTCGGGGCAAGGAAATTGGATTGAAGCGCACGATGAGCGGTTAAGGCGGGACTGGGAGTCCCTTGGTTTGGAATGTGTGGCAAGAGGCGAGTCTAGCGTGGCTCGACTAAATTGGATTGAGATGCAGAGTGACTTATGCGATCGTATTCGGGAAGCGACCCGTGTAGATGCGGAATTCCAACCTTTCGTGGAGGAAGCTCTAAAGGGTGAGGGTAGCGCCTGGGAGATGGTTGATGGGATTCTGAGGAAGGGCGGAAGGATTTGTGTACCGCAGTTCGGCAAGCTCCGCGAGGAGTTGATGTTTGAGGCCCACTTCACTAAGTACTCCATTCACCCGGGTAGTACAAAGATGTACTTGGACTTGAAGAAGTCCTATTGGTGGCCTGGGATGAAGCGGGACGTAGCTTTGTGTGTGAGTCGGTGCCAAACATGTGCCTTGGTGAAGGCCGAATGTCAGAAGCCGGGCGGGTTCTTGAAGCCTCTTCCAATCCCCGAATGGAAATTTGATGACATCTCTATGGATTTTGTGCATGGGTTGCCTAGATCGCAGTAGGGTAATGATGCCATTTGGGTGATTGTGGACCGTTTGACCAAAGTGGCACATTTCATCCCAAACCGAAAGGAGGACGGTGTGGAAAAGTTGGTGGAGTTGTACGTCCGCAATATTGTACGATTCCATGGGATTCCGAAGAGTATTGTCAGCGACCGGGATGGACGTTTCACGTCTAAGGATTGGCGGTTGGTGCAGAAGAGCTTGGGCACAAAACTCAAGTTCAGTACGGCTTTTCATCCTCAAACCGATGGGCAAACTGAGAGAACAAACCGTACTTTGGAAGATATGTTAAGGATGTGAACTCTCAACTTCGGCAAGAAGTGGGAGGATCACCTCTTCATGGTGGAGTTTGCGTATAACAATAGTTACCAAGCTAGTATCAAGATGGCGCCATACGAAGCTCTGTATGGGAGGCGGTGTCGAACACCGATGTCTTGGACAGAGGAGGGAGATACCAAGCTTTTGGGGAAAGAAGTGGTAGCCGACGCTAGTGAGCTAGTGCGGACCATCCAAGAGCGCATGAAGGTAGCTCAAGATCGGCAGTCGAAGTATTTCAATGCTCGCCACAGGCATGTGGAATTCGCTATGGGCGACTGGGTGTATCTTAAGATCAAGCCGTTCAAAGGCGTTTCGCGAATTCGCCGACTCAAGAAGCTGAGTCCGAGATTTTTGGGACCATTCAAGGTCATCGAGCGAGTGGGAGAGGCAGCGTACCGGTTGGCGTTGTCCACAGAGCTAAGTGGATTGCATGACGTTTTTCACGTCTCCGTCCTGAGGAAAGCGTTGTTAGAAGCCAGCGTGGTAATTGAGCCGACGGCAGTGCCGGTAGAGGAAGACTTGAGGACGCGAGTTCGTCCAATCTGGATAGAAGACTCAGAGGTTCGGCAATTGCGGAACAAGGAGGTCAGACTCGTAAAGGTCCGTTGGGACAACTGTGGTTGCGAGGAGCTCTCATGGGAGCGAGAGCAGGCCATGCTGGAGGAGTACCCTGAGCTTTTCTCCTCAGGTACTGTTTAGTTTTGTTTACCTTCCATGTTTTAAATTTCGGGACGAAATTCTTTTAAGGGGGAGAGAGTTGTAACACCCCGAAACTCAAAAGAGGGACGGGTGATGTTCTAAGCCCAGTTTGGTTTTTGGAGCACGTGTCACGGGCGTGTCACGGGCGTGTCACGGGCGTGTCACGGGCGTGTCACGGGCGTGTCACGGGCGTGTCACGGGCGTGTCACGGGCGTGTCACGGGCATGTCACGGGCATGTCACGGGCGTGACGCAGGCGTGTTCGGCCTCGGGTCGTGCGGTCGACGCTTTGGCGGTCGACGCTAGTCGAGTTGTAGAACACGGCCTAGGACACAGCTGTGTCCCAGGCCGTGTCACTCCAGGGATTCTGCAAGTGTGGTACACGGGCCGTGACACGGGCACAAACACGGGCGTGTCAAATTTGACACAGGCGTGTCTGATGCCGTGTCACAAGACCGTGTACCTCTCTGACTGCGAAATGTTGGTCGATTGCACACGGGGGGCGTGACACGGGTCCCGACACGGGCGTGTCGCAGGTGACACGGGCGTGTCGGAGGCCGTGTCAAAGGCCGTGTGCTAGTTTTTTGACTCGATCGAGACGGCGAGTGGGTAACACGGCCTGGCACACGGCCGTGTTGCAACCCGTGTTCGGCCCAGTTTTTGTGATTTTAGGCCGAATCGTGGCCATCCGTTTCTATTATTGAGATCCAATGGCTGGGGGCAAGATCTGAGGGATTAAACTCGGGAATAGGGTTTGAAACCCTCACTTTTCTCCTATCTTTATCTCTCTTGATTCTAGAGAGAAGGGAGAGCAAGGAGGAGGAAGAAGGCCAAGATCCGGCCGCCGGCGAAGCTTCGGAGGTCCGTTTCGCGAGCGGAGTTCAGATCCGCGAAGGTGGGAGCGTTGCGGTGGTTTTCAACCGAAAAATCTTCTCCATGGCTAGGAAGAGGGGACGGAAGGTAACGACACTTCTCCTCTCGGTTTTTAGGATTTAGGATGCATGAATAGCATCCCCTTCCTTTCGTATTTTGAGCACCGAATCTCTCAAATGAGAGGGATTCGTGTAGCCTAGGTTCAAGAGGAACCTCCGGGTTGAGTATGATCATCCCGGCATGCTTTGCATTAGAGATCCGCTCCGTTAGCGGATTAGGCATTGTGGGTGAAGCCGTGGTCGCGATCGTTTGTCCGACCTGGTGATGTTGCATAGCGAGCTTCGGGAATTCGGTAGCAATCCGTTGCGGCAATACGCCGTTGTATGTATGCGTTTTTTCCCCTTATATTTGAGTGAGTACTCGTGGTCGGAACCGGACAAGGTTAGCTCCGTGTTGTGCGGTAGATGGTTTCCTTGGAGCGCAGGAAAGACACGGTGCGAATGGTGATTGGGGGGGGGGAACCTTTGTTTGTGCTGTGCAAAGGCGCGGCTATATCTCCGTGGTCGGCTGGCTATCCCGTGACGTGCAAGTCAGGTGGGGGAAGTGTCCCGGCGAGACTAGCCCCTTGTGTGGACTGACGAGAATGTCGAGCGGAGGGCAAGCCCGGGCAATGTGGCCATGAGCGGGTGGGGTACCAGCAAGGCTTCTTAGAATCGGTCAGTGTGAGACGGAACCCTGACGTGCGAAGTCAGAATGTGCGGGCAAGCCCCGGGGCATATGACCCTTGTGCGGGTGGGGCCTTTGCAAGGTTCCGTGTGACGGCGTGTGTGCCGTTAGGGACATGGTGGTTCCCTTTTGTTTGCGGCCTTAAGCCGATAGGGAAACGGAAGTACCCAGTGTTTGATGTTGTGCTAGATGCACACGAGCTAGGGTGCCTTGGGTGAAACCCGGGTTGCATTCATGTTGCATAGTAGGCCCCCTTTTCACCTTGTACCAAACATAGAAAACATGTATGCTGTATGAGACATCCAAGCCTGTTTTACCGCTTTAATATATATGCTCTTTTGGTATACGAAGTGCTAACTTGCAGGTGGAGTGGTACCCCGGGGTCCGTTAGGGACGGCCAGGAGGAGATATATTTGTTACCCAGTAGAGGTCAGCCTTTGTTGACGCACGTTACTTCAAATCCTTACAGGGCAAGGACCGCATGCAGGAGCTAGCGCGCCGGGCGAAAAGCCCTAAGCCTCGTGAAGTGTTGCTGTTCTCGGATTTTCCTTTGGTGTTTGCTACTCTTGTTATGTTTATGTCCGGCTTGCATGCCGAGGTAGCCTAGGAGTGCTTGGCACATTTATATTTTTGGATTATTATTATGTAAGGCCTTAAGGCCATTTGATACTCTATCGTTTGTGGATAACTTCTGTCGGTTAATGTTCTATTTCCGCTGTGTTTGTCAGGAGTTTTGAGATTGGGTAGTTTTCATATCATCTTTTAATACTAAAGTTGTGGTGTCCGTATGTTGTGGGGCCCCAGCCGGACCCATGTTATATGGTCTTTACAGGGGAGGTGTTACACATACAGCGCTTCCAGCTTTTTCCACAAATACTGGGCGGATGTCTCGGTAGTTAGATGATGGAAGACAGAATCATCTTGCCACTAACGAATGAACCCAACTGTCTTCCAGTTCATCGTCATCCAAACCGCATCATCCAACTCGTAATCAACCTCCCCAATAATGGAGTGTAGAGATCCTTGCAAAATAAGAGATCCTCCATCCTCGGTTTCCAGATACTCCAGTTCTTTCCATTCATGCTGATCATCCTCTCTTGATCCATATGCACACGGATTAGCCAATAATCTGAATATAATAAAGAGAATAGGGGGCGGACCAATATTCGTCACCAACTGCACTTAATTACAAATCCAAAATTCTCAACGGCTAGAACCTCCCTCTCATATCACTTGTACGGAAACAATCCCCTTCATGCAAACCCAGATCCAAACGCAATGCGAGTTAAACAACCAAAAGGGAACAGAAAAAACACACAGAATTTACGTGGAAACCCCCTCACAGCACTAGGGGAAAACCATGGGGCATGGCACACAAACAATCCACTATAGTGAATAGCGGATTACAAAACCACTTGGTTTGCACAACCTAGTTCCCTCTCCGAATTCATAAACGAATCCCCACTCAAGCTAAGAAGCTCCTTCTAAAATCGAGAAAGAACAACCCTCAACACGTTGAGGTAAAAACAACCCCTCTTCAACAAAGAACTCTCTGATTGAGACACGATCTTCACACGAAGAACAAACCGAGAGAATCCTTTCCTAGCACCACCACCAGCGCCAATACCCAAAGGAACCCGAAAAAGACCTTCCGCCAGAACCCTTAGCAAGAAGCTAATCTCCTTCGATGAAACTGCCAGGTGCCTCCGCTGGAACCGTCGCACACCTCCGACGAAACCGTCGTATGCCTCCGACAAAAACTTCGATGTTATCATATCCATATAAAGTATTGAGCTTCTCCCAACATATATACGCCCACCCAAACCGCTAGGGCAACCGAAACTAGTTCACTAAACCGCTGGGAGAAGATGGCAAAAATCGGTGGAATTCGGTGGCAATATCTGGCGAATCGGGAGAAAGGGCAATACCTGCCGAATTTACTGTTCATGAACAGTAAATTCGACGAGTTTCAGGATAGATACTCGCCGAAAATTACTATTCATGGGAGAACAGTACCCAACTCCTTAGCAAGCCTTTGATCTTCAATTTAGGGGTTGGACCCCAACAACTTATGCTAGCAGCAGATAATGTATGATGTTGTTGGTTCTAAACCATAGTATTATATGTCCAAGCGGGTTGGTTGAAATGGAGAGGCACGTTAAGGATCTTATGTGATCGTAAAGTACAACTAAAACTTAAGGGCAAGTTTTATCGTACTGCAATTAGACCTGTGATGCTGATAAAGTTGCTCGAAGCATTCGCGTGACCGTCTAGTTTGGAACGATCTACTAGTTGCCCCTAGCTTGAGTATTTATAGGCAAACCCTAAATACCGGACTATAGGTTGTTGGATTCCTATCGGATCCTAACCGCAACCCATTAAGCACCCGTCACACCTAATTCAATATACCTCAATAATCTTCTCCTATATTGTAAATAGGTTTTAGCACAGTACAAGTTACTTAAACAAGAGTTAATAACAACCAAAAAGTGAGTTTTTTATAAAGCATAAATATGAGTTTTAGAATACAGAATATCTAAACTCAAACACGTAGTCCCAAACATAGCAAAAGGAAATCTGAAAGAAAAACTCAAACTGAAAAATTGATCTACGCAAACATCAGATCATCTTCATCCGGGTCGAATCAACTTTCTCTCCTTCAATCTCCATTTGATCTGCAGACAAACACCATAAGAATGTCATGAGACAAATCTCTATGAATTCTAACATTTGCCGATCAAAAATTAAAGTTATTAGTTCTAGCACTAAAAGAACGTAATACTCTAAGCAGGAAGAGGAATCACATGTCGGCATCTCTATCTAATTTACATAAAATTATAAAATTGATTTCATAGAATCAAACTATGCTCCATCAATTATTAAGATTATTATTCACCATTTTACAATTGTGTTATATAATCAAGTTTGGAATGATACAATAAGCTGTGACCATCATATCATCAAGTTTGGAATGATATAATTAATAATCATAATATCATGACACATATCAACAACTTCAGTATTCCTATTTGGAATGATACTCAATTCAGCTTTTGAATAAAATAATTGTGCAAGTCATCAAGTTTGGAATGACTAGCAACTAATCATCTCTAGCTTTCAACAGATATCATCTGAAATACTTCATTGTACTCAACTCTAGATGTTTGAATGTAAGCAGACTACAATTCTAAAATTTAAAACATAAGCAAGGTATTAAGTCCTACTAAATGGACTTTAATCTCATCTCCCTCGATAATTTTGTTTTTAGAACCTTACATAAGCCCTTTGTAAGGACATATGCTTTATTATCTTTTGATCTCACGTTCAAAAGGGAGATTATCCCCTGACTAGGGAGATAGGTCAACTAGGCATGTTTCATCCTAAGCTGCCTTCTCTTTCCATTGAATAACGTATTTGTAACAATGGTCTTTGTGGCTTGATTGTCACAATAAATCGAAATAGAGTGCATTTTCAGTCTCATCATTGGAATGTCTATTATCAGATCTCTTATCCACTCTGCTTCTTCTCCAGCTGAAGCGAGAGCATAGAGCTCCGATTCTATAGAGAATGGTGCAATGCACGTCTACCTCTTTGACTTCCGAGCTACTGCTGCTCCTCCTAGGGTAAACACCAAACCACTAGTGGACCTACTATAAGCAATTTCTGAGTACTAGGAGGCATTAGAATACCCCTCAAGCACAGGAGGATATCCACTGTAACATAAAACATACTTCTCAGTATACTTTAAGTATCTCATTAGCCTATCCAAGGCGTCCCAGTGGTCCTTCCCAGGGTTGCTAGTGAATCTACTCAACATATCGACCGTAAAGGCTATGTCAGGTCTAGTGCAGGTTGTAGCATACATGAGACTTCTTATGAGTTTGGAGTAATCCAACTATCTAATAGGTGAACCTTCATTCTGTTTCAGTCTATTGTTGTAGTCGTATGGAGTCTCAATCTTCTTGTTATTAACGTAACCCCACTTCTCAAGTAGATTTCTAACGTAGTGAATCTGACTTAGGGTAATACCCTTTTCAGTGAAGTTCACTTCCATTCCTAGGATTGTTTTCACCACACCTAAGTCTGTCATGTTAAATTATGTCGTCAAGGAAACTTTTACGTCTTGCACCTCAGACTGATCAGTGCCCTGAGTTAGCATGTCATCAACATATAAACAAATAATTACAACTTTATCTGAACTTATTCTTACGTACAAACATTTATCTGATATGCTAGATTTAAAACTCATGCCTTTAACACAAGTGTCAAATTTTTCATGTCATAATTTAGGTGTTTTCTTCAATCCGTAGAGTGACTTAATCAACTTATAGTCCTTATTTTCTAGACCTTCTATGACAAACCCTTCAGGTCTTAAGATTTTCAAATCTAGGAGGTCTCCTAAACAAAAGCTCATATGGTCTTTTAGTCAACATTGTATGAGGTACTTTATTAAGAATTTGATTTGACGTGAGGACGGCTTCACCCCAATAGGCCGCAGGCATGCCAACAATTAACATCATGGAATTCAATATTTATGTTAAGTCCTATTTTTTCTTTCGGTGATACAATTGGATTGTGGTGAATACGGGGCAGCGGTTTCAGGAATTATGTCATTGCTGGCAAGAAAATCTCTGAACTCCTCCGAGACATATTCACCACCTCTATCACTTCTTAGCCTTTTTATTTTCATGTCTAGTTGATTTTCAACCCTATTTTTGAATATACGAATTTTTTCAAAAGCTTCATCTTTGGATTTAAGAAGATAAATGTGACTAAACCTAGAGTAATCGTCGATAAAGGTTATCAGATACTTCCAACCTCATCTTGTGACGAAGCTTTTATATTCACATATGTTAGAATATATTAACTCTAATAATTGTGTGCTCCTAGAAACCTGACCAAAAGGTGTTCTAGTTATCTTAATTTGAGCACAAATTTCACATTTGTCAAACTTAATGGTTGTGTCTAAGGGAATGTTGTGAGTTTTAGCTAGTAGAAGTAGTTTTCTATAGTTCACGTGTCTTAGTCTTGCATGTAAATTCTTAGGATCTAACAAATTTGAACTAACCTGATTGACTGTTTCGTTTGCTAGACTCAGCCTATACATCTCATTAACACATACGCACAACCAAAGTAATGTGAGTAAACCATAAGATTTATTCCGCCACCACTAATGTTAAACGACATACCCGCATTACATAACAGACTAATATAAATTAAATTAGCAGCTAACGAGGGTATAAATTTAACATTTTTTTAAAAGTAAATGCGTACCTGAAGAGAGTGTTAGAGTAGCATTCCCCATCCTCAACACATCAGCTACAACGCCATTAGCAACAGTGACAGTCTCTTTAACTTCTTTGACATCCTCCAGAAGCGCAGAATTGTTGTAGACGTGGCAGGTAGCACCTGAATCGAGCCACCACTCTAAAATGGCCTTCCCCTTTCTGACCATGGCAATAAAGTCAGTAGGCGTAGTCAGATAAACATTATTGGCTTTGTTATCAGTCCTAGGTGTGCTGGATTCGCCCCTTTTAGGCTGCTTGCACTCAAAGTACAGTGACCCCACTTGTTGTAGTTATAACACTTGCCTTTGAAATTTTTAATCTTTTTGTTGGTGGCAGTAACTGCAGGTGTACGTGTCTGTGGTATGGTCTTTCCAGGCTTAGGCTTGCACTTAGGATACGTGAGGATGTTTGCAGTAGAGGTCTGCTTGCTAACCGTCTCTAAGGCGTGCCTAGTCTGATTCTCATCCTCAATGCATATGAAGCGCTTGAGGTCTTTCAGACTCACCTGCGACTTCTTCCGATACATTTCAGTCTTAAAGGAGCACCATGCCGAGGGTAATTTTAAGATTATCGCTCCTGCAACAAAACCATCCGGCAAAGGAATGTTCTCACTGTTCAGCTTGTCCACCAGAGTTCCAAAATCAATTACCTGTGAAAGGATTTCCCTTTCCTCAGTGAAGGTTAAAGCCATGATTTTGTCCACCAGGTGCTTCTTGGACATGTTGTCCTCTTTCTTGAATAGATCCTCCAAGGCTTCCCAGATCTCCTTGGCTCTTTTCATCTTGCTGTAGGTTTCTGCCAGCCTGTTGGAACACCCTATTACTAATTTGGGTAAGGATCACTATGTTTTTCTTAGGAAACTAGGTTGACCTAGATGTATAGTTGAAAAGGTCAACATTAGAATGTTTCTAGGGCTTAGAACTTAGGTTTGAAGCTTCCCCCAGGACCATTCCAAGATTTCAGAGATAGAGCCAAGACTAAGACCTTTTTCGTCGAGCTCAGGTCGACGAAACGTCGAACTCTGTTCAACGCTCTCTGAGCTCAACTAAGTTACGTCGTCGAGCTCCGTTCGACAATCTTCGAGCTCAGATCGACGATCTGCCTTCAGTCAGTTTGCTTAGTCGTCGAACTCAATTCGACGATCTTTGAGCTCAGGTCGACGATCCTTCTTCACTTATTCTCCAGGTCGCTGAGCTCAGTTCGACGATCTTCGAGCTCAGTTCGACGTTTTTTGGCTGATGATCATTTCCAGTCTCTGAGCTCAGGTCGACGATCGTAGAGCTCAGATCGACGTTTTTCCTGAGAGATCGACGATCTTAAGGATTCAAATTCAGTCAGACTTTGGAATGTATTTCAAATTATCTCAGCATTTATGTCAAGAGATCTGCCAGCCGTTTTCATTTACTCTGGAGCAAGTTTCAAGAAATTATACAGAGAATGTTTTACTAGACTTTCCTCTAGAAGACAAAATCTTTTATGGAAGGCATTTAATGTCTGGTTAACGGCTATCTTGGACATAGAATCTCTAGAGAATTAAAAATCTTCTTCTCTTCTTTTCTAAAAGAAACAAGACACACAGAGATACAGACTGATACAGATAAGAAAGAAAAAGAAGAAGTGATTCACAGATTCTCTGATCAACACAAGAAAACTCAAGTGATCAATCCTGGAGAATTAGCTGAATAATTTTGTGTACTCAAAAAGTGATCACAGCTTCATCCCAAGGAATCTAAACAACTCATCTTTCAGCATCTACTAAAACCATCTTATGCTGGAGATCTGAAGCTTCTGAAGACCTATCACCCTGAAGCAAAGCTTCCACTCCTGAACTTGTCAACATCTCAGGGGGAGCTTTGACAATACAAATCCACTAGTGCTTCTCTCTTTGATTGCGACAGAGAAGACACCTTCACTCTCTTTCTTTTTCTTTTCCTTTCACTCTGTAAAAGGGTTTTCAAAACTCCCTTCAAAAGTTCTGAGTCTGGTTCTGAGAGCCTTGTCAAAACTCAGTGGTGGCAAGACACCTTATCAAAAATCTAGTTTGGTTTTTGAGTACCTTGTGTAACACCCCTATCCGTCGCATAGCATATAACAGTAGGTCCGGCCGGGGCCCGACGTCATATACTACGGACAGACCGGAAGGTTACGAATATGGACAACCATTCCAACCAATTCAACAACAACGTCCTACACAACGCATTTTAACGGAAGCATTTTAAAGTTAAACAAAGAACCCCCATAAGGCATGAATGTCCACTAGTAATAAATTTACCACAAAGGAATGACGAACATGAAAATACACAAAAGAGTTCACGGCCTTAAGGCCTTACAAAAGTGTTCGCTTAACAAGATAGCGTCTTTCATACATCGGTGCGCAGGCCGGCCATACATGAATATGAAAAAGCTAATAACTAAGCCTTCGAGGGCTGGCGCTGCAACTTGGGCTTTAGCCCGCTATTTGCCACTTGGCTCCGCAGCAGCACCTGTAGAAAACAACCCACCCAAGAGGTGGCAATACAAAAGGGCAACGGTCAGCAAAGCTGACCAAATTATAACGATCCCGTCCCGTTTCTCGGGACGGCGGTGCTCCTTCCCTGCATATAAAACTACCATAGCAATTCTATAAAGTATTCTATTCGCCACAAGTGTCGGCACGCACGGCCGCACACTCCGTGCTCTCAGGGCACTAATCGGTGAACCCGGTCCGGACCCAGCCCGACACCGCGGTTCCACCACCATCCCTCGGATGGCAACACTCGTGAGCATTTAGCCCTTTCAGCCGAAGCCTAGGCCCGATTCCAGCCCCCCGGGAAGTCCCATGTACTTTAGGTCGCTTCTACTGAGACCACTTGGAATGGGTAGAGTTCCACCCGCCCGTTGCTCACTTCACCACGGTCATTTAGCCATCGGTGCGGGCCAAGTTTCTCCTCATTCCCACAATCGATCAAACACGCACATAACCCCGTTATGTACCGATTTGCCCTCCAAGGCAACATCGTGGCGGCAATGCGATTCTGCCCAAGCTTTCCGGGTGCGCCTCGAGGTTAACCCCCAAGGATCCCTGTATGCAATCTACCGCGTAGAAATTTCGGAAAACTAAAAATCATCGGCGCGGAGTCTTCTCCGGCCATGCAATGCAAACATCACCGATCCGGGTTAAACCCGAATAGGCTTCACACACAATGCCTACGCCCGTACTCCGATTCCGGGCTCTAACAACGGGGACTTTACATATCTACCCGAAGGGATTCCGCGCCTCAACGCTCACTCGCGAGAGGGGGGATTTCCCCATGCATAGAAAGAAGGGCGACTACACATGCCCTAAGAAGAGGATCGTTACCCTCGAAGATTTCCGCGGCGCCATGAAGATGTAGTCGGATGGAAAGCTTCGCCTCGCCCTTGCCTTCGAGGATCCGGACTCGGATCGCAAATCAGTGCTCCGGTGCTCCGCCGGCGGCCGGAACTTTGCTCCTCCTCCTCTTGGCTCTCACCTCTCTCTAAGAGTTTAGAAAGAGAAAGGGTTGGGTTGGAATGAGGGAATTCAGCCCCAAACTCAACCCTAATACCCCCTAGGTTAACCCCCAGCCGTTAGATCCAAAATAAAAGATCCGAACGGCTCGGATTCAACCCAAAATATCAGTTACGCCGATCCACACGGGTCCTGACACGGCCGTGTGCCACGGGCCGTTTTACCTGGAGCTTCAGGACGATCGTCGGGCTTCATGAACACGGCTTCGAACACGGCCGTGTTCGAGGCCGTGTGCCCCACACACGGCTTGAGACACGGCCGTGTGTCTCAGGCCGTGTACTTCTCTGACTCGAGACAGCACAAAAACACCCTAAATCACTGAACACGGGTAGGCACACGGCCGTGTGCCTGGCCGTGTGCCCCTGTTCAGACCTCCAAAAGTGCCGTTTGATCGCCCCGCGATCATCTCCGAGGTTGGGGTCTTACAACTCCCTCCCCCTTAAGAGAATTTCGTCCCGAAATTAAGAACAGAGACTTCACAAAAAGTATAAACATAACGAGTACCTGAGGGGAACAACTCGGGGTACTCCTCGCGCATGCTCTCGCTCCCAAGAGAGCTCCTCGCGTCC
This sequence comes from Platanthera zijinensis, assembly GCA_039513925.1. Classification (NCBI taxonomy): domain Eukaryota; kingdom Viridiplantae; phylum Streptophyta; class Magnoliopsida; order Asparagales; family Orchidaceae; genus Platanthera; species Platanthera zijinensis. The sequence goes on along the minus strand of CM077088.1, from coordinate 69,839,396 downwards.
GCAGTTATTCCAACGGACCTTCACCATTCTGATCTCCTTGTTCCGAAGCCGTTTGACTTCGAAATCCTCAATAGATAAGGGCTTGACTTTCGTTGTCAATCCTTCCTCAACCGGTACTTGGTCGGCCGCTAACACCTGCGAAGGTTCTTGCACTGCTTTCCGCAAAACCGAGATGTGGAATACATCGTGCAAAGCACTTAACTCTGCTGATAACCTCAACCTATAAGCTGCTTCTCCGATCCGCTCCAGAATCTCAAATGGCCCAAGGTATCTCGGACTCAACTTTTTCAAGCGTCGAATCCGTGAGACACCCTTGAACGGCTTGATCTTCAAGTACACCCAATCGCCAACACTGAATTCCACGTTCCTATGCTTGGCATTATAATACTTGGCTTGCCTATCCTGGGCAATCCGCAACCGCTCCCGTATAGTATGCACTAAAGAAGTGGCATCTTCAATGTCTTGACGCTGATAAAGCTTGGACTCACCCGTTTCTAACCACGACAACGGCGTGCGACATTTTCTTCCGTAAAGAGCTTCGAACGGCGCCATCTGAATGCTTGCTTGATAACTATTATTATAAGCAAATTCGACCAAGTATAGGTGGTCCTCCTACCTCTTTCCGAAGTCCAACGTACACATGCGGAGCATGTCTTCCAAGGTTCTGTTGACTCTCTCGGTCTGGCCATCCGTCTGTGGATGAAACGCCGTGCTAAACTTCAGTTTGGAGCCCAACATTTGATGCACTAGCCTCCAGTCATTGGACGTGAAACACCCATCGCGATCACTCACAATACTGCGGGGCACCCCGTGCAAGCGCACAATGCTATACACATAGAGTTTTGCCAACTTCTCTACTGGATCATCCTTCCTCATTGGTAAGAAATGCGACACTTTCGTCAATCTGTCAACGATCACCCAAATGGCGTCGTTTCCCTTCTGCGATCTTGGCAATCCATGCACAAAATCCATGGATATGTCGTCGAATTTCCACTCCGGTATAGGCAAGGACTTCAGAAATCCGCCCGGCCTTTGGCACTCCGCCTTCACCAAGGCGCACGCTTGACATTTGGCCACAAACAACGCCACATCTTTTTTAAGTCCCGGCCACCAAAATAACTTTTTAAGATCACGATACATCTTCGTGCTCCCTGGGTGGATTGAGTACTTGGTATGATGAGCCTCGTACATCAACTCCCCCCGGAGGTTACCCCCACTTGGGACGCACAAACGATGATCCTTCCTTAATAACCCATCTTCTACCGAGAACTGGGAATTTGACCCATCCAAAGCGGCCTCCAAAAGCTCCTTCATGGAATCATCCAACTCCAATGCCTGCCGAACCCGGTCAGCCAGGTCATACTGCACCTCTGTCCAGTTTAACATTGCCTTAGCGCTCGACTGTTTGTCAACGCAACAGATCTCAAGCTTCTCCAACTCCCGTACTAGCCGATCATCATGCACCGACAACCAGTTGGCTTGGGCGGGAGCCCTGCGGCTCAACGCATCCGCAACTGCGTTGCCCTTCCCGGGTACATAATGTATCTTGAAAGTGTAGTCCCCCAGGAACTCCATCCACCTCCTCTGCCTCATATTGAGATCCTTTTGATCCAACAAGTATTTTAGGCTCTTGTGATCGGTGTATATGTCGACCCTTACTCCGTATAGGTAGTGCCTCCACAACTTGAGTGCAAATATCACGGCCGCCAACTCCAAGTCGTGCACCGGATAATTTCTTTCATGCACCTTTAGCTGACGCGATCCATACGCTATCACGCTACCATGCTGCAACAACACGCAGCCCAAACCGCTACCCGAAGCGTCGCTATACACCTCAAAGCCCTCGGTCCCACTCGGCGAACTAAGCACTGGCGCCGTGGTCAACCGCCTCTTCAGCTCCTCAAAAGCTTGCACGCACTCTTGCGTCCACAAGAATTTCTGATCCTTCCTTGTCAACCTCGTGAGAGGTAACGCTACCCGCGAGAAGTTCTCTACGAAGCGCCTGTAATATCCGGCAAGCCCGAGAAAACTACGGACTTCCGCGACAGAAGATAACGCAGGCCACTCCCGTATCGCAACAATCTTCGCCGGATCCACCGCTATACCTTCCCCACTCACTATATGACCAAGGAACGCTACCGAGGGTAGCCAGAACTCGCACTTGGAGAACTTTGCGTAAAGCTCATTCCTCCTCAAAGTCTCCAACACCAAATGCAAATGCTTGAAGTGGTCTTCCTCGCACTGCGAGTACACCAAAATATCGTCAATAAAGACGATCACAAAGCGATCCAGGAAATCTCTGAACGTCCTGTTCATCAGATCCATAAACACCGATGGCGCATTCGTCAGTCCAAACGGCATGACCGTGAACTCGAAATGCCCATACCTCGTACTGAACGCCGTCTTTGGGATATCACATTCCCTGATCCTCAGCTGATAGTACCCCGACTTCAAGTCCAACTTGGAGTATACAGATGATCCGACTAACTGATCAAAGAGATCATCAATCCTCGGGATCGGGTACTTGTTCTTCTCCGTCAACTTGTTCAATTCTCTGTAGTCGATGCACAGCCGCATACTACCGTCCTTCTTTTTAACGAAGAGGACCGGTGCGCTCCAAGGCGACGAACTTGGACGCACACAACCTTGCTCCATCAGCTCCTCCAGCTGAACCTTCAACTCCGCCATCTCCTTTGGCGCCAACCTATAAGGAGCACGTGACACGGGTTTGGCACCCGGCACAAGCTCGATCATAAAATCAATCTCTCGCTGCGGTGGGGCTCCAGGAAGGCTATCTGGGAACACGTCTGGGTACTCGCATACCACGGGGATCTCATCCAAAGTGGACTTCGGCTTTGCGGCCTCCACTAATGCGAAGAACAGCTCTGCACCAGCACGAACCGCCTTCACCACCTGAAGAGCAGACATCAGTGTCTTGCTCGACCCCTTAAGCCCCTCGAACGTAGTCTCCCGCCCTACACCCAGCTTGACCTCCTTACGGTCGCAATCGATCCAAGCCTTCTGCTCTGACAGCCAATCCATTCCAAAGATAACATCGAACTCTACTAACGGCAGTAATGACGCTAGCAAGTCGAACTCTTGGCTCCCTATGTGAACCTTCACGGCGCACACTCTGTCCGCACGCATCGAGCACCCATTCGGTAGCAACACATCTAGCTTGTCCTTCGCCATCGAAGAAGGGACTCCGATACGCGATATAAACTGTTCGGACAAGAAAGAATGCGAAGCACCAGTGTCGAACAGTGCCCGTGCCGGACTATCGTTAATCACCACAAAGCCTAAGCAAAAGACATTAGCTTAACAAGCAATAGGTAATAGTATTCTCAAGTCAACTTGCATAAATTAACTCATACCTGTCACCACATCCGCTTGCTTGATGGCCTCCTGCTGGCCCAAGTTGTAGACTCTAGGCTGAGTCGGAGCATAATGGGACGCGGTCGACTCCACCGCTTTGCCCTTTTCCTCGTAGGTAGCTCCTTGTTTCCTTTTGGACTTTGAGCGTCCACTCCAGCAATCACGGGCAAAGTGCCCCGACTTTCCACACGTGAAGCAAGCGCCCGGGGTTCGATTGGTAGTTGCCCCGAGGCACCTGCAGAAGAAGCTGGACCCGACGTCCTAGACTTCTTGGAGAATCTGCGGTAGCCCGACTTCGACGTAGTCGGCGCCTTGAACTCTGATCTCTTGCCACCAGATTCCCTCTCCTTCTTCGCTTGCACGTTTCTCATATCCTTCTCCAAGGACCGGGCCGAACTGACCAGGGTCATGAAACCCTGCGCCTTGGGCCCCGACAGCAGCAACCTCAAATCATCCCTTAGCCCTTCATAAAAGCGGCTCGTCTTGCGCTCCTCATCTGCGAAGGTAGCGCCGGCATATCTCCCCAACCGAGTAAACTCGTGGAGGTATTCATCAACGGTGCTATCACCCTGCATCAACTTCTGGAATTCACTCTCTAGCGCGATCCTCTGCGCCGAGGGGAGGTATTGAGCCATAAATAGTCTCGCAAACTCCTCCATCGGGACTTTGGCCAATGGCCTTCCCCTCAACTGATGCAGCTCTAGGCCCTCCCACCACAGTCTTGCGTCCCCATCCAAAAGGAACGTCGCTATAGTGGTCTTCTGCCACTCTTCAAGTTCCGTCGCAGTCATCACCCTGTTGACCCTTGAGAGCCAATCCTCTGCTTGGGTCGGGGTTTCTGCCCCCGTGAACACCGGTGGATGAAAGCCCATGACATGCTTCAGTTGTCTTTCAGTTGCTCTCCGCGGCAACTCTGGCTCCAACACAACTTGCTCAACCCTCCTTCGCTCTGCCGTCTGAACCGGTACTTGCTCCACAGCAGGAGCAGGCTGCTGCACCTGCCTTGCAGGCTGCGCATTAATCATTGCCATGACCGCTTCCGCCACCAACCTAATGGTCTCAGCAGACAAAGGTGTTGCAGGCGTATCGCTTGGCGCACTGCTCGCCTCAGAACCTGGCCGTTCAGACGGCCCAGCACCACTTCTGGTCACCTATATTCGTGCAAAAACACCGATAAGCGACCAAACATTACTGCAAGCAGCAATTAAAGGAACACGCAGGTTCCTCAACAAGTGTATTTTCATTCCTAAGTGGACATTCATGGGTTCTTTTTCATGTTATAACGATGACGCACGTGACCGTGCTCACCACCCCTTAAAAGAATTCGTCCACGAATTCATTTAAGCTTGACCGAAACCGGTAGTCTGATACCAATTTGTAACACCCCTATCCGTCGCATAGCATATAACAGTAGGTCCGGCCGGGGCCCGACGTCATATACTACGGACAGACCGGAAGGTTACGAATATGGACAACCATTCCAACCAATTCAACAACAACGTCCTACACAATGCATTCTAACGGAAGCATTTTAAAGTTAAATAAAGAACCCCCATAAGGCATGAATGTCCACTAGTAATAAATTTACCACAAAGGAATGACGAACATGAAAATACACAAAAGAGTTCACGGCCTTAAGGCCTTACAAAAGTGTTCGCTTAACAAGATAGCGTCTTTCATACATCGGCGCGCAGGCCGGCCATACATGAATATGAAAAAGCTAATAACTAAGCCTTCGAGGGCTGGCGCTGCAACTTGGGCTTTAGCCCGCTATTTGCCACTTGGCTCCGCAGCAGCACCTGTAGAAAACAACCCACCCAAGAGGTGGCAATACAAAAGGGCAACGGTCAGCAAAGCTGACCAAATTATAACGACCCCGTCCCGTTTCTCGGGAGGGCGGTGCTCCTTCTCTGCATATAAAACTACCATAGCAATTCTATAAAGTATTCTATTCGCCACAAGTGTCGGCACGCACGGCCGCACACTCCGTGCTCTCAGGGCACTAATCGGTGAACCCGGTCCGGACCCAGCCCGACACCGCGGTTCCACCACCATCCCTCGGATGGCAACACTCGTGAGCATTTAGCCCTTTCAGCCGAATCCTAGGCCCGTTTCCAGCCCCCCCGGAAGTCCCATGTACTTTAGGTCGCTTCTACCGAGACCACTTGGAATGGGTAGAGTTCCACCCGCCCGTTGCTCACTTCACCACGACCATTTAGCCATCGGTGCGGGCCAAGTTTCTCCTCATTCCCACAATCGATCAAACACGCACATAACCCCGTTATGTACCGATTTGCCCTCCAAGGCAACATCGTGGCGGCAATGCGATTCCGCCCAAGCTTTCCGGGTGCGCCTTGAGGTTAACCCCCAAGGATCCCTGTATGCAATCTACCGCGTAGAAATTTCGGAAAACTAAAAATCATCGGCGCGGAGTCTTCTCCGGCCATGCAATGCAAACATCACCGATCCGGGTTAAACCCGAATAGGCTTCACACACAATGCCTACGCCCGTACTCCGATTCTGGGCTCTAACAACGGGGACTTTACATATCTACCCGAAGGGATTCCGCGCCTCAACGCTCACTCGCGAGAGGGGGGATTTCCCCATGCATAGAAAGAAGGGCGACTACACATGCCCTAAGAAGAGGATCGTTACCCTCGAAGATTTCCGCGGCGCCATGAAGATGTAGTCGGATGGAAAGCTTCGCCTCGCCCTTGCCTTCGAGGATCCGGACTCGGATCGCGAATCGGTGCTCCGGTGCTCCGCCGGCGGCCGGAACTTTGCTCCTCCTCCTCTTGGCTCTCACCTCTCTCTAAGAGTTTAGAAAGAGAAAGGGTTGGGTTGGAATGAGGGAATTCAGCCCCAAACTCAACCCTAATACCCCCTAGGTTAACCCCCAGCCGTTAGATCCAAAATAAAAGATCCGGACGGCTCGAATTCAACCCAAAATATCAGTTACGCCGATCCACACGGGTCCTGACACGGCCGTGTGCCACGGGCCGTGTTACCTGGAGCTTCAGGACGATCGTCGGGCTTCATGAACACGGCTTCGAACACGGCCGTGTTCGAGGCCGTGTGCCCCACACACGGCTTGAGACACGTCCGTGTGTCTCAGGCCGTGTACTTCTCTGACTCGAGACAGCACAAAAACACCCTAAATCACTGAACATGGGTAGGCACACGGCCGTGTGCCTGGCCGTGTGCCCCTGTTCAGACCTCCAAAAGTGCCGTTTGATCGCCCCGCGATCATCTCCGAGGTTGGGGTCTTACACCTTGTCAAAAGCTCATTGGTGCCAGGACACCTGATCAACCCTTCCTGTAGTGGATTCCTACCAAGGGTGGTAGAAGAGTGGATGTACCCAGTTTTTTGGGGAACCACTATAGCTCCTTGTGTTTTCTGGTTTGCTTGTGTGTTCTCTTTGCTGTGTGCTGTGCTCTTCTTTTTATTGCTCTTTTAATTCTATAGCAAGGCACCTTACACCTATATATAAATTAAATCTTAAAGCTTTGCCAAGTTTAAAATTGTGAATTTACTTTAAATAAACTCTATTCACCCCCCCCCCCCCTCTAGAGTTGAGATAGATCTTACTCTCACTTTCAATTGGTATCAGAGGCAGGTTGGTTGCTCATACAGGCTAACACCTGAACCAAAAGATCCTTGATAAGATCAATCCTTTAAGAGGGTTATTTTCATTATATTTAATTTTATATAAAGACATGGCACAAAATAAAGATTATGCAAGCACCAGGCCTCTAGTGTGCAATCTATCCAAGTTTGCACTTTGGAAAGCAAGGATTAGACTTTACATGAACTCTATTGATGAAGACATATTTAATTCTGTTTTGACAGTGTGCCCAAGTCCACCAGCAAGCTCAAGTACAAATGCTGTTCCACCTCCTTCAGGAACAAATGCTGAAATAAAGAAGTGGAAGACTGCAGATGCCAAGGCCATGAACATCTTAGCTCATACAATGTCTGAGGAGATATTTCAGAAGGTCGCTGACTGCAACTCAGCCAAAGGAAATTGGGACAAGCTCTCTGAAATTGTCTCAGGATCTGCTGATGAAAAGAAAGACAGGAGATCCCATCTGATAAGCCAATATAAGAATTTCAAAAAGGGAGAAGCTGAATCAGTGGCTGACATGTATAATAGACTAAGTCTGATTGTCAATGAGTTAAAGACTCTGGATAAAGAAATCTCATTGACTGAGCTGAATGACAAAATCTTAATGTGCTTCCCCAGCACTTGGGATTCAAGAATCTGGCCACTCAAAGATGCCAGAAGTCTAAATGAGATCACCACTGAATCTCTCCTGGGCAAGCTCAAATCTTATGAGCTGCTCATTAAAAATAGAGAAGAAGAACAAAAGGCTACTTCTCCAGTCACAAGGAAAGAAAAGACCATAGCCTTTAAAGCTTCAGAAGAGGAGCCTGAAGATAAAGCTATAGGAAATGATGAGCTCCTAAGTATGCTGGCCAAAAGATTCTACAAGATGGCCAGAAAAGACTTCAGAAAGAGATCATACAAGGGTCATGATAAACCAAGGTATGATAAATCAAATAACAATAAAGAAATTATATGTTTTGGTTGCAGGAAACCAGGCCATATTGTGTCTGACTGTCTAGAAAATAAGAACAAGGACAATAAAGATAGAAGAGAAAGAAGAAAGGAGAAAGATTTCAGAAAGAACAGCTCAGACAAACCCTCCTCCAGCAGGAACAAACATACAAGGAAGGGATTTGTTGCTGAGACATGGAATGAAACTAAAGAGGACTCTGAAGCCTCATCCAGCTCCAGTGATGATGAGGATGATGCTGATGAAAAGGAATTCTGCATGATGGCTATCAATGCCTCTCAAACAGATTCAGAAGCAGAAGAGTCAGAATCATATTCAGAAGCTCAACTAGAAGAAGATCAGGTAATCAATTCTTTTGATTTCAGTTCTGAGGATTTTAAACATGAGTTTAAAGTACTATGCCTAGATCTGTTGGAGTCTGAGAAGGAAATCACTTCCCTCAAAAAACAACTATCTGAGTATAGCACTGTAAAATCAGAGAACCTCAAACTCTCTGAAGAGTTAGAATGCAATAGAGAGGAGATAACTTCACTAAAAAGTGAACTATCCAAGGCCAAGCAATTTGAAGAATCCCTTAATGGGAGAAGTATCAAATTAATGGACATCACAAGCACAGTGAACTCAAGATTAAATAGTACACTGGGCTTGGGTGCTTCATCTAGCCAACCCATAGTATTAACAACCCCAATCAAATTTATTTCTGATAAAGGAAAGGGTGTTGTAGAGGTAGCTAGGAAAAATTCAGATCTACCAAAGAAAAAGAAAGTTAAACAGAAAACATCGAGCAGAGGTCGACGATCGTCGAATAGAGATCGACGATCTCAGACTGAAACGTCGAACTCAGCTCAACGTTTCCTGAACTCTGAACTCCCTCATAGTCGATCTTTGAATGGAGCTCGACGATTTTTCCACAGATCATCGAACTCAGGTCGACGATCGTCGAACGCAGTTCAGAGCTTTGAAACTTCCTTCAGAGGTAAATCTCAATTCAATCCTAGAAATGCTTCATCCCAAAACTTTAACCCTTATACTGAATGGATAGTACCTCCTAGGAGATACCATCCTGAAGGTTATAAGAGTCAACCTCGGATGTCTTTTATTTCTGAATTTAAAGGTTATCAACCTAGGCCCAAGGTAAACTGGGTCAAAAATATGTAAATTCTTATCTATGCAGGTGAAAATCTATCCAACATCAAACTAATTATGGTATCTGGATAGTGGGTGCTCAAAGCACATGACAGGGAATAAGTACAACTTCACATCCTTTAAAGCCAAGCTTGGATCCAAAGTAATTTTTGGTGATTCAAACTTTGGAACTACAAAAGGATATGGTGCAGTTCAAATTGGAACAGTCACCTTCAAGAAGGTAGCCTATGTTGAAGGACTCAAACACAACCTGATAAGCATTAGTCAGCTGTGTGATGAAGGATATCAAGTGACTTTTAACAAAGAAATATGCAAGATCAAGTTAGAAGACAACACAACTGTGTTGACAGGTAATAGGAAAGGTAACATTTACTTAGTAGACTTTCATTCATCTAAGGTAGATATTTGCCTGTTTAATTCCATATCTATACCTAAAATTCTATGGCATAAAAGACTAGGACACATTAACCTTAGAACCATTGCTAGGCTATCCAAGGACAACCTTGTCAGAGGACTGCCTTCTGGCCCCTACAAGAAGGAAGGACTCTGCAAGGCTTGTCAATTAGGCAAGCAAACTAAAAGTAGTTTTAAATCAATTAACAAGAGTGATTCACCTAGGATTTTGTATCTGTTGCACATGGATCTTTTTGGACCCATTGCAGTACAAAGCTTAGGAGAGAAATCCTATACTTTAGTGGTTGTAGATGACTTCTCAAGATTCACATGGGTATTCTTTCTGAGGAAGAAGTCTGATAACTTTAAATGTTTGACAAATTTTCTCAAATGCATTCAGACTGAGTTCAACACTCATATTGCCCTGATCAGAAGTGATCATGGGACAGAGTTTGATTCTCTTCTCATGCAAGAGTTCTGTCAAAGTGAAGGGATCAGGCATACTTTCTCAGCTCCTAGAACTCCTCAACAAAATGGGGTAGCTGAAAGGAAAAATAGAACCCTTATTGAATCTGCAACTACATTGTTGGCAGATGCTCACCTACCTCTATCCTTTTGGGCTGAGGCAGTGAACACCTCCAACTATGTGTTGAATAGAAATCTGATACATAAACTGAAGGGCAAGACTCCCTATGAATTGCTCAAAGGGAAGAAACCTAAAGTAGACTATTTTAAGGTTTTTGGTTGCACTTGTTACATTCATAATAATGACAAGAAATATCTAGCAAAATTCCAAGCTAAAGCTGATGAAGAAGTGTTTCTGGGATACTCCATGATCAGTAAAGCCTATAGGGTTTATAATAAAACTACTCTAAAAATAGAAGAATCTGTCCACATTTCTTTTGATGAAGCTAACATGTCTTTCAAGGAGAAGAATACTTCTACCATAGAACATTTGCAGGTGCACTCTCTAGCTGAAGACTTGGACAGATTACAAGTTACACAAAAGTATGATAGTAGTGAAGATGAAGAAGCTGCTCACCATCAGGAAGGAAATCTTCTTGAAGAACCAGCTGTTGTTTCACAAGAGGAAACAACAACACAGGTTGGTGAACCATCAACACCCCCTATTGATCTAGTAACAACAAGAGATCATCCAATTTCTCAAGTAATTGGAGACATCTCAGCTGGTGTGCAAACTAGAAATCAGGTCAACCAGAACCTGATGCACACTTGCTTCCTCTCTCAAATTGAACCTCAAACCATTCAAGATGCAAAACAAGATCCACAATGGATCATTGCAATGCAAGAGGAGTTGCATCAATTTGAAAGAAATAAAGTTTGGGAACTAGTGCCTAAGCCAAAGGATCATCCCATTGTTGGAACCAAGTGGGTGTTCAGAAATAAGCTAGATGATCAAGGAATCATTGTAAGGAATAAGGCAAGGCTAGTTGCTCAAGGGTACTCTCAGGAAGAAGGGATAGACTATGATCAGACTTTTGCACCAGTTGCAAGATTAGAAGCCATAAGAATTTTTCTGGCTTATGCTGCTCACAAGGGATTCAAAGTCTATCAAATGGATGTCAAGAGTGTTTTTCTCAATGGGGAGATCAAAGAAGAAGTCTATGTCAGACAACCTCTAGGTTTTATCTCTCTAACCCATCCTGATTATGTTTTTAAACTACACAAAGCATTATATGGTCTCAAGCAAGCTCCTAGAGCATGCTATGAGACCCTAGCATGTTTTTTGCTGAAAAATGATTTTGTTAGGGGGAGAGTAGACCAAACTCTTTTTATTAGAACCCATAAGTCCCACACCCTACTAGTGCAGATTTATGTAGATGATATTATTTTTGGGTCTACTGATTCAAACTTGTGCAGAAGATTCTCTAATCTAATGCATTCAAAATTTGAAATAAGTAGCATGGGTGAGCTATCCTTCTTCTTAGGATTTGATAGTTTTACTTTCAAGACAGCCTAAACACCTAGAGGGGGGGTGAATAGGTTCTACTTCTGTATAAAAACTTCTAGGCAGAATTCAATTTAATGGCTAACACAATAATCACAGCAATCACAGAAAATAAAACATCACAGATTGCACAATGTTTTATAGTGGTTCCCCAAGGTCTGGGTACATCCACTTTCCCCCCTTCACCTATCTAGCAGTATGCTAGATTCGGCCAAACTTCCACTAATCTCAGATCAACCGATCCTACAACTCAGAACCCAACTGGTTCCTACAACTCAGGCACAACAGCCCTACCTCAGCCTTGCCCCAAGGCCTACAACTCAGAGAAGACCCTTCTCCTACATTCAGGCAAATAGCCCTACCACTCAGAGTTCAACACTCCTACACTCAGCCTTTATAACACAGGCTTACAACTCAGATCTGTGTAAACAGATCCTACAGAAATATAGAAAAGATTATTTAACTGTCTTGCCTAAATTGAGAGAGAAAAGGCCAAGACAATTCTTGATCAGCTGATGAAATCAACTGTATCTGAGCTTTCTTCAAAGCTTCTTGAATATGAACTTAGCTGAGTTGATTTCCAAACAGCTTCTTGAGAATCCACTGGTGGTTTCTTTCTTCTTCTTCAAATTCTGGCTTGATCTCTCTCTATCCAGCACTTTGAATGATTCTTCTGAATTCTGATTAGAACTCTTCTTTGATCTATCCTTAGATAGTCTTCTTAGATCTTCTGGAGAAGATCTTCTTAAGTGCCTAGCACTTTCTTGAAATGAATTGGATTGTAATCCTTCTCAACTTTTTTTGATTCTTATCAATGTTTTTCAAAAGTTAGTTTTTCTCCTTCTGAATCTGTCTATTTATAGACTTTCTTCATGGTAACCGGCTGATCCGGTTTCTAACCGTTTTCTGACAAGTCTGACAGCTTCAGTTAACCGGTGGCAACCCACAGCTGTCAAGTCTTCAAACAAGTCCTGTGCCTTAGTCTTGAACCACAAGTTGTCGAGACAGTCTGTCAGAAAGTGTCGAGACCATCTGTCTATCTGTGTCGACACAATTGAATTTGGTGTCGACACAGTCTTCAGTGATGTCAACTAAGTTGCCTTTGAGTCGACACAGCTTCTTCTGAAAATAACTTGGTCTTGACTCTTCAGTGTGTCGACACAAGTCCTGTGTGTCGACACAGTTGTTGTAGAATCATAACTTAGTAAGTGTCGACTTAGCCTTCAGGTGTCGACACAGTCTTCTTTTAACTCTGCTATAATGTGTCGACTCAATCACAATGTGTCGACACATTCTGCTGGTGTAGACAAACTTGAGGTCGACTATATTCTTCTGTGTCGACACATCCTGCTGGTGTCGACAAACTTGAGGTCGACTATATTCTTCTGTGTCGACACAATTTCCCAGTATTTGAGGTCGATGCTTTTCTTCTGTGTCGACACAAATTCCCAGTGTTGTGTCGACTTACTTCTTCTGTATTGACACTGCTTCCCAGTGTTGTGTTGACTAACTGCTATGTGTCGACATACTTCCTCTGTGTCGACACTTTTTCCCAGTGTAGTTGTAGACTAACTGCTATGTGTCGACACTGCTTCCCAGTGTTGTGTCGACTAATTTCTTCTATGTGTCGACACATCCTTCTCTGTGTCGACACTTGGACTTAGAATTTTTCTGCATACTTTATCAATTCTTCACCTGCACATGTCAACTCAAAACAACATCAAATACACCTTGATGTATATCATTGAGCTAAGTTGGGCTTCTTCAAATCAGGTACACATTTTCCAATGTACCCAACAATCTCCCCCTATTTGGAGAAGTCATAACCCTATAGCCAATGATATACACCATTTATACAAAGTATAAACTGATGATATATGACAAAACACAGGGATACTTAATTATAAACAAAATAAAAACATCATAGATAAAACAATCTATCATAGATTTAAACAATATTTTGTTTATTACTGGGTAATGTTTGATTACATTGTTTTACATTTAATGATCACATCACAACATTACAAAACATTATGAAGGAACTAAAACACAATCAGGATTGATCAGGCTCTTTAATGATAATCCCTTTGCCAGATTGAATTTTAGCTGTCACAGGAGCTTCTGATTCTTCAGCTATCTTCTTTCCTTTTAGATCAGCTTTCTTCTGAGCTTCTTCCTTGAGCCTTTGCCTTTCAAAATAGTGAAAAGGCTTTGGGAAGTACTTGCTTGGCTCCTTAGCATCTGGTGACAGCCTCCCCAGCTTAGCTTTCCTTCTGAATTGTACTATAGCTTCCTGTCTTGCCTCATACTTCTGCCATTCTATCTCATTGTACCACTTCCCTCTCTCATGAACTTTGTCTTGTACAGCCTTCCATGCAGTGAGTATTATGTTCCTTGAAGTAGGACTCCACTGCTCATAATCTGGCTTAAGTGCAGCCTGCTCTCTAAATCTCTTCTTTGCTAATAGAGCATCTTGCTGTTCTTTCAGGAAGGCCTCTGGCATCTCAACTTTCTCAATCACAACATTTTTCACCTCCTTTGGAGGACTATACATATCCTGCACTTGCTTATCCAGAATATCAAAATCAGAAGGGGGGTAAATAACTTGGGCAACCTCAGGTTGGTTGCCTTCAAGTAGTCCTGCTTGAATGCCTGATTCAGCCATCATATCATCATCACACAAGGGTGGACATCCCAAGGTGGCTCTTATACTATTTGTCACCCATTTAGAGTGCTCTTGGCCTGCATGAATCAATAACCTCTCCCCCTTTATGACTTCTCTGGTCATATGATCTCTAAGATCATCCTTCTGAAACCTTATCTGTCCATCTAGATAATTTATACCATCTTTGAAAAATGGTTTCAACTTGTGCAGCTTGGTTGATATGTCCTGTTGGCAGGTGGAGATAGAAGTTTGTACTGAGGCAATGGCATCTTGAAATTTCTTATTAAACTCTTCCTTTTCTTTTGTTTTATCTGCAGGCAGGCCTGGAACAATCTTTTTCAATTCCTCTATTATCTCATGATGAGATTCAGTTAAATTATCATTCATTCTTAACTGATTTTCCAAGACATAGCTTTGCTTCAAGACAACATCATCTACCTTTTTAGTAATAGCCTCCTGTTGTTGAGCTAGATGAACCACAGCATGGCCTCCCTTTTGGAAGCAATCTGTCATTTCTTTCTTATGCATGTTGACTTGAAACTAGATGGACTTTATATCCTGAGCTAAGTCAAACTGAAGTGACTTGCTATTTTCATCAACATACTTTTCCAGGGCCATTCTTTGTTCATCCAATTTCACCTGTAGATCTACCATAAACTTGTTATGATCAAAGGCAGGAGATACTTGTTGAGGTGTCATCTGTAAAGCCTGCTTATAATTCTTGCTTCTTCTCTTAAATACAACAAGTTTTCTTTTCTTGGCCATCCTGGCTTCTTCAGTTTCAGTATCAGACAAAGTATCTAGGTGAACTCTTTCTTGAAGGAGGATGAAGTGTATCTGTCCCAGTGACCTGTTGCTCAGTTTCCACATCCACTGGCTCCCCCTCAACCTGTGGCTCAACTTCAGCTTCTTGATCAATTTCCATACCTATGGACTTCTCAATTTCTTGTCCTCCTCCTACTTTATCAGTAGTAGTATCAGCATTAGGGAATAACTCCTCCAGAGTAAATTCCAGTTGAGCTGTATCTTCTGCAGCAGTTAAATCTTGAGATAAGTCTAACTGTGCTTCCTCTTGCACTTGTACTGACAACAGCTTCTCTTGTACTCGTTTAGTAATTGTAGTATCTAGAGTAGGAGTGGACAATAGCTCCCCCTGAACCTGTGCAGTAATAAGAATATGAGCAATGTATTTTATAGTAAAATACATTAGCTCCCCCTACACTTGTACCTGATCAGGAGTAGATACATTTTGAGCAGGAGAGTGAACTGGCTCCCCCTGCATCTGTGCAGGTGTTGACACTTGCTGGACTATAGTTGAGTTAGGCTGTTCTTCAACCTGTGTCCTGAGTGGGTCTTCTTGTTGTTGTTCAGTTTCTTGAGATTGAGAAGGGGATTTCACAGGGGTGTCTGGCCTGCTCTCTTCAGCCACATCCTTGGACAGCACCCTATCCCACCTAGAGAACAGTCTCATATCCATCCTTCTCATATGATTGATCTTAGTCCCTGGCAGTTGCTGCATCACTTCAGGAATCACTCCAGTGAGATATAAGCTCATGATTCTAGCCATGTTGGGCTTCTTGATTCCTTCTTTGATCTTGTCAAAGAGTACTCCTGACCAATCAGTAGGAATTGTAAAAACAATCCTGGTCATAAGGCTGAACATATAGGCAGAAATCCTATCATGTCCACCTGTCTTGCAGAGGATCACTTTCCCAACAATTTCAGACAAGAACTTCCCTTGCTGATTCATACCCTTCCTGTTGAATGCAGCTCCAATCTTCATGCTCGAGTCCAGTCCACACCATTGAAGGGCTTCCCTTGTCTTAGAACTAGGAACTTCCTCTTCATTCTCAACTACTTGTAATTGAAAGATCTTTCTTAAACTTCTTGGAGTAATCTTCACCTTAGTCCCTTGAACATTGGACTTAATCTTGAGGCCATTTGAGTGGACTGATGCAGAGATAAAGAACTCGTACACCTCCTTCTTCCAGATTTTAGTCGGTTCTGAGATTAGAAATTCTAACCCTGACTCGGAGAGGAGGGTGATAACCCCTTGAACATCTGGTGGCGCATCTGCAAAGGCCTGGCGCACCAACTCACACCCTTCATTGACGTTGTCTTCAATCCTTGGTGCCATCGATTCGTCGAGAAAGCTTGAGAGAAGAGAGAAAGATAGACTGTCGACACAGGGTTTTAGTCTCGAAAACCTTGGAAGTGTGTCGACAGAAAGAGTTTTTGACCTATTTATACCTTCTGTTGAAAGAAGTTCAAAAGGCGCCAAAAACAGACTAAATGTGTCGACACAGACGGAATGTGTCGACACAAACTTCTATTGTCTCGACATTACTTCAGCCTACTATGTGTCGACACCAATTTGTGGTTGTGTCGACACCTTGGATACATAGTAGATAGACAGAAATTCTGTGTCGACTCTAAGGATAAGTGTCGACACATATTCTGTAAGTGTCGACACCATTATCCTGGTTGAGTCGACATTACATTTCTGGTTAAGTCGACAATATAACTCTTAAGTGTCGACACATATTCTCTGTGTCGACACAATATTTCTGACTTGTCGACATTATTTCTCTGAGTCGACACATTATTACTGAATGTGTCGACACATTCTTACTTAGCCAATTTCTGTTGGTTCAACACCACTTGTAAGTGTTACTTCAATGTGTCCTTTTTTTAACACTTATTTATTTTTTTATTACTTTAACTTACTTAAATACCACTTCAATTGCATTGTTAATGATTTTGTTAATACATTAATCAATGGTTAACATACCTAATTCAATTTTGAATTTATTGAATTTGGTTTCATCTAAAGGCTTAGTAAATACATCTGCAATTTGATAATCTATTTTTACAAATTCCAATGAGATGTCTCCTTTTTCTACATGTTCTCTAAGAAAATGGTATTTGATTTCTATATGCTTAGTTCTACTATGAGAAACTGGATTATTAGCAATAGAAATAGCACTCTTAGAATCACATAAAAGGGGTGTTCTACTTACCTGAATACCATAATCCTTAAACTGATGCTGCATCCATAATAGCTGTGCACAGCAGCTTCCAGCAGCAATATACTCTGACTCAGCTGTGGAAATTGCCACACTGGTCTGCTTCTTACTACTCCATGATATTATTCTTCCTCCCAGGAATTGACAAGTACCTGTAGTACTCTTTCTATCCTCTCTACATCCTGCAAAATCTGCATCTGAATAGCCTGTTAGTTGAAAATCTCTATTCCTAGGGTACCAAAGACCTAGATTATTTGTGCCCTTAAGATATCTCAGAATCCTTTTGACTGCAGTATAATGAGATTCTTTAGGACAGGCTTGGTACCTAGCACAGACACATGTTGCATACATAATGTCTGGTCTACTAGCAGTGAGATATAGTAGAGACCCAACTATTCCTCTATACAATGATTCATCAACAGGTTTACCTGCCTCATCTTTGCATATAGGCATACTTGTTCCCATAGGAGTTCTCATGGTGGAGGATGACTCCATACCATATTTCTTAATTAATTCTTTGGTGAACTTAGACTGGGATATGGACAATCCATCATCAGTCTTACTTGGAGTCCCAAGAAGAACTTAAGTTCTCCCATACTGCTCATCTCAAACTTCCCTTGCATAAGTTTGGCAAACTTTTTACAAAGGTTGTTTTCAGTAGATCCAAAGATTATGTCATCAACATAGATCTGAACTAAGATGATCTTACCTTTGGATTCCCTAAGGAATAGAGTTTTGTCTATCTTTCCTCTTGAGAATTTATTCTCAATGAGGAAGGTAGACAGGGTTTCATACCAAGCCCTTGGAGCTTGTTTTAACCCATACAAAGCTTTCCTAAGCTTATACACAGAATCAGGTTTAAGAGGATCTACAAAACCTGATGGCTGCTCTACATATACTTCTTCTTTAAGATCACCATTCAGAAATGCTGACTTCACATCCATCTGGTATACTTTGAAGTCTTGGTAGGCTGCATAGGCAAGGAATATTCTGATTGCCTCCAGCCTTGCTACTGGAGCAAAGGTTTGATCAAAATCAATCCCTTCTTCCTGCCTGTATCCTTTTGCAACCAATCTTGCTTTATTCTTTACTATTATTCCACTTTCATCTAGCTTGTTCCTATAGATCCATTTTATGCCAATTATGTTGTGGCCTCTTGGTTTAGGAACAAGCTCCCAGACATTGCACCTTCTGAATTGATTCAGCTCCTCTTGCATAGCATCAATCCAGTGCTGGTCTTGGATAGCTTCTTCAAACTTCTTAGGTTCCATTTGAGACAAGAAACTTGAATGCAAAACTGTGCTTTGATTTCTGCTTCTAGTTTGCACTCCTTGTCTTGGATTACCAATTATCTGATCAGCAGGATGATCTCTTAGATATCTTATAGCTGGAGGAAGATTCCCTTCAGGTTGAGCATCTCCAGCTTCTTCATTCTGCTGAACCTCTTGGTTTTCATCAGCTTCCATTATCTTTTGTACTCCCCCTGGACAGCAGCCTTCATTTTCCAATGCTCCATCTTCCTTTGAAGCTTCAGCAATGGAGAGCTTGACCATTCTCTTGCTTATACCTGTTGAGTCATTTGATCTACAAGACAACTCACAATTGATTAATCTTGTTTCATCAAATACAACATGCACAGATTCTTCAACAACTTGAGTAGTTAAGTTGAAGACTCTATAGGCCTTACTATTTGTGCTGTACCCAACAAATATCCCATCCTGGGATTTGGCAGCAAACTTAGTCAAATATGACTTGTCATTGTTAAGTATATAGCACTTGCAACCAAAGATCCTAAAATAGGATAGATTTGGTTTTCTGCCTTTCACAATCTCATAGGGAGTCTTTCTGTGGCTTTTGGTGATAGAAGCCCTATTGATGACATGACAAGCAGTGTTAACTGCCTCAGCCCAGAAATATTCTGGGAGAGAGGTGTCACTCAATAGAGTTCTACCAGCTTCAATTAATGTCCTATTCTTTCTTTCAGCAATCTCATTTTGCTGAGGTGTTCTTGGTGAGGAGAACTCTTGAAAAATCCCAAAGTCCTCACATAATCTTGTCATGCTTTCAAATTGAAACTCAGTACCATGGTCACTTCTTATTTTGACCACTGTACTATTCAGTTCATTCTGAATTTGCTTTACAAAATTAAGTAATACACTTGGGGTTTCAGATTTTTGTCTCAGAAAGAACACCCATGTAAATCTAGAATAGTCATCTACAACCACAAAAGTGTAGACCTTCCTACCTAGACTATGAACTGACATAGGACCAAAAAGATCCATATGCAAGAGGTATAAGCACCTCACAGAATCCTTGTTTTCAAGGCTTTGAAAGGAGGATTTTGTCTGCTTTCCCTTTTGAGAAGCTGAGCATATCCCTTCCTTTATACACTTAATTTGAGGTCCATTCCTCACTAGCTCTTTGCTAAAGAGTTGGCCAATTGTCTTGTAGTTTAGATAAGCCAATCTCTTGTGCCACTTAACACAATGAGAAGCATTGTCATCAGCTACAAGACAGATGGGAGAAGCCTTATTCTCACATTCAAAATTAAGACAATATACATTTCTCTTCCTATACCCAGTCAACATGATCTTTTGATCACTTGACCTCTTGATATGACATCCATCTTTAACAAATGAAATGTCATATCCTAAATCACTTAGCTGGCTTATGCTTATTAGATTATGTTTCAAACCTTTTACATAAGCCACTTGAGTGATAGTAATTAGGTTAGAAGAAATGTTACCAAACCCTTTGATGACTCCTTTTTCAGATCCACCAAAGATCACTTTAGGTCCATCTTTGACAGATGAATACTCCTTCAGCAGCCCCTTTGTTCCAGTCATGTGCCTGGAACAACCACTATCCAAGTACCATATAGGGGCATGGTTACTTGGATTCACCTGCAATACAGAATTACTTACCCTTAGAACCCAAGTAAGTCTTGGGTCCTTGGTTCAGGTTAGCATTAATAAAGCTATCATAACCTCTTCTAACAGGTAGACTATTATTCTTTATAACACTTGTGTTATACCAGCAGTCTAATGCAAAATGGCCTCTCTTGCCACAGCACCAACATTCAAACTTATTATATCTAGATCTAGATACATCCTTTTCAGAAGAATTTCTGTTCATTGCTGGTGCTGTTGCAACTTCACCTACTGATTTCTTAAAACCATTGGGTTTATGACCATAGGTAGGCCTGCTTGCATTTACACCCTTGTTCTTCAGAACATTAGTCTTAATATGACCTTGAATGTCTTCATGATCATATTTGTTAGAAGGCACTTTCACCTTACTAAACTTTATGGGGACTGAAAGGTTTAGTGGCTGAACAGGAGCTTTGCCTTTCCTCTTGAATCAGCCAGCCCTGGAATTACCTTTAAATCCTAATCCAGCCTTACCCTTTTGAGTGACAAATTCATCTATCAAGGGTAAGACAGATTTTGGCTTAGAGTAACTAGCCACTAAATCCCTTTCAATTCTAAGTCTGGGCTCCAGACTCTTCACTTGATCATTAGTATAATTAATTGTGCCCATCTGAATAATAGTTATATTCTTCAGCTTGGCAATTTCATTTAATTTTTGATCAATAACTTTTTCTAACTCAGTTGTAGCAACCCTTAGTTCAGCAATTTCCTGAGCCTGAGATTTAACCAGGTTCTTGCTTTTCTTAAGGGCCTGCAATAGGTCCCCATACTTGTCTATAAATTGATAGACATCTCCTTCAGATTCAGATGCATCTACATCTGTTGATGCAGATGTAGCTGATTCTTCACTAGCTTGTACAACAAACAGATGTAATAGAAGGACATTGTACCTTATTATGACCAGATTGATTCTGGCATATGTCCTCTTCTGATCCTGCCATCAGCCCCATACACTGATGATCCTTTTGTTCATTGATGGAGTCTAGCAACTGCAGAAACTCCTCTTCTTCAGATGCAGCATATAGTCCAATATATGCTTCAGCTTCAGATTCTGACTCTGAAGTTGACTGGTCTGTTAGACTCTTATCTTTCTTTGCAACAAAGGATTTCTCCTTCTTGCGTTTCTGATAAGTCTTCTTTTTGTCTGAAGATTCCTTTCTCTTATCAGGACAGTCAGCCACTACATGTCCAGGCCTATTGCAACAATAGCAGACAATCTTTGAAGTAGTGGCTTTGCTGGGCTTTGATCTGCTCTTCTCTTTCCTTGATGACCTCTTCTTCTGATAATAGTCATCAACTTGCTGTGATGTGGAAGGCCTAGACTTCCATTGCTTCTTTTTCAAGAACCTTTGGAATTGCCTTGTGAATGCAGCAAAGTCTGCATCTGAATCACAGCTTTCTGAACCCTTATCTGAATTCTCAGAACTATCTTCTGCAACTTCCTTAGGAGGAGATGGTGATTTCCTCCTATTCTTTCTAGTGGCTTCTGCATTGAATGCCACAGCCTTTTCTCTATGCTCTCCTCTTGAATTCTTTTCCTCCTCCTTCCTCACCATAAGTTGCATTTCATAGGATAGCAACTTTCCAAACAGGGTTGGAGGAGATATCTCTGCCAATTTAGCCACTTCTCTTATGGCACAGATCTTTGTATCCCAATCCTTTGATAAGGATCTTAAGAATTTGTCATTCAGTTCATAGGTACTGAAGACTCTTCCATAGGATATTAGCTCATTCACAATTCTATAGAATTTCTTATAGCACTCAGTTATGCTATCAGATTTTCCTTGTCTAAAGCTTTCATACTCCTGATTTAGCATAGACTTCCTGTCCAGCCTTACTTCTTCAGATCCCTCCATGTAGACAATCAATGTGTCCCACATCTCCTTGGAGGTCTTGCAGTGAATCAGATTCTGAAATGTTGAATCATCTATGGCACTAACAATAATGTTCTGAGCTCTTTTATCCATGGTTGCCAAGATGATTTCATCCTTGGTCATTTCTGAATAACTCTTTGGAGTTTGGATATTTGCATCAAGAACTGATACCTTCATTGGAATGAAGGGGCCTTCCTGTACTGTGATGTAAATTCTTGGGTCAGATGCTTCCATAAACAGTCTGACTCTTTCTTTCCAGATCCCAAAGATTTCCTTCCTGCATATGGGTAATTTCGTAGACCCTAGCTCCTTATGATTCTCTCCAGAACCCATCTTCTTGAATCTTGAATCTGCCTTTCAGATCTACCTCAGACTGTTAAGTCCTTTTTGAGAAACCTCCCTCTGATACCACTTGATAGTTTTACTTTCAAGATAGCCTAAACACCTAGAGGGGGGGGTGAATAGGTTCTACTTCTGTATAAAAACTTCTAGGCAGAATTCAATTTAATGGCTAACATAATAATCACAGCAATCACAGAAAATAAAACATCACAGATTGCACAATGTTTTATAGTGGTTCCCCAAGGTCTGGGTACATCCACTTTCCCCCCTTCACCTATCTAGCAGTATGCTAGATTCGGCCAAACTTCCACTAATCTCAGATCAACAGATCCTACAACTCTGAACCCAACTAGTTTCTACAACTCAGGCACAACAGCCCTACCTCAGCCTTGCCCCAAGGCCTACAACTCAGAGAAGACCCTTCTCCTACATTCAGGCAAACAGCCCTACCACTCAGAGTTCAACACTCCTACACTCAGCCTTTATAACACAGGCTTACAACTCAGATCTGTGTAAACAGATCCTACAGAAATATAGAAAAGATTATTTAACTGTCTTGCCTAAATTGAGAGAGAAAAGGCCAAGATAATTCTTGATCAGCTGATGAAATCAACTGTATCTGAGCTTTCTTCAAAGCTTCTTGAATATGAACTTAGCTGAGTTGATTTCCAAACAGCTTCTTGAGAATCCACTGGTGGTTTCTTTCTTCTTCTTCAAATTCTGGCTTGATCTCTCTCTATCCAGCACTTTGAATGATTCTTCTGAATTCTGATTAGAACTCTTCTTTGATCTATCCTTAGATAGTCTTCTTAGATCTTCTGGAGAAGATCTTCTTAAGTGCCTAGCACTTTCTTGAAATGAATTGGATTGTAATCCTTCTCAACTTTTTTTGATTCTTATCAATGTTTTTCAAAAGTTAGTTTTTCTCCTTCTGAATCTGTCTATTTATAGACTTTCTTCATGGTAACTGGCTGATCCGGTTTCTAACCGTTTTCTGACAAGTATGACAGCTTCAGTTAACCGGTGGCAACCCACAGCTATCAAGTCTTCAAACAAGTCCTGTGCCTTAGTCTTGAACCACAAGTTGTCGAGATAGTCTGTCAGAAAGTGTCGAGACCATCTGTCTATCTGTGTCGACACAATTGACTTTGGTGTCGACACAGTCTTCAGTGATGTCGACTAAGTTGCCTTTGAGTCGACACAGCTTCTTCTGAAAATAACTTGGTCTTGACTCTTCAGTGTGTCGACACAAGTCCTGTGTGTCGACACAGTTGTTGTAGAATCATAACTTAGTAAGTGTCGACTTAGCCTTCAGGTGTCGACACAGTCTTCTTTTAACTCTGCTATAATGTGTCGACTCAATCACAATGTGTCGACACATTCTGATGGTGTAGACAAACTTGAGGTCGACTATATTCTTCTGTGTCGACACATCCTGCTGGTGTCGACAAACTTGAGGTCGACTATATTCTTCTGTGTCGACACAATTTCCCAGTATTTGAGGTCGACGCTTTTCTTCTGTGTCGACACAAATTCCCAGTGTTGTGTCGACTTACTTCTTCTGTGTCGACACTGCTTCCCAGTGTTGTGTTGACTAACTGCTATGTGTCGACATACTTCCTCTGTGTCGACACTTTTTCCCAGTGTAGTTGTAGACTAACTGCTATGTGTCGACACTGCTTCCCAGTGTTATGTCGACTAATTTCTTCTATGTGTCGACACATCCTTCTCTGTGTCGACACTTGGACTTAGAATTTTTCTGCATACTTTATCAATTCTTCACCTGCACATGTCAACTCAAAACAACATCAAATACACCTTGATGTATATCATTGAGCTAAGTTGGGCTTCTTCAAATCAGGTACACATTTTCCAATGTACCCAACAGGATTGCAAGTCAAACAATATGCTGAAGGCATATTTATTTCTCAAACCAAGTATGCAAAAGAGCTGGTTAAGAAATTTGGTATGTCTGATGCATCATGTATGAAAACACCCATGCCTACCAATGCTGTATTGGATGCTGATGAACATGGGAAACCAGTTGATCAGACAACATATAGAGCAATGATTGGCTCTTTACTGTACCTTACAGCTAGCAGGCCTGATATAATGTTTGCTACATGCATTTGTGCTAGATTCAAAGTTAGCCCTAGAGAGTCTCACTTAACTTTAGTAAAGAGGATTCTTAGGTATGTTAAAAGCTGTCCAAATCTAGGACTCTGGTTTCCAAAAGATTCAGCATTTGACTTAACTGGATTCTCAGATGCTGATTATGCTGGATGCAGAATAGACAGGAAAAGTACTAGTGGAACTTGTCAGTTCCTTGGTGACAGACTTGTCTCTTGGTTTTGTAAGAAACAAACATCTGTGTCAACTTCAACTGCTGAAGCTGAATGTATGGCTGCAGGCAGTTGTAGCTCACAAATCTTGTGGATACAAAACCAACTCCTAGACTATGGTTACAACTTAGAGAAGTCTAAAATATTTTGTGATAACACCAGTGCTATTTCCATTGCACAAAATCCAGTCCTCCATAGTAGGACAAAACACATAGAAATTAGACATCATTTTCTAAGGGATAATGTTGAGAAAAACAAAATTGAACTTGAATACATCCCAATTGATTTGCAAAGGGGAGACATTTTCACCAAGCCTTTGGATGAAAAGAAGCATAACTTCTTCCTCAATCAGTTAGGAATGCTAGATGGAGGCAGTTTAAAATAAACTCCAAGATTTTGTAAATCTAAAAACAGACCAAGACTAGGCTAAAAACTTCTATTTTTGTGTCTGTAGAATAGGTTTTCTCTCTGAACTGCACTCGACGTTTCCCCAGAAATCGTCGAACGGAGATCGATGATTTTCTAGAAATCGTCGACCGCAGATCGACGTTTCCTGAATCGTCGATCTGAGTTCAGCGCCGCCGTTAGCTCCAGGCTTCCATTCTTTCTGTTCATTGGTCGTCGAGCGGAGCTCGACGCTCGACAATATCGTTGAATGAAGTTCGACGTTATTGGAGACTCTTCAGATTCCTTCAGTAGCCCAAATCGTCGAGCTGAGTTCGAAGTTTTGTCGAACTGAGCTCAACGATTTTCTGTTTTCGCGTCGAACCCTAATATAAAATCTTTTTTCGGCCGCCGCTCGTCGTTTACGCTTTCATACTCTCTGCAACTTTCTCTCCTTCCCTCCAAATCTTCTACACTTGGTCGTGTTTGTTTCATTATTGCAGGTACATATGGCTGGATCAAGTGCTGCCATTTCAAAGATGAAATTCGATACAGGTTTTGATATTGATATGAATTCATTCGATGGAAGTGATCAGCGATTCAAGGACATTCTCAACCTCTTTCGAGAACAGCAGCTATCTCAGATCATGACCACCCGAATGAAGATTGCTTCAGAAGAGATAAAAGAATGGTGTTTTACCGCGACAGATGAGAATGAGAATTCTGTCATCGGCTCAATAAAAGGGACTCAGGTACCATTATCCCCGGCCCTTCTGACTGAAGTTTTCCTCCTTAGTTCTAGAGATGACTCCATTGATTTATCTGGAGAAGAGTATGCCTCTATGCTTGATAGAATGGGTCACACTGCTGTGAACCCTAATAAACTGTTCAAAAAGAATCTGTCTATCGAATACCAATTTCTGGTTGATGTGGTTGGCAAAGTGCTTCTGGCAAAGTACTCAGCCCATGACACTATATCAAGATATCAATTCTGCTTAATGGGAGCACTAGTTGATAAGAAGCATTTAGACTGGGGATCAATCTTTTTCAGCTTAATCAAGAAGAAACTGAACAAAAACCATGTAAGATTTGGGAGACTATTAGGGGTTTACCTGCACTCCAGGTGCCCTGAGTTGCTGACCTCTAGTGGGATGTTCATCAATGCATCCAAGAGGCTTACCTGTGCCCTATTCAGCAAATAGGACAGGCAAATCATCAACCCCATCAGGGCTACTGCAGTACCACTTGCTTCAGGCACCAGGACTACACAAGTCACTCCTCCTCAGTTATCTGCCCCAGCAGAAGAATTGACTGCCTTTTCCTCACCTCCTCTAGCTGTTTCTATCCCAGTCACCACCTCAAATCTCAGCTACTTCCCCCATTACCATTTCCTCACCAATGTCACCTCCTCCAGCCACAACCTCAGAAGAATTCCATCCTCTATTCTCTTATCCAACTTTCACCACTCCATCATTTTCTCTTATAGGTGACTCCTTTATGGATGATTCTCCTCCTTCTCCTCCTGAGCTTCCCTCAACATCCTCCTATCAACAACTTCTTCAAGAAATCCTCTCTCAACCATCCTTCACCCCATCCTTTGACTCTTCCATCTCATCCATCT
Organism: Platanthera zijinensis; assembly: GCA_039513925.1. Lineage (NCBI taxonomy): Eukaryota > Viridiplantae > Streptophyta > Magnoliopsida > Asparagales > Orchidaceae > Platanthera > Platanthera zijinensis. The sequence goes on along the minus strand of CM077088.1, from coordinate 69,812,750 downwards.
CCACCTCAATAACTTCTATCTCCACTATTCCTCCTTCAGAGACATCCATCCCTACACTTTCCTCCACCACATCCTCCATCCCATTAGTCCCAGTCACCCTCATTCCAGTACCTTCACCTCCTACCTCTGTTCAAGCCCATCTTGAGCAAGTAGAAATTTCAAACCTGACAGACAAGCTTTATGTGTTGCTAGCCCCCAGGCTAACCTCACTGCTGGAGACCTCTTTGGCTCCACTCCTGCAACATGTTCAGGAGTTGTCTACCAAGTTGTCTTCCTTCCTCTCTTCCCAGGCAATCCCTTCATCTGGGTGCCTTGATTCAATTGTCTCTGAACCAAGGCAGGGGGAGATGCCTTATGAAGCAGTGGATGTGCCTGAGACTGCTGAAGGTTCCAGTTCTGCTCCTATTCTTACAGTAGACCTTCAGAGTCTGCCCTCTATTTTTGGTACTGAATATTTCAGCTCTCTGCAAGTTCAACAATCTGAAGACCTCACTAAGGCCACTGTGCATGTCAATTACTGTGATCCCAGCCTGATTGCCCTATATGTAAATTCCTTCAAAGCTGTGGATACTGATATTTTAAGTGCTGCTGCTGCTGTTACAATAAGTCTGCTTTCAGAAGATACTGAAATGGTCTCTGTGATTGAGGATACTGCTGCTGCTAAAGAACTTACTACCTACCTAGAAGAATCTGAATCTGTTTCTGCTTCAATTGTTTCTACTCCTGTTGTCTCTGCTCCTGTTATTTCTGCTGCTACTGCTCCAGCTCTTACCCCCGATCAAATCAAGCAACAAGAAAAGTATATAAAAAGCATTGATGACTTGTATGATAGACCACAAAGTTCAGATAGTGATCAGTTTCAAACTGAATCTGATGATTCTTCTAATACTATTGCCAAGAAAAGGAAGGCCAGAAGCAAGGCTATAATGAAGTTCCCCCAGCTCAAGCTAAAGATTCAAATGACATTCCATACTATATTCTGCATACCTGTCCTATCTCTGAGCCCTGGATGCAGTACTCCAAGAATCAAATAAAAGCTATGAAGAAGAGAAGGAAGTTAGACAGATATGAAAAGGGATCTTCTCAATTTCAGCCTCCTCCTCCTCCTCCTCCAGATTCTGGGTCAGGCTCAGCTTCTCAAGCCCCAGCTTCCAAACAAAGTTCCTCCCAGTCTTCTTAGAGATACCTTTCTAGGGGGCAATACCAAAGGGGCTATCAGTCCAGAAGGGGTCAGTATAGAGGAAACCAAAGAGAGCATAGATTTCAAGCTAGGGAAGGACAAAGGTTCACAGACTCTACTCAAGGTCCATTCCCTTACAAGCTCAGAGAAAAAGTTGAGACGAGAACTCCTACTGCTTCAGAAACTGTTAACAGATATGAGCCTGCAGTGCCATTTGAAGACCCAGAGAACAATCCATTATCATGGACTGCAAGGATGAAAGAATTGGCTGCACTAGATCAATTGAAGAAAGCAAGAGAGCAAGGAAAAGATACCTCCAATATTACTACTCTGTCAGAACAAAGAAAAGCTGAATTGGAAAGATACTCTTCAAGTAAATTCTTTGACCCAGTGGACTACCTGAAGCTGCATCCTGAGGCTGTGGTTCCAAGGCCAAAAGCTCAAACCTCCTTAGGTGCAGATGATGACAGAAGGTCAAAGAAGGAAGCCCTTAATCCTAACAGAGAAATCATATTTAAGAAAGGAAATGAAAAGAAGTAACATGTGTAAGCAGACAGTATAATCTCTCTGAACTCTTGCTGAAATTCCTCTTGATTGCTGCTATGATTTCTTGCTCTGTTATTTTGTTTGTTGCTCTTATATATGTTGTTGTATCTTTTATTTCTGAAATATGTAAATAGTAATCCTAACCCAAATAGGGGGAGATTGTTGGAATACCCTATTACTAATTTGGGTAAGGATCACTATGTTTTTCTTAGGAAACTAGGTTGACCTAGATGTCTAGTTGAAAAGGTCAACATTAGAATGTGTCTAGGGCTTAGAACTTAGGTTTGAAGCTGCCCCCAGGACCATTCCAAGATTTCAGAGATAGAGCCAAGTCTAAGACCTTTTTCGTCGAGCTCAGGTCGACGAAATGTCGAACTCCATTCGACGCTCTCTGAGCTCCACTAAGTTAAGTCGTCGAGCTCCGTTCGACGATCTTCGAGCTCAGATCGACGATCTGCCTTCAGTCAGTTTGCTTAGTCGTCGAACTCAATTCGACGATCTTCGAGCTCAGGTCGACGATCCTTCTTCACTTATTCTCCAGGTCGCTGAGCTCAGTTCGACGATCTTCGAGCTCAGTTCGACGTTTTTTGGCTGATGATCATTTCCAGTCTCTGAGCTCAGGTCGACGATCGTAGATCTCAGATCGACGTTTTTCCTGAGAGATCGACGATCTTAAGGATTCAAATTCAGTCAGACTTTGGAATGTGTTCCAAATTATCTCAGCATTTATGTCAAGAGATCTGCCAGCCGTTTTCATTTACTCTAGAGCAAGTTTCAAGGAATTATTCAGAAAATGTTTTACTGGACTTTCCTCTAGAAGACAAAATCTTTTATGGAAGGCATTTAATGTCTGGTTAACGCCTATCTTGGACATAGAATCTCCAGAGAATTAAAAATCTTCTTCTCTTCTTTTCTAAAAGAAACAAGACACACAGAGATACAGACTGATACAGATAAGAAAGAAAAAGAAGAAGTGATTCACAGGATTCTCTGATCAACACAAGAAAACTCAAGTGATCAATCCTGGAGAATTAGCTGAATAATTTTGTGTACTCAAAAAGTGATCACAGCTTCATCCCAAGGACTCCAGACAACTCATCTTTTAGCCTCTACTGAAACCATCTTATGCTGGAGATCTGAAGCTTCTCAAGACCTATCAACCTGAAGCAAAGCTTCCACTCCTGAACTAGTCAACATCTCAGGGGGAGCTTTGACAATACAAATCCACTAGTGCTTCTCTCTTTGATTGAGACAGAGAAGACACCTTCACTCTCTTTCTTTTTCTTTTCCTTTCACTCTGTAAAAGGGTTTTCAAAACTCCCTTCAAAAGTTCTGAGTCTGGTTCTGAGAGCCTTGTCAAAACTCAGTGGTGGCAAGACACCTTATCAAAAAATCTAGTTTGGTTTTTGAGCACCTTGTCAAAAGCTCATTGGTGCCAGGACACCTGATCAACCCTTCCTGTAGTGGATTCCTACCAAGGGTGGTAGAAGAGTGGATGTACCCAGGTTTTTGGGGAACCACTATAGCTCCTTGTGTTTTCTGGTTTGCTTGTGTGTTCTCTTTGCTGTGTGTTGTGCTCTTCTTTTTATTGCTCTTTTAATTCTATAGCAAGACACCTTATACCTATATATAAATTAAATCTTAAAGCTTTGCCAAGTTTAAAATTGTGAATTTACTTTAAATAAACTCTATTCACCCCCCTCTAGAGTTGAGATAGATCTTACTCTCACTTTCACAGCCTATTAGAGAGACAGTTCAGGATGTAATCACGACAGAAGTTTTCATTGTTGATCCAATGATCCTTGTCTTCTCCTCCTTTAAAGGATTTGAAGTCGGTCTGCACAGTATAGAAGATATTCAAGAACTTCATGCTGAATTGCGTGTTCCTCTTCCAAGCACTGAACTCAGCGTTGGAGAATTTCTCCAACTTGATCATCGGCACATGAGAATTCCCTTTTGATATTGTGTCTCTTTCTAAATTTCTAAGTTTCACTAGGAAACTAAAGCACACGTAGAAAAATAGAAAGAGGTCACCTGAGCCGCGGAGACAAAGAAAACTTCGGATCCAATCCAGAAATTATTTTGCTCCTCCTCTTTGGCTGAGCACACCCGCCAGAGACTAGGTCTCGATCATCAAACTTCCACAACAAAACTCAGTGCAAGTAAGAGAAATTTAGGAAATCTTTGCAAGACGACCCTCTTCCTCCTTAAGATTCTAGGAAAAAACTCCAGCAAATCTGAAAATTAGATCAATATAATCACTACAATGGTGATCTATTGATTACTCTTATTGTTTCAGCTAATCCCGAGATGAACATTATATCTCTGAATAGAAAATGCCAAGGTTGGCAATGGAAATCCGGTGAAAAGCAGCGGATCAAGATCAACACACAGATCCGGGCGAGGAGCAGCGGGAAACACCGGGACGAAAACTGGAAGTAGCAGATTGATCTTCCTCCTTCACGATCTGAGCAGCGATTAGTGAAAATCCCGAGTGGTGCAACAACTTCTCTTCCCGATCTGAATGACGCCACATGATTTCGCACCGGAGCGGTCGTGCTTCTTCCACGATCGGCGAGCGGCGATGGAAGTTTTCCTATTTCCCAATCTGGACGAGCGGCGGGATGAGGCGGCCGAGCCGAGCAACCCCCGATAGCAATAACAGAGGTTGTCTTCCTCTTTTTTGGCGCAAGAAAAACCCGATCGATTAAGACACAAGAGTGGCGGAACCAAAATCGCGAAAACCCGAGAGAGACGGTTGCGGGAGCGGGGGCTAGGGCAAAACGATACGAAACTTCGAGAATGATAGAGTGTGCTCGAAGCATCCGCGTGACCGTCTAGTTTGGAACGATCTACTCGTTGCCCCAAGCTTGGGTATTTATAGGCAAACCATAAATACCCGATTTTGGGTTGTTGGATTTATATCGGATCCTAACCGCAACTCATTAAGCACCTGTCACACCTAATTCAATATACCTCAACATATGCTTTATGGTTCTGAGTGTTGGACAGTGAATTGTGTACATGAGCAAAAGATAGGAGTTGTGGAGATGAGAATGCTTAGGTGGATGTGTTGACACACAAGATTGGATAAAATTAGGAATGAAAGTATCAGGGATTAAGACAGGAATAACACCAATTTCTGAGAATATGCGAGAAACTCGTCTAAGATGGTTAGGACATGTACAAAGGAGACCATTAGAGACACATGTTAGTCGTTGTGAGAGTCTAGTCACTAGGCATGTTAGATGAGGGAGGGGTAGACCAATAAAGACTTTGAATGAAACTATGAAGAAAGACATGATGTACTTAGGCATTAGTGAGATTATGACAAGATATGACACAATGACGACAAAGGATCCATATATCCGACCCCACTATAGTAGGATAAAGGCTTGAGTGTTGTTATGTTTGATGTTTATCTGTTACTTTTAAGTATTAATATGATATTTTGTTCATAAAAATATTTTTTTTTTCATTTTGAACTGGCCTATATATAATCATTATGTTTGTTGACAACAAAATTCTATTTGCATCAATTTGTATATAATAATTATTTAGTTATAGTAAAAAAAAGGTACGTATATAACATCACCCTTATAATATGATTAGTCTAACATCCAATAATGTAAAATTAATTATTAAATTGATCCACAGGGATCAATGCAATTTAACAATGTGAATAATACTTATAAATATTTTGAATAGGAATGCACAAATATACAAATATCCAAAACTTGGGACAAATACATCATTATTAAAATTAAAAAAAAAAGTAACTTGTAAAAGTTGTAATACTTCAATTTCTCATATTTATTGAGCTAAGTACGAATTGTTCTTATGTTAGAAATATATAATAGTATATTACATATATGTTTATTATATGCTAATATATAAATAATAAATAATTATATAATTTAATCTTATAAATAGCGGGCCATGAAACTAATATTAAGTAAAGGTTTCTTCTCCCCCTTCCTTTCTTATACTGTAAGACCTTCGGTTTCCTCCATTAATGGACACCTTCTTCATCAGCCATGGATCCCCAAGGCTTTTGATCAATGATAAGCCAGCGAGGTACTTCCTGGAATCTTGGAAGGAAAAGCCCTTCCACGTGGCACCTAAAGCAATTTTGGTAATTTCTGCCCACTGGGAGACCACCGAGCCTGCTGTGAGCATGATCAAAGGCACCAACGACACCATTTATGACTTCACTAACTTCCCCAAGCATTTGTACGAGGTTGTTCCTCTATTAATTCTTCTTTTTTATTTAGTTTTTTTTAATTTTCATAAAATAAGTATTTATTAGGGCTGATATCGAGTTGAGTTCGAGAGATTTTGGCTCGGCTCGAAATCAAAATTTTTGACTTGAACTCGGCTCGAAATCGAAATTAATTTCGAGTCAAGAAGGCTCGAGTCATAATGGCTCAATGTCGAGTTAGCTCCAAATCGAATCGAGTCGGCTCAAAAAAATTAGGCAATATATAAATTTAGCAATTGAAACACTTAAAGGAGTTAAAGCCTTAATTCTTTTTATTTAGGTTTAAAATTAATTTTTTTTAATTTTAAACGAATATATAAATAAATACATTTTTTTAAAGTAATTCGAGCTGATTCGAATCATATTTCGAGTGATTCAGGGCTGACTCGAAATCAGATTCGAGTCAAGTTGAGTCGAATAAGTTTAACCGATTACGATTCGACTCAATATTCAAGCGACTTTTGAATAATACGCTCAACTCTAATATTTACTACATGCCATGATTTCCCAAGAGGATTTTAAGTGACACAAATATCAATTCCAAAAAAATATTTTTTTTTTTACTTTAAATTGTCCATCTTTTCAACTTTGATTGTTCATCTAGTAATTTAACATTTATAAACAAGGTCTTGAGAATTAACGATGAATCATAGAAAATGTTGAATATTTCGTAGTATGTTTGCACGTGTCGAACCGACTCGATAGTGACCCGTGAGATTCATATATATCTACCTAGGGCAAGACTGAACATTGAAGTTACTATAAATACTCATTTCCAAATTATAATGAAGTATTCGTAAAATACTATGAGCAAGAGCCTATACAAAAAATACATTATACCTTCAACCAGTCATCTCAGAAGTCATTCAGGACTTCCTTGCCCTCCTTTTCTTTCCTCTCCCTTTATTTATTCTAAACACTTAAGAACCCAATCTTCTTCCTCTTCAACTAAACATATCTTCTTCCCGTCCTGTGTAAAAATTTGTGATAAACGGAAAACGGGATACCAGGCGCATGAACACACATCCGAGCCCAAGTAACAAAATGCAACCAGAAAGAAGGGAATCTTGTACTATCATAAAATCTTTACAAGGCAGGGCATACATGACGAGACATGATTGTCAATGTACTCGATGGGAGCAAAAAAAATACAAGGCAAAAACAAACCGCGCGGACTCAGGGAGTAACCGTCGGCTCTGCGGCTAACCGCTACAGAGTCCGCTGAACCTGTCAAGCCGCTAAACCGCAACTTAGCCGCGCGGACTCCCTATTATTCCAAAGCTAAAATGAACTTTGTCTCCTGAACTGCAAGCCGCCTGACCGCGAGGTCGCCTAGCCGCCAGATCACGCGGACTGCTGCTGCCACCGAACAGAACAAGCCTCTAGAGGCAGACAGCTTATTGAATCGGGAAACAAGTTGTAGAAGACAAGACCGCCTGGTCGCAAGCCGCAACATGCTGCAAACCGCTGGTTGCAACCCAAGAATCCACACTGACCCTGACCGATGTCAGAACCTAGTCCCTAGCTCCTCAGTTCAATACGCACAACCTGCACAACACAACCCGGTCAAACTCTTCAAACCGTGCAGATAGAAAAACCTAACCATAGTAACTTCCCGCGAGTTCACTTACTGTTCACTCAGTATCCTATATTGTGACAGGGGGGTCCTATTTATAGCCGCGGAGAGGAGTTTGATCACCACCCTAGTTGATAGGATAACTGCCCTATCCCGCGGCGAATGCCAAGTTTATCCGCAAAGCTGGGGATATACAACCAGGCCATAATAACTAGGCTAGACATCCAGACCGCCAAGGTTTCACCACCAAAGCCAGAATCTGCGGAAATCGAACAGTCCGCACTCCAGCGGTCAGCACCAGACTGCAAGTTCCTGCGAACACAATCTCTAATCCGCATATCCCGAGCCCGCAGCTAAAGCACAACGCTATCTGCCGAACTCAGCGGACACAGAAAATAGTCCGTGCAGACCGCGCAACCTCCTTGATAGATCCAACCAGGACTTTGTCAAATCCAAACCAAGTCCACACCAACAGACATCCCTGGTGCGAATACAGCACCAGCGGATACAAGAAAAAGTTCGTACACAGCCGACGAACTCCAGAGCAAGACCACAAACCGGCAACTGAGCGGATAACCATCTTATCTGCCTGGCTTCCTCAGGGAACAGACCTCCAGCCATATCTAAGATGATCTGCCAGACCGCCACCTTTTGTCTGCACAGGCCGCGCTGACAGACCGCCCAGGCCGCTCACTTTCACTTCAAAAACTTCAACACTCCCCCATTAAGTGAGAAGTGGAGACCATCCCTAGCAATCCTCGTAACCGAGTAAATGACCCCTTCGACAACGGCTTCGTGAAGATGTCCGCGATGTTGTCCTCGCTCCGCACATGTCCAACCACAAGAGACCCCTCCAACACCTTCTCCCGAATGAAATGGTGCTCAATCTCAATGTGCTTGGTTCGCGCGTGACAAATTGGATTATTAACCAGTTTAAGGGCACTCTCATTGTCACCGCGTAACAAAGCAGGGCCGCGCACTTTTTCATGAACGTCCTCTACTAGCCTCCTAAGCTAGATGGCTTCCCGAGCAGCCAAGGCCGAAGTCTTGTACTCTGCTTCCGTAGTAGAGACGGACATCGAATCCTACTTCTAACTGCACTAATAAATTCCTCTTGATCAACATGTGAAGACGTAACCGAATGTTGACTTCTGATCATCTGAATCTCCCCCATAATCAGCATCTGTATAGCCGTGCAAGTTAAAGCCCGTTTCTCTCCCATAAAGGATACCCATATCAGAAGTGGACTTCATATACTTCAAAATGCTCCTTGCCACCATCAGATGAGGCTTCCGAGGTTCCACCATATACCGACTTACTCGACCTACCGCATATGCAATGTTTGGCCTCGTAATCGTCAAATGGATAAGGCTCCCCACTAGAGCACGGAACACTAGAGGATCTAGAAGTATCCTCCCCTCGTCTCGTCGAAGCTTGATGCCAACATCAAGAGCAGTAGAGCTACTCTTCCCTTCCCGTATGCCAAATTATTGAACGATATGATCTACATAGCCCCTCTAGGAAACAAGTATGACATTCTCTTTCCTCTCCACCTCGAGTCTAAGAAAGTAGTGGAGCTCACCCAAGTCCTTCACCTCGAACCGAATAACTAGCTTTGTCCTGAGCCTAGCCACCTCCTCCTTGGAGTTACCCATGACGATCATGTCGTCCACATACAGCAGTACCAAGACCTGAAGCTACACCTTCTTCTTGATGAACATGCTCGAATCTGAATCCGAGGAAAAATAACTGCAAAATTGGAGGTATTCTGCGATCTTACCATACCATGCCCGCGGAGCCTGCTTCAAGCCGTAAAGGGCCTTCCTGAGCTTGCAAACGTATCCTAGATGATCTTCAGACACGTATCCAGGCGGCTAAACCATGAAGGTGTCTTTATCAATCTCCTCGTAAAGAAAGGAAATCTTTACGTCCAGCTGCCACATCTTCCAACCCTGGCAAGCCGCCAAGGCCATCACTATCCGAACTGAAGTCATCTTTGCCACATGACTAAATGTCTCTTCATAATCTTCTCCGTACTGCTGAGAAAAACCGCGAGCTATAATATGAGCCTTGTACCGCTCGATGCTCCCATCCGCCTTCTTCTTCAGCTTATAGACTCACTTGCATGTCATCGGAGTAACGCCATCGACCTTGGGCACAAGGTCCCACGTCACATTCTTCCTGAGGGCAGCCATCTCCTCATCCACAACGTCTTCTGACTCCTTGAATCCAATAATATCATCAAAGCTAGAAGGCTCCTGCTCGTACAAAGGGTCTGTGAAGAAACGAGAGACCAAGATCACCGCGTTTCCTTCACTATAATGAGTCGGTGGTTTAATGGTCCTCTTCGATCTCCGAAGAGTTTGACCCTTACTAACCACCTCTGCTTCTTCTTCTGAATCAGCTCTGTTCCCAGGAAACCTTGGAGCATCGCTCCCCCTGCTTCCTAAACTAGAAGCCTTCGCCCAAGAGATAGAAACACCTAGATCTCCTGGTGATATAGGCAGATCAACCAGAAGATCCTTAGCAACCTCCTACCCCCCACCATCTGACTTGCTCTCCTACAACTCCATAGAGGAGCCACCTCCATATGACGTAAAGTCATCGAAGACCACTGTTGGGTCCATTGATCCCAATGTCCCAGATTTGTAAGAAGTCAAACAAGTCAATGGTATACACATAATTGTATTTGATGTATGTTTAAGCTTATGCATGTAGGTTAGTCTATGTCATATTGATTGTACATGTGGTCCAAGTGACATTGACAGGCGGACTCAAAGAAGCTGACTGGAAAGGCAGGAAATTATCTAAGTCCACAAGCGTTGAGTGAAGCAAGCTCACTCAACGCCAGTTGAACAAAAAGCCAGTGATAGGGAAAAAAATATTTAAGTCCATAGGCGTTGAGTGAAGACAATTCACTCAATACCATACAGCTAATAGCGCTGAGTGAAGTTAGGACAGTCAAATCTTTAAGTGTTGGCAAGGCAGAAAAGTGGCTAAGTCCACAGGCGTTGAGGGAAGTCAACTCACTCAACACCATATAGCCAAAAGCATTGAGTCATGCTATTTCTATCAAAGCCATAGAATAAAGAGTCAAAAAATTGGTTTAAGTCCAGAAGCGTTGAGTGAAGCTTGATCACTCAACGCCATGTTAGTTCTATCAAAGTTAAAGCAAATCTGTCACAAAAAATTGGTTAAGTCCAGAAGCATTGAATGAAGCTTTATCACTCAACGTCATGCTGATTTAGTCAAAGCTAAAGCAAATCTTTCACAAAAAATCGGTTAAGTCTAGAAGCGTTGAGTGAAGCTTGATCACTCAACGTCATGCTGATTCAGTCAAAGATGTGGAATAAAGACAGGAAAATCTGTCTAAGTATAAAATCGTTGAGTGAAGCCAGTTCACTCAACGCTAGATGACAGATAGCGTTGAGTCATGCTGCTTTTGTCAACGCCTAAGGAGAAACAAGAAATTGACTAAGTCTAGAATCATTGAGTGAAGCCAGTTCACTCAATGCCTAGTCAAATGTTGAGGCTGAAGGAGAAAAGCGTTGAGTGTAGTTAACACACTCAATGCCTTCATGTAGAGCATAATTTTTCTAAGTCCAGAATCGTTGAGTGAAGACAGTTCACTCAACGCTCTCAACGCCATAGTTGCAGAAAGAGCTAAAAATTATTCTAAGGAAAAAGGCGTTGAGTGAAGCTTATACACTCAACGCTCTCAACGCCTGGGTAGTTGTCTGAAATTTTCTAAGTCCAGAATGGCTGACGTCAGCAAAGTCAACAAAAGTCAACAAAATTCAAAATGATTAAGGAAGAGTTGTAACTCATCACTAACGTCGTCGTCAGTCTCATTCTGTAAATCTAAGGATATAATCAACCGTTTTAGCAATGACACGTGTCAATCATCTCGCTGGATGACATGATTATAAATAGAAGATGAAATCTGGATCGAAATATGTTTCTAAGTGATCAATTCATTTCGAGAAAGAGGAGCGTGACTTCGTATTCTTCTCCCGCCATTATTGCAGAGACAAAAGCTTCAATTCAACAAATCAGAAGGGTCTCTGAGTTAGTTTCTACGATCGACATCTGCAACAGCAGGATCAGAGGATTTCTCTGAGGAAGAATAATCAGTCCAGGAAGGCCCTAGCTGAAGTTGCTTCAAGATCCAATCTGAGCCAAATCTGAAGATCAACCTCTAGATCATTGAAGAAGTTTACTATCCTAGATTTTCTCAGGACAGAAGGAGAGGCAGAACAATCTAATTTCTGCAAATTCAGGTTAGCTGATTGAAGTCCATCATTCTTGATCTTCCCCCTTTCATCAGCAAGATCCTGAGATTACTTCCAGCACAAGCAACAGATTATTGAAGAACGTCAACCTTGTTATAGTGAAGAAGATAGGGCTGAGATTCACTCAGCTCAGGAAGAAATTGACTCATAGATTATTTTCTGTTGAGTCAAATCAATATTTCTAATCAAAATTCTGTAGGATTTGTTCAAGATCTGTATTATAAGCCTAGTTTATAAAGACTGAGAGTTAGATCTAGGTGAGATTTGTATTGTAAGGCTAAGTTATAAAGACTGAGTGTAGGATCTGGTATATATCTGATTGGTAGGATCCAATTTTGGATCTGTGTGTGGTAGGGCTATTTTTCTCATCCTGTGTTATTGGGCATTTGTGTCTGTGGTAGGTGATCAGGTGATTACTGAGTGGGTGGGCTGAGAGCCTGTGTTGTAAGTCTCAGTGGAGACTGAGTGATCCTGTGAGATCGTGTTGTAATCTCTGAGGATCCATGTTATTGGAGAAGTGCCTTGTCTAATATTTTGTTAGAAAGGCGGGAGGGATAATGGATGTACCCATACTCTGGGAAACCACTATAAAGTTACTAGGTCATCTGGGTGATATTCTTGAAAGCATCAATAATCATATCATAACACACAACATAATCTGATAAAGCTTAAAAGTAACTAAAAAGCTCAAGAAACCCATTCACCTCCCTCTAGGTGATTAGTTACCCTTGTATTCAAAGACTTTTAAGTGGTATCAGAGGGAGGTTAATCAAGAAAGGCTTAACAATCTGAGTAGATCTCAAAAGGTAGCAGAGAAAAGATAAGAATAGGTTCAGGAGAGAATCACAAGGAACTAGGTTCTATGAAGCATCCTCTATGCAGGAAAGAAAATTTTGGAATCTAGAAAGAAAGGGTTAGATTATTTATGGAAGCATCAGACCCTATGATTTATGTTATAGTACTAGAAGGACCATTAATTATCCTGAAGGTGTCAGTTCTTGATGCAAATATCAAGACTCCTAAGAGTTATGCAAAAATGACTAAAGATGAAATCATCTTGGCTGTAATTGATAAAAGAGCACATAACATTATAGTTAGTGTCATAGATGACTCTACTTTTCAAAATATGGTGCACTACAAGACCTTAAAGGAAATATCGGACACTCTGGTGATATATATGGAAGGTACTGAGGAAGTTAGAGATGATATGAAGTCTATGCTCAATCAAGAGTATGAGGCTTTCACGCAGATCAAGGAGGAGACAATAACTAGATTATATGAAAGGTTTTGTAGAACTATAAGTTAACTAAGGACCTATGGTCAGGTCTTTAATAACTATGAGCTAAATGATAAGTTTCTTAGGTCTCTTACTAGAGACTGGGACACTAAGATATGTGTTATTAAAGAAGTGGCAAAGCTGGTAGATACTCCACCATCCACTTTGTCTGGGAAGTTATTGTCTTATGAAATGCAGCTGACTGCAAGGAAGGAGGAAGAGAAATCAAGCAAATCTCAGGCTAGAGAAAACATTGTGGCCTTCAAGGCGGATAGCTACAAGAGGAGCAAAGAGAAGAATCCTTCTCCCCCAAGAAGGCCCACTGAGTCAGATAGTTCAGAACAAGGTACATCAGACTGCAATATGTCTGATGAGGAATTTGCTGCCTTTTCAAGGCAGTTTCTGAAGCTGATGAAGAAGAATGGGTGGAGGAGCAGACCTTCTTTGTCCTTTCAACATAAGGAGGACTACTATAGAACCAAGAAGAGACCTTCCAAGGAAGGCAGGTATGACTCAAAACACACTAAACAAATTTCTAATAAGATTATCTGTTTTTGCTGCAGCAAGCCAGGACATGTTGTGGCTGAATGTCCTGTGAAGAAGGAGGCTGATGAGAAAAATCATCATCATAAGAAGGGCAAGAAGGAGAGAACTTTCATTGCTAAGAAGGAGAAAAGCTGGACTGATTCATCCTCTTCTGAGTCAGATGAAGATGAGGAATCCTACATTGGGCTGATGGCAAGATCTGATGAAGAATCCTGTCAGGATCAACTTGGTCCATCTAAGGTTCACTCTCCATTCAGCTCTTCATCTAAGTCAAGCTATAAGACTGGTCCAGGTTTAGAAGCATCTTCATCTAAAGATGAATATGATTCTAAATCTGAGGATGAAATCAGTCAACTGTTGATAAATATGGTGAACTTCTAGAAGCATTCAAGAGGAGTAAGCTGCTGTCTAAAAAGAAGGCTCAAGAGATTGCATCTCAACAACTTGCTACTTCCCAGAACTCTGAGAGAGCTATCATGCTGGAATAGAAAATTAGGGAAGTTAGTTAGTTGAAGACTATTACTCTTATACAGATAGGCACCATAAAGCATAAGAATATCCTTATTAAGGATCAAGAAGAAAATTTCCAAAGGGAGAAGAGAAATATGGCAGGTTTTTCTAAGCCCAATTTAGTGTTGCTCATTATTGACTCCTTCACCTCTCAGAGAAATAAGAGAGGAGTTGGATTCAAGAGAAACACCAAAGTTGATACCACTTGAAAGATAAATCTATGGGTAGTAAATCACCTAGAGGAGGGGGGGGTGAATAAGTGTCTTTTAAATTTCATTGTTACTTGGATTAACTGTTCAACAGACTCTTAAACATAAACATTCACAAGTACACAGCACAAGCAATCCATAGAGTACACAGAAATTTTATAGTGGTTCCCCTATCTAGGGCACATCCACTTTCCCCCTTCTTTCTCACTAGCAATGTGTTAGATAAGGTTATATCTCCTCCTCTTCAACTCAGATCAAAAGATCTTACAAGCTCAATTTCTATTAAGAAACCTACAACTGAGACCCACTGGTCCTACCTCAGAGATCCACCCAATCTCCTACCTCAGAGATCCACCCAATATCCTATCTTAGGTCCCTCAAGAACCCTACCTCAGCCTTTATAACACAGGTTTATACCTCAGTGATCCCACACAAATCACCTACCTCAGGTCCCTCAAGAACCCTACCACAACCTTTATAAATCAAGCTTATAACTCAGAGATTAAATCACCTACCCACTCAGATCTCAAAGAGATCTTACAAAATTAGGAGGTAAATAATTTCAAAAAACAACAATTCTGTGATCTGACTTATCTGAGAATTCAGATTCTTCAATTCAGCAGCAAAGAATTAATTCTTGATGAACAGACTGCCTGAAAAGGTACTTCTCTGGATCTGTAATCTTCTTGATGATGATCGACTTGATTTACTTGAAGAACTTGTAGAACAAATCCACCTTAATCCTCTAAACAACTTGTTGAAAAGATCAAAAGATTTTCTTTAAGACCTTCATCTTCCTTCTTCTTCTTGGGGTTGTCGTCCTCCCCTGACTTGGAAGAAATTAGAATGAGAGAATTGATTTGTTGAATTGTTGATTGTTGTTAAGACGACCCCTCTATATATAGCCTTCACGAATTGCTGGCTTCTAATTGATGATATCATCATGTGACATCATACATCAAATTTTCCTTCAAACTGATTCTGATGAGATATCACGTTACTGTAGCTGATGTGATATTTCTGACTTGACTTGACACTTCTGTGTTGACTCTGTACATCTTCAGAATCATAAGTGTCGAGATGTCCAAAGTGTCTCGACACTATATTACTTAAGTGTTCTTAGAAGGTGTCGAGACATCTTAGTAGTTTCGACACAATATTACTTAGTAGAATTTTCAGTCTGAACTTGAAGGTGTCGAGACAGTTGACTTGTCTCGACACAACTGTCGACTGCATTGACATCTTTAAATCCGCACTGTGTTGAGATAGTTGAATTATCTCGACACTACTGTCTGTCGGGTGTCGACACATATTTTAATTCTTCACTATATCAAGACAGTTGAATTGTCTCGACACTATTATCTGTCGGATGTCGACACTTTAAGTCTGCACTTCAGTTCTACATTGTGTCGAGACAATTGTATTGTCTCAACACTACTATCTTAAAGTGTCGAGATATCAGACTTGTCTCGACACATCTGTCTTGATCTTCAAAGTGTCGAGATAACTGACTTGTCTCGACACAACTCCTACAAAGGTGTCGATATAGTTGGAGTGTGTTGATACTTTTGTACTTAGCCATTTCTCTGCACTGCAAATTGCTAGGCGTTGACTGTTCTGACTTCACTCAGCACTTTTAGCTGTATGGCATTGAGTGAACTTGCTTCACTCGACGCTTTTGGACTTAGGCAATTTTTTTCCTTTCCAGTCAGCTTCTTTGAGTCCACCTGTCAATATAACTTGGACCACCTGTCCAATCAATATGACATAGACAACCGACATGCATGAACTGAAACATACATTAAATACATACATGTGTATATCATTGAGTTAAAAGGGCTTCTTCAAATCAAGTACATTATGTCCAATGTACCCAATAATCTCCTCCTATTTGGAGATGTCATAACCCTAATTCAATGATATACACCACAATACAAAAATATGATAATTTAGATGTATATAAAAAGTACTGAACAAAATTATAAAGTGAACAACAATGATAACACAGATATAATAAAGTGCAACCAAACTTTTTCATTACAATATGTTAAAAGATTACACCTTTCAATTTTTTTACAATGTTCTGTGAGAGTAGCGAACAGGTGATTAAAAACACTCCAGAAATTGGAATAATTGAAAGTTTTATTATCCAAAAAGTTATATTTTACAAAGGTATGCCCTCCCTTTTATAGAATGGAGGAAAGAAGAGAGAATACATATACACAATGTGGGACTAAAAAAGCAAAATACAGAGCTGGGTGGCTAGAACAAAGAGACCGATCAAGGCCGACAAGGCCGCGCGGTTAGACAACACTAACCGCTCGGCAACACCAGATACAGAGGAGAACATGTTGCAGTAGTAGAACGCAAGACCGCAAGGATACCAACAACAACAGTCTGGACATCAATCCGTTGGAGATAAGCTGCCTGACCGCGAGGTTAACAACCCGCTGATTATTAACTGCCAGTCCGCCCAGTCATACTTTAACACTCCCCCTCAAGCTGGAGCATAGATATCAATCATGCCTAGCTTGTCACAAATGTGGAATAAGGAAGTAGAAACCGGCTTTGTGAAGATATTCCTCAATTCTTTGTCGGAGGTGACGAACGGAGTACAAATCTGTTTCTTCAGGACCTCTTCCCGAATGAAATGGCAGTCAACTTCTATATGTTTTGTTCTCTCATGGAAGACCGGATTTCTGGATATGTATATGGTGGGCTTATTGTCACAGAATATAGGAAGAGGATAGTCGTAGACCTCTCCTAAGTCAAGCATGAGAGCACGCAACCATTTTAACTCACAGGTGGTTGACGCCATACTCCGATATTTGTCTTCTGTACTGGATCTGGAGACAACAGACTGTTTCTTGCTCTTCCAGCTCACAAGATTTCCTCCAACAAAAGTGCAAAAGCCAGATGTAGATTTGCGGTCACCTTTATCATCCGCGTAGCTAGAATCTGAGTAGTCTTCAACCTTTAGATGACCATTCTTCTGAAAAGTAACCCTTTTCCTAGTGCAGCTTTGACGTACTCTAATATCCTCAAGGCAGACTGATGATGGCATTCCCTAGGAGCTTGCATGAACTGACTAACCTTGCCTACAACATATGAGATGTCTGGTCTAGTCACTGTGAGATAAATGAGTTTGCCCACCATACGTCTGTACCTCGTGATATCGGATAGAAGAGGCGAGTCATCTGTCCATGTTTTGTCTTCTCCAGTAGCCATGGGACACTGGGCCAGTTTGACACCAGTCAATCCTGCCTCTTGTAAAAGATCAAGAGCATACTTCTGTTGAGAAAGAACCAAGGAGTCGGGCTTTCGAGAGATTTCTATCCCCAAAAAGTATTTTGGGGAGCCCATATCCTTTGTGACTAGGTGTTGACGAAGGTGTTTCTTTATCAAGTCCACACCAAGCCTGGTCATCTCCAGTAAGAAGAATATCATCCACATACACCACCAAAACCACCAGTCCCAAGGCGATTTTGCGAATAAATAAGGAGTGATCGGCCGAACTCCTTGTAAAGCCGATAGTAGCCACAATGCCACTGAACTTGTCGAACCATGCCCGAGGGCTCTGTTTTAGGCCATAGATGGCCTTCCTCAACCGGCATACATGTGTCTCCCCTTGAGCAACATACCCAGAAGGTTGCTCCATGTAGACGTCCTCTTGAAGATCCCCATAGAGGAAGGCATTCTTCACATCAAGCTGGGAAATAGCCCAATCCCTATTGACGACCATAGAGAGAAAAACGCGGATGGTGCTGAGGCGAGCGACCGGAGAGAAGGTATCAAAGTAATCAATCCCATAAGTCTGAGTAAAGCCTTTCGCCACCAGCCGGGCTTTGTAGCGATCCACATTGCCGTCTAGGAGAAACTTCACAACAAACACCCAGTGACAGCCAACTACATCAGTACCAACTGGTGGAGTAACAAGGGTCCAGGTGCCCCTCTCAGTAAGAGTGGAAATCTCCTCATCCATGGCAGTTTTCCAGTGGGGAATAGCAAGAGCCTCCTGGTAGGTGCGAGGAGTGGTAGTAGCCGAGATAGCCAAAGCAAAGGACCTGCGAGAAGGAGTTAGCCGATCATAGGAGACAACTGCCGCAAGCGGGTGTTGAGTACACGCCTGCACCCCTTTACGAAGAGCAATGGGAAGATCGAGGTCGACACGTTCTTCTATGACCGGAGCATCCGTGGCGGAGAAGGCTGGCCCGAGACTAGAGAGACGGCTGTGGAGGGGAGGGAGAAGGGGGAGGTGATGGGAAGGAGAGAGGAGGAGACGGAGGAGGAGATGAAGTAGGAGGAGAGACGTCGATAGGCAGGGAAGGAATGGAGGTGGACGGTGGTGAATCAGATAGAGCAGGGAGAATAGGGGATGCAGAGAGAAGTAGGACGCATTCTCGAAGAAAGTCACGTTTGCGGAGACAAATTGCTTGCGTAGAATGGGGTCAAAGCAACAATAGCCTTTCTGAGTTGTAGAATAACCCAAAAAGACACACTTGGTAGAGCGGGGGGAAAGCTTGTCGCGGGTAGCGGAAGGAGCATGCACAAAAGCTGTGCATCCAAAGATACGGAGAGGGAGAGGAAACGGTTCCTTTCCCGGGTAGAGAATGGAGAATGGGGTCTTGTCGTGGAGAACCGTAGAGGGAACTCGATTGATAAGATAGCAGACAAGGAGAACAGCATAGCCCCAGTAGGAACGAGGTACCTGCATCTGCGTCATGAGAGTGCGAGCGACATCTAGGAGGTGATGGTTTTTACGCTCCGCCACCCCATTTTGCTGAGATGTGTAAACACAGCTGGTCTGATGAACAAGACAATGTTGCATACAAAAAGAGGAGAACTCATGACTAAGATATTATTTAGCGTTATCAGAGCGCAAAATTTTAATAGAAACATTAAACTGAGTTCGAACCATACAATAAAAGGATTGTCATACAGAAAATAATTCAGAGCGATCTTTTAATAGATACACCTAGGTACATCGAGAGAAATCATCAATAAATGTTACAAAGTAAGAACTACCCCGACCAACAGTGAGGGTAGGAGAAGGACCCCGGACATCAGAATGAATGAGATCAAACGGATGAGAGGAGCCACGACTCTGCTTTGGCGGGAAGGAGGAGCGGTGATGTTTGCCAAGTTCACACGCATCACAGTTGAGCGGAGGACTTGTCGGAGGTAGGTGGGGTAGAAGATGACGAAGAATCTGAGGAGGAGGATGTCCAAGGCGAAGATGTCATTGAAGCATATTTGTAGAAGAGGAGGAGAATGCAGACAGATCAGAAACATTATCGAGAAAGTAGAGGCCGCCGCTCTCAGTCCCAGTAGCAATTGTCCGTTGGGTGCTCGGGTCCTGAAAAGAACAAGAAGTGGGAGTGAATAAGACGGAGCACTGAAGTTTCTTGCATAATGTAGTAACAGATAACAAATTGCACGGGAACTTCGGGACATAATGGGTGTCTGCCAAACGAAGTGATGGGGTTACTTGAACTACGCCCGTCCCGTGAACTTGGGAAGGCGAGCCATCCGCAATAAGAACCGGGGGAAACCGATCATGCGTTTCGAGGAGAGAGAAGAATTGAGGGTTGTCGGTCATGTGATTTGTCGCACCAGAGTCAATCAGCCATTTAACTTGGATAACGACTTGGGCACTACCTGAAGTCGTGGCCACAGAGGCAGAGGGCTGAGTGGAGCCGGAGGTGGAGGAAGATGTATCACCAAAGGGGTGAAGATGAGGATGTTTCTGCCAGAAGTAGTCAACAGAATGACCGGTACAACCACAGTGAGAGTAGAGAAACCTGGACGAACCGCGCCCGCCTGACTGTCTGCGGCCACTAGGGCCACCCCGTTGAGCTTGGTGAGCATAAGAGTCCTGGGGAGGAGGGAGTAAAAAAAAACGGACGCTGGAGCAGCGAAGTAACAGCGGCGATGCGAGCCGCGGTGGTATCCAAGGTTGGAGACTCCGCCTCGCCCAAGATTTGTTGGCGGATCAGATCATAAGTCTTCCGAAAGTCGCAGAAGATAACAAACAACCAGGAGTTCTTGGAAGTGCTTGTGCTGCTCGGCCAAGTCCGCGGATAAGGGGTGATTCTGGAGGATTTCTGCACCAAGAGCTTGAACCTGCTGATAAGCCTCAACAGGAGACATGGAAGGGCGTGCGAAGAGGTCTGCATAAAGAGTATAAATGCAGGACGTATGGGACCCCTTCGAGTAGAGAGCAACGAGGTGAAGCCAGGCAGCCTTAACCGTCTCATCATGGCATATGACGGGAAGGCATTCATCAGAGAGGCTGTTGGCCAGCCAAGTGCAGACAAGCGCATCACTTGCATCCCAGTCCTCAAAGTGAGCAGAGTCGGAAGGAGGAGGGTCATCGGTGAGGTGATGACGTTTGCGCTGAGAACGAAGGAGAAACGGTGAAAGAAACGCTCCAATCCGGATAGTTGGAACCAACTAGTTTAGAAACCGTGCCAAGGTTTCCGGAAGGAGTGGGAGGAGGAGGAGGATGGGCCACAGGAGTGGTGGAGGTAGAGATGATGGGGGTTGAGATATCGGAGTTGGTAATTTGAAGGAGAAAACAAAGAAAGCCGCGCGAGCAGAACAGAGGTCGCGCGGATAGACAGCAGGGAATCCACGCGAGTAGAACATAGTTCTTGCGGATAGAAAGCAGCGAAGCCACGTGAGTATAAGGAGTCCGCGACAGCAGCAGAAACAGAGAAGAAACCACAGCGGAAAAGAGAGGAAACTGCAACGGTCACGGTGTTGGCACACCAGCGGCAAGAAGGGCCATGACCAGGAAGCAGAGCAAAGCACAGGGGCAGAGGTCGTGTGAACTAGGAAGTTCGCAAAAAAAAAGGAGATCGCACGAACAAAAAGGGGTCGAGCGAACGAGCGGAGAGAGCGGAGAGACTGCGAAGACAGGTCGCAGAAAAAAGGGAAAGACGTCGCGCAAATAGGGCAGCGACAAAGAAAGGAAACTGCACGGATAGGTAGGAAACCGGGCAAACAGAGAACGAAGCCGTGCAGACAGAAGAGACTAAGGATTCAGGTGGAATCGGTACCTCCCTCTGATACCATGTGAGAGTAGCGAACAAGTGATAAAAACACTCCAGAAATTGGAATAATTGAAAGTTTTATTATCCAAAAAGTTATATTTTACAAATGTATGCCCTCCCTTTTGTAGAATGGAGGAAAGAAGAGAGAATACATATACACAATATGGGACTAAAAAAGCAAAATACTGAGCTGGGCGGCTAGAACAAAGAGACCGATAAGGCTGACAAGGCCGTGCGGTTAGACAACACTAACCGCTCGGCAACACCAGAGACAGAGGAGAACATGTTGCAGTAGTAGACCGCAAGACCGCAAGACCGCATGACTACAAGGATACCAACAACAACAGTCTGGACATCAATCCGTTGGAGATAAGCCACCTGACCGCGCGGTTAACAACCCGCTGATTATTAACCGCCAGTCCGCCCAGTCATACTTCAACAGTTCTTAAAACAAAATTACATAATTCCTAGAAAAAGAAACAATATTCTAAGATTGCTCTAGCTCTTTGATGACAATGCATTTTTCTGATTGTATTTTAGTTTTAATTTCAGGCACCTTGTCATCAGCCACTTTCTTTCCCTTGACATCTTTAGCCTTAGATATCTTTTCTTCCTTTAGCCTTTGTATTTCAGCATAATGATATGGCTTGGGGAAGTATTTGATGGGCTCTATAGAATCAGCTAGGATCTTCCCTGCCTTCAGATCTTTTCTAATTTTTTTGATTATCTCTTGTTGCTTTGTATGCTTGACCCATTCCTGTTCTGAATACCATTTTCCCCTGTCAGTTGTATTTTTATTGACTTCTTTCCATGCAGTGAGTATAATGGATCTAGAAGTTGGACTCCATTGCTCAAAATCGGGCTTTGCTTCGGCTTGCTCCCTGAATCTTTTCTAAGATAATTGAGCTTCTTTTTCTTTAATCAATGCAGAAGTAGTCATCTCCACCTCCTCACATACTATATTCTGAATTTGTGGTGGAGGACTATATATGGACTGTACTGCAGTTTGAATGGCCTCAAAATGAGCTAGTTGGCAGCCAGACTCAACAGTTTGATATTCATCATACCTTAAGGGAGGAAAGTCTAGAGTTTCTCTGATGCTATTGGAGGTCCAAATATCATGCTCAGATCATGATTTTATCATTACTCTCTCCCCCTTTATTACTTCTCTTTCTACATGATTTCTTAAGTCATTTTTGTGAAATCTGACCTGACCCTCTAGATGGGTAATCCCTGAGGACAAATGATTCTTTTCTTTGAGAAAGTGGTCATCCAGTTCTTTGCAAGAATGCTTAATATCCCGAGTAATAGAGGCTGAGTGAGTAGATGGCTGAGTTTCAATATCTTTGGAGATAGAGGTTATCTTGTTCTCCAGAGTAGTAGTTTGCTCATCTATCTTTACCAATATAGTATCATGCATTATTATCATGTTCTCATTCATTCTAGTCTGATTTTCAAGAACATAGTCTTGTTTAACAGCTATTTTATCTTCAGTTTTCTTTGATTCCTTCTGCTGTTTAGCAATGTATACTATAGCATGCGCTCCTCTTTGGAAGAAATCAGTCATATAGTTATTCAACAGATTTACTTAAAATCTAATGGATTTGATTTCTTATGCAAGATGAAACTACAACTCCTTATTACTTTCATCTACATATTTTTCCAGTTGATTCCTTTATTGATCTAGCATTATCTGCATTTGAACTAGAAGTGAGCTTAAATCCATAGAAGGAGCAGGTGTTATTCCAGACTGAATGGTCTTCTTATAGATTCTAATCCTCTTTTTGATTTCAGTTAATTTTATTTTCTTTATCTGAGAGGCTTCTTCCTGCTCAGATTCTGAACAACAAACTACCTCAACTGATTTAGGCTCTTTAGCTCCTTCATTATTTGGGGCCAAATTTGCTAACTCCCCCTCACTCCTTGCACCTTCTTCACCAAGATCTATGGCATCAGGAACTGGATCCTCTGGAAGAGCAGTCATCTCCCCCTGGATATCTGTATCTTTATCCTGAAAGATTTATTCCTCTGTCTCTTTAGAGACTGCCTCCTCAATCTCCCTATCAGGCATTTCCAGTTCAGGAACCTCTACCTATTCTAGAACAGTGTCTAACACCTGTACTACTTCCATTACTATTGTATTTACAGTATCCAAATCTATATCTTGGGGAAAATTGAGGTTCTCCCCCTCACTTGGATCCATAGTTAGGATTGTCTCCCCCTGCATCTGATCACCAGTGCAAGGAGAGGGTATTATAGATTTTTCAGGTACTGTATCATCCTGTTTATCTGAGGTGGAACTTCCCTGATTTTCAGATTCACTGGAAGATTCTTCTTCCACAACCACTGCTTTCTTCTTTTTCTCCTTCTCCTTCTCCACTATAGGTGTTTCCTTGGATAGTACTCTATCCCACCTTGCTAGTATTCTCATGTCCATTCTTCTCATATGATTGATCTTAGATCCAATCTTGAGATTGAGATTGTATGGAATGGCTTGTACCAAGTATAGGCCTATAATTCTGCCCATATTAGGATTTTGATGCTTTATGCAATATTGTCAAAGACTACTTTGCTCCAGTTAGTCTTGACTTTGAAGATAATTCTTATCATCAGTTCAAACATATATGCAAAAATCCTGTCATGTGCTCCTATTTTACATATCAGCACCTTCCCGGTTATCTCAGACATGAATTTGCCCTGAGTATTCATACCCTTCCTGATCAGGGTGCTTCCAATCTTTGTAGTTGGGGCCAATCCACACTACTCCAAAGATTCTACAGTCTTGGCAGAATCTAGGTCATCTTTTTGATCAATCCTTGACAATTGAAATATCTTGGCCAGTCTCCTGGTTGTGATTTTGACATTTGCTCCATTCACCTTGGACTTAATCTTTTCTGAGTTTGAAATGAGATGAGCATTAGAGAAGAATTTTGAAACTTCATGTTTCCAGATATTTGAAGGTTCTGAAAGCAGATATTCCAATCCTGCTTCAGTGATTAGGGCTATGACATTCTTAATTTCTTTAGAAGCCGAGTCGAATCCATTGCGAACAAGTACATAACCTTGAAAGATATTATCGTCATTCTTGGGTGCCATAAGAGTGGAGAGAAATGGTTAGCGAGTGTCGACTGATCTGGGTTCTAGGGCTCGACACTCAGGAATCAACAATGCACAAAATCAAGAAAGCGTAATCGAATTCTACTCTCACACCCTATTTATAGGCTAATCTTTCCTGAAGACGAAAGGGCGCACTGCATTTAGACTGTTCCAAATTTTTAGGTAAATACCTAGTGTCAACACAGGGAAAAATAGTCTGTCGAGATGTGTCGACACAATTTGACA
This sequence comes from Platanthera zijinensis, assembly GCA_039513925.1. NCBI lineage: Eukaryota > Viridiplantae > Streptophyta > Magnoliopsida > Asparagales > Orchidaceae > Platanthera > Platanthera zijinensis. The sequence continues at coordinate 69,787,957 of CM077088.1, read as the reverse complement.
TAAGGATAATGTCTCTCGACACATACCTTGGGGTCTCGACACCCTTGATGTATCGACACTTACTTATGTGTCTCGACACATTGCAATATATAGGGTCGACACATTTTTGGTATCTCGACACTTTCTTTGATGTCTCGACACATTCTCTGGTGTCTCGACTCAACTTTTGACATAATCAATATTTTGTTTTCTAAATTATAGATACTAGACATTTTTAGGTCAATTCTTGATATTTAGGTAAGCAAACTTAATTACTGACTAATATATTTTATTCTTATTTTTATCAGTCCTTTATATATATATATGCATAAATTAGTCAAGATTCAACATGTCAAGTTCAAACTTAAAGAAATTAAATTTTTCTTCATCTATGGGCTTAGTGAAAATATCAGCAATTTGTTTATTTGTAGGAACAAATTCTAGATTAATATCTCCATTTTCTACATGCTCCATAATAAAGTGATATCTAATTTTATTATGTTTAGTTCTACTATGTGACACTGGATTGTTTGCAATTGAAATGACACTAGTAGAATCACAATATAATGGAATTTTACTTAGCTGAATGTTGTAATCTTGTAATTAATGCTGAATCCAAAGCAATTGTGCACATCAACTTCCAACTGAAATGTACTCAGATTCAACAGTGGATATTGCCACACTTGTTTGCTTTTTGCTTCTCCATGACACCAGCCTTCTTCCAAGTAATTGACATGAACCTGAAGTGCTTTTCCTATCTTCTTTACAACCTGCAAAATCTGCATCTGAAAAACCTGTTAGTTCAAAATCACTATTCCTGGGATACCATAGGCCAAGATTAGGTGTGCCATTTAGATATCTCAATATTCTTTTGACTGCTGTATAGTGAGACTCCTTAGGGCAAGCTTGATACCTAGCACAGACACAAGTAGCATACATTATGTCTGGTCTACTGGCTGTTAGATAGAGCAGTGATCCAGCTATGCCCCTATACAATGTGACATCAACTGGCTTGCCATCAACATCCTTGTCTAAAGACATACTAGACCCCATAGGATTTCTCATGGAAGTGGATGTTTCCATGCCATACTTCTTGATTAACTCATTGGTGAACTTAGGCTGACTAATGAAAAGTTCATCTATAGTTTGCTTAACTTGGAGACCTAAAAAAACTAAAGTTCACCCATACTACTCATCTCAAACTTACCTTGTATATGTTTGGCAAACTTAGTGTAAAGTAACTCATTAGTAGAACCAAATATAATGTCATCTACATATATTTGTACTAAGATGGTCTTGCCTTTGACTTCCCTTAGGAATAGTATTTTGTCTATTTTCTTTTTTGAGAATTTGTTCTCCAGAAGGAATTTAGACAGAGTTTCATACCAAGCCCTTGGGGCTTGTTTTAACCCATTGAGAGCTCTTAATAAAAGATAAACATGATTAGGATGAGTAGAGTCAACAAAACCTGATGGTTGTTCGACATAAACCCTTTCTTTGAGGTTACCATTAAGGTAGCTTCACTTTACATCCATTTGATAAACCTTGAATCCTTTGTAGGCTGTATATGCGAGGAAGAGTCTAATAACTTCCAATCTAGCTACTATGCAAAGGTTTGATCAAAGTTTATACCCTCTTCTTGTCTATAGCCTTTTGCAACTAGTCTAGCCTTGTTTCTGACTATAACATTATTCTCATCCAGTTTGTTCCTATAGATCCACTTTGTTCCCATGATGTTACAATCATCGGGTCTGGGAACCAGCTTCCAGAATTTACATCTCTTAAACTGGTTCAATTCTTCCTGCATAGTCTCTACCCAAAATGGGTCTATATTGGCTTCTTCAAACTTCTTTGGTTCTGTTTGAGACAGAAAACTTGAGTACATTACAGTATTGTGCTGTCTACTTCTTATGGTCACACCATGAGCTGCATATCCAATGATCAGTTCCCTTAGATGATCCCTTAGATGTCTGATAGTAACTAGTAATGTGACCTCTTCTCTTTAAACATCTTCATCTTATTACTGAGTCTCTTCTTCTGGTTGTTCCTGTGCAAGCTATTCCTCAACAATATTGATTCCATCTTGTATACTTTGGCTTGCTGGAATTGAGTCTTCTATTGACAGCTCCTTTAGCTTCAAGTCTTCTCCTGTTGTGCTTGATGTACCTGGCTTATCATTGTAATACATAGAACTTTCATCAAATACAACAAGAATAGACTCCTCTACAACTTGATTCCTCAAGTTGTAGACCCTATAGGCCTTACTGTAGTTACTATAACCAACAAATATGCCTTTATAGGACTTCTCAGCAAACTTAGTTAAGTATGTTTTTCCATTATTAAGGACAAAACATCTACATCCAAAGATTCTGAAGTAGGCCAAGTTTGGTTTTCTGTCCTTCATTAGTTCATAAGGAGTCTTATTCGGCCTTTTGTTGATTGAAGCTCTATTAAGAACATGATATGCTGTGTTAATAGCTTCAGCCCAGAAATATTCTGGGAGAGAAAAATCACTCAGCATGGTTCTTCCAGCTTCAATGAGAGTTCTGTTCTTTCTCTCAGCAATCCCATTTTGCTGGGGTGTTCTTGAAGAGGAAAACTCCTGTTGAATTCCAAGTTCTTCACAAAACTTTGTCATGCATTTAGATTGAAACTCAGTTCCATGATCACTTCTGATTCTGACCACATAACTGTTCAATCCATTATATATTTGTTTGACAATTGTCTTGAAGACATCAGGAGTTTCAGACTTTTTCCTTAAAAAGAAAACCCAAGAAAATCTAGAATAGTCATTAACAATCACAAAGGTGTAGACTTTTCTTCCTAAACTATGAACTGGCATAGGACCAAATAATTCCATATGTAAGAGGTATAAACACCTCATAGATTCTTTCGTTTCAATGTTTTTAAAAGAAGTTCTGGTCTACTTGCCTTTTTGGCATGCAGAGCAAATGCTCTCCTTAGAGCATTTAATGTTAGGACCATTCCTAATTAGCTCTTTACTAAAAAGTTTGCCTATGGCCTTATAATACAAATGAGCTAGCCTCTTGTGCCATTTGATATAGTGTGAGGCTCTTCTCATTTACAACTAGGCATATGGGTGAATCTGACTTTAGATAAAGAAAAATTAAACAATACGCATTCCAACACCTAGTGCTTGTCAAGATGACCTCTTGATCACTTGACCTTTTTATGAGGCACTCATCCTTATGGAATGAAATGTCATAGCCAAGATCACAAAGTTTGCTTATGCTTATGAGATTGTGTTGCAACCCGTCAACATAAGCTACTTTAGTGAAAGTGACTAAGTCATTTGAGATCTTACCATAACCTCTGGTAATCCCTTTGTCACCTCACCAAAGATCACCTTTGGTACATTCTTCATTAGAATAAATTCCCTTAAGTTGCTCCTTGTTCCAGTCATGTATCTAGAACATCCACTATCCAAGTACCAGATGGGCCTATCTCTGGTGCTTGGACATACCTACAAAATAAGAATTTCTTTATCCTTAGGAACCCAAATTGTCTTGGGTCCTAGGTGCTTGTTAGTTGTGGCTCCATTGAGACCACCTAAAAATTTCTTGACTGGATACACTTTCTTCCCATGAGACACAATGTGATTAAACCAACAGTCCAGGGCAAAGTGTCCAATCCTTTCACAACACCAGCACTCATATCTATTGTACAAGAATCAACAATATGAACTTTATGCTGATATTCCTTAGGACAGGAATCAACAATCTTGACAGTTGCATTTTGACTGGTAGCAAATGGTTGTTTTGCCTCTGTCACAACAGTTCTCCTTGGAGCAAGCACATGAGGAATAGCTTTCTTATTTATATATGAGTTTGGTCCAACTGGTCCGGACTTTTGGATTTCTTTTCCCTTAGTCTGAAACAAAGGTTGTGGCATGACTGGACCCTTTTATCCTGTCAATTTGTTGTCTCTTCTTCTCTTAGGTTTAACATAACCAAGTCCACTTCCAGGAGTTCCTGAGAAGGTATCTATAATGGGGAGCACAGTCTAAGGTTTGGAAAATAATTGAACAAGTCTTTTCACATTCAGGAGTTTGAGTTCTAACTCCTGAATGGTTGCATCCTTTTGTTTTAACAACATAATTTGATCATCAATGATCTTAGTTAGCTTAGCCAACTTTGAACTTTGAAGACCAATCTTCTGAGTAGCCATCTCATGATGTTACTTAAGACCTTTTAGAGATGCAATCTCAATGGTTTGTTCTTTGATAAGCTTTTTTCTCTGTACAAGAGCCTCTAGCAGTTTTCCAAATTTAACTGTGAGCAGCTGTAGTTTAGTATCAGAGTTGGACTTATGTGACTCAAAATTTGGGTTACATGAGTCTGACTCATCCCCAATCTCATAAACAGAAGTTTTAGAACAAATAGAATTGTCATAGATTACCTGAGTATCCTGACAGTCAAGAATTTCTATTTCTGGATCATCAGACAGTGTCATCAAGTTAACCTCCATACCATCTTCAGAGTCACCATAGTGTGATGAAGTTGTGGAGTTATTGCCCTTGTATATTGCCTCTCTGATGAATTACTCTTCATAATAGAACAATCTAATGTATGCATGTTCTTTTTCTATTCAGCTGAATCAGTATCACTATCAGATAAAATCTTTGGCTTATTTGTCATCAGACCCTTTTCTGATTTCTTGTCTTTATAGAACTTCTTTTCCTTGGACTTCCTATTCTCCTTTCTTTTTACTGGACAGTCAACAATGACATGTCCAAGCCTATAACATCAACAATAAATAATGTCAGTCTTAATTTGTTTATTCTGTTTAGTATCATACCTGACCATAGATTTATTTCTTTGTTTGTCTTTATTTTTGCTGGAACTTGGACCAGATGATGTCTTCTTGTTCCATTGCTTCCTTCTTTACATCATCTTCTTGAATTGCCTGGTGAATATTTCCAATTCTCCATCTGATAATTCTTCTGATGAAAAACTAGTCCTAGTGCTAACTGTATCTTCATCCCTTCTTGGTGATGATGGAATTTCTCTTCTAGTCTTCTTTGATGTGTAAGCTTTGAAAGCTACAAATATGGTCTGATTTAAACTTTTGGCAGATTCATCTTCAGCTTTTCTAGAATTTAACTGAAGCTCATGTGACAACAGCTTCTCATACAAGTCCTGGGGTAACATGTTCCTCAGATTGCCCATTTCTCTTACATCACAAATCTTTATGTCCCATTCTTTGTTTAGGAATCTCAGAAACTTGTCATTTAGCTCATAGTTTGAAAATTATCTGCCATAATTCTTTAAGTCATTGACTATTCTAAAGAACTTTTTATAACAAAGATCTATAAAATCAGTCTTCTCTTGCCTGAATGCCTCATAGTACTGGTTGAGTAGAGACTTTCTGTCATCTCTGACTTCTTCTGTGCCTATCATATAGACTATTAAAGTATCCCACATCTCCTTGGATATTTTGTAGTGTACTAAGTTCTAAAAGGTTGAATTATCTATTGCACTGACAATTATATTTTGTGCTCTTTTATCTATGGTGGCAAGAAGCACCTCATCCTTTGTCATCTCAGACAGTTTCTTCGGGGTTTGCACATTTGCATCTAAGACAAATACTTTCATAGGAATATATGGTCCTTCTTGTACTGTGACAAAGATTCTTGGATCTGATGCCTCCGTAAACAATCTCACCCTTTGCTTCCAAATAGCAAAGTTATCCTTTGTACATATAGGAAGCTTCATATAACTTAGTTCTCTGTGAGATTTAGAAGCCATTAGATCTGATATGTTTCAACCCCCCTTAGGATCTTTTTCTGACTGTTAGGTCTTTCTTTGAAGAACCTCCCTCTGATACCACTTGAAAGATAAATCTATGGGTAGTTAATAACCTAGAGAGGGGGTGAATAAGTGTCTTTTAAATTTCTTTGTTACTTGGATTAACTGTTCAACAGAATATTAAACATAGACATTGACAAGTACACAACACAATCAATCCACAAAGTACACAAAAATTTTATAGTGGTTCCCCTATCTAGGGTACATCCACTTTCCCCCTTCTTTCTCATTAGTAATGTGCTAGAAAAGGTTATATCTCCTCCTCTTCAACTCAGATCAAAAGATCTTGTAGGCTCAGTTTCTGTTAAGAAACCTATAACTCAGACCCACTGGTCCTACCTTAGAGATCCATCCAATCTCCTACCTCAGGTCCCTCAAGAACCCTACCTCAGCTTTTATTATATAGGCTTACACCTCAGTGATCCCACACAAATCACCTACCTCGGGTCCCTCAAGAACCCTACCTCAATTTTTATAAATCAGGCTTATAACTCAGAGATTAAATCTCCTACCAACTCAGATCTCAAAGAGATCTTATAAAATTAAGAGGTAAATAATTTCAGAAAATAGCAATTCTGTGATCTGACTTATCTGAGAATTCAGATTCTTCAATTCAACAACAAAAAATTAATTTTTAATGAACAGACTGCCTGAAAAGGTACTTCTCTGGATCTACAATCTTCTTGATGATGATCGGCTTGATTTCCTTGAAGAACTTGTAGAACAAATCCACCTTAATCATATAATCAACTTGTTAAAAGGATCAAAAGATTTTCTTTAAGAACTTCGTCTTCCTTCTTCTTGGGATTGTCGTCCTCCCCTGACTTGGAAGAGATTAGAATGAGAAAATTGATTTGTTGAATTGCTGATTGTTGTTAAGACGACCCCTTTATATATAGCCTTCACAGATTGCTAGCTTCTGATTGATGACATCAACATGTGACATCATACTTCAAATTTTCCTTCAAACTGAATCTGATGAGATTTCACATTACTGTAGTTGATGTGACATTTCTGACTTAACTTGACACTTCTGTGTTGACTCTGTACATTTTCAGAATCATAAGTATTGAGATGTCCAAAGTGTCTCGACATTATATTACTTAAGTGTTCTTAGAAGGTGTCGAGACATCTTAGCAGTTTCGACACAATATTACTTAGTAGAATTTTCAGTCTGAACTTGAAGGTTTCGAGACAGTTGACTTGTCTCAACACAACGGTCGACTGTGTCGATATCTTTAAATCTACACTGTGTCGAGACAGTTGAATTATCTCAACACTACTATCTACAGGATGTCGACACTTATTTTAATTCTTCACTGTGTCGAGACAGTTGAATTGTCTCAACACTACTATCTGCCGGGTATCGACACTTTAAGTCTGCACTTCAGTTCTACATTATGTCGAGATAGTTGTATTAACTCAACACTACTGTCTTAAAGTGTCGAGATATCTAACTTGTCTCGACATATCTGTCTTGATCTTCAAAGTGTCGAGATAACTGACTTGTCTCGACACAGCTCCTGCAAAGGTGTCGACATAGTTGAAGTGTGTCAACACTTTTGTACTTAGTTATTTCTCTGCACTACAATTTGCTTGGCGTTGACTGCTCTAACTTCACTCAGCACTTTTAGCTATATGGCGTTGAGTGAACATGCTTCACTCAATGCTTTTAGACTTAGGTAATTTTCTTCCTTTCCATGTCAGTTTCTTTGAGTCCACCTGTCAATATAACTTGGACCACCTGTCCAATCAATATGACACAGGCAACCTACATGCATGAATTGAAACATACATCAAATACATACATGTGTATATCATTGAGTTGAAAGGGCTTCTTCAAATCAAGTACATTGTGTCCAATGTACCCAACACTTCCTCTTTCAAAGGAAAGGGAAAAGCTCCAGCTAAGCCACCCATTCCTTTTAAAAGGGTAATACTCCCTACTAACAGGTATGACCGGGACTCCATGTATGGTCACTGGAAGAATGAGAATTCTTCCTGGAAGGATTCTAATATATATTCCAATGTAAGGGGAAGAGGAATGAGGATGAGTGCCTTCAAGGCTGCTCATGAAGAAATACAATTGTTCCATACTGGACCATTTGTTTTTTGTGTTACAGCTCCAACTCTTAAGAATGGGGCAATGGACAAACTTCAGACTCAATTAGCAAAGACTCAAACTAAAGGCCAGCCTTATAGCAAGCCTGATTTGGGTGTTTTCGATGCTATCAGGAGCATGTTTTATACAAAGAAAATTGCTGCTGATGGTACTCGGAAAAAGCTAAATAAGGCTGCAAAAAGACTTTCCTTCACCCAGATAATTTCTGAAAGAAATATGAAGAAGACTACTATTGTTCCTTCTAGAAAGGTTATTGTTGTTAACACAGTCACTAGACCAGCTCAGAAAAGAAGGTGTAGGATCAAGCGCATACCCAACTGTTCCAAAATCTCGGACTATTGGAAAGGGTGCTACGTAATTTCTTAAATAAGTAATAGAGCGCCACAGGTCAAGTGAAGGAACGCCGGACCCAACAATCCCCCCCGGCGTCTAGCACAACCCATCAGCTCAGAGGTGGGGTTACCATATGGCCCACACGGCTCAGAGGTGGGGTTACCACATGTCCACGGTTGTCTGACCCACCGAACCCACACATATAGAAGGGAAAAATTGGAATTTAATAGCGCCCCCAGTCTTGAACCTGTGACCTCCTCTGATACCAAATGTAGGATCAAGTGCATACCCAACTGTTCCAAAAGCCCGGACTATTGGAAATGGTGCTACTTAATTTCTTAAATAAGTAGCAGAGCTCCACGGGTCAAGTGAAGGAACGCCGGACCCAACAGAAGGTATAATATTCATGAGTGCTGGTACAATCGTAAGATAGGCCATTATGTCATTGACTACTAGCATAACCCTAATGTGTCTAGAGCTAAAGTCAGTCTACTAGTCAGAAAAATTTCTGGTAGACATGTTCATTTTGAGACTAACATGCACCTAGGACCCAATAAATATTGTGGTCCTAAGGTAAAATAAATATGTTTTGCAGGTTAGTCCAAGTATCTATACCCTTATATGGTACTTGGACAGTGGTTTTTCCAGGCACATGATGGGAACAAAGAGCAATTTGAGGGAGTTCATTCTAGTGAAGGATGGACCAAAGGTAATCTTTGGTGGATCAGAAAAATGGATTACCAGAGGTTATGGTAAGATCTCAAATGGCTTAGTCACTTTCACAAAAGTAGCCTATGTGGAAGGGTTATAATACAACCTTATAAGCATAAGCCAACTTTGTGATCTTGGCTATGACATTTCAATCCGCAAGGATGAGTGCCACATAAAGAAGTCAAGTGACCAGGAGGTCATCTTGACAGACACTAGGAGTGGGAATGTATACTGTTTAAATTTTCTTTGTGTAAATTAAGACTCTCTCATATGCCTAGTTGCAAATGAGAAAATCTCACACTGTGTCAAATGACACAAGAGGCTAGCTCATTTGAAATATAAGAACATAGGTAAGCTCTTAAGTAAAAAGCTAGTTAGGAAGGGTCCTAACATAAAGTGCACTAAGGAGAGCATTTGCTCTGCATGCCAAAAAGGCAAACAGACCAAAGCTTCTTTCAAAAGCGTTGAAACCAAAGACTCTGTGAGGTGTTTATACCTCTTACATATGGACTTGTTTGGTCCTATGTCAGTTCATAGTCTAGGTAGGAAAGTTTATACCTTTATGGTTGTTGATGACAATTCCAGATTTACTTGGGTATTCTTTTTAAGGAAAAAGTCTGAAACTCCTGATGTCTTCAAGACATTTGTCAAACAAATACAGAACGAATTGAATAGTTTCGTGGTCAGAATCAGAAGTGATCATGGAACTAAGTTTTAATCTGAATGCTTGATAAAGTTTTGTGCTGAACTTGTGATTCAGCAAGAGTTTTCCTCTCCAAGAACATCCCAGCAAAATGGGATTGCAAAGAGGAAGAATAGGACTCTCATAGAAGCTGGAAATACTTTACTAAATGACACATCTCTCCCAGAATATTTTCGGGCCGAGGCAGTAAACACTACTTGTTATGTCCTCAACAAGGCTTCTATCACCAAGAGCCATAAAAGACTGCTTATGGGATATTGAATGGCAGAAAACCAAACCTTGCATATCTCAGAATTTTTGGGAGAAAATGTTATGTGCTTAATAATGGGAAATCCTATATAGCAAAGTTTGATGCCAAGTCCTATGAAGGGATCTTTATTGGGTACAACAATCATAGTAAGGCATATAGGATCTATAACTTGATAAGTCAAGTTGTAGATGAGTCAGTTAATGTAGTATTTGATGAATCAAACATGATTAATAATGAGCAATCAAGCTTCTTTTCTAGTCCTGCAGGCACAAAAGTGATCATGGACAAACTGACTGTTAAAGAAGCTGAACCTATAGTCCAAGACAAAGATGAAAGTGTGTGGATTCCAGAGGAAGCACAAGGCACACAAGAAGTGGATGATGTTCAAAATGATGAATACTTTGGAGCACAGAATGCTGAAAGAAGATTGCCTCCAACAGTCAGGCATTTAAAGGATCATCCAGGCCACGAGATCATTGCTGATGTAAGTCAAGGTGTAGTGACAAGGAGCAGATGTCTCAACACCATAATGTACTCCAGTTTCTTGTCACAAGTAGAGCCCAAAAAGTTTGAAGAGGCAAACATGATCAATTTTGGATTGTAGCTATGCAAGAAGAACTGAACCAATTTAAGAGGTGTAAGGTCTGGAAGCTGGTTCCCAGACCATAAGGACATAATGTCATTGAAACCAAGTGGATTTATAGGAATAAACTTGATGAAAATGGCATTATAACCGAGAACAAAGCTATACTCGTAGCTCAAGGGTATAGACAGGAAGAAGGTATTGACTTTGATCAAACCTTTGTCTCTGTAGCAAGACTAGAAGCCATCAGACTATTCCTTATATATGATGCATACCAAGGATTCAGAGTCTACCAGATGGATGTAGAGTAAGCTTTCCTGAATGAATACTTGAAGGAAGAAGTCTATGCTGAATAACCTCTAGGTTTTGTTGTTCTTAACCATCCTAATTTTGTTTATAAACTTAGGAAAGCTCTATATGGGTTGAAGTCCAGCCCTAGAGCATGGTATGAGACCCTATCTAGCTTCCTCATTCAGAACAAATTCTCAAGGGGGAAGATAGACAAGACCCTATTTCTAAGGGAATCCAAGGGAAAGATCATCCTAGTCTAGATATATGTTGATGACATTATCTTTGGATCTACTGATGACAACCTTTATAGAAAGTTTGTCAAACTTTTGCAAGGGAAGTTTGAGATGAGCAGTATGGGTGAACTTAAGTTCTTCTTGGGTCTCAAAGTAAAACATACTGACAATGGATTTTCCATATCCTAGTCTAAGTTTATTAGGGAGTTGATTAAAAAATTTGGGATGGAGAATTCCTCCACCATGAAAACTCTCATGGGGTCAACTATGTCTTTAGACAAAGAAGAGATAGGGAAACCTGTTGATCAAACTTTGTATCGAAGGATAATTGGCTCCCTTCTATACCTAACTACTAGTAGGCCAGACATTATGTATGCTACATGTGTCTGTGCTAGATATCAGGCATGCCCTAGAGAATCTCATTCCTCTGACGTTAAGAGGATTTTGAGATATCTGAAGGGCACACCAGATCTTGGCCTTTGGTACCCTAAGAATAGGTATTTTGAACTAATAGGCTTTTCAGAAGCAGACTTTGCATGCTGTAGAGAAGACAGGAAAAACACATCAGGCTCCTGCCAGTTTCTGGGAAAAATACTAGTGTCATGGAGCAGCAAGAAGCAAACAAGTGTTTCCATTTCTACTGCAGAATCAAAATATATTGCTATAGAGAGCTGCTGTGCATAGTTGTTGTGGATACAACATAAACTTCAGAATTATAATATTCAGTTAAGTAGAAGTTCTGTATTATGTGACTCTACTAGTGTAATTTCTATAGATAGGAATCCTGTCTCACATAGCAGGACTAAGCACATAGAGATTAGATATCAATTTATAAGAGAGTATGTGGAATATGAGGATATTAGTCTTGAGTTTGTCCAAACAGACAATCAAGTGGTTGATATCTTCACCATGCCACTCGATGAAGCAAAATTCAACACCTTCAAGTTTGAGTTGGATATGTTGAACTTGGTGTAGCTTTAGTTGCTCTTTATGTTGTTTTGTTGCAGGAACTACATCATCTTGTAGGATGTGAAGATCAAAAAATGGTATCAAGGCTAGAATGTCCATAGTATTGATAGAAGATGCTCTTGTTGAGGGGGAGTAAGTTCAATACTTGTTAATTATCTGTAATCAGAAAGGGGAGAAGATAATCACAGATGGCCAGCTTCTCCCTCTGTCTAAAGAAGTCAAAAAGGGGGAGAAGGTGACTAATGTGACTAGGTGTCAATGCAGCAAAACAGGGGGAGCAGGTATTGTTATCATTCAAGGGAAAAAGGTGAACCTTGCAGCAACATAGGGGGAGTAGGTGATGATCACCATACTAATAGAAAAATGGCAAATGTGGTAACCCTTAATGCTCTTGTGTTAATATGTCGTTGTATATTATTGCTGCATATGTTGGTGTATATCATTGACAAAGAATTTTCAAGTGGTGTTTTGACTTCTTCAAATATGGGGAGATTTTGGGTCCATTGATCCTAATGTCCCAAATTTGTAAGAAGTCAAACGATTTAATTGTATATATATAGTTGTATTTGATGTATGTTTAAGTTCATGCTTTCAGGTTAGTCTATGTCATATTGATTGGACAGGTGGTCCAAGTGACATTGACAGGTGGACACAAAGAAGCTGACTGGAAAGACAGGAAATTGCCTAAGTCCACAAGCATGGAGTGAAGCAAGCTCACTCAACGCCATTTGAACCAGAAGCTAGTGATAATGAAGAAAAATGTCTAAGTCTACAAGCATTGAGTGAAGCTAGTTCACTCAACGCCATACAACTAATAGCGCCGAGTGAAGTCAGGACAGTCAAATCTTTAAGTGTTGGCAAGGCAGAAAAGTGTCTAAGTCCACAGACGTTGTGTGAAGTCAACTCACTCAATGCTATATAGCCAAAAGCGTTGAGTCATGTTGTTTTTGTCAAAGCCATAGAAGAAAAAGATAGAAAATTTGTTAAGTACAGAAGTGTTGAGTAAAGCTTGATCACTCAACGTCATGCTAGTTCTATAAAAGCTAAAGCAAATCTGTCACAAAAAATTGGTTAAGTCCAGAAGTGTTGAGTGAAGCTTTATCACTCAACGCCTGTTTTGTACAAGCTTTGGAGAAGTGCCTTGTCTAATATTCTGTTAGAAAAGCAGGATGGATAGTGGATGTACCCATACACTAGGGAACCATTATAAAGCTACTGTGTCGTCTGGGTAATATTCTTGAAAGCATCAGCAATCATATCATAACATGCAACATAATCTGATAAAGCTTAAAAGTAACTAAAAAGCTCAAGAAACCTACTCACCCCTAGGTGATTAGCTACCATTGTATTCAAAGAATTTCAACCACGTCTCTCAAAACAACAAACTTCTTTGTTACTGGATCCATACACTTCCATCCTTTCTTCCGCTCATCATAGCCCACAAAGACAAGCTTGCTTGCCCCTGCATCCAGCTTTGTCCTGAGAGCATCTAAGATGTGTATATAGAATGTAGATTCAAAAAACTGAAGGTGTGCAACTCCAGGCTTCTCCTTAAACATAATCTCATGAGGATACTTCATGTTAATTGGACTTAGAGGCATCTGAATGATAACATAAGTTGCACAGGCCATCCCTTCCGCTTAGAAGGACCTTGGAATGCCTTTGGCATAAAGCCAACACTTGCAGGTCTCCGTCAGATAACGGATCTTCCACTCTGCTACTCCATTTTTTTGTGGAGTATGAGCACAAGTGAGCTTCCTTTAGCTGTCGTTCTTCTTGTAGAAGTTAGAGAACTCAGTTGAAAAGAACTCACTTCCATTGTCTGTTCTCAACTTCTTGACCCGCAGGCCAAGCCGACCCTCCACTAGCTCCTTGAACTCCATAAACAAATGGAACGCGTCTGACTTCTCCTTCATAAAGTACACCCAAGTGTACCTTGTATAGTCATCAATCAAGACCAGCATGTATTTGCTGCCTCCAAGGCAGGCTATGACGGTCGGCCCCATAAGAGCACCATCCAATGGTGCTTTACTTCTAGTATGTGACTTAACAAATGGAAGGCGATGAGCCTTACCATATTGGCACCCTGCGCAGACATGACCGTCGCTGAAGGATGATAACTAAGGCAAGCCTTTCACAAGGCTCTTCACTATCATAGCTTTTAACTTGTCCATCCCAACATGCCCCAACCACTTATGCCAGATAGCTGCACTATCGTTGACCCTCATCCGATCAACATAAGAACTTGTTGATAGTACAAACAAGTCCCTAACCCTTCTCCCTATATGAGCAACGTCAGCCTTTACCGCTCATGCGTTGAGGAGAAATTTCACTTCTATTGGACCTACAGGGTCCACCATATTGGTCACAGAGAACAGGTTCTTCTTCATACCTGATACGTGATAGATAATCCTCAAGGTAAGTGGACCATTATCACTACCTAAAGAAACGACACCCTAATTCTCGACTATATGAACTGTATCATCAGCAGTAATGATAGCTTTGTTACCTGAGAACGTGTGCAAAGAGGAGAACTTCGACTCATCCCCAGTAAGGTGGTGACCACACCCCGAGTCCATAATCCAGTCATCTTTGAATTTGATGGTGGACAATGCAAGGACACACGTGCCCGTCATGAACTCATTTCCCCATCCAGCTTCCTTAACACTGGAACCAACCTCCTCTTTTTCTACAACATTCCCTGGCTGCAACTTGACCTTGCAATCTTTCTTGAAGTGACCTGACTAGTTGCACTTATAGCACTTAAGGCAATCCTTCTTCTTCTTCCAATCACGCTTAGGAGAAGCACTCCCCTCTTGCTGATAAGAAGTTTAAGGACATCAAAAAAAATCAGTCTTCTTCTTCTCCCATCTCTTCTTCTTACCATAGAAAAGCACCTAACTGCCTTCTTCAGAGATAGTAACGCCAGCCATCTGTTTTTGCTAAGCTCTCCTACAAAGCCAGCAGGTTCTCCAGCTCCAGCAAAGATGACTGAGTAGCCCATCCTTAAACATAAGTGACAAAGGCCACATATTCCTTTCGCAAACCGCAGATTATGTGCTTCTTCATCTTTACCTCATAAATAGGCTCATCAGGGTACAACGTTGAAATCTTAGCGCACAAGCACTTCAACTTCAAGAAGAACATTGAGATGGGAAAATCTCCTTGAGTGGACCTTGCCAACTCATTCTCTAGGAACTGTAGCCTTGCTATATTCTTCCTATTAAACAACCCATCAAGGGAATTCCAAATCTCCACAGCATACCGACATCCTATGATGTGGTCGATGAGTTCCGGTGAGATAGCCCGCTTAAGAGTAAACACTGTTTTTGCGTTAGTCTTCCTCCAAGCTCTCACCGCTTCAGCACCTGCAGCAGCAACCTCTTGCTTTTCATCTCCGTAGATGACCTACCAAAGGTACTTGCCCAGAAGATAGCTTTCCATACAAGAATTCTATTTCTTGAAGTTAGTCGATGTAAGCAACTCGATTCCAAGACCCCTTGCGAAACCACCTTCCATTGCAGTAACTCTGGTTACTTTGACTCTTAGAAGGAATACGGCAACTGATCATTGATCACTGCTCAGCCTCTGAATCCCTTTGATACCATGTAAAAATGTGTGATAAGCGGAAAACGGGACACCAGACACAGGAACACAACCTATCCGAGCCCAAGAAACCAAATTCAACCAGAAGCGCACGAATCTTGTACTATCATAAAATATTTATAAGGCAGGGCATACATGATGAGACATGATTGCCAATATACCCGATGAGAGCAGAAAAAAATACAAGGCAAAAACAAATCGTGCAGACTCAAGGAGTAACCGCCGACTCTGCTGCTAACTGCTACGGAGTCCACTGAACCTGTCAAGCTGCCAAACCACAACCTAGCCGCGCAGACTGCCCGTTATTCCAAAGCTGAAAGAACTCTGTCCACTGAACTGCAAGCCGCCTGACCGCGAGGTCACCTAGCCTCCAGATTACGCGGACTGCTACTGCCAATGAACTTAACAAGTCGTCATAGGCAGACAACTTATTGAACTGGGGAACAAGTTGCAAAAGAGAAGTCTGTTTGCTCGTAAGCCGCGATCTGCTGCAAACTGCTGGTTGAAACTCGTAGAATCCGCACTGACCCTGACCGAAGTCAGAACCAATTTCCTGGCTCCTTAGCACAATCCGCACAAACTACATAACAAACCCGGTCAACCTCTTCAAATCGCGCGGATAGAAAAATCTAACCGCATCAAATTCCAGCGAGTTCACTTACTATTCACTCGGTATCCTATGATGTGATAGGGGGGTCCTATTTATAGGCACAGAGAGGAGTGTGATCACCACCCTAGTTCATAGGATAACCACCCTATCCCGCGATGAATGCCAAGTGTATCCGCAAAGTTTCGGATACACATCCAGACCGCAACAACTAGACTAGACAGCCAGACCGCCAAGGTTGCACCACCAAAGCCAGAATCTGCGAAAACCAAATAGTTCGCACTCCAGCGGACAACACTAGACTGCAAGCGCCTGCGGACACAATCTCCAGTCCGCATATTCCGAGCCTGCAGCTAAAGCACAATGCTATCTGTCAAACTCGACGGACACAATAAACAGTCTGTGCAGACCGCACGACCTCCTGGATAGATCCAACCTAGACTTGGTACAAATCTAAACTAAGACAACACCAACAGATATCCCTGGTATGAATATTGCACCAGTGGATACAAGAAGAAGTCCGAAAATAGCTGGCGAACTCCAGAGCCAGACTAAAAACTGACAATTAAGCGGATAAACATCCTATCCGCCAGGCTTCCTCAGGGAGCAGACCGCCAGCCATATCTAAGCTGATTTGACAGGCCGCCACCTTCTGTCCGAATAGGCCGCGCGGACAGACCGCCCAGGCCTCCTACTTTCACATCAAAAACTTCAACATCCTGTAAATTCTTATGAACACCCACTCATATTACCCTCATATGCTTCTTCTCCACAACTTCCTCCATAAACCACATATTCCATATTCTCAGCCTCTCTTCCTTCGCCCTGGCATCCTAAATAAGCAAACTGACACCTCCTTCTATACCACACATTCAAATTGATCCTCTTAAGGCGTATAAAATAACTTAATATTGTCCATCTTTGTCTTCATTTCTCCATTACACTTAACAAACACAATAATCTGTGCCTAATTACTCTTATCATAATAACTTGTCTTCCAATATTCATCCATATCCTCAGAAGTTTGATGCAACTCATTGTTAGTAAATAAATAACTTGATAATTATTTATCCGGATATAAATACATGATGGAGAGCTTTCATGTTTACGCATAGGAGATGTGGGACTAAAGAAGAGAGCTAAATGGGCCAACACACTGGGCCGTACGTATGACCTTTATATACACCTATTTAATATATTCAACAACCCCTCAAACTCATAAAGGTGAATGTGTGATTTTGACAGACAGTAAAAAAATATTATAGTTCGCAGAAGGTTTGAGAGTCAACCAATGAGAGTTGTTGAATCAAGAACTCGTGTCTCTGGACTCTATAAGCTTTTGTAAAGAAATCAACAATCTGATGCACAGACGAAATGTGAGGAAGTGAAAGAGTTTTGTTTAGATATTGTTGTCGAACATAGTGATACTCAATCTCAATATGTTTGGTGCATTCATGAAACAAAGAATTGGAAGAAATCTAAATAGTACTTATATTGTCATAGATTATGGTGTGGCATCTGAATTGAAATGTGGAGATCTTATAGGAGACATCGAAGCCAAGTTATCTCAGCAACAGTGGTGGCCATGACATGATACTCAGCTTTCAGTACTAGAATGTGATATAACATCTTATTTCTTGTATTTCCAAGAAATAGGAGAACTGCACAGAAAAATTTAGTATCCGGTGGTAGATTTACGATCCGAGACAACACCATCCCATTGAACATCAGTATAGACATGAAGATTTAAAGCTGAGTTAGATGAGAAGAGTAGGGATCCGGTCATTATGCCATGAAGATAATGCAAGATGCAGCGAAGAGCAACATAGTGGGTATTTTGTGGTTGAGACACAAACTGAATGATTATATGGACGACATGAGAGATTCTTGATGGACTAGTGGTGAGATATACCAACATTCAGACAAGTTATCTACATCTTGATAGATAAGGTAGGATTTATCCTTCTTGTGAACGAAGCTTGAGATTTATCTCAAGTAAAGTAGCAGCAATATGATAATCAGTTAACGCAGCTCTATCAAGAATCTCAGTAATGAATTTTTGTTGGGATAGAAGATAACCCCCGATAGAGTGATCAATTTTTAGACCAAGGAAGTAACGATGGGGTCTGTGATCTTACATTTCAAACTAAGTCTTGTGGTGATCCTTATCCTGCTGGATATGCCTTGAGTTGCTACCCGTCAAGATCATATCATCAACATAAAGTTCTAGATGGATGTGTGAATACAGTTGGATCGGAGATATATGTAATAAATCCGGCTGATAGGATGGTAGTAGTGAACTTGGAAAACCATGTACGTGGGGCTTGCTTGAATCCATAAAGAGCCTTAATAAGTTGAAAAACTTGAACTGCTGAGTAGGATACCCATGGTGGTGGTGTCATGTAAACATTTTCAGAAACATCATTAAGAAAAATAGCATTCTTGACATCCAGTTGAGAGATGTTACATGAATGGGTTATAGAAATGGAAAGGATATTGCAAATGGTAGTCATTTTGGGAACTGATGCAAATATCTCATTGTAGTCAATGCCATATTGTTGTTGGAAACCACGAGTAATGGGGAGAGACTTCTATATGTCAATAGTTCCATCAGCTAGTGTTTTGATTTTTTAGACCCAATTACAGCTGATGGGTTGAATACCCTTAGGTAGAGAGATTGTCCCAAGTTTTGGTATTATGTATGGTAAACAACTATTCTTTCAAGGTATTCTACTAGATAGGTATAGATGCAACCTCCTTGTATGTTTAGGGATCCTGATGACTAGACGTAATAGAGAGAAAAGCTTGAAGAGCAGGAGGAGTATGTGAAAGTGAGGGTAAGATCTACCTTTACTCTAGAGGGGGGGGTGAATAGAGTATATTAAAATAATTTTTCAATTTTAAAAAAAGTATTCAGCAGTGGAAGACTTGATTTATATATATGTGTATTGTGCTTGCAGTAAATAAAAACTAAGCAAGAAACAAATCACAGCACACAGCAAATTAAACACAGCAATCAGAAGACACAAGGATCTATAGTGGTTCCCCAATCAACCTGGGTACATCCACTCTTCTACCACCCTAGGTAGGAATCCACTGCAAGAATAGGTTATCAGGTGTCCTGGGCACCAATGAGCTTTTGATAAGGTGCTCAAAAACTAAATCAGATTTTTTGATCAGGTGTCTTGCCACCACTTAGTTTTGACAAGGTCTCAGAAACCAACCACAAAACTTTTGAAGGGAGTTTTGAGTAACCCTTTTATAGCAGAATAAAGGAAAAGAAAGAGTTTATATTCTTCTATGTCAACAGTCAAAGAGAAGACTAGTGGACTGTTGTTGTCAAAGCTCCCCCTGAGATTTGTAGTTGTTCAGGAAGAGAAGCTTTGCACAAGGTGATAGGCCTTCAATACATTTGAGATCTCCAGCAAAGAATAATTTCAACAATGGTTGAAATATGATGTGTCTGGAGTCCTTGATTGATGAAGCCTTGAACACTTGAATCAGAAGAGATCTTGAAAGAATAGAGGAATTCTTTTCTGTGTGGTGATCTCCTTCACTATTGTATTCCTTGTGTTCTGTAAGACTTCTAACTTGTAATCCTGTAGAACTTGTGTCTCAAAATCTATTCCTTAGAATAATGATGTTTTTTGTCTCAATTACTCTGAGATGATATATTGAAATTCAGTCTTCTAGATAGCCGTTAGCCAGTCATAAATGACTTCCTTAAATGATATTTGTCTATAGAGGAAAGTCCTAAGAGACATTCCATTTAGTCTTCCTTGAAACTTGCTCCAGATTGATTGAAATGGCTACAAAATCCTTTGAAATAAATGCTGGATATGAATCAAATTGAATTCCATAACTGACTGAATTTAAATTCTGAAATCGTCAATCTCTCAAGAAAATTCGTCGATCTGAGCTCGACTATCGTCGACCTGAGCTTAGAGACTTGAACTTGACTTGAAACAGAAAGCATCGATCTGAGCTCAACTATCGTCGACCTGAGCTCAGAGATCTGGATTTTGGCTAGAGACAGAAACGTCGATCTGAGCTCGGAGATCGTCGAACCGAGTTCGATGACTCGTTGAACTGAGCTCAGAGATAGTCGAACTGAGTTCGACGCCTCGTCGATTTGAGCTCGACGAGAATTGCCTTAAACATCTGCACTTTAATTCTGAACTAAAAGGTCTTGGGGGCAGCTTTCAAACCTAAGTTCTAAGCCTTAGACCTATTCTAGTTAACCTTTAAAACTATACAAGGAGGTCAAGACATTTTCCTAAGGATATAGTGATCCTTACCCATATTAGTAATAAGGTGTTCCAACAATCTCCCCCTATTTGGGTTAGGATTACTATTTATAAGACATATGAATTAAAAAGCATATAAGCAGAAACAAAAGCAAATACAACATAGCAGAATAATGAAGTGCAGCATTGCAAGAGAAAATATAGTCAGAAATAGATATATATTGTCAGCTTACATAATTACTCCTTTTCTTCTCTCTTTTTGAACAAGATTTCTCTATTTGGATCTAGAGCTTCCTTCTTGGATCTTCTATCATCACCAACACCTAATGAGGTTTGAGATTTAGGTCTGGGAACAACAGCCTCTGGGTGCAGCTTCATATAACTCTCTGGATCAAAGAATTTTCTGGAGGAGTATCTTTCAAGTTCTTTCTTTCTTTGCTCAGATAAAGTGGTGATGTTTGAGGTATCTCTCCCTTGTTCTCTTGCCTTCTTTATTTGATCTAAGGCAGCCAATTCTTTCATCCTTACTGTCCAAGAAAGGGGATTGTTCTCTGGATCCTCAAAGGGAACAGGAGGTTCATATCTGTTGATTATATGAGCAGGAGGAGCTCTTGAAGTAACAATTTCTTTAAGCTTGTAAGGGAAAGGACCTGAAGTTGAATCAATGGGGCCTTGTCCTTCCCTATGATAAGGATGTTGTCTAGGTTATCCTCTGGAATAAACATTGTGTCCTCTTTGGTTTCCTCTGTACTGGCCTCTCCTGGATTGGTAGCCTCTTTGTTGATACCCTCTTGATTGTGATCTATCTTGAGCTTGAGAGGAACTTTTAGTTTTAGCATATGAGGATTGTGAAGCAGAACCTCCACCAGTTCCTATATCTGGTGAAGGAGGAGGAAGAGGATGATTATGGTGAGATGATCCTTTGTCAAACTTTCTCTTCTTCTTCATTGCCTTCAATTGGTTCTTTGAGAATTGCATCCATGGTTAAATTATAGGACAGTCATGCAGAATATAATAGGGAATGTCATTATCATCCTTTACTTTCTCTGGAGGAACTCTCTTCAAAGCTTTGCTTCTGGTTTTCCTCTTCCTTGCAATTGTTGTAGAGGAGTCATCAGAATCAGTTCTTAACTTGTCACTATCTAAGCTCTGAGGATTGTCATACAATTCATCAATCCTTTTGATATACTCTTTCTGTTGTTTGGATTGTTCAGTTGAAGCAGCAGCAGCAGCAGTAGTGACAGAAGCAGTACTTGCAGAAATAACAACACTGACAGAAACAGAAGAGATAGCAACACTAATAATTGGAGCAGCAACAACAGTAGAAACAGAAATAACAGCAGTAGTTTCTGAAACAATAGCAGCAGTAACAGCAGGCTCATAAACAAGAAGAGCAGGCTCTGAATCATTTGCCTCTGTCATCAACAAATCATTAGTAGTATCACAACTAACTTCATAAGCAGTAGAATCAACAATCACAACATCAGTAGCAGTAACACTTTCCACAGCCTTTATAGAATTGATATATGAAGATATCAGGCTGGGATCACAACTAAAAATAGGCACAATGGCCTTAGTAAGGTCTTCAGCTTCTTGAGCTAGAAGATATCTGCTGTGGAGAGCATCAAATTCTGAAAGCAGTGACTTGAGGTCAACTGCTAGAACTGGAGCTGGGGCTGGAATCTCTGGCACTTCTTCATCTGAAGTAGGCAGCATTTCTTCTTCATGTGGCATCTCCCCCTACATAGATTCAGTATGTACTGGATCAAGGCACCCCACAGAAGGGATTGCCTGAGGAGGACGGAAAGAGGAGAGCCTTGCAGATAAGTCCTGTATAGACTTAAGGAGTGGAGCCATGGAGGTCTCCAGCAAGAGTGCTAGCCTGGGAGCTAACATCTCATATAGCTTATCTGCTAGAGCTGGAAGATCTACTTGATCAAGGGATGCTTGAGTAGAGGTAGAGGAGAAAGTGACAGAAGTTGATGGTGTTGGATGAGCTGTAGTTATGTGGAGAAATGATGTGGATGGCAGTGAAATGGATGGTTGTGATATGGGGATGGTTGTGATATGGGGATGGTTGTGATGGAAGTCACTGGAATGGAAATGGATGGAGTGAAGGATGGTTGAGCTAGAATGTCTTGAAGCAATTGTTGGTAGGAAGTAGATGATGATGGGGGCTCAAGGGGTGAGGAATGAGAATCAACCATGAATGAATCATCTAATAGATTGAATGAAGCAATGTGAATGGATGAATCAATGTCAAGGTGTGGATAATAGTATAGAGGATGGAAATGGTCTTCAGTAGTTGCTGGTGGTGGTGAAGGAGTTGAGATTGGAGATGAAATGGTGATGGGGGATGAAATAGAAGTGGTGATGGTGGATGTAGGGATGGTTGAAGAAACAATGGTTGAAGATGGTGGAGATGAGGAGGAGGCAGGCAATTCTTCCAAGAGGGCAGTTTCCTGAGGGGAAGTGACTTGTACAGTCCTTGTGCCTGAAAGTTGAAACTACTGCAGGAGCCCTGCTGGGTTTGGCAATTTGCCTGTCCCACTTTCCAAAGAGGGCACAGGATAGTCTCTTGGAGGCATTGATGTGCATGCCACTGGAAACAAGCAGTTGAGGGCATCTGTTATGCAAAAACAGTCCTAGAATCCTCCCAAAATTAACAAGATTCTTTTTTATCTTTTTCTTAATTAAATCAAAGAATATCTCTCCCCAATTCAAATGCTTCTTATCAACTAATGCACCCATTAAACAGAATTGATACCTAGAGATGGTATCATGAGCAGAATGCTTTGCCAGCAGTACCTTTCCAACAACATCAGCTAAAAATCTATACTCCATTGACCGATTTTTCTTAAGCAACTTATTAGGGTTTGCTACTGAGTGACCCATTCTATCCAGCATACTAGCAAATTCCTCTCTACATAACTCTACAGAATCATGCCCAAAACTCAATTGAAAGACTTCTGTTAGGAGAGCAGGAGGTAGGGATTTTTGTGTTCCCGATATTATTCCAATCACTGTGTTTTGATCCAAGTTGTGTGCAGTATACACCCATTCTTTAATTTCATCTGCAGCTAATTTCATTCTTGTGGACATGATAGGAACCAGCTGTTGCTCTTTGAACAATTCCAGAATATCCTTGAAGACTTGATCACTGCCTTCGAATGAGTCCATGTCGATTTCGAAACCCGTGTCAAACTTCATTGCTGCTAAGACTGTAACAGAGATGGCCATTATTACCTGCAAAATTGAACAAACAAGACCGAGTGTAGAGATGTTTGGAGGGAAAGAAAATCTCTGTAGAAAGTATGAAAGCGCAAAGGAGGAACGACGACCGAAAAATGAATTTTATATTAGGGTTCGACGCCGAAAAGGAAAGATCGTTGAACTCAGTTCAACGATCTAGGCTTTTAAAGGAATCTGAAAGATCTTCAACATCGTCGATCTCCGTTCGACGATATTGGAGAGCGTCGAGCTCCGTTCGACGATCTCTGACCGTAAAGAGATAGCCTAGCACTATCTGGAAAATGCTGAACTCCGGTCGACGATTTCAGAGAATGTCGACCTTCGTTCGACGATCTTGGGGAAAAACGTCGAGCGCAGTTCAGAGATCAGAAACAACCTATAGACACTAGAAAAAAAACAAGTTTTTAGCCTAGTCTTAGTCGATTTTAAGATTTTAAAATCTTGGATCTTAATTTAAACTTCCTCTATCTTACATTCCTAACTGATTCAGGAAGAATGTGTGTTTTTTTCATCCAATGGTTTGGTGAAAATATCTCCCCTTTGCAAATCAGTTGGGATATATTGAAGTTCAATTTTATTCTTCTCAACATTATCTCTTAAAAAGTGATGCCTAATCTCTATATGTTTTGTACTACTATGGAGGAATTGATTTTGTGCTATATAAATAGCACTGGTGTTATAACAAAATATTTTTATACTTATCTAGGTTGTAACCATAGTCTAGGAGCTTGATTTTGAATCCACAAAATCTGTGAGCAAATAACTACCTTATGTCATGTATTCAGCTTCAGCAGTTGATGTGGACACAGATGTTTGTTTCTTACAAAACCCGAGACAAGTCTGTCAACCAAGAAACTAGCAAGTTCCACCTAGTGCTTTTCCTGTCTACTCTACATCCAACATAATCAATATCTGAAAATCCAGTTAATTCAAATCCTGAATCTTTTGGATACCAGAGACCTAGATTTGGACAACTTTTCACATACCTAAGAATCCTTTTACTAATGTTAGGTGTGACTCTCTAGGGCTTACTTGTAATCTAGCACATATATATGTAGCAAACATTATGTCAGGTCTACTAGCTGTAAGGTATAATAAAGAGCCAATCATTGCACTATATGTTGTCTGATCAACAGGTTTCCCATGTTGATCAGCATCTAATACAGCATTAGTAGGCATAGGTGTTTTCATGCAGGATGCTTCAGACATACCAAATTTCTTAACCAACTCTTTTGCATACTTGATTTGAGAAATGAATATGCCATCAACATGCTGTTTGACTTGCAATCCTAGAAAGAAGGAAAGCTCACCCATGCTACTCATTTCAAATTTAGAATGCATTAGGTTGGAAAACCTTTTGCACAAATTTGAATCAGTAGATCCAAAGATAATATCATCTACATAAATTTGTACTAGTAGGATATTAGACTTATGGGTTCTAATAAAAAGAGTTTGGTCTACTCTACCCCTTATAAAATCATTTTTCAAAAGAAAGTATGCTAAGATCTTATACCATGCTCTAGGAGCTTGCTTAAGACCATATAATGATTTATGCAATTTAAAAACATAATCAGGATGAGTTGGAGAGATAAAACCTGGGGGTTGTCTAACATAGACTACTTCCTTGATATCTCCATTGAGAAATGCACTCTTCACATCCATTTGATAGACCTTGAATCCCTTGTGTGCTGCATAAGCTAGAAATATTCTTATGGCCTCTAACCTTGCAACTGGTGCAAAGGTCTGGTCATAATCTATTCCTTCTTCTTGTGAGTATCCTTGTGCAATTAGCCTTGCCTTGTTCATTACAATGATTCCTTGATCATCCAGCTTGTTTCTGAACACCCATTTTGTTCCAACAATGGAATAATCCTTTGGCCTTGGCACTAGCTCTCAAACTTTGTTCCTTTCAAATTGATGTAACTCCTCTTGCATTGCAATGATCTAGTGTGGATCTTGTTCTGCATCTTGTATGGATTGAGGCTCAATTTGAGATAAAAAGCAGGTGTGCATCAGATTTTGGTTGATCTTATTTCTGGTTTGCACACCAGCTGAGATTTATCCAATCACTTGGGAGATTGGATGATCTCTTGATGTTACTAAATAAACAGGGGGTACTGATTGTTCACCAACCTGTGTTGTTGTTTCCTCTTATGGAACAACAACTGTCTCTTCAATGTGGTTCTCACCAAGATGTTGAGTGTCCTCTTCATCTTCACTACTTCCACCTCTTTGTTGGATAGGTGAATGTGTTGTATCCTTTTCTGTAATGTGTAACCTGTCCAAATTTTCTGAGAGAGAATGTTCCTGCAAAGGTTCTATGGTAGAAGTATTCTTCTCCTTATAAGACATGTTAGTTTCATCAAAATATACATGAACAGATTCTTCAATTTTAAGAGAAGTTTTATTATACACCCTATAAGCTTTACTGATCATGGAGTATCCCAGAAACACTCCTTCATCAGCTTTGGCTTGAAATTTTGCTATGTACTTCTTGTCATTATTGTGTATGTAACAAATACAACCAAAAATCTTGAAATAATCTACTTTAGGTTTCTTCCCTTTGAGTAATTCATAGGGAGTCCCACCCTTTAGCTTATGTATCAAACTTCTGTTCAGCACATAGTTTGAGGTGCTCACTGCCACTGCCCAAAAGAATAGAGGACGGTGAGCATCTGTCAACAATGTAATAACAGATTCAATAAGGGTTCTATTTTTTCTTTCAGCTACCCCATTTTGTTGAGGAGTTCTAGTAACTGAGAAAGTGTGTTTGATCCCTTCACTCTGACAGAACTCTTGTATAAGAAGAGAATAAAACTTTATCCCATGATCACTTCTGATTAGTGCAATGTGAGTATTAAACTCAATCTGTATGCATTTGAGAAACTCTGTCAAACACTTAAAGTTATCAGACTTCTTCCTTAGAAAGAACACCCATGTGAATCTAGAGAAGTCATCTACAACCACTAAAGTGTAAGATTTTCCTCCTAAGCTTTGTACTGTAATGGGTCCAAAAAGATCCATGTGTAACAGATACAAAATCCTTGGTGAATCACTCTTATTAAGTGACTTAAAGCTATTTTTAGTTTGCTTGCCTAACTGACAAGCCTTGAAAGTCCTTCCTTCTTGTAGGGGCTAGAAGGTAGTCCTCTAACAAGGTTGTCCTTGGATAGCCTAGCAATGGTTCTAAGGTTTATATGTCCTAATCTCTTATGTCATAGTTCATTTGGTTTACTAACAGAGTTGAACAAGCAGATATCTACCTTAGTTGAATGAAAATCTACAAGATAGATGTTACCTTTCCTTTTACCTGTCAACACAGTTGTGTTGTCCTCTGATTTGATTTTGCATGAGGATTTGTTGAATTTCACCTGGTATCCTTCATCACATAGTTGACTGGTGCTGATTAGATTGTGCTTCAGTCCTTCCATATAAGCTACCTTCTTGAATGTGACTGACCCTATTTGGACTGCACCATATCCCTTGGTCTGTCCAAAGTTTGAATATCCAAATATGACTTTGGGTCCAAGCTTGGCTTTGAAGGATATTAAATTATCCTTGCTTCCTGTCATGTGCTTTGAGCACCCACTATCCAGATACCATTGCTGGTTTATTGTTGGATAGGTCTTCACTGCATACATAATAATTTACTTGTTTTTGACCCAGTTTACCTTGGGCCTAGGTTGATAACCTTTAAATTCTGGAAAAAAAAAGACATCCCTGGTTGAATCTTATAACCTTCAGGATGATATCTCCTAGGAGGTATCATCTATTCAGTATAAGGGTTAAAGCTTTGGGATGTGGGACCACTAGGATTGAAGTTTGATTTACCTTTAAAACCTTACTCAAATCTCTGATCTATGTTCGACGATCTCTGAGCTGAGTTCGACGATTTTGGATCAGATCATCGAGCTCCGTTCGAAGATCGACTTTGTAAGAGTTTAGAGTTCAGCGATCGTCGACCTGAGTTCGACGATTCAGCTTGAGATCGCTGAGCTCCATTCGACGATCGTCGAGCTCTGTTCGACGTTTTTCGTTGAACCTTGTTTTTCTTAAGTAAATCAGGATTTTTCCTAGCTACCTCTACAACACCCTTTCCTTTATTT
Organism: Platanthera zijinensis; assembly: GCA_039513925.1. Classification (NCBI taxonomy): domain Eukaryota; kingdom Viridiplantae; phylum Streptophyta; class Magnoliopsida; order Asparagales; family Orchidaceae; genus Platanthera; species Platanthera zijinensis. The sequence goes on along the minus strand of CM077088.1, from coordinate 69,760,137 downwards.
GAGATAAATTTAATTGGGGTTGTTAATACTATAGGTTGGCTGGATGAAGAACCCAAGCCCAGTGTACTGTTAAGTCTTGAGTTCACTGTGCTTGTGATGTCCATCAGTCTGATGCTTCTCCCATTAAGGGATTCTTCAAACTTCTTTGTCTGAGATAGTTCACTTTTTAGTGAAGCTATCTCCTCCCTATAACATTCTAACTCCTCAGAGAGTTTGAGGTTATCTGATTTCAAAGTGCTATGTTCAAACAATTTATTTCTGAGAGAGATAATCTCTTTCTCAGACTCTAGCAGGTTTAAACAAAGTGCCTTAAATTTAGATCTAAAGTCCTCTGAATTGAAATCAAAAGAATCTATTACCTGATCTTCTTCAACTTTAAGTTCAGATTCAGATTCTGACTCTTGTTCTGCATCAGAATTATGTTGAGAGGCATTGATAGCCATCGTGCAGAACTCCTTCTCTTGAGCATCATCTTCATCATCACTTGAACTTGATGATGCCTCTGATTCTTCTTCAGTTTCACTCCAGGTTTCAGCTATAAATCCCTTCCTGGTGTGTTTGTTATTGCTGGAGGAGGATTTGTCATTGTTGTTTCTTCTGAAATCTTTGTCTCTTCTCCTGTATTTCTTATCTTTCTTGTCCTTATTTTGATTCTCTGGACAATCAGGCACAATGTGGCCTGGTTTCTTGCATCCAAAACAAATAATTTCTTTGTTACTGGACTTGTCATACCTTGGCTTTTCATGGTCTCTGGATGACCTTTTCCTGAAATCTTTCCTAGCCATCTTGTAGAATCTTTTGGCTAGTAGACTCATTAACTCTTCATTGCCTGTGACCTTGTCTTCAGACAGTTCTTCTGTAGCATTGAAAGCAATTGTCTTCTCCTTTCTTATTGCTAGAGAAGCTATCTTTTACTCTTCTTCTCTATTCTTAATGAGCAGCTCATAAGACTTGAGCTTGCCCAATAGAGATTCAGTGGTAATCTCATTTAGGCTCCTGACATCTTTGATTGGCCAGATCCTTGAATCCCAAGTGCTAGGGGAAGCACATTAGGATCTTATCATTGAGTTCAGTCAATGAGATCTCCTTGTCCAAGGTCTTAAGTTCACTGACAATTAGACTGAGTCTGTTGTACATGTCAGCAACTGACTCAGTTTCTCCCTTCTTGAAATTCTCATACTGGGTTATGAGATTGGATCTTCTATCCTTTCTTTCATCAGCTGATCCTGACACAAGCTCAGATAGCTTGTCCCAAATTTATTTTGCTGAGTTACATTCAGCCACTTTTTGAAATATGTCATCAGACATAGTCTGAGCCAATATGTTCATTGCCTTGGCATCATCAACTTTCCACTTTTTAATTTATGCATCTGTTCCTGAGGGGAATGGAACAACACTTGTACTTATAGTTGTTGGAGGTCTTGGACACACTGTCAAAATAGAATTAAAGATGTCCTCATCAATAGAATTCATGTATAATTTAATCCTTGCCTTTCAAAGTGCAAACTTAGAAAGAATACACACTGGAGGTCTGGTGCTAGCATAATATTTGTTCTGTTCCATGGTTTTATATGTAAATAAATATAATAAAAGTAATAACCCTCTATTAAAGGTTGATCTTATCAGAGATATTTTGGTTCAGGTGTTAGCCTGTAAAATAACCAATCTGATGAGGATTTAGTTGTTGAATAACCAACCTCCCTCTGATACCAATTGAAAGTGAGGGTAAGATCTATCTTTACTCTAGAGGGGGGTGAATAGATTATATTAAAATAATTTTCCAATTTAAAAAAAATTTATTCAACAGTGGAAGACTTGATTTATATATATGTGTATTGTGCTTGTAGTAAATAAAAACTAAGTAAGCAAGAAACAAATCACAGCACACAGTAAATCAAACACAACAACCAGAAGACACAAGGATCTATAGTGGTTCCCCAATCAACCTGGGTACATCCACTTTTCTACTACCCTAGGTAGGAATCCACTGCAGGAATAGTTGATCAGGTGTCCTGGGCACCAATGAGCTTTTGATAAGGTGCTCAAAAACCAAATCAGATTTTTTGATCAGGTGTTTTGCCACCACTGAGTTTTGATAAGGTCTCAGAAACCAACCACAAAACTTTTGAAGGGAGTTTTGAGTAACCCTTTTACAGCAGAATAAAGGAAAAGAAAGAGTTGATGTTCTTCTCTGTCAACAGTCAAAGAGAAGACTAGTGGATTGTTGTTGTCAAAGCTCCCCCTGAGATTTGTAGTTGTTCAGGAAGAGAAGCTTTGCACAGGGTTATAAGTCTTCAGTATGTTTGAGATCTCCAGCAAAGAATAATTTCAACAAAGGTTGAAATGTGATGTGTTTGGAGTCCTTGATTGATGAAGCCTTGAACACTTGAATCAGAAGAGATCTTGAAAGAATAGAGGAATTCTTTTCTGTGTGGTGATCTCCTTCACTGTTGTATTCCTTGTGTTTTGTAAGACTTCTAACTTGTAATCTTGTAGAACTTGTGTCTCAAAATCTATTCCTTAGAATAATGATGTTTTTTTGTCTCAATTACTCTGAGATGATATATTGAAATTCAGTCTTCTAGATAGCCGTTTGCTAGTCATAAATGACTTCCTTAAATGATATTTGTCTCTGGAGGAAAGTCTTAAGAGACATTCCATTTAGTCTTCCTTGAAACTTGCTCCAGATTGATTGAAACGGCTACAAAATCCTTTGAAATAAATACTGGATATGAATCAGATTGAATTCCAAAACTAACTGAATTTGAATTCTGAAATCATCGATCTCTCAAGAAAAGTCGTCGATCTGAGCTCGACTATCGTCGACCTGAGCTCAGAGACTGGAACTTGACTTGAAACAGAAAGCGTCGATCTGAGCTCAACTATCGTCGACCTGAGCTCAGAGATCTGGATTTTGGCTAGAGACAGAAACGTCGATCTGAGCTCGGAGATCGTCGAACCGAGTTCGACAACTCGTTGAACTGAGCTCAGAGATAGTCGAACTGAGTTCGACGCCTCGTCGATCTGAGCTCGATGAGAATTGCATTAAACTTCTGCACTTGAATTCTGAACTAAAAGGTCTTGGGGGAAGCTTTCAAACATAAGTTCTAAGCCTTAGACCTATTCTAGGCTACCTTTAAAACTATACAAGGAGGTCAAGACATTTTCCTAAGGACATAATGATCCTTACCCAAATCAGTAATAGGGTATTCCAACAGTATGAGAAGAGAATAGGGTAAGATGGTTCAAAAGTATGTGTGGTCGAGTAGAATGACAAAGAGGCACCAGAGATGGAGGAATATCATTGGTGTCTTGAGGAAGAACAAATGTGTTACAGAGATCTGAGTTACAAGGGGAAGCCTTAATTTATCTAGGTTCTGTAGGAGAAACTAGCTAGAGTAGAAACTTAAGAAGTGGACGTTGGCATATGATCAAGGAATATCAGATCTTTTTGGGTAGAGGATGGTTGAGGTATAAGTGGATTCAAAAGAGCATAATATGGGACATGTTCAAGAAAGATCACATGACAGGAGATACACATGTGTCTAGCAACATAAACATATCATCTATCATCTTTGTGGTGAGATCTATAACCAATGAAGATGGGCAACTGAACGGGGAGACAACTTATTATGTTATATTACTGGAAGTTGAACAATGCATGTGTAACCAAAGACTCTTAAGAAAGAGTACATAGTGGGTTTATTAAGGAGATGTTCTTACAAGGATAAGTTTTATAGGTTAGGAGTTGGTATTCTATTTATTAAGAATACATAAGTGTGAACTGCTTCACCCCTGAACAAAACAAGAATAGTAGACGTAAGAAGGAGAGACATAGCAACCTCCATGATGTGGTGATGCAACAACATTTTATTGATGAGCGTGAGGGCATGAGTATTGCACGAGATTTCCTTAACATAGAAGGAATTGTCGAAACGTGTGGGAGAGATATCCCCTCCCCCCACAAAATCAGAAGGTAAAGTTTTGAATTTGCAAGAGAATTGAATTTCCATCATAGAAGTGAACTCAACATATTTAAAGAATATATTATATTTTGTATTTTGTAAATAAAGCCAAGTAAATCAAGAATAATCAACAACAAAATAACAAAATATTTATTACCGTCTTTTGAAATACAAGGGGAAGGATCCCATACATCAATATGAACAAAATCAAAAGGAAAAATAGATATAGAAGGACTGGAGGAAAAATAAGAGGCAATCTGGCGGCCTCTAATACAATGAATACATTGATTAAATGTCATGATAGATGTAGGTCCAAGGGCACCAGAGGAGTCAAGATGTTGAAGACAGGGCATGTAAGACCCCACCTTTCTGAAACGATGTTGTTCTCTTCCTCCGTTTTCTTCTGAGTATTATGCCCAAAACCACCACCTTATTGTGATACCAACTCACGGGTTAGTCATCACCGCATGATGCCAATCTTGCCGACAAGTACAATTATTTACATAAGGCAAATTACGAGAAAAGAAGTAGTTTAAAATAAGTTCACAATCACATGTATATATATATATATATATATATATATATATATATATATATATATATATATATAAGAATCATAGTCCACACTGAGCTACAAAATAAAGAGTAAGGGTTTATGCCCGGTACGTGCCCAAATGAAATATAAACTCTCTCATTCTACAATAATCTATGCAGAAGCAAAACAACAACTTTCATAAACCTGTCGTCATGTAGTTGTAATAGTAGTACATGACATCTACTCCTCAAGTGATACCACCTTGTCCTGTTAGATGTGTTGTTGCTCTGACTCCTTGATCTCCTAAAATGACGTGGTCCACTAACCGTTAGTCAAAAGGACTAAGGCGTTTCGACATCCACTTCTCCTGATGACACTTAGGCACCGGATGGGCAGATGAAAGGAAAGGTATATTTGGTAGTATATATATATATATATATATATATATATATATATATATATATATATATATATATATCAAGGCAGATGATGGTGGCCCTATCAAGTATAATCATATGCAAAGTATTACTTAGTTGTATGTAAAGAGGTAAATCTAAGCTAGCAGTTCTATATATAGCAAAAGCAGTAAAAAGTAAAAGAAGTAAAGTGTAGTCAGTAGTAAAAAAAGTAAGAACATCTACACTACTATCACAGAAGCGTACCTTAACTTATATGAATGCACATACAAACTTATAAGTTAAGATTTCAGGTAATTAAATCATCATATAAAAGTGCTCATACAAATTTATATGATGAGGATCTGCAAGATATGAATGATATGCCATGCAATGCAATGTCTATGTCATGTTTCATACAAGTGCAACTCACACACACGACTTTATGTGCATAAACCTTTAGTTCCCTCTTTTTGAAGGCAACTAACCTCTCTGGTACCAACCATCGTGGCTCACGGTGACAGTGGAGCAGGCATCTATACTACTAGATAGGTATACACACTACCTGACCTAGACCTCTCATACGCCTCTGTACACATCCTAGGTGCACTCTAGAGCCTCTGCATACTATTTTTGGGGGGTATCCCAGTCTTTTGGGCTAACTGATGGGTTTCTGGGAAACGTCACAAGATACCGGGCTAAGCTGGTCCATTAGTTCCATAAGTTCCACAAGTAAATATTAATTTCAAAGTGCCACTTTACAAAATAAGTACCTAAACTAATCATCCAAAAATTTCAAGAAAATTTCTAGAGGTTTATAGTGCCACAAAACCTATCCATTGACCACATATATTTCAAACATACATAAGTGTGACAAACGAGATTATTGATATTATTCAAGATAAATAATTCCCAAAAATTCCAATTAAATTATTAGAGATGTAATATGACCTAATAAGAAATCTTACAAAAAATTATATTTTTCCTAAGTCATTTGGTCATTTTTACTTCATTAATTTAATTATGTGACATAATTACAATAAAATAAATAATTAGGGTTTTAACTCCAAAAATGCCAGTTTTAACAGAGATGATACCTTTCATCATATCATGAGTATGGACAAAATATCATTGACATGCAGCAAGCCATTTGTGAAAAATGCACAAAATACCTATTTGTGCTATAAGCACACCAAATTCCCATAACTACATTTTCATGCAAGTGGAATATACTTACATGCAGAGCTCCAAAATGTTGACCAATGTCTTATGATGACCTAATATACAATCCACCCAAGATTTAGTTCAATTTGAGTTGGTCCAACTACATATATTTCATTTATATGATAAATAAAACTATTAACAAAACTATAGAATATTATTGCCCAAAAATTCTTATTTATAGGCAGAGGGTGTGATTAGGATGCATACATACATGACAGAAATATTAGGCTCATGCAATCATCCATGTGAAATAAAGTCACATTTTAGTTACTAGTCCTCCCTTAGGACATATCTCAGCAAAATGGCCTTTCTGGGAGCTGTAGGACACCAAAATAGGTGATTAAAATTCCTATATAAAGTTAAGACCATTGGCTACAACATTAATGTTTGGCACTTTTCATGAATCAGCCTATAAGTGGCCTAAGTTTTAGTTTGAAAACTCTATAATAAGTGTGACAAAATGAAATGAACTATACTGTATAAATTTCCTGATCTTGCACACATCTTACAAAAGATCCTGTGGCCATGGCTCATATTCAACCTCCAGACAAGGGATGCGATTAGCCCGACCTGGAGCAAACTCCAAGTATATTTCTGGCCATCCCTTGGCAACCACTGTCGACCGCCCCTCTCCAAGTCTATTTCCCGAGCAAGAAGAAAAACTCGGCTTTTTCACTCCAATCTCACATGGAATCGGGCTCAATTGAGCCCAATATCTCACCTAAAGGATCTAGTGAGCTAGCAAATAGGGAGTGGGGGAGGAAACACACCTAGATTGGGGCTCGATGGCTGCTGTTGCGGCGGTTGGCCATGGAAATCTCCGTCTCCGGCAAGCTAGCCCGATCCAACAATCCAACACAGATTCCTATGATGTAAAGCTCTGGTTCGACACTTTAGGGTCTTCTGAAAGTGATGGAAAGGTTGATTGAGGCTGAAGTGACTTGTATATGGTAATGCCATAAGAGGGTGGCCGACCTCAACTTTGGATGCTCCTCCTAGATTCCAATCGGCACTTTTCTTACTGGCTGCCAGCTGGGGAGTTATGGAAGAGCTCAGTGAAGCTATGGGAGGGAGAAAAGGAGGGCTAAGTGGCCTCACCTCCATAATTTTCTCTTATCTCCATGTGAATTTAGGGAGATTTCCAATTTTTCCCCCATGCATGTACTCCTCTTTTAAAACCAGAGGGCAAGTGGGGTAATCTACCCATGGGCTGCAGAATGGTCCTTGGGTCATGTCCCCTACCTATAAGATTTGGGCTAGGCACCTAATTTTCCTATTTAGACCTAGGTTTGATCATAATTGACTTTGAGGTTGACTTGGTCAATTTGACGAGTTGACTAGTCCCATATGTTGGTCATGAGCCACATGACACCGCACAATGTTGGTTGGGCCATGGTGGGGCCCCAATTGGGCTAATTGACCCGTATAGTGTAAGTTTAACCAAAATTTCCCTAAGTTTGACTTTGGTCAAAATGCGTGATTTGTTTAACTCCATGTTGAGTTCCATGGTCAATTGGGTCCCTAATGAGGTTAGAGGAGTGGGGGTGAAGTTAATTAGACCAATTAAATTAAACCATGATTGGCTTGATTTGGGTTAAGTTAACCCAAAGTTAATTTTGGTCAATTCCAAGAAATTGGTTGAATCCAATGGGTGATTGTTGACCTAAGGGCCTCCCTTAGTATTTAGGAGGGTTTGGGTAAGGTCAATTGGATATATTGAAGGTCAATTGAGTCTAATGGTGTTGAATTGAGCTATGTTGAGCTAAGGTTGACTTTGGTCAACTTAGCCATTTTGGTTGACCAATTCTTGTGGTTTAGGGTCAATTGAGTCTCTTTTAGGGTTAAGGATGTATTGGTGAGATCAATTTGGGCCTATGAGTTCAATTTTTTACGGTGAATTGACCTAGGTTGACTTGTGCACCTTGGGGTGCACCTAGTGAGGTCACCTTGTTTTATTGAAACATAGGGTTACCTCCTTGCTTTAACTCACATGTCTTGCTCTAAATCACATTAGGGGTCTAATAAGAATGAGGATGTTATAGGGAAACGAGATGTGATCAAGTAAACGATGTCAGAGATCACACCTAATTGTTTAGGAAGAAATAGTTGTTGAAGTAGTTAAGGTGGTCAAAGTTGACGCAACAGATGTAAGCCGGGATAGCAGAAGATGTAGGTTGTTAATGTAGTAGAGACCATTTCGTCAGAGTCCTTTACCAAAAACCTTCCATGAGTGGGAATCTTTTACCAGACAAGTGGAAGTCGTAAAAGCAACGGTGAATTAAAGATCAGTGGGCTGAGATACAGAGCGAAGATTCATGGCTAGAAGGGGAACATTATAGACATATAGGGAATCTGTTAGTAAATAAGGAGTGGTCTTGGAGATGACCACGACCGGTGATTAGGAGTAAAGTTCCATTAGCTATGCGAATGGATGAGGAGCGGAGAGAAGTGAGGGCAGTGATATGATTGGCATCATTAGTCATGTGGTAGGAAGCACCTGAGTCCAAGATCCAAGAGTCAGAAGTTATACCTGGGACAACATCAACATAAGAGGAACCATCATTAGAGGGTTGATTGTTGATCTACAACAAAGTTAAGAGTTGTTACATCTGTTCTGGCGAGAAGGCATAAGAGCGATTGACGAGAGCTGCTTGAGGAGCGGAGTGGCCCGAAGAGCAAGATCTGGTAGCCTTGTGAGCAAGATCTTGCAATCAGACAAAGCATGACATTCCTGAGTGCTATAATTGTCATTTTGTTTGCGCAATGCACATAAAATTGGACCATAAGAATATGCAAATTTGGGTAGTCAAGACTCAGTAGAGCTAGACTTGGTGACCGTGCAACGATTGTAATTGGGTGATGGTCATCAGCAGGGGGAGAGAGCAGAATAGAGGATTTTAGGGAAGAGTTGGACTCATGAGCAAGGTGTCGATTTTCCTCAACAGTGAATGGGGTTGGAGAACGTTGAAGACGGATTTCAGTGAATGTCATAAATTCAGGCCAGAGATGCACGAGCAACAACAGTAGGTGGCAATGATCACCAAGATCAAGATACTGATGGTAAAAGGGACTTGAGTCGCTTGGAAGAGGAGTGGATTCCATTTTAGAGAGCTTATTCCAAAGGTTCATCATGGACGCATGATATAGGCAAATAGTGAGGTTACCGTAACGAGTGGATTGGATGGTTTGCAAAAATTGGAACTCGTGAACACTATTAGTTACTGTGAAGTAGGTGAAGAGATGATTCTACATAGTTGTTGTAGTGTCATAATGTTCGATTTATAGCATGATGAAGGAGGATACTGATTGAATCATGACATCGATTGCTCGATGCTCGTCATAAGTCCATATGTCAATTCGGGTGACATAGGCTTGTTCAAATGCTTTGTCAAACTCTTTGTCAACAGTGATGGTAGTATGACTAGTATGACAGTTCTTCCATCAATATGCCCCCATAGGCGATGACTTCTGAGATGACTCTTGAATGATAAGGACCAAGTCACATAGCTTGTGTCGTCAAGAGTGATGTGAAGATGTGTCTTAGATGTTAGAGTGGTATCAGTCATCAAGGCAAAACGTCGACGAGCATGCACAGTTAGGGTGGCGTTGTCTAGCAGACAAACAAGCACCGTTGACACAGCTTCGAGCTTCAAGACGAGTAATCAGGCGATCTCAGAGGACAGCTGTCGGCGACCTTCATGAAGACAAGCTTGAGATTTTAGTCGTGTGAGCAGGCGACCTCGAGAGGGCAAGCTAGCAACCTTGGCGAGCATGTAAGCTCAATAGAAGGATGCGGGCAACCTCGAGCAGACATGTTGGAACTTTTTGAGCTTCTAGTCATGCGAGAAGGCGACCTCGAGCAGGTGATTTGGCGATCTTGGCAAGAAGGCAAGCACGATAGATGGTTGTGGGCTACCTCGAGCAGACGAGTTTGATCTTCTAGTTGTGCAAGCAAGCGTCGATGCAACTTCCAAGCATGTTTTGTTGACTCACCTTTGGGCTTCTAGTTGCGTGAGCAGGCAAGCTCGACGAACAATTATGATTAGCGAATAATTGCGGGCGACCAACAAACAACTACATGTGACTGACGAGAAGATCAGTTATGGGTAACATGAAAAAAGATCATCTACGGGTGACATGCAAATAGCTGCGGATGAGCTCGATGAGCATTTAGATTGTGTGCAGATAGAAGCAAAAAAGTTGGTTGGTGTGCTGATAGAAGCAGAAAATTTGAACAAAGGTGAGTTGTCATAAACCTCCCTCTGATATCATGTTAGAAGTAATGAAATAAATAAATTGATATTTATTCATCCCTATAAGGGTATAAATACTAAAAGGAAAGCTATCATCTTTGCAAATAGGAAATGTGCAATTCAAGAACAGAGCTAAATAAGCAAAGAAACTGGGCCTTACATATGGGCTTTATGTACAAATATTTAATATATTCAACACTCATATCCACCCCTATTTAAGAGGAATCACTTTTTTTCTATTATAGCCATGTAAACATTATTAATGTGCTATGTAATCTGGACCGTCCACCATATTTCCTGAAGATCATTCGACAGATACCTGCCATTAATAAGTAGTTAATTAGAGGTTCTTTGGACTAACAAAAATAAAATAAATGAGCCTTTTTATCCTTCACCACTCCTTCATTGCTACATTTATGAATTCTGGACATAGGCGGATCCAGCGGGATTTTTCAGTGGCAGACACTGGAACTTTTCCATGGCTTTGCCGGAGGAATCAGGAAGAGCGATAGAGAATGAGAGAACTGAAGAAGAGAGAACTTACCCAAGTTTGCAGACAAAGAAGAGAGACCTGATCTCTGACTCTCTGAGAACAACTAAGCAGGGAGGGGGAAGCTAGATTAGGGCTTTTTTGAAGAGGGGAAGAACTAGGAAGAACCGATCTCTGATTGATCCATCATCCATGGACTGATCTCTGACTAGATTAGGGCTTTCTGAGTTCTGAGAGCAGGGATGGGCATGGGGACAGGGTCACGGGAGGAAGAAAACAGGAGAACGGGAGGAAGAAGACAATGTCCAGGTTGTCCAACAGGAGATCGTCGAAGCTCAACTGGAGAACGTCGAACCAGGGAGAGTGTGGAGGAGGAAATCGGCTTCCGAATTCCGATCCCAGCAAGTGCGAAGACCAACCCTAGTTTAACGAGAGAAAATTGAGTGTAGACGGCTGCCCACACTCGGCCTAACATAGGCCGGCCCATGATTCTGGAGTGCCAAAATAAAAAATCAAGATAAAATTTGTGCTCAAGATACTTCGTACTTTAACTCCTCACTTCAACCCTACATTCACTGTAATCGAAGAAACTGAGGAACATTCGACACTTTCTTTGGCTCTGTTGCAGTGATATTTATTAGCTCATGAGGATAGACTACAAAAACAACACATCTATCTAGATGCAGCTCTGCAGATGAAGATGCAGATAACTAAGACCAAGTGTAAACACAAGATAAGACACACACTTCCCAAACCTGCTCCCTAGAAATAAAATCTGTGGCAGAGGAAGATCCCATCCATAAACAATCATGATCTTAAAAATTATTTCTGTAAGTGTAAATGATGCAAACAGGGAAACAATTTTGAGAAATACTGCTGGTATAACTAGAAAGAGAAAGAATAACCACATATTTGCTCTTTCGATTAATTTGATTTATTAAAGATTGTTGCGGATTAACTCTACGTCCCAGTCGGGCCGAAATTCTTGGACAGTCTTAGCTCTCGGGACGGTCGAGCGTGCACACAGCCAAATGAGTAGGTTGATTGTACACAAGCAATTTTAACGTGGAAAAACCCCTCAACTGAGTAAAAAACCACGTGACCAGACCTGTGCCGGTCAAAATCCACTATTTCCTGGAGGTTACTGCTGGTTCGTGAAGTCGAGGGTGACATGACACCTCTCGTTACAACTATGAGGTGAGTGAATACTTTGCACGCAGCGGACGACAGGCCGTCGCACCGGGAGTTGTTACAGATTGCGCTTCGCGCTGGTGGTCTTTGGATAGCGACTTGCTGATTCTGGATGGGAGGCGGAACACTTAGTCTTGTAGTTGTTGGAGCAGCTTGGGCCTTGGACGATTTAGCTTTGCTGGGTGGTTGTGGCTTGACCCGCTTGTGGCTCGGGTGTGGCTCGGAGGTGGCTCGAAGATGGCTCGGAGGCGGCTCAGAGGAGGAAATTGGCAGAGCTTCGACCTGAGGAAGAAGAAGACTTCGAAGAGAAAAAAATCAGAAAAAGATGAAAAATGAGGAGGCCTTTTATAGGCTCCGGGAGGTGGTTACGGTGGTTATGCTGCTATCCGCACAACGTAACCACCATCATAAATATTTTTACTATAGTTTTAGATGCGCGTATCCCGCTATTTGGATACCGTCATTAATAAAATAATGAAATATTTATTAAATTCTCCCACTAACCTGGTGGTTAGTGGGTGGTTATGCGCGGATCGAATGGCAAAGGACGCTCACCCCTAATAGGACGGCAGGAGCGGGCCTCCATGGGCGGCCGACAACTTGCCGCCAAGTTCTCCGGCGAGGGAGGGCCGTCGACGGCGGTCGGGGAGGAGCGGCCGCCTCCTAGGCCGCTCGCCGGCGGCCGAGGGAGGGGGTGGCCTCCCCCTTGGCCACCAGCGGCCAAGGCGAAGGGGCGGCCAGGGAGGCCGCTCCTTTGGCCACCAGCGGCCAAGGAGGGGGGCAGCCTGGTCGGTCGTCCCCCTTGGCCGCACGGGCGGCCGGGCGAGGGGGCGGCCGTGCGAGGGGGCGGCCGGGCGAGGGGGCGGCCAGGGCGTCCTCCCCTTTGGTCGGCAACAGCCAAGGAGGGGGGCGGCCCTGTCGGCCTCCCCCCTCGGCCGCACCGGCAACCGAGTTAGGGGGCGGCCCGGGCGGCCGCCCCTCGGCCGCTCGGGCGGCTGTGGAGGGGGTGGCGTGGGCGTCCGCCCCCTTTGGCCGCAAGAACGGGGGAGGTGGCCGGGGAGGAGGCCAGCCGGCCGCCGCCGACGAGGTGTGGTGGTTTCCTCATCATGCGGAGTGGGATCGGCGCACGGGGGATTGGGTGTGGTGATCGCGTGCGCGGTCAAACCCATGATCTCATTCTTTTTGGGTGGAGATCATGTGGGTGTGATTTTGTACACCCCTTATTTCTTATAAATTGGGATTCATCCCCAACAAAGAAAAAGAGACAAACTAGTAGATGAGATTTTAAGTTTGTTATCATACTTGTCCACCAAATGTGACTGGATGAACCAATCATGGAGCCCAAAGGTTTTTGTCTTAAATTTTATGAAACTTATCTCAGAAGTTTGACTATATTTAGGACTGTTAAGAAATCAAAAGATTGTCCAATCTATTCTTTGAGAGTTTGTTAGAATTTTTTTTTTCATCATGTAAGTTTTTAATGAAGAAGCTTGGCACATTTTTTTTGTGGAACTTTTTTTCTAACACCAACATTATATGAGGGAAATTATTAAGGGAGTCAAAGAAAAAGTCCCTTTATGAAAGATAAAAAAGGATGAAATTTATTATCTATAGGTGGCTAATGAGCAATGCCCTAACTCTACTTTTAATGCAAAGTCCAACATCAATCAAAATCAACAATAAATGATTTAATCACACACATAACTTTAGCAATGATAAAATAATTCAATAGGGCAAAGCAAACTTTTGCTTTCCTCCGCGTGAAGGGGAAAAGCAAGAGCGCGCGACGAATAAATCCTTCAAATCACGATGATAATCTAAAATAAACAATAACTATTCCGAAAATCCAAACAAACATGAAATCATAACCTCATATATTAATATTGAGAATTTAAGTTCCATACAACAAAACAAATAAATACTCACAAAATATTGAGGCTGCCCAAGGTGTAGAGATCCGGTGAAGCACGATGCGGTGGAGACGATCTGGAGGGGAATTAAGGGTTGGTTGGACTAATATGACTGTAGGGAGCGGCTCCGGGCTATGAGAGGGTAGATCCGACAATAAGGTAGCTGATACGGGATGCGGTAGAGTGAATCTGGTGGTTTTTGAAGCAGATTCGGGCTAGTGGTGGCTGGATTTGCGCTGGAATGTCCAGATCTTGACAGATTTTGTAGATAAGGGATATTTGGAGGTAGTTCCATGAGATTGGGGAGGGCGGTGTCAAGGTTCGGTGGCTTAAAAGGGGGAGGCAGGCTGGCTGTATGGGCCTAGACAGGGAGGCAACTGCTGGATTGGGCAGAGGCAACAAAGGGAGCACTAGGAAGGCAGCGGTAGTGGCTGGACAACAACTTAGAAGGTGGTTGATGGGGTTTGGAGGGTTGTGGAGGGGGAAATGGAGGCTTTGGATGGTGGAAGAAGAGGCCTAGGGTTAGATAAAACCTTGGGGAGAGAGATAACCACCTAGCAGTCATCATCTAGAGTTCCACAGAGTAGACACCATGGAGGGATCACCGGATTATGGGATTCTTCACACCAAAATCTACAATAGACTCAAGCAGCCTCATACACCTCTATTTATAATAAATAGATATTATTGCATCCCACCATCGACGACTAAGATTGGGTGGAGATAGGATATCCCAATTACATCAAAAATAAAGCAAAAAAGACAATATAATATATGAAACTGTATTAGAACAATGGGCCTGACTCTTTCGTGGAGTTGGATCATGGATCCCAGAATGGCATATATGGTAAGGAGCAAATCGGCCCTGAATCGGCCCAAAATATTTCCTTTGCTGCGAGTTCGCATCTCCGCTCCACATCATTCTCCTCGGCTTGAAAGAATTCATCTCCTGATGAATAGAGATCGAAATTCTCTCGATGTATGCCGGGTAAGACTCGTTGGGGTCCACCAGAGGTAATCCAAATGTCATCGATGAGAAAGTATCCTTGCCAATGGTACTCTTGCGTCATACTGACTAGCGCGGTTATGCATACATTAGCCACAATATCAATAATACTCTCAATAATCCACTGATGTGGTGGAAGTCTCGATACGATCATTGGTACATAAGATGAATCCATAGGTGACTGACCTAAAGGTAGGTGGGGCTCAAACTTTTAGCAGTTCTAACACAAAGCCTCACTGTTGGAACACCCTATTACTAATTTGGGTAAGGATCACTATGGTTGTCTTAGGAAACCAGGTTGACCGAGTTGTATAGTTGTAAAGGTCAACATTAGAATGAGTCTAGGGCTTAGAACTTTGGTTTGAAGCTGCCCCCAGGACCTCTCCAATGTCAAGGATATAGAGCCAAGTCTAAGGCAATTCTCGTCGAGCTCAGGTCGACGAAACGTCGAACTCGGTTCGACGCTCTCTGAGCTCAACTTGATAAATCGTCGAACTCCGGTCGATGATCTTCGAGCTCAGATCGACGATCTCTCTTCAGTTATTCTTCAGGTCGCTGAGCTCGGTTCGACGATCTTCGAGCTCAGTTCGACGTTTTCTGTCTGCTTCATCTCATTTCATCTCTGAGCTCAGTTCGACGATCGCAGAGCTCAGATCGACGATTCTTCTGAGAGATCGACGCTGTTAAGGATTCAAATGCTGTTATTCTTTGGAATGTTTTTGAATATTATCAGCATTTATGATAAGAAGATCTGCCAGCCGTGTGTCTTTATTCTGGAGCAAGTTTCAAGGTATTATTCAGAGAATGTTTGCTGGACTTTCCTCTAGAAGACAAGACTCTTTATGGAAGACATTTATGACTGCCAACGGCTACTTTGGACAAAGAATTTTTCAGAGAATAAGATCTTCATGTTCTTTTTTTTAAAAAGAATATATCATATATAGAACACACATAGCAAAAGAACAATAGAAGAACTGTGACATAAAAAAATCTTCTTGCTAAAACAATCTTTTGCTGGAGATCAAAGTTCTGAAGACCTATCACCCTAGAGCAAAGCTTCCCTTCCTGAACCAGTCTACATCTCAGGGGGAGCTTTGACAAAAGATCCACTAAGTCTTCTCTCATTTGATTTGAGAACAGAGAAGACAACTTCATTTCCTTTTTTCTTTTTACTTTCCTGCTGTAAAAGGGTTCTTGAACTCCCTTCAAAAGTTCTGTCTGGTTCTGAGAACCTTGTCAAAACTCAGTGGTGGCAAGACACCTTATCAAAAAAATCCAGTTTTGGTTTTTGAGCACCTTAACAAAAGCTCATTGGTGTCAGGACACCTGATCAACTCATCCTGAGTGGATTCCTACCAAGGGTGGTAGAAGAGTGGATGTACCTAGGTTTTTGGGGAACCACTATATTTCCTTGTGTCTTCTGGATTGTTTGTTTGATTGTTGCTGTGTGCTGTGCTCTTAGTTTCTTGCTTCTTTAATTATTTTCTAGCACTCTACACTATAGTATCAATTAAATTTTATATGTGTTGATATTTTCAAAACTGTGAAACTTATTTGAATAAACTCTATTCACCCTCCCCTCTAGAGTTGAGATAGATCTTACCATCACTTTCAATTGGTATCAGAGGGAGGTTGGTTGCTCATACAGGCTAACACCTGAACCAAGTGATCCTTGGTAAAATCTATCTTTTAAGAGGGTTATTTCTTCTTATATATATATTACTCTAAGACATGGCACAGAACAAGGATTAAGCAAGCACTAGACCTCCAGTGTGCAATCTATCTAAGTTTGCACTTTGGAAGGCAAGGATTAAATTATACATGAACTCTATTGATGAAGATATTTTCAATTCTGTCTTGACAGTTTGTCCAAGTCCACCAGCAAGCTCAAGCACAAATGCTGTTCCACCTCCCTCAGGAACAGATGCAGACATAAAGAAATGGAAAACTGCAGATGCAAAGGCCATGAACTTCTTAGCTCAGACAATGTCTGATGAGATATTTCAGAAAGTAGCTGACTGCAACTCAGCCAAAGGAATTTGGGGCAAGCTCTCTGAAATTGTATCAGGGTCTGCTGATGAAAGGAAAGACAGGAGATCTCACCTCATAACCCAATATGAGAATTTCAAGAAAGGAGAGACTGAGTCAGTGGCAGATATGTACAACAGATTGAGTCTGATTGTCAATGAGCTAAGGACCTTGGATAAAGAAATCTCATTGACTGAGCTTAATGACAAGATCCTAATGTGCTTCCCCAGTACTTGGGATTCAAGAATCTGGCCAATCAAAGATGCCAGAAGTCTAAATGAAATCACTACTAAAACTCTCCTAGGCAAGCTCAAATCTTAAGAGTTGCTTATCAAGAACAGAGAGGAAGAACAGAAGGCTGCTTCACCAGCCTCAAGGAAAGAGAAGTCAATAGCTTTCAAAGCTATTGAAGATCTGCCTGAAGAAAACTCACAGGCAATGAGGAATTGGTCAGCCTACTGGCCAAAAGATTTTACATGCTAGCCAGAAAGGACTTCAGAAAAAGTCCATACAATGGTCATGACAAACCAAGGTATGATAAGTCAAATAATAATAACAAAGAAATCATATGCTTTGGTTGCAGGAAACCAGGCCACATTGTGCCTGACTGTCCAGAGAACAAGAACAAGGACAGGAAGGATAGAAGAGAAAGAAGAAAAGAAAAAGACTTCAAAAAGAACAGCTCAGACAAAGCCTCCTCTAGTAGGAACAAAAATACAAGGAAGGGTTTTGTTGCTGAGACATGGAGTGAGACAGAAGAAGATTCTGAAACTTCATCTAGCTCCAGTGATGATGAAGATGATGCTGATGAGAAAGAATTCTGCATGATGGCTATCAATGCCTCACAGCAAAACTCTGATGAAGAATCAGATTCAGACTCAGAAAATCAACCAGAGGAAGATCAGGTAATTAGCTCTTTTGATTTTAATTCTGAGGACTTCAAAAATGAATTTAAGACATTGTGCTTGGATTTACTAAGATCTGAGAAAGAGATAATCTCTCACAGAAATAAATTATCTGAATACAATGTCCTAAACTCAAATAACCTCAAACTCTCTGAGGAGTTAGAATGCTGTAGGGAGGAGATAGCTTCACTAAAAAGTGAACTGTCAAGAGCTAAAAAGTTTGAAGAATCCCTAAATGGGAGAAGTATCAGACTGATGGACATTACAAGCACAGTGAACTCTAGATTCAACAGTACACTGGGCTTGGGTGCCTCATCCAGCCAACCTATAATATTAACAACTCCAATCAAATTTGTCTCTGACAAAGGAAAGGGAGTAATAGAGGTAGCTAGGAAGAATGCAGATCTGTCAGAGAAAAATCCAGTTCAATAGATTGCGTCGAGCAGAGCTCGACGATCGTCGAACAGAGCTCGACGATCTAACCACAGATCGTCGAACTCAGCTCGACGATATCCAAACTTTGAACTTCAGAATAATCGATCTTCGAACAGAGATCGACGATCTGACCCAAGATCGTCGACCTCAGCTCGACGATCGTCGAATAGAGATCAGGACTATGAACATTCCTTCAATGGCACATCTAGATTCAATCCTAGAGGTCCCACATCCCAAGGCTTTAACCCCTATACTGAATGGATAGTACCTCCTAGGAGATACCATCCTGAAGGCTATAAGAGTCAACCAGGGATGTCTTTTATTTCTGAATTCAAAGGATATCAGCCTAGGCCCAAGGTTAACTGGATCAAAAATAATTAAGCTGCTCATGTGCAGGTGAAGACCTATCCAGTATCTAACCAACAATGGTATATGGATAGTGGGTGCTCAAAGCACATGACAGGGATTAGGAAGAACCTATCATCCTTCATAACCAAACTTGGACCCAAGGTGATCTTTGGTGATTCAAATTTTGGTCAAACCAAAGGATATGGTGCTGCTCAGATAGGCTCAGTCACTTTTAAGAAGGTGGCATATGTAGAAGGACTGAAGCACAATCTGATAAGTATCAGTCAACTATGTGATGAGGGATACAAGGTGACTTTCAACAAATCCCTGTGCAAGATCAAGTCAGAGAATAACACAACTGTGTTAACAGGTAAAAGGACAGGTAACATTTACTTAGTAGACTTTCTTTCATCTAAAGTAGATATCTGTTTATTCAATTCCATATCTAAGCCTAATATTTTGTGGCATAAGAGACTAGGACATCTAAACCTTAGAACCATTGCTAGGCTCTCCAAGGACAACCTAGTTAAAGGACTACCTTCTGGCCTCTACAAGAAGGAAGGACTCTGCAAGGCTTGTCAATTAGGCAAGCAAACTAAAAGTAGCTTTAAGTCACTTAATAAGAGTGATTCACCTAGGATTTTGTATTTGTTGCACATGGATCTTTTTGGACTCATATAAGTACAAAGCCTAGGAGGGAAGTCCTATACTCTAGTGGTTGTAGATGACTTCTCAAGATTCACTTGGGTATTCTTTCTGAGGAAGAAGTCTGATAACTTCAAGTGTTTGACAGATTTTCTCAAATGCATTCAGATTGAGTTCAACACTCACATTGCCCTGATCAGAAGTGATCATGGGACAGAGTTTGATTCTCTTCTCATGCAAGAGTTCTGTCAAAGTGAAGGGATCAGGCATACTTTCTCAGCTCCTAGAACTCCTCAACAAAATGGGGTAGCTGAAAGGAAAAATAGAACCCTAATTGAATCTGCTACTACATTGTTGACAGATGCTCACTTACCTCTATCCTTTTGGGCTGAGGCAGTGAACACCTCCAACTATGTATTAAATAGAAGCCTGATACATAAACTAAAGGGCAAGACTCCCTATGAATTGCTCAAAGGGAAGAAACCTAAAGTAAATTATTTTAAAATTTTTGGCTGTATTTGTTATATTCATAATAATGACAAGAAACATCTAGCAAAATTCCAAGCTAAAGCTGATGAAGGAGTGTTTCTGGGATACTTCATGATCAACAAGGCCTATAGGGTATATAATAAATCATCTTGCAAAATTGAAGAATCTGTTCATATTACCTTTGATGAGACTAACATGTGTTATAAGGAGAAGTCTACTTCTACCAAAGAACCCTTGCAGGTACAATCTATATCAGAAAGTATGGACAGATTACAGGTTAAAGAAGAGGACACAACCTCTCAACCTATTCAGCAAAAGAATGAAAGCAGTGATGATGAAGAAGTGCAACATCTTGAAGAAAATCATCCTGAAGAGCCAGTTGTTGTTCCACTAGAGGAGACAACAACACAGGCTGGTGAACAATCAACACCCCCTGTTGATTTAGTAACAACAAGAGATCATCCAATCACCCAAGTAATTGGAGAGATCTCAGCTGGTGTGCAAACCAAAAATCAGGTCAACCAGAACCTGATGCATACTTGCTTCCTATCTCAAGTTGAACCTCAATCCATTCAAGATGCAGAGCAAGATCCACACTGGATCATTGCAATGCAAGAGGAGCTACATCAATTTGAAAGGAACAAGGTTTGGGAACTAGTGCCTAAGCCAAAGGATCATTCCATTGTTGGAACAAAGTGGGTTTTCAGAAACAAGCTGGATGACCAAGGAATTATTGTCAGAAACAAGGCAAGGCTAGTTGCTCAAGGCTACTCTCAACAAGAAGGAATAGACTATGACCAGACCTTTGCACCAGTTGCAAGGTTAGAGGCCATCAGAATATTTCTAGCTTATACTGCTCACAAAGGCTTCAAGGTCTATCATATGGATGTGAAGAGTGCATTTCTCAATGAGGACATCAAAGAGGAAGTCTATGTTAGACAACCTCCAGGTTTTATCTCTCTAACTCACCCTGATTATGTTTTCAAATTGCATAAAGCATTATATGGTCTCAAGCAAGCCCCTAGAGTATGGTATGAGACCCTAGTATGCTTTCTTCTGGAAAATGATTTTGTCAAGGGGAGAGTAGATCAAACTCTTTTTATTAGAACCCATAAGTCCCATACCCTACTAGTACAAATTTATGTAGATGATATCATATTTGGATCTACTGATTCAAACTTGTGCAGAAAGTTTTCCAACCTAATGCATTCCAAATTTGAAATGAGTAGCATGGGTGAGCTCTCCTTCTTCTTAGGTTTGCAAGTAAAACAGCATGTTGAGGGCATATTCATTTCCCAAACCAAGTATGCCAAAGAATTGGTTAAGAGATTTGGTATGTCTGAGGCATCTTGTATGAAAACACCCATGCCTACCAATGCTGTATTGGATGCTGATGAACATGGGAAACCAGTTGATTAGACAACATATAGAGCAATGATTGGCTCTCTATTGTACCTTACAGCCAGTAGGCCAGATATAATGTTTGCTACATGTATATGTGCTAGATTCCAAGTTAGCCCTAGAGAGTCACACCTAACCCTAGTTAAAAGGATTCTTAGGTATGTAAAAAGTTGTCCAAATCTAGGACTCTGGTATCCAAAAGACTCAGGATTTGAATTAACTGGATTCTCAGATGCTGATTATGCTGGATGCAGAATAGATAGGAAAAGCACCAGTGGAACATGTCAGTTTCTTGGTGACAGACTTGTCTCCTGGTTTTGTAAGAAGCAAACATCTGTGTCAACTTCAACTGCAGAAGCTGAGTATATGGCTGCAGGCAGTTGTTGCTCACAAATATTGTGGATACAAAATCAGCTTCTAGACTATGGTTACAACTTAGAGAAGTCAAAAATTTTCTGTGATAATACTAGTGCTATCTCTATAGCACAAAATCCAGTCCTCCATAGTAGGACAAAACACATAGAAATTAGGCATCACTTTCTGAGAGATAATGTAGAGAAAAATAAAATTGAACTTCAATATATACCTACTGATTTACAAAGGGGAGATATTTTCACCAAACCTTTGGATGAAAAGAAACACAGTTTCTTCCTAAATCAGTTAGGCATGTTAGATGGAGGAAGCCTAAATTAAATTACAAGTTTTTGAAAAGCTAAAACAGACCAAGACTAGGCTAAAAATCAATTCTTTTTGTGTCTGTAGAATAACTTTTGTCTCTGAACTACGCTCGACGTTTTCCCAGAAATCGTCGAACGGAGATCGACGATTTTCCAAAAATCGTCGACCAGAGATCGACGTTCCCAAAGTCGTCAATCTGAGTCCAGAGCCCTCACTAGATCTAGGCTTTCTCTCCTTCTATTCAGGGGCCGTCGAGCGGAGCTCGACGCTTTTCAACATCGTCGAACGGAGATCGACGATATTGACGTCTCTTCAGATTCCTTCTGCAGCCCAAATCGTCGAGCTGAGTTCGACGCTTCTTCGAACTGAGCTCCACGATTTTCCGTTTCGCCGTCGAACCCTAATATAAAATCATTTCTTCAGCCGTCGTTCTCCTTTTGCGCTTTCATACTCTGCAACTTTCTTCGTTTTCCCTCCAAATCCTCTACACTTGGTCGCGTTTGGTTTTCTGTTGCAGGTGCAAATGACGGAATCCAGTGCTGCTATCTCTAAGATGAAATTTGATACAGGATTCGATATAGACATGAACTCGTTTGATGGAAGCGACCAGCGCTTCAAGGACATTCTAAATCTGTTCATAGAACAACAGTTAACTCAAATAATGACTACTCGGATGAAAATTGCTTCAGAAGAAATCAAAGAGTGGTGGTTTACAGCGACAGACGAGACTGAGAACTCTGTCGTCGACATCATTAAAGGGACTCAGGTACATCTATCACCGGCTCTCTTAACAGATGTCTTTCAACTTAGTACTGGAGAAGATTCTATTGAATTATCTAGAGAAGACTATGATTCAATGCTTAATCGAATGGGTCACAATGCTGTCAACCCTAACAAACTTTTAAAGAAAAATCTGTCTCTGGAATATCAATTCCTGGCTGATGTAGTTGGGAAAGTGCTGTTGGCCAAGCACTCGGCTCATGACACCATCTCTAGATATCAACTTTGCTTGATGGGAGCTTTAGTCGATAAGAAACACCTTGATTGGGGATCCATCTTCTTCAACTTAATTAAGAAGAAGATCAATAAGACTGCAGTGAGTTTTGGGAGAATCTTAGGGGTCTATCTGCACTACAGATGCCCTGAACTGTTAACCTCCTCTGGGATGTTCGTCAATGCATCCAAGAGGCTCTCCTGTGCCCTATTCAGCAAATGGGACAGGCAAATCATCAACCCTACAAGAGCTACTGCACCACTTCCTTCAGGCACAAGGACTGCTTCAGTCACTCCACCAGCAGAAGTGTTGCCTGCCTCTCTTCCTCCTCCAGCTGTATCTACCCCACCCATTTCCTCCTCACCACCAGTCACAACCATAACCATATCATCCCCAATTACCATTTCCTCACCAGTTTCATCCCCTCCTGTATCCACCTCAGAGGAATTCCATCCTCTCTTCTCTTACTCAACCTTCACCCTACCATCCTTTTCCCTTGTAGATGATTCCCTCATGGATGATTCTACCTCCACTCCTCCTGAGCCACCCTCTACCTCCTCTTTTCAACAAATGCTTCATGACATTCTCTCCCAACCATCCTTCACGCCCTCTCTTTCTTCACCTATACCTTTTCTACCTATCTCCACCTCAACCTTTTCTATCTCCATAATTCCATCCTCAGAGCCATCCATTCCTACTCCACCTACCTCCACACCTTCAGCTCCAGCCAACATCCCTACATCTACCTTTACTCCTACCTCTGCTCAAGCCCCACTTGAGCATGTAGATCTTCCAAGGTTGGCAGACAGACTTTATGAGTTGCTAGCTCCCAGGCTGACATCTCTGTTGGAGACTTCCCTGGCTCCACTCCTGAAACAAGTTCAGGAGCTGTCTACCAAGCTTTCTTCCTTTTCCTCCTCCCAGGCAATCCCTTCTACTGGGTGCCTTGGTTCAGCTCTCCTTGAACCAAGGCAGGGGGAGATGCTTTATGAAGAAGTGGATGTGCCAGTGGATGCTCCTGTTTTTGCTCCAGCTCCAGCTCCTGCTCACTCAGAAAGCAGTGGATGTGCTTTTGCACTAAATCTTCAGAGCCTGCTATCTCAATTTGATACATTTCATTTCAGCTTTCTGCCAGTACCTCTCACTGAAGATCTGTCTAAGGCCATTGTGCCTGTATCTGTTTGTGATCCCAGCCACATTGAATCCTATATCAATTTCTGGAAGGATGTGGATATTCCTGATGCTGCTACTAAGGCCATTGTGCCTCCTGTTGTTGAAACTGCTGCTGCTACTGCTGAAGATATAGAGATGATTCCAGCAACTGCTGATGAAGAACTTGCTTCCTACCTAGAAGATCCCACACCTGTTGCTATGCCTGCTCCTGCTCAAGTGTCTGCTGCTGCTGTTGCTCCTACTCTGACTTCTGATCAGTTAAAGCTACAAGAAAAGTACTTGAAAAGTATTGATGATCTGTATGACAGACCACAATGCTCAGATAGTGAGCAATTCCAGACTGAATCAGATGACTCTGCCAGTACCATTGCCAAGAAGAGGAAAGCTAGAAGCAAAGCCATGATGTCATTTCCTCCAGCTAAAGCAAAAGACTCCAATGATATCCCCTACTACATTCTGCATGATTGCCCCATTTCTGAGCCATGGATGCAATACTTCAAGAATCAACTGAAAGATATGAAGAAGAGAAGGAAGCTTGATAAATATGAAAAAGGATCTTCACAATATCAGCCTCCTCCTCCTCCTCCTCCTCCAGATTCTGGATCAGGCTCAGCCCCTCAAGCTCCAGCTTCAAGGCAAAGCTCCTCCCAATCTTATCCAAGATACTATCAAAAGGGACAACATCAAAGGGGATATCAATCCAGAAGGGGTCATTATAGAGGAAATCAAAGAGGACAAAGATCTTATCAAAGGGAAGGACAAGGCCACACTGACTCTTCTTCAGGTCCTTTCCCTTACAGGCTGAAAGACACAGTTGTCTCCAGGACTCCTCCTGCTTCTGAATCTCTCAACAGGTATGAACCTCCTGTTCCTTTTGAGGATCCTGAGAACAATCCTCTATCCTGGACAGCAAGAATGAAAGAGCTAGCTGCTCTTGATCAACTAAAGAAAGCCAGAGAGCAAGGCATGGACATCTCCAATATAACAACTTTATCAGATCAAAGGAAGAAAGAATTGGAAAGATATGCTTCTAGAAAGTTTTTCAACCCAGAAGACTACATGAAGCTGCACCCAGAGGCTGTAGTTCCAAGGCCAAGATCTCAAACTTCTCTAGGTGCAGAGGATGACAGAAGATCAAAGAAAGAATCCCTGAATCCTAACAGAGAAATTTTGTTTAGAAAGGGAACTGAGAAGAAGTAAATTGTGTAAGTTGAACTTTCATCCTCATCTGGATAATTGCTGCTATTTTATCTGTGATCTGCTTGCTGCTATATCTTTGCTTGGTTAGCTGTTGTTTTTGTATGAATGCTTTTTCATTTCCTAATGTTATTTGTAAATAGTAATCCTAACCCAAATAGGGGGAGATTGTTGGAACACCCTATTACTAATTTGGGTAAGGATCACTATGGTTGTCTTAGGAAACCAGGTTGACCTAGTTGTATAGTTGTAAAGGTCAACATTAGAATGAGTCAAGGGCTTAGAACTTTGGTTTGAAGCTGCCCCCAGGACCTCTCCAATATCAAGGATATAGAGCCAAGTCTAAGGCAATTCTCGTCGAGCTCAGGTCGACGAGTTCGACGCTCTCTGAGCTCAACTAGATAAATCGTCGAACTCCGGTCGACGATCTTCGAGCTCAGATCGACGATCTCTCTTCAGTTATTCTTCAGGTCGCTGAGCTCGGTTCGACGATCTTCGAGCTCAGTTCGACGTTTTCTGTCTGCTTCATCTCATTTCATCTCTGAGCTCAGTTCGACGATCGCAGAGCTCAGATCGACGATTCTTCTGAGAGATCGACGCTGTTAAGGATTCAAATGCTGTTATTCTTTGGAATGTTTTTGAATATTATCAGCATTTATGATAAGAAGATCTGCCAGCCGTGTGTCTTTATTCTGGAGCAAGTTTCAAGGTATTATTCAGAGAATGTTTGCTGGACTTTCCTCTAGAAGACAAGACTCTTTATGGAAGACATTTATGACTGCCAACGGCTACTTTGGACAAAGAATTTTTCAGAGAATAAGATCTTCCTGTTCTTTTTTTTAAAAAGAATATATCATATACAGAACACACATAGCAAAAGAACAATAGAAGAGATGTGACATAAAAAAATCTTCTTGCTAAAACAATCTTTTGCTGGAGATCAAAGTTCTGAAGACCTATCACCCTAGAGCAAAGCTTCCCTTCCTTAACCAGTCTACATCTCTGGGGGAGCTTTGACAAAAGATCCACTAAGTCTTCTCTCATTTGATTTGAGAACAGAGAAGACAACTTCATTTCCTTTTTCCTTTTTACTTTCCTGCTGTAAAAGGGTTCTTGAACTCCCTTCAAAAGTTCTGTCTGGTTCTAAGAACCTTGTCAAAACTCAGTGGTGGCAAGACACCTTATCAAAAAATCCAGTTTTGGTTTTTGAGCACCTTAACAAAAGCTCATTGGTGTCAGGACACCTGATCAACTCATCCTGAGTGGATTCCTACCAAGGGTGGTAGAAGAGTGGATGTACCCAGGTTTTTGGGGAACCATTATATTTCCTTGTGTCTTCTGGATTGTTTGTTTGATTGTTGTTGTGTGCTGTGCTCTTAGTTTCTTGCTTCTTTAATTATTTTCTAGCACTCTACACTATAGTATCAATTAAATTTTATATGTGTTGATATTTTCAAAACTGTGAAACTTATTTGAATAAACTCTATTCACCCCCCCTCTAGAGTTGAGATAGATTTTACCCTCACTTTCACTCACAATGTGGATGTATAACCCCATGTCCGCCGAAGGGGCCCAAGCAGGCAGGCGGACTGGGCCCCAGCCGCCCCTCTCAAGCGGGCCAACCTCCGCTCTCCTCTCCTAGGCGGGCCGGGCCCCAGCCGCCCCTCTCAAGCGGGCCAACCCCCGCTCGCCTCTCCTAGGCGGGCCGGGTCCCAGCCACCTCTCCCAGGCGGGCCATCCTCCGCTCACCTCTCCTAGGCAGGCCGGGCCCCAGCCGCCCCTCTCAAGCGGGCCAACCTCCGCTCGCCTCTCCTAGGCGGGCCGGGCCCCAGCCGCCCCTCTCAAGCGGGCCAACCCCCGCTCGCCTCTCCTAGGCGGGCCGGGCCCCAGCCGCCTCTCCCAGGCGGGCCAGCCTCCGCTCGCCTCTCCTAGGCGAGCCGGCCCCAGCCGCCTCTCTCAGGCGGATCGGCTGCTGCCCACCTCCCTCCAAATGACAGGAGGTGACCCAGCAAGAGATGCAGATAACCAGCCAGAACAGCGGGGTTCGGCTGTTGGCAGGCCAATCCGAGGGGCTCTTTAGTAAATTCAGACCACCAGAGGCAGGTTATTCGTAGACCATCCGAGGTAATCTATAAATAGGACCCAAGGGGTACCTCAGAAGAAAGGGCTTTCTGGTTCTCAAGTCTTATAGCGCTTTCTGAGGTACCTTAGCCCGGCAATTGGTTAAGGAGGGGAAGCGCTTTAAGGTCTTCCGGGTGTGTGGTGGGACCTCCGAGCCGGGCCCTTGGTCCTGTCCCTTATTCTTCTCCCCCTTGTTATTTCTCTTGCAGGAGTGAAGTAAGTGCGAGATCACCCCTTCCCCAAGGGTCGAACTCCACAGAGGCCTGTTTCCGGTTTCAACATTTTGGTGCGGTGAGCGTGGAGCGTGGTCAGCAAGGAAAACCTTCAGCAGGCTCGATGACTGGAGAAGAAGGACAAGGATCAGGTAGGGGCAGCTCGCCACCGCCTCCCCCACCCCCAGCGGCAAGCGTGCCGGCAGAGCTTAGGGAGGAGATCCTCGGGCTCGTCAGGACCGCCCTCGGCATGCGAGCTGAGAGTGCGACACCGGTAGTTCTAGTGGTCGCCTCTCCCGCACTCGGCGACGACGCGTCGCTCAGGAGACCAGGGAAGGAACCCGTCGGGAGAGGCGAGCGCAAGTTCCAGGGGCGAGTTCTGTTCCCCGGCTCGGCCGTAGAATACCATTTCGGCGAGACGGCGGGGAGAGAGTTCCCCCCTCGCCCCGCTTAGGGAGGAAGCCCCTTCAGCGAGTTCGTCTCCTCCGCCCCAGTTCCAGAGGGGTTTCGTGAGCCGGAGATGACCTACTACTCCGGGAAGGGAGACCCCGTCCACCACATCCAGTGGTTTGAGGACATGGTCTCTATTTGACAGATGTCAGACGGCTTCAAGTGCCGACTCTTCGCCATCACCCTCCGAGAGAAAGCGAGAGAATGGTTCCACCAGCTCCCGACCGGGTCCATCTACTGCTTCGAGGACCTGCGTCGGGGGTTCATGTTGAGGTTCACCACTTCCAAGAAGAGGAAGAAGGAGGTGGAGTCCTTGTTCCGTGTCAAGCAGAGGGTGGGAGAGACCCTGGGGAGTTACCCGGATAGATTCCAAGAAGAGTTGTCCCAAGTGCAGGAGATGCCAGGGCACACCATGATGGTGGCCTTCACCCTGGGTCTCCAATCCGGGTTCTTTGCAATAGAACTCAAGAGGTCGCCCCCAGTGTCTTTTGAGGCGCTCCTGGAGAGGGCAGCTAGGGAGGCCGATATGGAGGCGGCACATCCGGAGTTTGCCCGAAGGTTGGTCAGGTGGGCCGTGGAGGAAGAGAGGCCAAGGGGTGGCCGAGGGCAGGAAGAGAGAAGGGCTGAGCCCCGGCAGAGGGAACAGCCGCCGCCGCAGCAACATCAGCAGCAGCCCAGGCAGGGGCGACATGAGCCGAACATCCGGCTGGGGTGGAGACCCGAGTGGCAAGAGTCCGGGGGAAGGAGAGAGTTTCGCGGAGGGGACTACCGTCAAGGAGGATAGGGTCAGTTTTACCCTCCAGGCGGGATGCAGGGCCAGAGGCCGGCCCTTCCCGACCAGGAGCAGGCTATGGCCATAGCACTGGGGGAGAGGAGAAGAGCGGTACGGAGAAGGAGAAGGGAGGTGAGGGTGGAGTTGCCTTACTGCGACTTCCATCAAGAGGAGGGGCACGCCACAGCCACGTGCCTAGAGTTCCTCGAGATGAGAGGCAATCGGGAGCAGCAACAACAACAACAGTGTCTGGAAGTGCGGATTGAGGAGATCCGGCCACGGGCGGAGGAGGGTCGGTGCGAAGACCGGGTGGATGTGGTCTCCCAAGGAAGGATCGGATCGATCCACGGGGGGGCTGGGATCGAGGCTTCCCGCAAGTCGAGCCTCCACACTATGTACCGCAGGAGTGTTGGCTCCACGCCCCAGTCCCCGCCCTCGGATGAGAAAGTCACTTTTTCCAGGGAGGATATGCCGGGTCACGAGGACCCCTTCTGCGATGAGCTGGTCATCCAGACAGCCATCGAGGACTTCACCGTCCCCCGGATCCTCGTCGACAACGGGAGCTCGGTCAACGTCATCTTCAAGAAGGCGTTCGATGCGATGAAGGTGGAGGCCCGAAGGGTGTTGGCCTCGGACGGACCCTTGTTCGGCTTCTCAGGGGAGAGAAAGGAGGTTGAGGGAGGAGTGGGACTCCATGTCGTTCTGGGGGGGCAGTCCCGCAACTGCAAGTTCGTCATCGTGGACGCCCCCAGCAGCTACAACGCCATCTTCGGGAGGCCTCTCATCAGCGCCTTCCGTTGCGTCCCCTCATCCTTCCACCAGTGCTTAAAATTTAACGTCGAGGGGGTCCAAATCCGGGTCCGCGGAGATCCCAAAGAAGCGAGAGAGTGCTATGTCACGGCGGTGAACTCCATCTCTTGGCTGGAGGGAGCCGAGGAGATTGGGCAGAGGCTGAAGGAGGTGGAGCCGGAAGCTGGCGGGGATGAGATGGAGGTGGAGGAGAGCCGCGCCCAGGAGAATGTCGCGGAAGAGATTCAAGAGCCGGCCGAGGCGATGGCCGTGGCAGAAGCTGAGGAGGAGGTCCTCGCCTTCGATGAGGGGGAGGCTGAGGAGTGGGAGGCACAGTCCCGTCTGGAGGCGGCAGAGGAGGTGGCAGAGATGGAGGTTCTAACCACCAGAGGCAGGGTGGAGAAGATCTGCATCAGCGGAGGATTGACCCCGGAGGCTCAAGGCAGGATGCTGGAGTGCGTCCAGAAGAATGTGGACATCTTCGCATGGAGTGCCGCGGAGATGCCCGGGATCGACTCCAACATCGCCTGCCATCGCCTCAACCTAGACCCGGAGGCTCCCCCCATCCGACAAAAGAAGAGGCCTGTTGCGAACAAGCTCGCCGAGCCCATCAGGGAGGAGGTAGCAAAGCTCCTCAAGGCCGGCTTTGTATCCGAGATCCAATACCCCGGCTGGGTCTCCAATGTTGTAATGGTTAAAAAAGGAGACGGCCGGTGGAGGATGTGTATCGATTTTTCTCTTCTTAATAAATCATGTCCTAAAGATTGTTACCCCTTGCCTCGGATCGACGCGCTGGTTGACTCAGCCGTCGGTTTCCCTTTGATGAGTTTTCTGGATGCCTTTTCAGGTTATCACCAAATCAGGATGCATCCTCCCGACGTCAAAGACGTCTCATTCATCACAGGGGAGGGGTGCTATTGTTATAAAATGATGCCCTTCGGGCTGAAAAATGCAGGGGCGACCTACCAGAGAATGATGGACAGGGTCTTTCAAGAGCAAAAGGGAAGGAACCTGGAGGTGTACGTAGACGATCTCATGGTCAAGAGTCCGGATCTCGACTCCCACCTCCGGGACCTAGAAGAGACCTTTGCCACTCTCCGCGGGTGCAAGATGAGGCTGAACCCCCTCAAATGCACCTTCGGGTCAGGCAGAGGTAAATTCCTGGGGCATCTCCTCACCCCTGCCGGCGTAGAGCCCAACCTCGACAAGGTGAGGGCAATCATGGAGTTGGAGTCTCCGCGGAATGCGAAGGAAGTACAGCGATTGACTAGGAGGCTGGCAGGGCTGAGCAGGTTCCTCTCCCGGGCCGGGGAGGAGTGCTCTCCGTTCTTTAAAAGCTTGAGAAGAGGCCAGAAATTTGAGTGGACCTCGGAGTGTGAGGAGGCATTCCAGGCCCTAAAGAAGCAGTTGACTCAGGCCCCCCTGCTCTAAGGGCCGAAGGAGGGAGAGGACTTATTCTTGTACTTAGGGGCTGGGGCCGAGGCCCTGAGCTCCGTTTTAGTTCGGGAAGAAGGGAAACGACAACTCCCGGTTTACTACGTAAGTCGGGTCTTGAGGAAGGCCGAGATTCGGTACCCCATCCTGGAGAAGCTGGCCTTCGCTCTCATCATCTCGGCCCGGAGGCTCCGGCCCTATTTCCAGGCACACTCGATCCGAGTGGTGACTGACCACCCTCTCCGCAACATCTTTGAGGGGGTGGAGCATTCCGGCAGGTTGGCCAAGTGGTCGGTGGAGCTGAGCGAGTTCAACATCTCCTTCGTACCTCGCCTCTCGATCAAGGCCCAAGCCATGGCCGATTTCCTGGCTGACTATGTGGTCGAGGTGGCGGAGGAGGAACTCACTCGCCCGGTTCCTTGGAAGGTCATGGTGGATGGTGCATCGGGGAGACACTCCCTGGGGGCTGGGGTCATCTTAGAAAGTCCCCAGGGGACGAGGATCGAGCAAACAGTGGTGGTGCATTTTCCCATCACCAACAATCAGGCCGAGTATGAAGCCGTGTTTGCGGGTCTACGCCTGGCCAGGGAACTGGGGGTGCATGATGTGGAGGTCCTCACTGACTCCCTGGTGGTGGCCTCCCAGATCAACGGGGAATTCGAGGCAAGGAAACCCACCCTGCAGCGTTACTTGGCGAAGGTAAAGGGAGTCATCGGCACCTTCCAGGCTTTCTCCATCCGGCACGTGCCTCGAGAGGATAACGAGCAGGTGGATCAGCTGGCAAAACATGGACCCCGGGCGGGGGGGCACCATCACAGACCTCTTTCGCCCATCCATCGAGGAAGGGGAATTGATGGAGGTGGAACAGCACCCCTCCTGGATGGACCCATTCGTCACTTTCCTGACCATCAGGGAGTATCCCAAGGGGATGGGCGGAAAGAAGCTCAAGTACAAATCGGCATACTACCTCATGCGAGACGGCCAGTTATACCGTAAAACCCTCTCAGGGATGTTGGCGCGTTGTGTGAGCGAGAGGGAGGTCCCGAAGATTTTAGAAGAGGTCCACTCCGGGGAGTGTGGGAGTCACTCCGAAAGTCGAACCTTAGAAGGTCGGATCGTCAGGCAGGGATACTTCTGGCCGACTCTGGGTCTCGACGCGGCAAAATTCACAAAGGAATGTCATAAGTGCCAGCTATTCGCTCCCCTCCAACTACAACCGGCCCAACGCCTCAGAAGTATCACCGCCCGCTGGCCATTCGCCATCTGGGGAATGGACTTGGTCGGGCCCTTTCCCCAAGCCAGCGGCCAGAGGAGATTCCTGCTCGTGATGATTGATTACTTCTCTAAGTGGCTGGAAGTCAAGGCGCTGGCCAAGGTGACCTCCCAGGTCGTCAGAAACTTTGTGTGGGGGGAGATCATCTGTCGTCATGGGTTGCCCCAGGCCATCGTCACGGACAATGGCCCTCAATTTGCCAGTGCCGAGTTCACCAGCTTCTGCGAGCAGCTCGGGATCGATCTCAAGTTTGCCTCAGTTCATCACCCCCGAAGCAATGGGCAGGTGGAAGCGGCAAACAAGATTATCGTGAACCTCCTCAAGAAAAAGGTGGAGAACTTGAGAGGAATCTGGGTGGAGCAACTCCCCTCGGTTCTCTGGGCCCTCCGAACCACACCCAACACAGCTACAGGGGAGACGCCCTTCAAACTCTCCCACGGGTGCGAGGCAGTACTTCCGGTAGAATTTGAAGTCCGGACACCTCGGGTAGTCGGGGACGGAGAGCACAAAGAGGAATGGAGAGCCAATAATGAAGAGGAGCTGCGGCTCTCTCTCGACATGGTCGAGGAACTGCAGGACCTTTCAGCCGTGAGGCAGGAGGAGATAAAGAGAAGAATGGCCAAGTACTTCGACAAGCACGTCAGAGTCAAGCAGTTTGCCGAAGGAGACTTGGTCTTAAGGAAGGTGGACGCGGCAGGGAGATCAGCCGCGGTAGGAAAGCTCCACCCCAATTGGGAAGGACCATTCATTGTGCAGGAGGCATTGAAGTTGGGGGGGGGGTATCGCCTCCGGAATGTGGAGGGCGAAACCCTAAGTCTCACTTGGAGTGGAGACGACTTGAAACGTTTTTTTCCCTAAAATCATGTAAACCGTGTTCAATCTCTAATGGAATTTCTTGCGATAAACTTGTTCCCCCCCCCCCCCCCCGCAATGAGAGATGAATGTCATTGCCTCAGACCCCGAGCAGATCCCGCTGCCAGGCTCTCACCAAGCTGGCAGGGCTGGATGTCACTCGGAGGAGTCTGCCTCAGACCCCGAGCAGATCCCGCTGCCAGGCTCTCACCAAGCTGGCAGGGCTGGATGTCACTCGGAGGAGTCTGCCTCAGACCCCGAGCAGATCCCACTGCCAGGCTCTCACCAAGCTGGCAGGGCTGGATGTCACTCGAAGGAGTCTGCCTCAGACCCCGAGCAGATTCCACTGCCAGGCTCTCACCAAGCTGGCAGGGCTGGATGTCACTCGGGGAAGTCTGCCTCAGACCCCGAGCAGATCCCGCTGCCAGGCTCTCACCAAGCTGGCAGGGCTGGATGTCACTCGGAGGAGTCTGCCTCAGACCCCGAGCAGATCCCGCTGCTAGGCTCTCACCAAGCTGGCAGGGCTAGATGTCACTCGGAGGAGCCTGCCTCAGACCCCGAGCAGATCCCGCTGCCAGGCTCTCACCAAGCTGGCAGGGCTGGATGTCACTCGGAGGAGCCTGCCTCAGACCCCGAGTAGATCCCGCTGCCAGGCTCTCACCAAGCTGGCAGGGCTGGATGTCACTCGGAGGAGTCTGCCTCAGACCCCGAGCAGATCCCGCTGCCAGGATCTCACCAAGCTGGCAGGGCTGGATGTCACTTGGAGGAGTCTGCCTCAGACCCCGAGCAGATCCCGCTGCCAGGCTCTCACCAAGCTGGCAGGGCTGGATGTCACTCGGAGGAGTCTGCCTCAGACCCCAAGCAGATCCCGCTGCCAGGCTCTCACCAAGCTGGCAGGGCTGGATGTCACTCGGAGGAGCCTGCCTCAGACCCCGAGCAGATCCCGCTGCCAGGCTCTCACCAAGCTGGCAGGGCTGGATGTCACTCGGAGGAGTCTGCCTCAGACCCCGAGGAGATCCCGCTGCCAGGCTCTCACCAAGCTGGCAGGGTTGGATGTCACTCGGAGGAGTCTGCCTCAGACCCCGAGCAGATCCCGCTGCCAGGCTCTCACCAAGCTGGCAGGGCTGGATGTCACTCGGAGGAGTCTGCCTCAGACCCCGAGCAGATCCCGCTGCCAGGCTCTCACCAAGCTGGCAGGGCTGAATGTCACTCGGAGGAGTCTGCCTCAGACCCCGAGCAGATCCCGCTGCCAGGCTCTCACCGAGCTGGCAGGGCTGGATGTCACTTGGATGAGTCTGCCTCAGACCCCGAGCAGATTCCGCTGCCAGGCTCTCACCAAGCTGGCAGGGCTGGATGTCACTCGGAGGAGTCTGCCTCAGACCCCGAGCAGATCCCGCTGCCAGGCTCTCACCAAGCTGGCAGGGCTGGATGTCACTCGGAGGAGTCTGCCTCAGACCCCGAGCAGATCCCGCTGCCAGGCTCTCACCAAGCTGGCAGGGCTGGATGTCACTCGGAGGAGTCTGCCTCAGACCCCGAGCAAGATCGGGCCGGTGACTTCTTGCCGAGCATCCAGGGATTGGATACCATCCACAAAGAATGCCCGGGCGAGTCGGCGAACCAAGAAGGTTGGTCCCGGCGCATAGAGGGACGAGCCTTAAGAACAACGCGCGAGGGAAGGGGTTAGGCCCTCGCGGCGCAAGAGATGAACGAGCGGACTGGCCAAGATGCCCAGGCAAGTCGGCGAGCCAAGAAGGCCGGCCCCGGCGCATAAAGGGGCGAGCCCTAAGCATGGCGTGCGAGTGGAGAGGTTAGACTCTCACGTCGCCAGAGATCAGGTGAGCGGGCCAGTCAGGATGACCCTATGAGGCCGCAACGCCGGCCCCAATTTACAGTTTGGCGGGTCCCAGGGTGAATTAGAGGCAAAGGCTCGGAAGCGCCAAGACCCCCCCCCCCCCCGAGAGGCCGGCCCGCGCGAAGTCTTTACGCGCGGAAGTCGGGCCCAGTCCACTCCAAGATATGGTCGAAATGGTGAGCCCGAGCGGTAGGCGCGATTCGCCACTCGCGTCGCGGCCAGCTTTTGTGTCTCTCGAACCTATATCTACGTCCCGAACCTCAAACGGGCGGGCGGCCTCACTCGCACGCAGCAACAAAAATTAGAGTTAATCAACAAAACAATGCACAGTAGCGATTGCGAGGCGGGAAAGAATTGACAATCAAGAAAGTAAATGCAGTGAGTATATTATCAAATAAAATCTTTTACAAAATTATAACTGCAGCCCGCGGCGCGATCACACAAAATAAACACAAAATAGATGTCCAAAAAAGGGGGGAGAGAGAAGCCTCAAGGCGGCGAGCCCCTCATATGCGGTGATACTCGCCCGACCTAGGTACCGGGAGGAACAGCTCCGGTACCACGTCGGTCACCCGCAAACCAGAACATTCGTCCTTGAGGAGCCTGTCCCGCTGCAGCGTCCGGAAGAGGTACGTCACCGCGTCGGCCCCGTTCTGTTGCATCAGAACCGTCAGATCGTGCTCGCTGTGATGAACGAGTTGGCAGCCGCTCGAAGATGCCGGCGGGACAGCAGCAGCAGCCTCGAGCGCACCCACCCGCGCCTGCAGGGTCTGGTTCTCCAGCTGGAGGGTGGCGATCTCGGTACCAAGTCGGCTGGCGGTCGCCGCATCCTGCAAAGAAATTTAATAGAACGAGTCGCGGAACAGAAGCGGGTGCGAGTCAGATAGCTTACCGCGCCCCCCTGATATTGCGCGAGAGCGGCGTCAGCTGCTTCGAGCCGCTTTCGCAGGTCATCCGCCTCCTCCTGGGCGAGCTTGCGGGCCTCCTCCTTCTCGTCGATCAGCTTGTTGAGCGAAGGGACATCCCTGTCCAGCCGGAGGCATCACCGGCCGACCATGTGGGCCAAGGCGAGGCTCTGAAATTGCGCCCGCGCGCTCTCATAGATGAGCACCCGCGTGGCCTCCTCGCCGTAGGTGGAGGCGTCCTCACGCCCGTATACGCCGAAGGAGAGGTTGAAGGCGTCCCTGGAGGCGGTGTCCTGCTCCGTCCAACTAGGCAGCAGCGAGGACACCGAGACGCGGTTGGCCTCCTTGTCCCACTGAAGCAACGGGGCACCGGATCTGTCCGTAGGCCCCTCGCTATAGCCGAAGTTGGGGTGCCCTCGGGGAACCGGCTTCTCGGCGGGCCGAGTCGCCGCGGGCGGCCGCGACGACCCTGCCGCCCCGCCGGCGGGATTAGCGGTCGAGGGAACCGCAGGGGCGGGGGCAGAGGATGGTTGATCTGCGGGGGCCTTGCCCTTGTCGCCGGCTGGAGGAGCCTGACCGCCCGCCTTATTCGGCTTCTTAGAGAGGGGAGGGCCCTGAGTCAGCTCACCTCCGGATCGCTTCTGGCCGGCGGGAGCCGAGAGCTCACGGTGAGCTAAGGCTGCCGCTTCGGCACGGCCAAGCTCGCTCAAAGCGGACCGTGCGCTTTCGTAAGGCGGGCGGAGAGGGACGTCGCGCTCGCTTGCAGAAACAAGAGTTAGAAAAATCCGAAGTACGATTCAAGCAGAGGCGAGCGAGCCGCTTACCTTCACCGGGCGGGACAGGGAGTCTGCCTCAGACCCCGAGCAGATCCCGCTGCCAGGCTCTCACCAAGCTGGCAGGGCTGGATGTCACTCGGAGGAGTCTGCCTCAGACCTCGAGCAGATTCCACTGCCAGGCTCTCACCAAGCTGGCAGGGCTGGATGTCACTCGGGGAAGTCTGCCTCAGACCCCGAGCAGATCCCGCTGCCAGACTCTCACCAAGCTGGCAGGGCTGGATGTCACTCGGAGGAGTCTGCCTCAGACCCCGAGCAGATCCCGCTGCTAGGCTCTCACCAAGGTGGCAGGGCTGGATGTCACTCGGAGGAGCCTGCCTCAGACCCCGAGCAGATCCCGCTGCCAGGCTCTCACCAAGCTGGCAGGGCTGGATGTCACTCGGAGGAGCCTGCCTCAGACCCCGAGTAGATCCCGCTGCCAGGCTCTCACCAAGCTGGCAGGGCTGGATGTCACTCGGAGGAGTCTGCCTCAGACCCCGAGCAGATCCCGCTGCCTGGCTCTCACCAAGCTGGCAGGGCTGGATGTCACTTGGAGGAGTCTGCCTCAGACCCCAAGCAGATCCCGCTGCCAGGCTCTCACCAAGCTGGCAGGGCTGGATGTCACTCGGAGGAGTCTGCCTCAGACCCCGAGCAGATCCCGCTGCCAGGCTCTCACCAAGCTGGCAGGGCTGGATGTCACTCGGAGGAGCCTGCCTCAGACCCCGAGCAGATCCCGCTACCAGGCTCTCACCAAGCTGGCAGGGCTGGATGTCACTCAGAGGAGTCTGCCTCAGACCCCGAGCAGATCCCGCTGTCAGGCTCTCACCAAGCTGGCAGGGCTGGATGTCACTCGGAGGAGTCTGCCTCAGACCCCGAGCAGATCCCGCTGCCAGGCTCTCACCGAGCTGGCAGGGCTGGATGTCACTCAGAGGAGTCTGCCTCAGACCCCGAGCAGATCCCACTGCCAGGCTCTCACCAAGATGACAGGGCTGGATATCACTCGGAGGAGTCTGCCTCAGACCCCGAGCAGATCCCGCTGTCAGGCTCTCACCGAGCTGGCAGGGCTGGATGTCACTCGGAGGAGTCTGCCTCAGACCCCGAGCAGATTCCGCTGCCAGGCTCTCACCAAGCTGGCAGGGCTGGATGTCACTCGGAGGAGTCTGCCTCAGACCCCGAGCAGATCCCGCTGCCAGGCTCTCACCAAGCTGGCAGGGCTGGATGTCTCTCGGAGGAGTCTGCCTCAGACCCCGAGCAGATCCCGCTGCCAGGCTCTCACCAAGCTGGCAGGGCTGGATGTCACTCGGAGGAGTCTGCCTCAGACCCCGAGTAAGATTGGGCCGGTGACTTCTCGCCGAGCATCCAGGGATTGGATACCATCCCCAAAGAATGCCCGGGCGAGTCTGCGAACCAAGAAGGGTGGTCCCGGCGCATAGAGGGACGAGCCTTAAGCACAACGCGCGAGGGAAGGGGTTAGGCCCTCGCGGCGCAAGAGATGAACAAGCGGACTGGCCAAGATGCCCAGGCAAGTCGGCGAGCCAAGAAGGCCGGCCCCGGCGCATAAAGGGGCGAGCCCTAAGCATGGCGTGCGAGTGGAGAGGTTAGACTCTCACGTCGCCAGAGATCAGGTGAGCGGGCCGGTCAGGATGACCCTATGAGGCTGCAACGCCGGCCCCAATTTACAGTTTGGCGGGTCCCAGGGTGAATCAGAGGCAAAGGCTCGGAAGCGCCAAGACCCCCCCCCCCCCCCCCCCGAGAGGCCGGCCCGCGCGAAGTCTTTACGCGCGGAAGTCGGGCCCAGTCCACTCCAAGATATGGTCGAAATGGTGAGCCCGAGCGGTAGGCGCGAGTCGCCACTAGCGTCGCGGCCAGCTTTTGTGTCTCTCGAACCTAGATCTACGTCCCGAACCTCAAACGGGCGGGCGGCCTCACTCGCACGCAGCAACGAAAATCAGAGTTAATCAACAAAACAATGCACAGTAGCGATTGCGAGGCGGGAAAGAATTGACAATCAAGAAAGTAAATGCAGTGAGTATATTATCAAATAAAATCTTTTACAAAATTATAACTGCGGCCCGCGGCGCGATCACACAAAATAAACACAAAATACATGTCCAAAAAAGGGGGGGGGGAGAGAGAAGCCTCAAGGCGGCGAGCCCCTCATATGCGGTGATACTCGCCCGACCTAGGTACCGGGAGGAACAGCTCCGGTACCACGTCGGTCACCCGCAAACCAGAACATTCGTCCTTGAGGAGCCTGTCCCGCTGCAGCGTCCGGAAGAGGTACATCACCGCGTCGGCCCCTTTCTGTTGCATCAGAACCGCCAGATCGTGCTCGCTGTGATGAACGAGTTGGCAGCCGCTCGAAGATGCCGGCAGGACGGCAGCAGCAGCCTCGAGCGCACCCACCCGCGCCTGCAGGGTCTGGTTCTCCAGCTGGAGGGTGGCGATCTCGGTACCAAGTCGGCTGGCGGTCGCCGCATCCTGCAAAGAAATTTATTAGAACGAGTCGCGGAACAGAAGCGGGTGCGAGTCAGATAGCTTACCGCGCCCCCCTGATATTGCGCGAGAGCGGCGTCAGCTGCTTCAAGCCGCTTTCGCAGGTCGTCCGCCTCCTCCTGGGCGAGCTTGCGGGCCTCCTCCTTCTCGTCGATCAGCTTATTGAGCGAAGGGACATCACTGTCCAGCCGGAGGCATCGCCGGCCGACCATGTGGGCCAAGGCGAGGCTCTGAAATTGCGCCCGCGCGCTCTCATAGATGAGCACCCGCGTGGCCTCCTCGCCGTAGGTGGAGGCGTCCTCACGCCCGTATACGCCGAAGGAGAGGTTGAAGGCGTCCCTGGAGGCGGTGTCCTGCTCCGTCCAACTAGGCAGCAGCGAGGACACCGAGACGCGGTTGACCTCCTTGTCCCACTGAAGCAACGGGGCACCGGATCTGTCCGTAGGCCCCTCGCCATAGCCGAAGTTGGGGTGCCCTCGGGGAACCGGCTTCTCGGCGGGCCGAGTCGCCGCGGGCGGCCGCGACGACCCTGCCGCCCCGCCGGCGGGATCAGCGGTCGAGGGAACCGCGGGGGCGGGGGCAGAGGATGGTTGATCTGCGGGGGCCTTGCCCTTGTCGCCGGCTGGAGGAGCCTGACCGCCCGCCTTATTCGGCTTCTTAGAGAGGGGAGGGCCCTGAGTCAGCTCACCTCCGGATCGCTTCTGGCCGGCGGGAGCCGAGAGCTCACGGTGAGCTAAGGCTGCCGCTTCGGCACGGCCAAGCTCGCTCAAAGCGGACCGCGCGCTTTCGTAAGGCGGGCGGAGAGGGACGTCGCGCTCGCTTGCAGAAGCAAGAGTTAGAAAAATCCGAAGTACGATTCAAGCAGAGGCGAGCGAGCCGCTTACCTTCACCGGGTGGGACAGGGACGAGGTCATCCAGGTTCCGACGGAGGAATGCGACCTCGAAGTTCTTCCCGGCAAAGAACTCATATAGTTTCGCCTCATGACCCCCCAGGCTAGGGGGCCGATAGCTCGCCTCGCCGAGCTGAACCGGCGAGAAAGGAATGTTGCCGAAGTCGCCCTTGACGAAGACAAACTTCTTGAGCCAGTTGTGGCTCTTGTTGACCGTCTCCCGCACCTTGGCATGCATGCTCGCGAAGCACGTGGTCCCGTCCTTGTTCGCGCGGAAGGAGAACAGCTTGTGGAAGACCGCAAGGCTGAACTCAATCCTCTCCTCGCGAAGGTAGCAGGCGAACCCGACGACGACGGCGATAGAGTTCGGGGTCAGCTGCCCCGGGACAACCCCATAATACTTAAAGACCTGGCGGACTTCCGGCCAGAGGGGTAGCCGGAGTCCCGCCTCAAAGTGGGCCGTCGGGAGAGCCAGCTCATCACCCGAGAGCTCGTTTATCCTTTCTTCCTTCCCGGGTCGCCTCGCCACGAAACCCGGCGGGATGAAGTTGCCGACGGCGTCCAAGAATTCCTTCTCCGAGATGACGGCGGGAGGGAAGTTGTGGTCGGCGAAGATCCAGGCACACTTGCCCCTCCCGTCCGCTTCGCCGCTGCCGCCCGTCATTTCGCGGAACGGGTAAGTGAGCCGAGCGAGAGAGAAGAGAAGGGAGAGAGTTCTCGCGAGGTAAAGCAGGAAGGGCTCTTGAATACGGTAGGTGAAGTAATAAATGAGGGCCTATTTATAGGGCCGGAAAAAGAGCGGGAAAAATCAGAAAAGGCGGGAAAGCAAACCGACAGCAGGGCCAACCCCGACGCTTCGATTCCCGAGCCCCGCCCGGGTCCGCGTCGAATCGCCGGTCGGCCGCGAGAATCTCCCGGCCGCGAGCCATCCCCCCTCTCGCACAGAGCAGATTCTGAGAGGAATGCCCAGTCGAGGGGCGACGAGCGAACCGC
The DNA here is from genome assembly GCA_039513925.1 of Platanthera zijinensis. Lineage (NCBI taxonomy): Eukaryota > Viridiplantae > Streptophyta > Magnoliopsida > Asparagales > Orchidaceae > Platanthera > Platanthera zijinensis. The sequence goes on along the minus strand of CM077088.1, from coordinate 69,719,024 downwards.
CCGCCTCTCCTAGGCGGGCCGGCCCTCAACCGCCTCTCCTAGGCGGGTCGGCCCTCGCGCGCCTCTCGCAGGCGGGACGGCCCTCACCCGGCTCTCCTAGGCAGGCCGGCCCTCGCGTGCCTCTCCTAGGCGGGCCGGCCCTCGCGCGCCTCTCCTAGGCGGGCCGGCCCTCACCCGCCTCTCCTAGGCGGGGCCGGCCCCCGCCCGCCTCTCCTAGGCGGGCCGGCCCTCACCCACCTCTCCTAGGCGGGCCGGCCCTCACCCGCCTCTCCTAGGCGGGTCGGCCCTCGCTCGCCTCTCGCAGGCGAGACGGCCCTTACCCGCCTCTACCAGGCAGGCTCTCCAAGGTCGAAGCCAGGAATCCAGCAAAAAAAAATATATAATAATAATAACACGCGCCCTGGAACGAGCGAGAAGAACCCTGAATTATTACAACAATTGTTCTAAAATAGTATTCGCCTCCGATAACCTGGGACGGATCACACATCGAGACGGTTCAGACCCAGCGAGCAACGGCGGGCACGGGCGGGGGAGGCAGGTGGCTCAGTACTCGATCCATTTCCACCTACCCCGCCTCTGCGAACCGGTTCGAGGCGGCACGCGAGAGTCATAATACTCCCGAACCGCCGCCAGCTCCCGCTTGGTCTGATCGGCCTGTTTCGTAATGCTTGTCAACCGCTCCTCTACTCGCGTAATATGCACGCCCGGAGATGTCGGCTCATCCTCCTCAGCCGATCCCCTTGCCCCCTCCAAAGCAGCGAGTCGCCCCTCCGCCTTGACTCTGTCTCTCTCCATCCCCACGAAGGCCTCTTTGAGCAGCATCGTGTGCTTCTGGAACATTCGCGCCACCTGTGCCTTCATCCTCTCGCCATCATGCGGGTCGCCCAAGAAGTCCGCAATGTCTTCCGGCTCCACGGGAGGCGAGTACCCCTCGCTCATCTCGACATCAGAAGAAACGACGCGATATCCTGCAGAAGCAAGGTCAGAAACAGACGAGCGGCGAGCGGGTTAGTTTCAGGGGGGTTACCTGGCGTCTGCACGTCTCCCGCATCGTCAGCTGGCCGAGAAGAACCCGGCCGACCTTGGAACGATTTCCCTCCCGGGGCGACGAGCGGCTTCCCCAGACCCTGGACTCTCAGCGGGGGAGGAGTCGCAGGAAGGCTGCGCGCCGGGGAAAAGGGACTGACGCCCAGGTCGATCATCTCCACGGAGAGATCCGCGAGGTTCCCGGAGCCCCCTTCCAATGCGTCTTCGGGGGGCGTCTCCTGCAAAGGGAAAAGTCAGTGGGAAGCACAGGTCGAAGGGGGAAACCACGTACCCAGATTCAACCTCGGAGCCGCCGGAACCCTGGTCATCACTCGGCGTGGAACGGCGGACAATCTTTCCTTTTACCGGCTTAAACGGCGGGCCGGATGATCTGGGCGCCAACCACGGGGCGGCCGCGAGGGCCTCCTCCCGACTCTCCTCCCTAGCGGCTGCCAACCGAGCGCGTATCTCCTCAGACGCAGGCATCTCCTGGTCTCAAATCACGCAGTAAGCAAGAGGAGAGGGCCAGTCATCGAAGGCCCGGTGGCTTATTTATAGCTAAAAGGTGGGTCCCACCAAAAGATTCCCTCCAGCTCAGCAAGGTCGTCGCCGGACACGAGGGTTGGATGTTTCTTTTCGAGCTTCTGCAAAGCACGCAAAGATCGGGGATTGTGTACAACCCCGTGTCCGCCGAAGGGGCCCAAGCAGGCAGGCGGACTGGGCCCCAGCCGCCCCTCTCAAGCGGGCCAACCTCCGCTCGCCTCTCCTAGGCGGGCCGGGCCCCAGCCGCCCCTCTCAAGCAGGCCAACCCCCGCTCGCCTCTCCTAGGCGGGCCGGGTCCCAACCGCCTCTCCCAGGCGGGCCAGCCTCCGCTCGCCTCTCCTAGGCGGGCCGGGCCCCAGCTGCCCCTCTCAAGCGGGCCAACCTCCGCTCGCCTCTCCTAGGCGGGTCGGGCCCCAGCCGCCCCTCTCAAGCGGGCCAACCCCCGCTCGCCTCTCCTAGGCGGGCCGGGCCCCAACCGCCTCTCCCAGGCGGGCCAGCCTCTGCTCGCCTCTCTTAGGCGAGCCGGCCCCAGCCGCCTCTCTCAGGCGGATCGGCTGCTGCCCACCTCCCTCCAAATGACAGGAGGTGACCCGGCAAGAGATGCGGATAACCAGCCAGAATAGTGGGGTTCGGCTGTTGGCAGGCCAATCCGAGGGGCTCTTTAGTAAATTCAGACCACCAGAGGAAGGTTATTCGCAGACCATCCGAGGTAATCTATAAATAGGACCCAAGGGGTACCTCAGAAGAAAGGGCTTTCTGGTTCTCAAGTCTTATAGCGTTTTCTGAGGTACCTTAGCTTGGCAATTGGTTAAGGAGGGGAAGCGCTCTAAGATCTTCCGGGTGTGTGGTGGGACCTCCGAGCCGGGCCCTTGGTCCTGTCCCTTGTTCTTCTCCCCCTTTTTATTTCTCTTGCAGGAGCGAAGTAAGTGCGAGATCACCCCTTCCCCAAGGGTCGAACTCCACAGAGGCCGGTTTCCGGTTTCAACAGTGGATTCTCACCATCACCTGCTCACCTTCATGAATTGCCTTCCCTTACCAATGAACACCTGCAATCGATTTATAAGATTTTTACTAGTATTGATTTTTGTCGGACCGACTCATGAGACACATGAAAACGATAAACAATCGACTTAACAAGCACATGTAAATGATGAATAAATGATTTAACAGGCTTATGCAAGTGATGCAAATGAAACTTGATATACACAACACACTCTCTATGAGGTAGTCTGACAATGACATGAAAATCTACAAGATGAGTGGCCTATTAGAAGGATCTCTCAATGAAGTGTAGAAAAACTCATTCAGTGTGCGACGAGTAATCAGGTGATCGTATGAGAAATCTACCCTCAAATACGAGTTAGTAAAGAGCCAAATATCTCTCAGAGAATGTGACACATCAAGGGGCTCATTAGGAGGTATTTATGAAAAGTCGTTGTGAATGCAACAACCATGTTGGTACCCTAGATGTGATTTGGCTTATGTAATCCCTTTCCAGCCCCTCTTGATCCATATAAAGATATATGATCATGTTTAGACTCTGTTTAGTCTCCCTAGGGCAGCCTATAAACTGACCTAGAGCTTAGGTTAGAGGTTCTAGATGTTTTTGTGGTTAAGGCTTTTCCGTTCGACCATCGTCGAACGAGGCCTCGCGATCGTCGATCATTGGTCGACGATAGCAGGGCTATTGAATCTTTGAAGTCAAGACAATTATCGTCGACCGTTGGTCGACGATCTCAGAGCAAGCTTACTACGCTCTGAAGGATGGTCGACGATCTATCATCAACAGGTCGACGATCGTGTTCTTGCTTCACGATTTCTGTCTTGACAGATATTTGCCTTTGCTGGTCGACTATCTGTTAGCTGGTCGACGATCTGTTCGCTGGTCGACTATCTGTTAGCCGGTCGACGATCTATTAGCTGGTCGACGATCTCTGGTCGACGATTTCTGTTCCGACAGATTCCTGCTATTAGTCGACGATCTGTTTGCAGGTCGACGATCATCGAACTCCTATTCGACGTTTTCTGTCTGCTTTTATCTGTTCGTATTTATTTTATTCCTTGGATTATTTCCAAGTGTGTTAGCTTGTGGTTAGAAAGATTTTCTGAAGAATGTTTGTGCTAATTTTTGGCTTAAATTCAAATGAATTATTTACAAAATATGTCAAGCATAAATCACGGGATTCAGTATTCTTGATAAAGCATTTTTGTCTTATTATTCAAAATATATTGCCAGGCTGTATTCTAGCCGTTGGCGGTGTATGCTATTTCCAAGAACGATAAATCTTTATGCTGAGATATTTTCCTATTCATTTATTTCCTTATTGGGACTGACAGAAAGTTAATAGGTCATTCTATTCCTATTGCTATATTCTATTTTGAGATAATCTGTTGCAGGGCTCGAGAATTCAAATCAATAGAGCCGTTCCAAAAGAAAAACGTGAAGACATATTTAAGAGAAATTCTTCTCTCAGCAAAAGAGAAGTGACAGACACAGAGAAATTTTATTCATTCGCTCAAGCATCATCAGAGCAGCTCTTCACAATCTCTCAACAAGAAGAGCTCAAAGTTTTCCTGAAGCAAAAGCCCAGAGCAATCATCTTTCTTTCTCAAGTCTCCTGAGCATCTGCTTAGAGTTTTCAAGACTTCAGAAAAAGCTCCAGTTCTGCTTCAAGTGCCCCAGAATCTTAAGACCTGATAAAAATCAGTCTTCAGATCTCTGAGGATTTAGTTTCAGTTTATCTGAAACTCCTTCATCCTGAAGCAAAGGCTTTCCCTGGACTTCCACTGAGCCAGGGGGAGACTTTGATTCTTTAGAGAATCCACAAATCTTCTCTAATCTGTATTTACAACAGAGAAGATAATCTAACCCTCTCAACCCCTTTGTAAAAAGAGTTTGTTCACATCTCTTCAAAAGTGAACATTGGTGACAGGGCACCTTTTCAACAACCTGTGGTTGAGCATCCTTATCAAAAGCTCAAAGGGTCTGTTTGATCTACCTGAATCAGATCATTGGTGGCAGGGCACCTTAGCAAAAACCTGTAGTGGATTCCTACCAGGGTGGTAGAAGAGTGGATGTACCTATTTAAAGGGAACCACTATATATCCTGTGTCTCTCTGGTTCTTGCTGATTTGTTTATTCTGTGGCTGTGTTAGAACTACCTAGGGTTGCTAGTTGCTGTGATAGGCTTATAGTTAAACTGAACTTTCAGTTAACTCTCTCACTTGTGCACCTCACTGTGTTAGGCTCTTAGGGTTCAAGTATCAGATTTTTTATTCCGCAAATAAACTCCAAGGGAGCTGACTAAGTGTTCATAAAATTTTGAATACTCTATTCACCCCCCTCTAGAGTAGTTTACAACTTATCCCCTCACTTTCAATTGGTATCAGAGGGAGGTTAGCTGTTCATACAGGCTAACACCTGAGTTAAAAGATCCTGTGATAAGTTGTTTCCTGATACCTTTCACAAACACTTTCACACATGGCCCAGTCTAAGGATTATTCAAGCACCAGACCTCCTGTATGCAACTTGTCCAAGTTTGGCATATGGAAGGCCAGGATAAGACTATACATGAATTCTATTGATGAAGATATTTTTTCTTCTATTTTGACAGGACCACCTGCTAGGCCTGCTGCTGCTTCCACTTCTGCTGATCTCAGTGCTGTGCCACCACCTGACTACAATGAAACTTACAAGAAGGCAAAGGCAGCTGATGCAAAAGCAATGAATATCCTAGCTCAGACAATGTCTGATGAGATATTCCAGAAGCTGGCTGAATGTACCTCAACCAAAGCTATGTGGGATTCCCTCAACCACATAGTTGCTGGCTCAGCTGATGAGAGGAAGGACAGGAGATCCCATCTCACCTCTCAGTATGAAAATTTCAAGAAGGATGATGCTGAAGACATTGACACAATGTACACAAGACTCAGTTCAATAATAAGTGAGCTGAGGTCTTTGGACAAGGAGATAACTTTGTCAGAAGTAAATGACAAGATCCTGATGTGCCTTCTCATCTCTTGGGACTCAAGGATATGGCCCATCAAGGATGGAAGAAACACTGTGGAACTCTCCACAGAAGCTCTGTTGGGAAAGCTCAGGTCATATGAGCAAACCTTAAAGAGTAGAGCTGCTGTAACTGAAGTGAAGACTCCTACTCCTACAAAGAAAGAGCATTCTCTAGCTCTTAAGGCTGCTGAGACTTCTGAAGGAAGTCAATCAAATGAGGAGTTACTGGCACTCATTGCCAAGAGGTTCTTCAACATGGGAAGAAGAGACCTCAGAAAGAAGTTCTCCAAGCATGAGGACAAGCCAAGGTATGACAAGACTCCATCTAAAGAAATCATTTGTTATGTTTGCAGCAAGCCTGGACACATTGCCCCAGATTGTCCAGAGAAGAAGTACAAGGAGAAGAAACATGAGAAAGAATACAGGAAGCACCACTCCAAGTCCTCATCACACAAATACAAGAAGAAGGACAAGGGATTTGTGGCTGCTACCTGGAGTGAAACAGAAGAGGATACCTGCTCCTCTAGCTCCAGTGATTCTGAAGAAGAAGAAGAAAAGAAAGCCAAAGAGGTCTGCCTCATGGCCATTGATGCCTGCAGCTCTCTGTCAGCTGCAGAGAATTCTGAAGAAGAAGGAGACAATGAAGAAGATTCCTTTATGGAGGACCAGGTAATCGACTCATTTGACTTCTCATCTCCTGAGTTCAAACTAAAATTTAAAACTCTATGTTTAGATTTACTATTATCTGAAAAAGAAATTAAGTCACTTAGATTAAAAATAATGGAACTAGACATGGAAGGTACTGAAATAATCAGATTAGAAAAGGAATTAGAGAGCTCAAAAGAAGAAATAACATTCCTAAAATTAGAACTAGCTAAATCTAAGAGGTTAGAAGAACAATTAAATGGCAGAAGCCTTAAATTATCTGAAATAACCTGTATAGCAAACACTAGGGTTGGTAATGATAAACTAGGCTTAGGTGCTACACCTAGTGAACCCATCCTCCTCACAAAGGAGAGATTTAGCACTCCAGTAAAATTTGTTTCTGAATCAGGAATAAAGAATACTGAGGAAATTGAAAAATGCAAGAAAATTCAGAATAAGATTAAGAAAGAGAATAGGAAAAAAAAATTTCTAGCTTTACAAAAGTCGTCGACCATTGATCGACGATCTGGACTTAAGCTGGAAAATAAAAATCAAACTTCCAGAACTTCAAATCCTAATCACCACCCCAGGTTGTTTAATCCTTCAACTGAATGGATTATCCCACCTAGGAGATCACACCCTTTAGGATATAAATCTAAGCCTGCAAAATCTTTTATATCTAGTTTTTCTTTCGTGAAGAATACTGGACCCAAGGTAACCTGGGTCCACAATGTATAACTGTTCTTTCTGCAGGTGAAGACCTATCCAGTCATACATGACAAATGGTATCTGGATAGTGGATGCTCAAAGCATATGACAGGAAAGAAGAAGAACCTGTCAGGTTTCAAAGCCAAGCTGGGACCAAAAGTTGTATTTGGGGATTCCAGCTGTGGACAGACTGAAGGGTATGGCAGCTTCACCATAGGAGCTGTAACCTTCAAGAAAGTAGCTTATGTCTCAGGACTAAAGCACAACCTAATCTCTGTAAGTCAAATGTGTGATGCTGGGTACAAGGTATGGTTTACTGACACTGCTTGCAATATTTCTTTAAATAATACTGTGGTGTTAGTAGGTATTAGAATTGGAAATGTTTATGTTGTAGATTTTAATTCCTCCAAATCTGAAATATGCTTATTTAATGAAGTAACCAGTAATAATACCCTTTGGCATAAGAGACTTAGTCATGTAAATTTGAAAAACATTTCTAGGTTGGCTAAATACAATCTTGTACGAGGTTTACCTTCTTGCCCCTACAAGAAGGAAGGCCTTTGCAAAGCTTGTCAATTAGGTAAGCAAACAAGAAATAGCTTTAAATCAGTTAATAAAAGTGATTCTCCCAGGATTCTGTACTTGCTACATTTGGATTTATTTGGTCCTATTGCTGTACAGAGTCTTGGAGGAAAGTCTTACACTTTAGTAATTGTAGATGACTTCTCTAGGTTCACTTGGGTATTCTTCTTGAGAACTAAGGCTGATAACTTCAAGGTTCTTACAGATTTTCTAAAGTGTATACAGAGTGAGTATTCTACTCAGATTGCCTTGATCAGAAGTGATCATGGTACTGAGTTTGAGTCTCTTCTTATGCAAGAATTCTGTGAGAAGGAAGGTATCAAACATAGCTTCTCTGCTCCTAGAACTCCTCAACAAAATGGGGTAGTTGAAAGGAAAAACAGAACCCTAATTGAAGCTGCAAGTACATTGTTGGCCGATGCTAACATGCCTCTGTCCTTTTGGGCTGAAGCAGTCAGCACAGCTAACTATGTATTGAACAGAAGTCTGATACATAAACTTAAGGGTAAGACTCCCTATGAATTACTTAAGCAAGTGAAACCTAAAATAGACTACTTTAGAGTATTTGGTTGTGTTGCTTTTGTTCATAACAATAACAAAGAATACCTTAGAAAATTTGAGGCAAAAGCTTCAATGGGAGTTTTTCTAGGATACTCTCAAGTAAGCAAAGCCTATAGGGTCCTTAATAAATCCTCTCTTAAGATAGAAGAGTCTGCACATGTCTCTTTTGATGAGACAGTCATGTATTATAAGGAGAAGGACTCTTCCTCTAATAGTACAGTGCAAGTCCTAGGAGTAAGTAAGGATTTGGAAGGTTTGAGACTCACACAGGAGAATCATCCCCAACAAACTCCTCAGGCTGCTTCTTCAGATTCTGAATCTGATGTAGAACTTTTTGAAGTTAAAGCACCTGTTCCAACAGTTGATCAAATTCCACATGAGGAATTAAATCTTGAAACTGTTGAAGATCAGATCATTGTTGAACCTACTGATCTTGTCACACTTAGAGATCACCCTGTATCTCAAGTGATTGGAGACATTTCAGCAGGAGTCCAGACAAGACATCAACTCAACAAAAATGTGATGTTTGCTTGTTTCCTTTCTCAGGTTGAGCCCCTAACCATTAAAGATGCTGAGCTTGATCCCCACTGGATTATAGCAATGCAAGAGGAGCTTAACCAATTTGAAAGATGTAAAGTTTGGACCTTGGTTCCAAGACCAAGAGGCCAACGGATCATAGGCACCAAGTGGGTGTTTAGAAACAAGCTTGATGCCCAAGGCATAGTAGTTAGAAATAAGGCTAGGCTAGTAGCTCAAGGCTATAGACAGGAGGAAGGCATAGATTATGATCAGACTTTTGCCCCTGTAGCCAGACTAGAAGCCATTAGGATTTTCCTAGTCTATGCTGCCTATAAAAGATTTAAGGTCTTCCAAATGGATGTGAAGAGTGCCTTCCTCAATGGAGATTTAAAGGAAGAAGTGTTTGTTGAACAACCTCCAGGGTTTGTTTCATCAACCTTACCCACTCATGTGTTCAAACTCCAAAAGGCTCTCTATGGACTTAAGCAAGCTCCTAGAGCTTGGTATGAGACCTTAGCAAATTTTCTTCTAGAACACAAGTTTGTGAGAGGTGTAGTAGATAGAACCCTGTTCATTAGACATCATAAGGATTCACAACTGTTAGTTCAAATCTATGTAGATGACATTATATTTGGTTCTACTGATCCCAAACTATGCAAGAGGTTCTCTGAACTAATGCACTCTAAGTTTGAGATGAGCAGTATGGGTGAGTTATCCTATTTCCTTGGTCTCCAAGTGAAACAGAGTGTTGATGGCATTTTCATTTCTCAATCAAAATATGCCAGAGAGCTGGTTAAAAGATTTGGAATGTCTGATGCTTCATCAATGAGCACACCTATGGCCTCAAATGCAGTTATTGATTCTGATGTCAATGGCAAGCCTGTTGATCAAAAGAACTTTAGAGCCATTGTTGGTTCCCTGCTGTATTTGACTGCAAGTAGGCCTGACATAATGTTTGCTACATGCCTATGTGCTAGGTTTCAGGTCAACCCAAAGGAATCTCACTTAACTCTTCTCAAGAGGATCTTGAGATACCTTAAGGGATGCCCTAACTTAGGACTGTGGTATCCAGCTGAGTCAGGATTTGAATTAATTGGATATTCAGATGCTGATTATGCTGGTTGTAGAGTTGACAGGAAAAGCACCTCAGGGACTTGTCAGTTCCTGGGAGAGAGACTTGTCTCTTGGTTTTGCAAGAAACAGGCATCTGTGTCTACTTCAACTGCTGAGGCTGAATATATAGCAGCAGCTAGCTGTTGTTCACAGATCCTGTGGATTCAAAATCAGCTAGTGGATTATGGGTACACACACTCAAACACAAAAATTCTGTGTGACAGTACCAGTGCAATATCAATTGCTCAAAATCCTGTGCACCATTCCAGGACCAAGCACATTGAGATTAGACATCACTTTCTGAGAGATAATGTGGAAAAGAACAAGATAGTAATGGAATTTATATCCACAGACCTGCAGAGAGGAGATATTTTCACTAAGCCCCTTGATGAACAAAAGCATTTGTTCTTCCTGAACCAGCTTGGCATGATTAATGGTTCAGAATAGTGAAAATTTGGTTAGTTTTGTTTTCTGTCTAAAATCGTCGAACGACTGATCGACGATCTTCGACCAGGTCAGAACTATCGTCGACCAACCGTCGACGATAGCTCGTTCTGTAGTAAGGCAGAAATCGTAGACCAACTGGTCAACGATCTCTCCTTAGGTATCTATCGTCGACCAATGGTCGACGACAGATTTTCTGTGCTGGGTGGAGAATCGTCGACCATCATTTATTGATCGACGATCGTGGTAATTGCGTGTAGGCGGTCGATGTTTACCTTTTAGTCAAACATTGACTATCGTCGGTCTGTGTTCGACGACCGATTTTATTCCGGGATCGACGATCGCAGATTTGTTTCTAATAGTCGATTTAGGTCTGGAGATCGTCGTCCTTCCGCTCTGTCTTTTCATATTCCATCTTCTGGCTTAGAATTCGCTCTCGAACTCTAATCCCGCGCGATTCTCTTCTCCCCTGTTTTGCTTCTCGATTCGCCATCTTCTCTCAAATCCTATGGCGATTCCTTCTGCTGTTCTCTTCGGAATGAAGTTCGACACTGGCTTCTGTGTCGACTTCGATTCTTTCAGCCGATGCGATCAACCAATCCAAGATATTCTGCAGCTATGTGAAGACCAAGGCCTCAAGAAATTTATGTCGTTCTCTCCTAAGATTCATATACCAGAAATTCGTGAATGGGTATACACCTCGTCCTCCAGCGACGAAGCGATGTCAGGAAAGATAAATGGCGAGGAGGTCACTCTGACTCCTGAAGTATTGACTGAGCTGTTTGGACTGCCAACAGGTTCTGAGGAATATGAGCAAAGCACAGAGGAATATGGCCGCATGCTCACTGTGATGGGCCATGCCGAAGGGATTCCGGCTAAGCTGCTGAAGATAAACTTGTCTCCAGAATACAAGTTTCTGGCCGACCTGGTGGGCAAGGTTGTTTTGGGAAAACACTCGGCTCATGACAATATCAACAGGCAACAGTTTGCCCTGATGTCAGCTTTAGTGAATAAGGCACAGATTGCCTGGGGAAAAGTTCTGTTTGAACTAATAAAGAGAAAGAACAATCAGAAAGAGGTAAACCTTGCAAGGGTACTGGGTGTGTTTCTGTATGTGAAAGCACCCCTGCTGCTTGTTTCTGCACCGTCCGCAGTCAATGCCAGCAAGAGGTTGGACCCCTCTCTCTTCAAGAAATCTCAGAGGATTATCAAGAAGTCAGCCAGGGTTGATCCTAACCCTCCTTCAGACACAAGGGCTGATTCGGCCGCTCTCCCGCTTACTGGGGAAGGCTCAGCAATCCCTTCATCCTCCCTCTTTACCCTTGCATCTACATCTCCTGCATTACCCTCCACTCAATCTGAAGTGCCATCACAACATGCATCCTTCATTCCACCTGCATCTCCACACCAGTCACCAACACCACAACACCTGGCAGCTTCAGCCAGTGTTGACATGGTGACTGCTACCATCCTCTCGCATCTTTCTCAACATGAATCCCACACTCATGTTGATGTTCACCCATCTCCACATGACTCATTTGATCATGTGGCAGATCATCCTGCCTCCATTCCATCCACCTCTACATCATCAGCATTTCAGATAACTCCTGAATTGCTTGCACATGTTGTAGAGCTCATCACTCCCTCCATCCAAAAAATGATTGAGGCTGCCAATGCCCCTCTCATTGCCTCCATCAATTCTCTCACTAATGCCATCAAATCCATCTCATCTTCTGCTGAGCCCCCTTCTGTAAGATGCATGACTCCAGTCCCCACTGAAGTCATGCAGGGGGAGATGTCTGTTGAAGTGGTCTCAGGTGATGCCCTGACCCTTCAGGATAATTCCTCTCTTCCCCTTCAAGGATCTGTAGAAGAACCTCAAGAGAGTCCAGAGAAAGAACCAGAAGGTAAACCTTAAAACTCTTCCTCCAAAGGATATAATCAGGACTTCAATTTGATATTTGTATCTAACAAAGACATTCACTCCCTAGTGAATCTAGCTTCTGAGGAAGAAGTTCCTGAAAAAGAAAATGAGGAAGTCCCCATGGACGTTTGTGAGAATGATGCTGCTCAACCTGATGGTATATCTTTATTTAATTTTCTAATTAATTCAAACTCCAACTTTGAGTTAATTTCTTATTCTTTCCTTTCCATCACAGCTGCTGATGATCTCACATCAGTATTGCAAGTTGATGCTGCTAAATCCATTGATTCTGATAAAGATTTAGAATCCTATCTTAACCTAGACTGTGAGTCCTCACTCACATCTACTCCTCTTGTTCCCTCTCTTCAAGAGAAAATGGTCCCTTATAGACCTGAGTACCTTGATGACCCCTTGGTCAAGGATACTCTTTTCTTTTCCTGTATGGCACTCCTCTTGTGCCTTGCAGAGGTGTCTATCCCTGATGTCACTGAACATCTAGAAGGAATTATAACCTCCTTCCTAGATGCAAAGTGGTATCCTGTGTAGATCTTCAGGTAATCCTATCTATTACCTGTTGTTTGTTCACCTTGGGGGGAATATTTTATTCCCACTTGGTTGTTAACCTATCTCTCTTTGCATGCAGGCACAACCATAAATGCTGCTGCTGAAGAAATTGAAGATGTGCAAGATAGGGCAGACAATGCTCCCAAGATGACTGAAATGGACTCAAGCTCAGGTACTCTAAACCTAGAACAATTTATAGCCTTTGTGGCTGAGAACATTGCCTCTGAGTACATTGAAGGGATGGCTAATTATCATCTGGATTCCCTAGCCATCTCTCTAGAGAAAGCATCTGCCCCTGCAGATATCGTCATCTTTTCTCCACCTATCCTTACCTATCCTCTATCCATTCCTTCTATTGCAGAACTGGTCCCCAAGACAGTTCCTGAGTTGTATCCAGAATCAGAACTCTGGAAGAAGTCTCCAAATGTGGATCTTGATGCCCTCCTTAGGCAAGATGCCATTGAGGAAGCTAAAGAGAAAGAAGAAAGAGAAAAGAAAGACAAAGCTGAACCTGCTGCCAAGGATCCTTCTGAACTTGACTTTGGTGATTATGCTGGGAAAGACTCATCTCATTCTGATGATGATGATGATGATTCTGATGATTCTGACTCCACTAAGAAAAGGAAAAGAGTTGCTTCCAAGAAAAGAAAAGCTCCCACTCCTCCTACTGCCAATCCTAACAAGGATGTTCCCTATTACATTCTGAAGGGAATAGATCCTAAGAGCAAGGAATTTCAGCCATGGATGAGAATGTCAAAGAATCAGACTAAAGAGAAGAAGAGGACAAAGAGATATGACACTCCTGTTCAGAAATTCCCCCCCAGAGGTCCTCCTCCACCTCCTGGTGCTGGAGCCTCTGGAAGTCTATCTTCTGCCCCCTCTGCAAGGTCAGCCAGTTCTAACACTTCTCAGACCTACCAAAGAAGGAGTAATCAAAGACAGGGAGGCCAAGATGTTTCAGGACAGGGAAGAAAAAGAAATGACAAGGCTCTCGTGGAACAAATAAAGGAGATGACTTTTCAGCAACCTACATTCTCTCCTCCTCCTTCTCCTCCCAGGAAAGGTTCATCCTCCTCTTCAAGAAAACCTGCTGCTGCTGAGACAACTGAATCAAAAGGAAAAAGAGTGGTCTTTTCAGAAAAATCCCACAAAAAGTTCATTGAGCTTACTCCTCCAAGATCTCTATATGCTCAAACTGATCCTAAGAAGGCTGTGCAGATTCCTCTTGATTCAAGCAAACTTGCTACAGCTCTTCAAAGGAACATGGAGATTGCAGCTCATACAGATACTGATAGACCTCCCTCTCCATCAGATAAAACTGAAGCTGAAAGGATTGCCTCTATGGCAAGATTCAAAGAGTCTATTGCACTAAGCATGATGGAGAGAGCCAAATCTCAAGGACTAGATCCTACAGCTTACTCAACAATGTCAGAATTCAGAGAAAAGGAACTCAGCAGATTTCAAGTCAATCCAGAAGCTTTTAATACTGAAGAATACATGAAGCTACATCCTGCTGCAGTTCTACCAAGTTATGCTGAAAAGAAAATCATAGGTGAACATGATCTAATGCTATCTAAAAGACAAGCAGCAAACCCTAACAGAGAAATTGTTTTCAAACCAGCTGCAATACCCAAAAACTCATCTGATGCTAAACATGCTGATAAATCTGCTTGATACATTCCATTTCTGCTGATTTATGCTTGTTATATTTTCTGTGTATTGCCTGTGTTTTATCATTCTGGTTAATCTTTAGATTTGTTGTTGTCTGCTTTAGCCTTTAAACTGGATTGGATAACATAACCCAAATAGGGGGAGATTGTTGGTACCCTAGATGTGATTTGGCTTATGTAATCCCTTTCCAGCCCCTCTTGATCCATATAAAGATATATGATCATGTTTAGACTCTGTTTAGTCTCCCTAGGGCAGCCTATAAACTGACCTAGAGCTTAGGTTAGAGGTTCTAGATGTTTTTGTGGTTAAGGCTTTTCCGTTCGACCATCGTCGAACGAGGCCTCGCGATCGTCGATCATTGGTCGACGATAGCAGGGCTATTGAATCTTTGAAGTCAAGACAATTATCGTCGACCGTTGGTCGACGATCTCAGAGCAAGCTTACTACGCTCTGAAGGATGGTCGACGATCTGTCATCAACAGGTCGACGATCGTGTTCTTGCTTCACGATTTCTGTCTTGACAGATATTTGCCTTTGCTGGTCGACTATCTGTTAGCTGGTCGACGATCTGTTCGCTGGTCGACTATCTGTTAGCCGGTCGACGATCTATTAGCTGGTCGACGATCTCTGGTCGACGATTTCTGTTCCGACAGATTCCTGCTATTAGTCGACGATCTGTTTGCAGGTCGACGATCATCGAACTCCTGTTCGACGTTTTCTGTCTGCTTTTATCTGTTCGTATTTATTTTATTCCTTGGATTATTTCCAAGTGTGTTAGCTTGTGGTTAGAAAGATTTTCTGAAGAAGGTTTGTGCTAATTTTTGGCTTAAATTCAAATGAATTATTTACAAAATATGTCAAGCATAAATCACGGGATTCAGTATTCTTGATAAAGCATTTTTGTCTTATTATTCAAAATATATTGCCAGGCTGTATTCTAGCCGTTGGCGGTGTATGCTATTTCCAAGAACGATAAATCTTTATGCTGAGATATTTTCCTATTCATTTATTTCCTTATTGGGACTGACAGAAAGTTAATAGGTCATTCTATTCCTATTGCTATATTCTATTTTGAGATAATCTGTTGCAGGGCTCGAGAATTCAAATCAATAGAGCCGTTCCAAAAGAAAAACGTGAAGACATATTTAAGAGAAATTCTTCTCTCAGCAAAAGAGAAGTGACAGACACAGAGAAATTTTATTCATTCGCTCAAGCATCATCAGAGCAGCTCTTCACAATCTCTCAACAAGAAGAGCTCAAAGTTTTCCTGAAGCAAAAGCCCAGAGCAATCATCTTTCTTTCTCAAGTCTCCTGAGCATCTGCTTAGAGTTTTCAAGACTTCAGAAAAAGCTCCAGTTCTGCTTCAAGTGCCCCAGAATCTTAAGACCTGATAAAAATCAGTCTTCAGATCTCTGAGGATTTAGTTTCAGTTTATCTGAAACTCCTTCATCCTGAAGCAAAGGCTTTCCCTGGACTTCCACTGAGCCAGGGGGAGACTTTGATTCTTTAGAGAATCCACAAATCTTCTCTAATCTGTATTTACAACAGAGAAGATAATCTAACCCTCTCAACCCCTTTGTAAAAAGAGTTTGTTCACATCTCTTCAAAAGTGAACATTGGTGACAGGGCACCTTATCAACAACCTGTGGTTGAGCATCCTTATCAAAAGCTCAAAGGGTCTGTTTGATCTACCTGAATCAGATCATTGGTGGCAGGGCACCTTAGCAAAAACCTGTAGTGGATTCCTACCAGGGTGGTAGAAGAGTGGATGTACCTATTTAAAGGGAACCACTATATATCCTGTGTCTCTCTGGTTCTTGCTGATTTTTTTATTCTGTGGCTGTGTTAGAACTACCTAGGGTTGCTAGTTGCTGTGATAGGCTTATAGTTAAACTGAACTTTCAGTTAACTCTCTCACTTGTGCACCTCACTGTGTTAGGCTCTTAGGGTTCAAGTATCAGATTTTTTATTCCGCAAATAAACTCCAAGGGAGCTGACTAAGTGTTCATAAAATTTTGAATACTCTATTCACCCCCCCTCTAGAGTAGTTTACAACTTATCCCCTCACTTTCAAACCATCTGAGTGAAAATCATATACATCGACTAGAAGAGATGGATCTTGAGTTTGGCAAGTGTGCCTAAAAAGAAAGAATTCATTTGGTGGGCCATCAAGAGATGCGTCCTAAAACTCATCAAGAGTACGATATGGCATAAGGCGGACCCTCAAAATATCAGGATTATGCTCAACTTTACTTAAGGATGTCCCTACATATGTAATGCTCCACTCAAGATCCATTCTCTGGGCCAAGACCAAAGATGATAGCGAAAAAGACATCAATAACTCGATACTCACATACAAGTGGCTCACCGGAATATCATCCTTACTAGGACGCGGTGGTTCATCAGGAGGTTCATTTGGGGGATCGTCATAGAACCCGACAATAAGGTCATGATTCTCTAGATGAGTGCCAACATAAGGGGTAACATCCCCATAAATGTGTGAGATAGCCACTATGAGATCAACACCAGGCTCTGGGCTCTCGAGCATGATGTGACTCAGAGCAATGACGAGGGAAGGACATAGACCTACTCTCAAGAATGACTCTATAAGTGTGGCATCAGTAAATGAGTCCATAGTAGGGGTGCTAAGTAACCAGTGCATGACAGAAGAAGAGGTGTATGTAAGGGACACACTATAGAATCAATAGGTTGCTCAGACTCATTCTCAGTCGAAGTCACCAGAGTGTGAGAACCCGCCCGCCCATATCGCATCTCAAAACCCATGTATTGAGATGAAGGGTGGCAGGGTACATAAACACGGAGGAGTGGGCACTGCGAGCGATGTGGGACTAATCCCAACCACAGGACCACGGGGATATTCCACCACAGGGGGCCCACCGGAGTCAACACCCAGACCAGGAACGCGATGGGGAAAGCCACGGGGTCAGTCTCACACACACGTGTCCTGCTGGCAAATTACTCTAACATACCCCCGCAGTAGGACAACCTCCCTCTGATACCATGTGAGAACCCGCCATCCCATATCGCATCTCAAAACCCAGGTATTGAGATGAAGGGTGGCAGGGTACATAAACACGAAGGAGCGGGCGCTGCGAGCGACGTGGGACTAATCCCAACCACAGGACCACGGGGATATTCCACAACAGGGGGCCCACCGGGGTCAACACCCAGACCAAGAACGCGATGGGGAAAGCCACGGGGTCGGTCCCACACACACGTGTCCTGCTGGCAAATTACTCTAACACTACCATGAAAGAACCCACCAACCCAACAGTTCATCTCAAAACCCAGGTGTTGAGATGAAGGGTGGCAGGGTACATGAACACGGAGGGGAGAAAGCTGCAGGCGATGTGGGATTAATCTCAACCACAGGACCGCAGGGATATTCCACCACAGAGGCCCACCGGGGTCAACACCCAGACCTGGAATGCGGTGGGGAAGCCATAACACGGTCCCACATACACGTGTCCTGCTGGAAAATCAATCTCAACACACCCCCGCAGCAGGACAACCTCCCTCTGATACCATGAAAGAACCCACCAACCCAACAGTTCATCTCAAAACCTAGGTGTTGAGATGAAGGGTGGCGGGGTACATGAACACGGAGGGGAGAAAGCTGCAGGCGATGTGGGATTAATCTCAACCACAGGACCGCAGGGATATTCCGCCACAGGGGCCCACCGGGGTCAACACCCAGACCTGGAACGCGGTGGGGAAGCCATAACACGGTCCCACATACACGTGTCCTGCTGGAAAATCAATCTCAACACAGAGAAGAGTCAGAAACAAAAGATAGACTACTCACCAGACTTAATACCTCACTGGGGTGAAAGAAATCTATATCATGTGTCATTTCTTTTGTGTTTGGACGAAAGACTTGGAGACAAAGATGTGACCTCGATATGAGAGGGACTCGTACTACGGTGGTTAAGATGTGATTCCAATCGACCAGCTCTTGCAGATCACAAGGAATGTTCATGATGAAGGGCGAGCTGATATGTTTGCTCAAGGGACTTCGTGCTGTGATAAGCCAACTTAGTACGTATGTCAGATCAAAGTACATATCAAAATCGGGAAGTGGTCATAGCTGGCTCCCCTCATATATCACTTATCACAACTAAATCATCAAAACGATCCATATAATCAGTGACAAACATAGATCCTTGCTGAATGTACAATAATTACTCGAGCAAGCGACTTCGATGCTACAAAGGTAAATACCTCTGATACAGTATACACTTCATATCCACCCAACTAGTGTTGTGATGAATACAATATCGCACACAAGTCATCTAAATGCTAGACCAATATGTTCTCGTCTGATCTAGAAGCCTAACTTTTGCAAACTTGACGTGTCACTCACCGAATAACTCAAAATGATCTAGATAATACTCAATATTCACGAGCCAATAACTAAATGTCTCGAGACTCGATGAGCCGTCAAACGAATGGGCATCGGTACAAAACTGCCACTTGAGATCTCTCTCATAATAATCATCTTTAATGTAATTGAGTCATGTCAAAGGATCAACACGACCCATTCATGTGGAGGGATATGAACGATGACAATCATCATATTGATCATCTCTAGCATAGTGGGGTCTTATCTATGGATCAACATGAACTCTGAAAGTGGTGTGCCATGATCGAGAATAATGAGCGTAGTGACGTGGGGATCTCCCTGAAGGGGATCTATGAGAGCGAGTGTAAGTAGACTCAGGATACTCAAATTGGGGAGAGGAATAATGATGATACTTAGCCATGAGTAAACCTATAAATTCTACAATTGCTTATCAAAAGAGTGCTCATAACCCGACTCTGATTCCAATTAACGCAAGATGAATCTGTAGGTGGTGGATGAACGATACCCTGACCCTACATGCAATGTAAAGCCCAACAGATTAATGAAAATCAATATTAAATAATTTAATCACATGCACATAACTTTATCATTGATAAAATAATTCAATAGGGCAAAACAAACTTATGCTTTCCACCGCATGCATGGCCAAAGAAAGAGCGCTCGACGAATAAATCCTGCAAATCACAATAATAATCTAAAACAAACAACTACTATTTTGGAAATCCAAACAAATATAAAATCATAACCTCATATATTAATATTAAGAATTTAAGTTTCATACAACAAATAAATACTCACAAAATATGAGGCTGCCCGAGCTGTAGAGATCATTTGAAGCACGACATGGTGGAGATGATCTGGAGGGGAAACAAGGGCTAGTTAGACTTGATCTAATTGTGAGGAGTGGATTTGGGCTGTGGGAGGGTAGATCTAACAATAAGATAGTGAATTTGGGCAGCAAGAGAGTGGATCTAGTGGTATTGGAAGCAAATCCTGGCTAATGGTGGTTGGATATGGGATGGAATGCCCAGATCTGGACAGATCTGGTAGAGTAGTGTTGTTTAGAGATGGTTCTATAAGATGGGAGCGGCAACATGGTTCGGTGAATGAAAAGGGGGAGGTGGATGACTGTGTTGGGTGGGACAGGGCGGCAAAAGCAGGGGGGTGGCTGGTTTGGAAGCGACGATAGCAAAGGGGCGGCAGGAAGGGGTAGCACCGACAAAGGGAGAGGCCAGAAAGTGGCAGCAGTGGCTGGACAATAGCATGGAAGGTGGCTGTTGTGGTTTGGAGGGCTGTGGAGGGGGAGTTGGAGGCTTTGGATGGTGGAAAAGAGGCCTAAGGTTAGATAATACCTTAGGCAGAGAGATAACCACCTAGGAGGTGTCATCTAGGGTTCCACGGAGTCGGTACCATTGAGTGATCAACAGATTTCAGAATTCTTCACTCCAAAATATATAATATTATTAAGCAGTCCCCATACATTTCTATTTATAAGTATTAACCCAGAAATCGGCGATCTCTCCCAAGATAGCCAACTCGCAAGTCGCAGCCTGCTCCAGGAGGTCGCGTCCTGCCAGCCTTTCCTTCTAAGGGTGGGCGGACTGAACTCTCAGTCCGCGCGGCTAGGGCGGTCTCTCTAGCCAGACCGTCTAGGGCGCGCAGCTCCCGCTTGGTTTACAGGGGGTGCGGACTGCTGCCTCAGTTCGCTCGTGCAGGCCGCGCGGTTTGTTCAGCTAACCGCGCAATGAATCTCCAGTAGGAGACGGCCTGCTCAACCTGTCTGTCGCAAGTTAGGCGGACTCGTTCCGCAGTCCGCTAGGGCTAATTCAACTCGGAAACTGATCGGGTACATCCCGGTATCCGCAGGCTGGGCAGACTCGTTATCAAGTCTGCCTTCATTGATAAAGCCCAGCCCGACAGCCACTCACCCTCATCAACAGTAGAGGTGGACTCGTCCCAGATCGCCAATAGCAAGACTGTCCCAGACCGCGCGGCCTAGCGCGGACTTTGCAGACTCAGTATTTGTTCTCACACAACCCAGCGCGAGCTCGCTCAGCAGTAGAGGCGGACTCATCCCAGTCTGCCAACAACAAGACCGTACCAGACAGCGCGGCCTTGCGTGGACTCTGCGAACTTAGTATTTTTACTCGCACAACCCAGTGCGAGCTCACTCAATGGCAGAGGCGGACTCGTCCCAGTCCGCCAGCAGCAAGATCGTCTCAGACTGCACGGCCTGGCGTGGACTTCGCGGACTCAGCATTTGTACTCGCATAACTCACCGACTCACCAGGGGTGATGTTTCCAAGACCATTACCTCCTCAGGCCTATAAATAGGCCCCCAAACCTCATTCAGGGACAAGGCAGAGGAGTCAAGGTCCAAGCATTAGCTCCTGCGGACTCGAATTCCCAGTCCATGCGACATGCTCCCCTTCTCTCTGCTTGATCAAGCAGTCCGCCCGGCTTAGTCCAGCGAGCTGCCCGATCATTAACTGCGCGGTCTGCCGACCTACCCTGGTCAAACCGCGCGGCCTTTAGCATTCTTCTTCCTTAGCCGCCATCTTCCCCCTTTGTAACCTTTACAGCTTTCTCCTGTAAAGGGGCAATAGCAAGCTGTAATCTTGTTTCTTGGTAAAGGGAAAAGCTCGTCGCAGGAGTGACATTCAAGCCGCGGCAGGCGAAGTTTGTTGTTGCCGCTGCTAGCGGCCCCCTCTCTTCTTTTCTCCTCTCTCTCCATCAACCTGCAAAGCTAACCGTCAAAGTAACAGCCTGCTCGACAGTACCCGATCAACCTTCCCGGTGGCTCCTGACAAACCTCTTCTCTGTCCCCGCAACCCTCTTCTTCACTTAGCTTGCGAGTCCGAACAACCCGTTTACTAGAAGGCGCATTTCTTGCATCGACAGTTAACACGCGACCTTCAGATCTCGAACAGACAATGAAATCAGCGATTACTCATGCCAGACCATCAACCAGTCGAGAGCCTTGCTCCAAATCCCAGTGAAGATTCTCTTTGGGAGGCCTTGGAGCAATCTCGCAGAGAAACTGCACAATAGTTTCAAGCGATCAACCGTACTCTAGCTGCTATCACCCAACGACTGGAAGCACAATCTTCAGCAGCGCCAGCTCCTCTAATCAATTCAGCACCAGCATCCGAGACTCCTCAAGTCTACCCACCGGCCTATCCGCTGATCTATCATCCTCTTTACACTCCAACCTTTCCACAAGGGCCTGCAACCCCTTTGCGGTCTCAGAATGATGAGTTTGCAGCTCGTCAAAACTTCTTCCGAGAAGCTGCCCGAAGAAGTCCAGCTAGATTCCTAAACTTTCAGGGAATTCATCCCTACTCTTCATCTTCTGTCTTTGCTCCTTCTGCAGCAACTTTCCCTTCTATCCTACCGCTCCTTGTGCAGCTATAACTTATGATCCTTTTTTTCCTTATATTGTAGGAGAGCAAGAAGAGCAGTCACCATTTACAGAGAATGTTCAGCATGAACCAACTCCAGTTAACTTCAGAGAGCCACGGTTGCCCATTTATACTGGAGAGACTGATCCAGTCAAACATCTTCAATCCTTTGAATCATCCGTAGCTCTCAAGACCCTCTCAGATGCTACCAAGTGCAAAATTTTCGTGACGACCTTTGACGGTCAAGTGAGGGATTGGTTCTATGGACTTCGTGCTCAGCCCATCTCTTTCTTCGCTGATTTGCGAAGAGAGTTTCTTCTCAGATTTTCTACCTCTACAAAGAGAAAGGGAGGTCTAGAGGCCTTATTTGAGATCAAACAACGTGAAGATGAGACTTGGTCTCATTTTGTAGATCGTTTTCAGAAATAAATCTTAGGCATTGAGATTGTTGATCAAGAATTGTATCAAGTGGCTCTTATCCACGACCTGCGTGAAGGACCACTCAAGTTCGAGGCTAACGTCCGAGCACCGAGTACATATCAAGAATTGATTGGTTTAGCCAACTCATATATCTGTGGCGAGAAGAGCAACCCCAGCTTTGTCTCTAGGCTTATAGCTGAGAAAAATCCTCCTTACAAGCAGCCTCCGAGGTCTCCTCGGAAAGATTTATCATCCCACTCTCTAAAAACAAAAAAATTCCAGCATCATCATCGTCAGCCCCCCTTCCCAGGCCAGGATCGTGCCCACGAACGATTGCAACAGCTACTAGCCCCACCTCTACAAACAGCTTCGGTGCATCAACCGTAAGATGATGACTTATCATACTCTGGACTTGATGAGGCGATGCTAAAGTATGCCAAATGATGAAAGATAAAGCAAATTCCAAAAGGCCTTACCAGCCGACAAATCAAAAATCAAAAGATTCAGATTCATTCTGTGAATTTCACAAAGAAAGCAGGCATTTAACTAAAAGCTGCCGAGCGCTTCGTCAACTTGTGCAGAGATTGCTGAAGCAGGGTAAGATGCGCAATCTGTTCCTGAAGGATGACCACTCTGATCTGTCAACCTCAAAAGGCAAAGGAATAGCAGAGTTTCCTTGCAGCTCAAGTGGAGTGAATCAAATTAATACGTATCGTGACCTTGTTATAGGCGAGACCTTCGATGCCGATGACGTGGGCGCCCTTGGAAACCTATTCTAAAGTAAAAAGGACATCGCAGCTCCTCAAAGCTCCTCACAACCAATAATGGTTTCTCTTACTGTGTCTTGCATATTTTCAAACATACTCTTTTTCAACACTCCTAAGTGTTCTTTCGTTTCATTCAATAAAGTTTACGTCAGAGATCCCTTACTGACACAGTTCCCTTTTTGTAATGTTTCTCCTCTATATTTTTTCTCTTTGCCAAAGAGATAGCTGAACCGCTGAGATATCGCCAAGTCTTGTTGTTCCCTCCATGGATTGTCCTTCAACGTAAGACCACAATGACCACATATAGTGAGGAGTTTTTAACATATGTGTAGTGAGGGTCGTTCAATCTATGATGGTGAACTTCAGACTTCGGATCCTGGCCGGTGTCTAGCGCAATGTGTGTGCCTAGGGGAGGCAGCCTGTGATAGTTCTATCGTGCCTCGTTGAGGGATACGTTACAGTTATGATGATCTTTGCTTGACAAGCAATGGCGATCAAGTGTAACCTTGTCTGTTCGATCATCTCACAACTGTGACGGCCGAACATTTGTTGGTACTCTCAATCCGTGCTTTCGCGGGACCCACAATGTTGTTGATCCTTTCAGAGAAGAGCAATGCTGTAGACCATTTGGCGCACCTGGTAGAACGGATCAACAATGCTTGTAACCTGAGGCCTGAGGCAGTGTAGTTGTCGATCCTTCTTAGAATTTCTTGTGCTTGTTTCTCTTGTGCCCTTTTCTAAAGGAAGCACGACCAGCTCGCTTTAGGTAGGACTACACCATGGATGACTTTGGCAAGTGATGCATAAGGCCCACGGGTGCTCTCCAGTGGCAGCATTCAACCTTTTTAGATCATCCTCAAGGTGTAGCCCTCCTTTATCTTTTTGCCTTCTTAGAGGTCAACAGGTTAGATCCAACCTATTCTAAGGATCCGTAACATCTTTTTAGCTCACGATCATCTTATATGTGTTGCTTATATGAAGCTATATCAGACGATGATTTACGAAGTTTTTTACTATTCTCATTGGATATTTCTTGCACTAACTCGTAGCTATATTTTGATTCTCTTTATTGACAAGCCGTTCGGTTAAATTTCAGACATTCATTTCATCTGATTAATCTGGTTTTCATATGAGAGATATCATGCTTGACCATGCAAAGAGATTGATGGAATGGCTTGATCTTTATTTAATTCTGCTTGCTCGGTCAACAATAGATTTGATGGATATTCTTTCTGCAGTCTAATCATATTAATCTTATCACATTAATACTTGGCATCGGATTTATACATAAAACTCCTCAGAGACTAACATATATTAGCAAGTCCTCTTCAGGTACTTACGGTTTAGTTTTCTTTCATATCTGCTTGCTCACTATTCTTTTGCAGAGACTAACAGATATTAGCAAGTCCTCTTCAGGTACTTGCGGTTTAGTTTTCTTTCATATCTTCTTGCTCACTCTTCTTTTGCAGAGATTAGCAGATATTAGCAAGTTCCCCTCAGGTACTTGCAACTCATTTCTTAATCATATCTGCATCTAACTCTTCTTTTGCAGAGATTAGCAGATATTAGCAAGTTTCCCTGAGGTACTTGCAGCTTATTTCTCTATCATATCTGCCTCTAACACTTCTTTTGCAGAGATTAGCAGATATTAGCAAGTTCCCCTCAGGTACTTATAGTTTGCTTCCCTATCATATCCGCATCTAACTTTTCTTTTTGCAGAGATTAGCAGATATCAGCAAGTTCCATCTAGGTAGTTGCAATTTAGTTTTATATCACACTTGTGACTTACTCCTCTTATAGAAGTTAACAGGTGCTTGCAAGCCTCCTTCAGGTACTTGAAAATTATCATTCTTCTTTGCTTTCCCCTCATCGTTGTTTTGCAGAGCCCGTTAGGAGAAATTCATGTCTCCTTTGTTTTGCAAAAACAACTAAGGTACGTATGTGATGTACCTCCTTCCGCATATGGTAATTTTTCCTCTTGCAGGAAAAAGACAGGCATTAGCAAACATCTTTATGAGGAGAGACATCAGGTTCCATCTCTCCCTACCCCTTCCTTTTCTCGTGGGAAGGATTACGATTTTCGTTGGTCTCCTACTTTTTCGTAGTTCTCTTCGGAACTTAAAAAGTGCGAGGATTATTATGTCAACCCAGAAATCGGCGATCCCTCCCAAGATAGCTAACTCACAAGTCGCGGCCTGCTCTAGGAGGTCACGGCCTACCAGCCTTTCCTTATAAGGGTGGGCGGACTGACCTCTCAGTCCGCTCAGTCCCTGCGGCTAGGGCGGTCTCTCTAGCCAGACCGTCCAGGGCGCGCAGCTCCCGCTTGGTCTACAGGGGGTGCAGACTGCTGCCTCAGTTCGCCCGTGCAGGCCGCGCGGTTTGTTCAGCTAACCGCGCAATGAATCTCCAGCAGGAGGCGGCCTGCTCAACCTGTCCGCCACAAGTTAGGCGGACTTGTTCTGCAGTCTGCCAGGGCTAATTCAGCTCGGCAACCGATTGGGTACATCCCGGTCTCCACGGGCTGGGCAGACTCGGTATCAAGTCTGCCTTCATTGATAAAGCCCAGCTCGGCAGCCACTCACCCTCATCAGCAGCAGAGGAGGACGCGTCCTAGTCCGCCAACAGCAAGACCGTCCCAGACCACGCGGCCTGGCGCAGACTAAGTATTTATACTGGCACAACCCAGCGCGAGCTCACTCAATAGCAGAGGCAGAATCGTCCCAGTCCGCCAATAGCAAGACCATCCCAGACCGCGCAGACTCTGCGGACACAGTATTTGTACTCGCACAACCCAGCGTGAGCTCACTCAGTAGCAGAGGTGGACTCGTCCCAGTCCACTAACAGCAAGAACGTCCCAGACCGCGCGGCCTGGCGTGGACTCTACGGACTCAGCATTTGTACTCGCATAACTCACTGAATCATCTGGGCGACGTTACCAAGACCGTTACCTCCTCAGACCAATAAATAGGCCCCCATACCTCATTCAGGGACAGGGCATAGGCATCAAGGTCCCAACATTAGCTCCTGCGGACTCGAATTCCTAGTCCGCGCGACCTGCTCCCCTTCTCTCTGCTTGATTAAGTAGTCCGCCCGGTTTAGTCCAGCGAGCTGCCCGATCATTAACCGCACGGTCTGCCGACCTCCCCTGGTCAAACCACGTGGCCTCTGACATTCTTCTTCCTTAGCCGCCAGCTTCACCCTTTGTACCCTTTACTGCTTTCTCCTGTAAAGGGGCAATTGCAAGCTATAATCTTGTTTCTTGGTAAAGGGAAAAACCCGTCCCAGGAGTTGCATTCAAGCTGTGGCGGGCGAAGTCTGTTGTTGCCGCTGCTAGCGGCCCCCTCTCTTCTTTTCTCCTCTCTCGCCATCAACCTTCAAATCTAACTGTCAAAGTAAACGTCTACACGATAGTACCTGATCAACCTTCCTAGTGGCTCCCGACAAACCTCTTTTCTGTCCCCCACAACCCTCTTCTTCACCTAGCTTGTGAGATCGAACAACCGTTAACTAGAAGATGCATTTCTTGCATCGACAATAAGAAACAAATATTATGTCATCCCACCATCGATGACTATGATTGGTTGGAAATGGGGTAGCCCGATTACATCAAAAATTAAGCAAAAAAGACAATTTAATATATGAAACCGTGTCGGAACAACAAGTCAGGCATATCTGTGGAGTTGGAACATCGATCTGGGAACGTCATATATGGTAAGTAGCCAATCATCCCCGAATGGGTTCAAAACTTTTCCTCCGATGCAGGTCCTCATCTCCGCTCGCATCACCAATGTTATCATTTCTAGAAATTTCTATAAACTTCAATATTTTTATAAGAACATACAAAAAGATTAGAAGTCTATGTATCTTTATGCATGAGAATGTTAGCAAAAATTAAGACACTATAAAGCTTGCACGTGATGCCATAGAGTGTCTAAAGTATGATATATTGATAGTTGCTATATTAATCACATAGTTGGCACAAAAATATATGTGTGACCTAAGATGGTCCATTTAGCTCTAGTTAAAAAAATCCTTGTCTCTTTTGGTTCAATGCCCGATCTCGATCCCTCCAGAGCTCGCCACAAAGGCCTAACGCGACCTCCTCCCGATCTTTGCTCCATCTAGCAAATGATCTCCCACAACCTCGCATCTCCATCGCACAAAGCTTTGTCCGTCAGTGATGGAAAATTGATTTTACAGCTTGATCAGTGATGGCAAATTGACCAAGCCTTGCACAGAACTCACAAAGGAAACATACTCCTTCCGCAAACTACAGATGAGGTGCCTCTTCAGCTTCGACTCTGAGATCGGCTCTTACGAGTCCAAGGTAATTATTTCAGAGTAGATGTTACATATTCAAGAAGAAAGAAGAAATGGATAGAACAACTTGAGTGGCCTTCGCCAACTCATTTTCCAAGAATTGTAGCCGAGCTACATTCTTCTTATTTAATAGGTCATCCAAGACCATCCAGATTTCAGCTGCTGACTGACATTCGATGATGTGGTCAAATAGCTCCGATAAAATTACACGCTTCAGAGCGAATTCTACCTTCAGATTTATTTGCCTCCAAGATTTCACCGCTTCAGCATTTCCACTAGCATCGAATACTTCTTGTCAGTTGTCACCACCGACAACTTCCTAAAGATCCTTGCCAAGAAGGTAACTCTTCATGCAAGACCTCCACCTTTTGAAGTTGGTATGCATTAAGAGTTCAATTCCAATCTCTCTTCCATAACCATCTTCCATTGCACCCAACTGATTTACTTGATCTTCACGAAAGAATAACAACCTGATGAGATTAGTGAACTACTAACTCCTCAACAATCCTCTAATACCATGTAAAAATGTATGAAGGAAGTCGCAAGAGGTCGTAGGAACACTCAATCATAACCAAAGTTAAGTAGAAATTAGTAGTAACAACAACACAAAAGTCTCCAATTGGAATTTAAAACTTCTTTTTATAGAGCGAGGTATACATTGCATGACATGATTCATAATATAACCAAAATAAACAAAAAACTGCAATAAGAAGTACGCCACGCGAGCAGCAAGCTGTAACCACACAAGTCGCCAACATATAAGCTGAGTCTGCCGATACCGCTGAAGTCTCCTAACTACTAATAGCCGCGCGAACTTCTTGTTATTGAATGTTGAAGGACTAGAATAGAACCCATTGATAGACCGGGTGAACTGCTCTTCTTAACCGCTATAATGTGGAAGAGACTTCAAGTCGTAAAGACTGCAACCAGCTATTATCCGCTGGCTATTATCCGCAAACTGATCCACACCAAGTTTCAACTAGTTACCTAACCGCCTAATGCTAGCCGCATAACACGCATATAGTCAACTTCAGTTAGTCACAACGATTAGAAAAACATAAGCACAAGATTGAAACACGAGCTGAATTCTCACTGTTCTCATCTTTGTATCACGAGTCGGGGACTCCTATTTATAGTATAAGGAGGAGTGTCGTAACCATTCATAGAGATAGGATAACCACTCGTCAATCCTGTATCTAGCATCACGTATCCGCACAAGTGCGGATACAAGCATCAGTCCGCTGCTAAAGAAAGCTGTCCGCAAAGAAGTGCGGGCACCAATCTCTGTCCGCAAGAATGACCAGTTCGTAAAGGTGAAAAATAACAGTCCGTCAGGCTGACGTGACAAACACCAATCCAACAAGGACGAAAAATACAGTACTGGCGGGCTGCCAGACATCAGCACCAGATCGCACTGCCTTGCAGACACAGCTCCAAGTCCGCGCAAACTTCATGTAACACCTCCCCTATAAAGACCATATAATATGGATCCGACCGGGGCCCCACAACATATAAACTCTACATCTTTAGCATTATAAAATGATATAAATAACTACCCATCTCAAAAATCAGAAAACAAGACAGCGGATACACACCATAAACTAGAAGTTATCCGCAACCATAGGAGTCTGAAACGGCCTCAAGGCCTTACAATAATGAAATTCCAGAAACGGAATCAACAACAAGCAGAGAAACGTGCCTTAGCACTCTTAGAATACCTCGGCATGCAAGCTGGATTACAGTTCACGGAGCATAACATTCAACAACTCATAAGCAAATATAAGAAGGTACACTTCATGAGGCTTAGGCCTTTTTGGCCAGCGAGCAAAGGCTGACCTCAACTGTGTAACCAACACTTCTTCTCCCGATCATCCCTAGAGGACCCCAGGAGACTCCATCGCCCTGCAGGTCAGCACTTCGTATGCAAATGTAAATAAACATAGAGAGTAAAGCAACAGGTTTGGATGTCTCATACGACAAACACATTTCTAGGTTGAGCATTTAATAAAAAAGGGCCTAACATGAAGCATGTATGCAATCCTAGGTTTGACCCAAGACACCCTGTAGCGTATATGATTCTAGCACATCATCACGCATCATCACATCACATCAAACGGGTACTTTCATTGTCCCCCATCGGCGTTCAAGCCACCCACAGAACTCTTGCATGGCCGTACCCGCTCGTGGGTCTCAAAACCCGGGCTTGCCTGCAAGCTCTGACTCTCACATTAGTTCCATCACACAAACAAACTGATACTAAGAACCCTTACTTGACCCCACCCGCTGGTGGGCTTCATCGTCCAGGCTTGTCCAAAGCTTGGCGTTCTCGTCAGTTTCACATAAGGGAGCTTGTCTTGCCGGGACACTCTCCACACATGACTTTACAACATCACGGGCTAGCCAGCCGACCACAAAGGCAAAGCCGCGTCTTCGCACATTAATCAATCACATCATTTCCCACCCTAAAACATTATCCATTCTTACAAAAAAAATGAGGTGAAACATTACAAACAGCGTCTTGCCACAATCAGAATTCTAGCAAAATCCATATAGTGCTCGTTATGCAACATCACCGGTTCGGACAATGGGTCGCGATTACGGCTTCACCCACAATGCCTAATCCACTAACAAAGTGGATTTCTAATGCAACATCATGTCGGGGACGGACACAATTGACCCGATGGCTCCTCTTGAACCATGACAACCCATACCCCTTTAATTTGAGAGATTTGATGCCTAAATGCTTGAAAGAAAGCAAAACAAAACGGATGTCATGCACACATCTTAAAAATTGAGAGGAGAAATGTCGTTACCTTATGACTCCTCTTCCTAGCCATGACGATCTTGGTTTGCATGGATGAAAGTGTGCGCCTTCAAGTCCTCTCCATGGATCTGGCCTCGAATCGACGAACGGAGCTTTGAAGCTTCGTCAATAGCAGAAGATGCTATTCTTCTTCCTCCTACTCCAAACACTCCAAAAACCCTAACTGTCACCCAAGGATGAGAAGAATGAGGTGAAGAGTTCTTCAACCCTACTTAAAGTTTAGGTACGGAGGATTTTGGGCCAAAGGATTGATTTTTATGAAGATCCGACGACCTAATTTCACTAGTTACGAAACTGCTTTCACCTGCTACCGTCGGGCGATAGCTACCTACCGCGTCGAGGTCGCTTACAGAGCCGCCTACATCTGCAGAATGCCCTACTACCGCCAGCGGTGGCGATACCTCCACGTGGTAACCTCTCAATTCCTTATTCTCAGCGCTTTCGTCTCAACGCTTTTGTCTTGATGAAAAGGGGCTACTGTCGAGCGGTTGCTAACTAATGTCGTGCGCTACCACTCGACGCTTCGTCTCGATGCTCCAGTCTCAATGAAAGAAGGCTACTGCCATGTGATAGCTACCTACCGCCACGCGGTAGCTCCGAGAGCCTCAAGTTCTAGAAAACTAGGGTGTTACAACTCCCCCCCCCCCCCCCTCAAAAGAATTTCGTCCTCGAAATTTAACATGCACTCAAACACCAAGCATACCTGATGCAAAAAGTTCCGGAAAGTCTTCCCGCATTGCTTGCTCACATTCCCAGGAGAATTGTCTATCCCGCAGTTATCCCAACGCACTTTTACGAGATTAACCTCCTTATTCCGCAACTACCAAACTTCTGAATCCTCTATACTAACCAAACAGACTCTCGTCCTCAAGTCCTCTTCCACCGACACTGCCGCTGATTCGACCACAACACTCTTTCCATCAAAGCTTTCCTTAAAACTGAGACATAGATAACATTGTGTAATCCACTAAGCTCTGTGGAGAACGCTGACCGGTAGGTTGCTTCTCCAATGCTTTCTGTAACTTCGAACGGCCATAGAAACCTCGGACTTAGCTTATTGAGCCGGCGAATCCACGAAATACCTTTGAATGGTGTAATCTTTAGATAGACCCAGTCGCCAACCGCAAACTCTACATTCCTACGATGCATATTGAAAAACTTCGTCTGCCGATCCTGAGCAGCCTTCATGCGCTCCTGAATTGTTCGCACCAACTAAAAAGCATCGACCACCACATTCTTTCCCAAAAGTTTGGTGTCTCCCACCACTATCCAAGACATCAGTGTTCGACACCACCTTCCATACAAAGCCTTGTATGACATCATCTTGATACTCGCCTGTAAATTATTGTTGTAGGCAAACTCTACCATGAAAAGGTGGTTTTCCCACTTCTTCCCAAAATCAAGGGTACACATTCTTAGCATATCCTCCATTAAACGATTCATCCTTTCCGTTTGACCATCGGTTTGAGGATGGAATGTCATACTAAACTTGAGCTTGGTGCCCAGACTCTCCTATACTAGTCTCCAGTCCTTGGACGTAAATCGTCTATCACGATCACTAACAATGCTCTTTGGAATCCCATGGAACCGCACAATATTACGAACATACAATTCCACCAGCTTCTCCATGTTGTCCTTCTTCTGATTTAGAATGAAGTGAGCCACTTTGGTCAAGCGATCCACAATCACCTAAATCACATCGTTTCCCATATGTGATCAAGGTAAGCTATGCACTCAGGGATAGGAAGGGGATTCAGGAACCCGCCCGACTTCTGATATTCAGTCTTCACTAAGGCACACGTTTGGAACTGACTCACATACAAAGCTACATCTCGCTTCAACCTAGACCACCAAAAGTATTTCTTCATATCCAAGTACATATTTGTACTGCTCGGGTGAATGAAGTACTTCGTGAAATGGGCCTCAAGCATCAACTCCTCACGAAGCTTGTCGAACTGTGGTACACATACCCTTCCATCCTTCTTTAAGATCCCACCAACCATCTCCCAGGTACTACCCTCGCCTTTTTGAGCTTCCACCACAAATGGCTGGAACTCTGTATCCACACCGGTCTCTTCCTGGATACGATCGAATTAGTCACTTTGCAACTCGATCCAGTCAATTAAACAACTCTAGACTCGCCTCTTGCTACACAATCAATGCAAAGGGACTCAAATTCCCACACCAACCGCACATCGTAAGCTTCAATCCAATTCCCTTGTCCAGAATATTTTCTACTTAAGGCATCGACCACCACATTGGCCTTGCCTTGCGTATACTGAATCACCACGTCATAGTCCCAAAGGAACTTGACCCACCTGCGTTGCTTCATGTTCAAGTCTTTTTGATCCAAAAGATACTTTAAGCTTTTGTGGTCTGTGAAGATCTCCATCTTCTCACCGTATACATGTGCAGCCACAATTTTAACGCAAAAATTACCGCCGCCATATCCAAGTCATGGACAGGGTAATTCCTCTCATGAGGTTTCAACTGCCTGGACCCAAAGGCTATCACATTGTCATGTTGTTAACACGCAACCCAAACCGCAACCTGACGCGTCGTTGAAAATATGAAATCCTCCAGTCTCTTTAGGAAGACTTAGGATTGGAGCCGACATCAACCTTTCTTTCAAGGTGTCAAATGCTTGGTTGCACTCCTGAGTCCACACAAACTTCTGGTCCTTACGAGTCAGTGAAGTGAGGGGTAGAGCTATCTGCGAGAAGTTTTCCAAAAACCTTATGTTGTACCCGGCTAGTCCAAGGAAACTCCTGACTTCTGCCATGATTATCAAAATTGGTCAATCCCGGATAGCCTCAACTTTCGCCGATCCACCGCCACCCCATCCCCACTAATCACATGGCTCCAAAACCCAACCTTCTCTAACCAGAATTCGCACTTCGAGAACTTAGAAAAAAGTTAGTTCTCTCTCAAAACCTGTAAGACCACTCTCAAGTGTGTCTCAAGCTCCGCCTCTGATTTGGAGTATACCAAAATATCATCGATGAAGACCACCACAAACGAGTCCAAGTACTCCCGAAACATTCGGTTCAACAATTCATGAATTCTGATGGTGCGTTCGTCAACCCGAATGACATCATCGAGAACTCAAAGTGGTCATACCTTGTACCAAACACTGTCTTGGGTATGTCCTTATCTCGAATCCACAATTGGTAATACCCTGACTTCAAGTACAACATAGAGTACACCACCAACCCTACCAACTGGTCAAACAGATCATCTATCTGTAGAATCAGATATTTATTCTTGACGATCAGTTTATTCAGCTCGCGGTAGTCTATGCACAAACGCATACTGCCATCTTTCTTCTTTACAAACAACAGTGGAGCGCTCCACGACAAAGAGCTGGACCTAATATAACCCAGCTCCAACAGCTCCTGCAGCTGTACCTTGAACTCGGCCAACTCCTTCAGTGCCATCCTAAAAGGAGGACGTGTCACCATCCTAGCTTCTAGCACTAACTCAATCGAGAAATCGATCTCCCACCGAGGAGGTGCTCCTGGAAGCACCTCAGGAAACACATCCTCGAATTATGCCGCCACTGACACTTCTCTAATTGATAACTTAAAAAGGTGACCTTCCAACAATGCTACAAATACTACTACTCCCCGGTTAAGTTCCTACACCAATTGCATTTCCGAAATCAGGGAGTAGGCCACTCCGCTAAGGCACTCAAACTTGACTTCTTCCTTTCCCTTGCTCTTAAGGGTCACCAACTTAGATAGGAAGTCAATAATGGCTCGCTGCTCTGCAATCCAGTCCATACCCAAGATCACATCAAACTCGGCTAACGGTTGGACTACCGCTACCAACACAAAGTCAACCCCGTCTAGATTCTAACCAATGTGCCATTTCATCCCAGTAGTCATGAAGGACCCATTGGGCATGCACACCTTAAGCTCTACATCCGTCAAACAGGGCTCGAACCCAATTCTCTTGATAAAGCTTTCCGCAAGAAAGGAGTTTGAAACTCCCGCGTCGAACAACACCCTAACGGGATAACCAAAAACTAGCACAAAGCCTAGTACACATGCAACACACATAAAAGGTCTCGAAAGTCTTAAGCTAAAAAATGAACTTAAACTTTTCCATACCTATCACCACATCAGGTTGTCGAATCACTTCCTGTTGCCCAAGGTTGTAAGCCCTTGGTTGCACGGGTTGGAAACAAGAAGCGCTCAACTCCTCCATTTTCCCTTTCTCTATGATACTGGGACCGGAACGCATTGACTGCTCCTGCTTTGGCTCGAGTTCATCACCACCCTCAGTACAAAATCAAACTTTGTGGCATGACTTGCCACACTTATAGCACATTGGTGGTCCCTTGAAACGAGATCCCCTGACATCGTACTACTCTTCTACCCCGGCCTGAAGGGTTGGGGCTTCTTCCTCTACATACTCGCTTCCGACTTCCACTACGATTGATAAGGCTTTCCTTCTCCTTTCTTCACTGCAAGCCCCTTACGACATTGGGTTCGCTCCAAATCACTTTCCAATGTCCTGACCGCCCCAACCAACTCATTAAGCCAACATTATTCAAAGCTATAAGGGGTTGTCTCAAGTTCTCTCTCAACCCATGGTAGAAGAGGTTGTCCCTCTCTTCATCATCATTCATGGTCGTTCCCGCATAAAAACCCAAACGAGTAAATTCCTATACATACTTATCCACGATTTTGTCTCGCTGCACCAAGTGCAGAAATTGGCTCTGAAGGGCTAACGTTGTTGACGATGGAATATACTTCCTTAAGAAGGCATTCCCAAATTCATCCATGGATGGGGTGCGTCCAGGAAACTGGCGGTCGCTATGGCTCACCCACCACAGCTTTCCGTCTCCTTTTAACATGAAGGTCGCAAATTGGGACTGTTTATCCTCTAGTGTTTCTACCACTCTCAAGAGTTCCTAAATCCTTGCCCACCTGACCTCGGCATCAGTCGGTGTGCCGACTTCCTTGAACGTAGGAGGATGGAAACTTAGAAAATACATCATTTGTCGGTCTCCCTACCCAACAACCACTCTCTCAGCCAACGGCTCTGCATGCCTGGCTCCTTCGCCCGGTATGACTGGTATCGCATCTGGGGTAACGAGAGTCGTTATCTGAGCAATAGGGGTCACAACCTGCACTGCCTCCACAGCTTGGGCCGTTATTATTGTCTCTGCTAGAATGTGGTAGAAATCGGTCGGGGTTACACCCATACCCATAGGACCCGGAGCAGTAGCACTGCTTGCCGAGGGCTCCTCTTACGGGCTCGACATCACCGCCTTGTCGCTTGCGCCCTTACAAAAAGATGGGTAAAAAGGAATCATTTTCCATTCGCAAAACTTAGACACAAGGACACTCACGATCCCGCAATACTCCTATGTGGATAAATTTTTAACGCGATCCGATTACATCGACTCGACCACTAACCTCACCCTGAACGCTAACCTAGATCTGATACCAAAATGTAACGCCTCCCATGTAATGACCATATAATATGGGTCCGGTCGGGGCCCCACAACATACTCCATAACTTTAGCATTATAAAATGATATAAAGAACTACCCATATCAAAACTCAAAAAACAAGACAGCGGATACACACCACTATCACAACCCGTATTTTCTCAACGATTAAATTGTGTCAGAGTAAGAGGAAATTCGTGTCGTGATGCCACGTCGTGCAGGGGATAACTGCACACGCTAAAGCAAAACTCCAAACTTTAGATTTTAAGGAAAAAAATTCATAGTTTAATATGAAAGAAAACCAGTTATATTTAATGGCTGTATCCCTCGGCATAGTAGATCAGCTAGTCCACGATAAAAATATATCTATTCGCAGCGGAAAATACTCTAATTAAGTTGTTTTGACATCCTAAAGGAGCATAAGTGTCCCCGAGGGACGACTCATGGTAAGCACGACTCTAAGGTTGGTGTAGTATATATAAAAAGATAGTCTTTATGCATAAGGAAAAAATAGTGCTTTGGTTTTGTAAACATGATGTGCATGAGATACATGTAGTAATACTTTAGGGTTTTAAAATATCTAACATGCAACCTAGCATAAAACCTTCCCAGAAACAAGTGAACAACCTCAAATAGGCAAAAGTAGCAGTTTTAGTTCATACCCAGCAACATAAGTAAGCCACCAGTGGGCGTCAACAACCTGACACGAACCCACTGGTGAGTATGCATGTCTATACAGAAAGGAAGAAAACTACCTCACAAGGTGAAGAACAACAACCTCAGCTACCCAGGAGGCCACAAGCACAGTCTACCAAAGAACTAGCCATCTAACTAGCTACAAGCTGAACCAGAGGCATTCAAAGAAAGAACACCTCAACATCAACAAAAAAAGCAAAGGAAGTGGAGCATTAGATTCATAAGCGATGAAAGAAGGGGTTTACCAATCCTACAAAAGAAATGATATTAGTAGAAGAAAAGCATGATAGTAAGAGTAAAACACTGTCAAAGGAGCAGTAAAAGCACACCAAGTGTAAACATAAATAACAACAAGCTCTGCAAAAAAAAACTGCAGCAGCACCAAGGCAAACATATGCCAAAATAAGTAGCCATAAGAAAGGAAAGGAACTAACAGTCCTAATCCTAGTGAATTATTGGTCGTGGTGAAAACCTTGGGTCGGAGTGGGCGGCACAACCCTAACCAACAACCAGACCCAAAAACACTCCAGGGTGAAAACAAATGGTGGCAGCTACAGAGTCCACACACCAAACCATACCAGCCCAATACGGCCTAGGTGGTGGTGGCCACAACTCAGCACACACAAATCACCGCTTACAAAGCCCACAAAAACACACCACCTGCCATAATCAACGAGTCGGCATGCAAAAACTAGCCGATCACCAACTCCCCCCTAAGGAAAAAGCCATACTAACAATCCTAAGGGAACACACCAAACCCAAGGCAAAAGAGTCGAGTTCACTCGACACGGCGATGAGTGGGTTTCCACACTCAACACCAAACAGATTCAGCGTTGAATGAGGCCCACCCACTCAATGCCAAGCAACCTAACCGCAACAACAGGCTTTGGCATTGAGTGAGCCTACCACACTCAATGCCAAAACAGCCACGGCGTTGAGTATGGTCGACTCACTCAATGCCAAAAGACTTATCCACAAGAGCAGGCTTTGGCATTGAGTGAGTCCACCACACTCAACGTCAAAACAACCACGACGTTGAGTGAGGTCGACTCACTCAATGCCAAAAGACTTAACTGCAAAAACAGGCTATGGCGTTGAGTGAGTCCACCATACTCAACGCAAAAACAGCCACAGCGTTGAGTGAGGTCGACTCACTCAACGCCAAATGACTTAGCCGCAAAAACAGGTGTTGGCGTTGAGTGAGTCCACCCCACACAACGCCAAATAAGCCACGACGTTGAGTGAGGTTGACTCACTCAACGCCAAATGACTTAGCCACTAGGAAAAGCTGCGGCGTTGAGTGAGTCCACCACACTCAACGCCAAACAGCAACGGCGTTGAGTGAGGTCGACTCACTCAACGCCAAATGACTTAGCCGTAAAAACAACCATGGCGTTTAGTGAGGGCACCACACTCAACGCCAGAAGCCTAACAGTCTAGGCGTTAAGTAAGGTACTCTCACTCAATGCTTTTGACTTATCATAATAATCAGCTAACCAGACCCCAGCCCTCTCAAGCCACTTATCCAAAGAGTTGGAAATTTATTCCAAATCTCTCTCCTACCCCTCCTACCCGACCACAATAGCCCTAAACTTAACCTTACAACTAAATTAAGCCTAACCCTGACACCAGCTATTATCTGGTCACAGGCCGAGATAAATAAGAGAGAAAGCTTAATTTAAATCTAGGGAGGAAATAAAGAGAACAGGGCTATATCACAGGGAATGAAAACAGGGTAAGAGTTATAAATAATTTCGCAAGGGCAAGGGTGCCACTTGCCTCTACCTCCAGGAAATCAGCAGAAACTCCAAAGCTTGGCACTGGCGGCAAGAAATCGACCACCTGCACCTCCAGCTACCTATAGAGGAAAACCTGGAGCTTTTAGCGAGGAAGAAGAAGGACTGTAGAAACCCTAGCTTCTATAGACGGCTCGAAATGTGAAATTACTTACCTAGGAAGGAAGAGTACGGCGAGAGCAGCTCAGATCCGTTGCTACCCAAGAGAAACCCGCCCTAACTCAACAGCTAACTGGCGATCAAAGCAGCAGCTCCTCCGCCTCCCGCTCGCTTCCTTCCGCTGGAAGCTAACAACGCTCGGGAAATGGGGAGAAATGGGGAGGAGGAGAACAGCTGGAGCTTTTAATACATCCTTCACTCACTTACCCTATAGCTAATAAAATATTCTAACATAAAGAAAAGCTCGGCCACTAACTGAATCAGGGAATTCGGCATCCAAGCTGACAAACTAGCTAATACACACACACACACACACACACACACACACACACACACACATATATATATATATATATATATATATATATATACAGCTCACATAAATTATATTACATAAAAAATTAGCTATCTGCACATAGCCATAAAACAAGCCAATCAAACAAGCCTCAAGCTCTACAAAGCTCGGCCACCTAGCCATGTACAGCAATAGCTACTACCACTAGATAATCAAACAAACGTCGAAACGACGCGTAAACAAACGATCTCAAATTTCGAAAAAACTCGCACCGTAGCTAAACACCCAAGCTACGAAAACAACGGCGAAGTCGAAAACAACATCCGACGATCAAACACTCGGCTAACACCTCCCAAGCCAAAGTACCAGCATTCCCTGAGAGGCTCAGCCGAGTCACCAAAACAGACTGCGGCTAGCTAGGGAATCTTGCAAACAGGCTACAAATAGGCTACTATAGGAACCTAAAGAGCTAATACCACGCTCTAACATTGGCAAAAGGTCGGACACGCGTCATCGTAATGCTAAACAATGATCAAACAAAACACAGAAAAACCGGGGGCGTTACAGCCACCCCCTTAAAAAATAGTTTCGTCTCGAAACTTTACACATAACACTTCTATCAAGAAGGAAAAAGAAATAGCTAAGCCAGAGCTATAAAAGAGAGCACAAAACACATACCAGGCATAAGATCAGGGAAACATATGAGGGTAAGCCTTCCTCATCGCCGACTCTAGCTCCCAAGTCGCGCTTTCCACATCCTGGTTCCTCCACAAAATCTTAACCATAGGAATGGTTTTCCTCCGCAGCACGCGATCCTGAGCCTCCAGAATGTGGACAGACACCTCCACATAAGAAAGATTTGGCTCTAATTGTGGCACAAAATCTAAAACCTGCCTGCCACTCTGCATACATTTCTGCAGCTGGCTTATGTGAAAAACATCGTGTATGCCAGGAAAACTCGCGAGCAAATCCAGCCTATAAGTTGCCACACCGATTTGCTCAACAATCTTAAATGGCCCCACATACCTCGGGTCCAACTTTCAGTTCTATCCAAATCTCTTGACTCCAATCATCGGGGAAACCTTTAAGAACACCAAGTCCCCCACAACAAATTCCAAGTTAGATCTACGCCGGTTGGCGTTCTTCTCATATCGCTCCTTGGCTATCCGGAGCTTCTCCCGAATCAGCTTCACAGCAGTTTCCATATCTTCGAGCTCTTCTGGACCCAACAACGGTCCCTCGCCAACCTCAGCCCAAAACAAGGGAGTCCTGCAGCGCCTCCCATACAATGCTTCAAAAGGAGCCATTTGCAAGATTTCCTGATAACTGTTGTTATACGCAAACTCCATGAGCCGCAAACGCTCATCCCACGCTCCTCCATTGTCTAGAATATAGCATCGGATCATGTCCTCCACTATCTGATTGACTCGCTCTGTTTGTCCATTAGTCTGCGGGTGGTAAGCAGTAGAATATCTCAAATCCGTACCCAAACCCTCTTGCAGGCTCTTCCAGAAGCGATATGTGAACCGGGAGTCTCGGTCTGAAATAATGCTAACTGGATCACCGTGCAACCGGATGACCTCATTCAAATACAGCTCAGCTATCTTCCTTATCGGATAGTCGATCTTAAACGGTACGAAGTGAGAACACTTCGTCAATCTTTTCACGATCACCCAAACGGAATCATGCCCCCTAGGAGATCTTGGTAAGCATGTAATGAAATCCATCGAGATGTTCTCCCACTTCCAAGTCGGAATCTCCAAGCGATTCAGCTTGCCACTAGGCCTTCCATGATCGGCTTTCACACGCTTGCAAGTGTGGCACTGAGAAACAAATCTGGCTATGTCTCCCTTCATCCCATACCACCTGGCAATCTGCTTTAAATCATGATACATCTTAGTAGATCGGATTGTAGGCAACACTAGATCCAAAGGCTTCCCTGCACACCATCACCCAGATATCTCCAACGGTGGGGATGCAAAACCTGTCGCGGTACCTCAAGGTACCCTCATCATCAATAGAAAAATCTGGCAATTCACCTTTCTCAGCTTAAAGATACAAATGCAGAAGATCAGGATCATCCTTCTAATGCAGTCTCGTAAGCGCAATCCATGAAGGTTCTGCCACTACCAAACTACTCTGCAAATCGCAGCTTCCCACAGAAATGCCCATCAAAAGAAACTCCTCTACTAAAATCTCGGCGGAGAGACCAAAAATCTTCCCTGACTTCCGACTCAGGGCGTCGGCCACCACATGTGCCTTGCCCGGATGATACTGGATCTCAACATCATAGTCGGCCACATACTCCAACCATCACCGCTGGCGCAAATTCAATTCCTTCTGGCTGAAGACGTACTTTAAGCTCTTGTGATCAGTAAAAAACTTGCACTGCACGCCATAAAGCAGATGTCTCCACAACTTCAGCGCATAGATCACGACCGCAAACTCCAGGTCATGCATAGGGTTGTTCCTTTCATGAGTCTTCAGTTGTCTCGACTCGTACGCAATCACTTTCCTGACTTGCATCAACACGCAACCAAGACCAACATGCAATGCATCAACATAAACATCATAATCAACGCCTTCTGTGGGTAGGGTCAAAACAAGGGCACTGGACAATCTGTCCTTGAGATCCAGGAATACTTCCTCGCACTTCTCGATCAAGACAAACGCTGCGTTCTTCTGGGTCAATCTAGTCAAAGGTGCAGCCAGGGTGGAAAAACCCTCCACGAATCTCCTATAATAGCCGGCTAATCCAAGAAAGCTCCTAATCTCCTTGGGTGTGCTTGGCCTACTCCACTCCATCACAGTAGCGATCTTTTATAGGTCAACTAAAATCCCACTCTTATTCACCACGTGGCCCAGAAATGCAACCTGAGGCAACCAAAACTCGCACTTGCTCAATTTGGCGAATAACTTGTGGTCCCTTAAGGCAGATAAAACCAAACGCAGATGTTGGTCATTCTCCTCAACATTGCGGCAATAAATCAGAACATCGTCGATAAACACGACCACAAACTTATCCAGGATATCCTTGAACACGCGGTTCATCAAATCCATAAAAGCTGAGGGCGCATTTGTCAAACTAAATGACATAACCAAAAACTCAAAATGCCCATGCCTGGATCGAAAAGCAGTCCGCGGAATGTCGGACTCACGGATCCTGAGCTAATAGTAGCCAGATCGAAGATCAATCTTGGAGAATACTATGCTACTGTGCAACTGATCAAACAAATCGTCAATCTGTGGCAGAGGGTACCTGTTCTTGATTGTAACCTTGTTCAGCTCTCTATTATCGATGCAAAGCCTCATCGACCCGTCTTTCTTCTTTACAAAGAGAACAGAGGCACCACAGGGCGACGAACTCGGCCTAATAAAACCCTTTATCTATATCTCATCCAACTGGATACGCAACTCCTCCAGCTCTCGCGGGGCCATCTGGTACGACGCCTTTACAATAGGACGCGTACCTGGCTCCAAATCTATAACAAATTCGACATCTCGATCTGGTTGAAGACTAGGAAGATCGCCAGGGAAAACATCCGAAAACTCGCACACCACAGGAATCTCCTCCAAACGCGGTACACTAACAACCGTCCCCACTACAGAGACAAAACAGGCAAAGCAATCAGCATCAAGAAGTTTCTGAACACATACCACAGAAATGACTGGAGAATCCTAGCGCGAATCAGCATAAACACTCCCAGGCTGACCGTCGTCCTTAACGAAGTCCAAGCGCTTACCCTTGCACTGGATAACTGCATCATAACTGGACAACCAGTCCATGCCTAAGATAATATTGAAGTCTTCCAGGTCGATCAGCTTCAAATCTGCCTTTGCTAGAATATCCCCCAACAAAATCGGACAATCCCGAATACCCTGATCTGAAATTACGGAATCACCGGAAGGAAACTTGATGCAAAAAGCATCACTAACTCGCTCTAGACCCAAACGATAGCGCTCCACAAAGGCTCTAACCACAAAGGAGTGGGTAGCGCCAGAGTCAAAGAGAACACGCGTCCAACGGTTCCTCACCTTAAATCTTCCTATAAGATGGCATACGCAACTAAGAAAAACAAAAGCTATAACTATACTAGAAACAAAACTTTCAAGTTAGGGAGAAATCTAACCTAAAATGACCTGAGTCGAAGTCTGCGCTCCCTCTGCAGAAATTACATTCAGCTTCCCCTTGCCTTTATCCACACGCTAAGGCGGGGGTAATGCCTGAAGCAGAACTGCTTGGAGAACGGGCTGGACCTGTGGGCACCTTGTCTTGAGATGACCCTTCTGCCCACACTGAAAATAGACTTTATCTTTTGACCAGCAACGGGAAACATCATGCCCCTTCTTCCCACACAAGGTACACACCAAATCCCCCCCTGGGAGCACCCTGAATCGCATGAACCTGCTCCTTTTGCGCTGCCAACCTCTTGAAACATTTCTCCACGGGATGGCCCGGCCAGCCACAGAAGCTGCAAACCTCCTTGCTCTTCTTTCTAGAAGAAGCACCGGGTACCTGGTGTAACACCCATATCCGTCACATAGTATATAACAGTAGGTCCGGCCGGGGC
Organism: Platanthera zijinensis; assembly: GCA_039513925.1. Classification (NCBI taxonomy): domain Eukaryota; kingdom Viridiplantae; phylum Streptophyta; class Magnoliopsida; order Asparagales; family Orchidaceae; genus Platanthera; species Platanthera zijinensis. The sequence goes on along the minus strand of CM077088.1, from coordinate 69,675,621 downwards.
CCGACACCATATACTACGGACAGACTGGTTGGTTACGCGTTGAAACCATTCAACCAATCACAACGTCCTACACAACACCTAGCAGAAGCAATTTATTAGAGTTGTAAAGAATAAAGAACCCTGCCAAGCATGAATGTCCACTACTCAAACCCATAGGAATGTATAATACATAAAACGGAAATAGCCTTATGGCCTTACAATAGTTTGCTTAATAAGAGCGTCTTCCAAACCTCGGCACGCAGGCCGGCCACACATGAGTACAAAAAGGAAAAACACTCAAAACTTGGCCTTCGAGGGCCAGTACAACAACTTGGGCTTTAGCCCGCTAATTACCTCTCGGCTCCGCAGTACCTGCAAGCAACAATCCACCGCACGGTGGTAAACAAAGGCAACGGTCAGCTATGCTGACCAAATTATAACGATTCCGCCCCCAAACCGGGGCGGAAAAGCTTCTTCCCTGCACTTGTTAGCAAAACAAGCAATACAGTAAAACAAGCATCTCATCATAGGTGCACGCTCTCACGGCCGTACACCCCGTGCTCTCAGGGCACTTACTCGGCGAAGCCAGTCCGAACCCCGTCCGGTCCTCGACTCCGCCACCACCCCCAGGGTGGCAATCTTTGTGAGCATTTAGTCTTCTCAGCCGCAGCCTAGACTCGATCTCCAAACCTCGGTAAGTCCCACGTAAAACTTTAGGTCGCTTTAACCGAGCAGGTGGAGCGGTTAGGGGTACACTAGCCCGTTGCTCACCCCGCCATTGCCATTTGGCCACTGACGCGGACTAAGCTTCCCCAGTCCCAAATAACGATCAAACATGGTACATAGCCCCGCTATGTACCCGGTTGGCTCTCAGGCCACCGATATGACAGAAATGCGTTTCCGTCCAGATTTCTGGGTGCACCTCAGGATTAATCCCCCAGATTCCCTGATGCATTCTACCGCATAGCAACCCGAAAACAATCACAACGCTCGGAATCTTCTCCTGCTAGAATATGCATAGCAAAACATCACCGATCCGGAAAACACGTCTGGGTAGGCTTCACACAGCATGTCTATGTCCGTACTACGATTCCGGACTCTAACAAGGGGGACTTTACATATCTACCCCAAGGAATACCACAATCTCGCCGCACACTCGCGGGAGAGGTGTTTTCCCATGCAAAGGAAGAAGAGCTTCACATGCTCAAGAAGAGAATCGTTACCCTTGCGCTTTTCCTCGGCTCCATGACGATCTAGTTGGATGGAAAGCACCGTATCGGCCTCGCCTTCGCGGATCCGGACTCGGATCGCGATTTGGAGCTCCGAAGCTCCTCCAGTGACCGGATCTAGCTTCTTCTTCCTCCTCCAAGCTCTCTCCTCTCTCTAACTCTTAGAGAGAGAACCAACCAAAGGGAATGAGGGTTTCTAAACCCTATTCCCGGATAAAACATCCCAGCAACAGCCCCCCACCGTTGGATCCAAATCCAAGGGAACGAACGGCCACGATTAGGCCTAAAATACAAAATCTGGGGCCGAACACGGGTTGCAACACGGCCGTGTGCCTGGCCGTGTCACCCATTCACCGTCTCGACCGACTCGAAAACCAGCACACGGCATTCGACACGGCCTTCGACACGCCCGTGTCACCACTTGACACGCCCGTGTCGAGACCCGTGTCATGCCCCCCGTGTGCAATCGGCCCGCTTTCCCAACCCGAGAAGGACACGACCTGTGACACGGCACCCGACTCGCCCGTGTCAAATTTGATACGCCCGTGTCAGGGCCCGTGTCATGGCCCGTGTGCCTTCCTCAGAAAATAGCCCAAAGTGACACGTCTTGGGACACGCCCGTGTCCCAAGCCGTGTACCTCAACACGACGATCTCCGACCGTCAAAACGTTGACCACATGACCGTGGCCGAACACGCCCGTGACACGCCCGTGTCACGCCCGTGACACGCTCGTGACACCTGCTCCAAAAGTTCAGACTGGGCTTAAAACATCACCCGTCCCTCTTTTGAGTTTTGGGGTGTTACAACTCTCTCCCCCTTAAAAGAATTTCGCCCACGAAATTTACTAAAGGAAAACCATAGGAACTTAAAACTTTTAACGGTACCTGCGCGGAATAACTCCGGGTACTCCTCCTGCATGGTTTGCTCCCGTTCCCAAGAGAGCTCCTCACAACCGCAATTGTCCCAACGGGCTTTGACAATTCGGATCTCCTTGTTACGAAGTCGCTTAACTTCCGAGTCTTCAATACGAACGGGCTTGACCCTAGTTGTCAACCCTTTGTTCACCGGTACTTGATCAACGCGATCACCTGCAAAGGCTCTTGCACCGCCTTCCGCAATACAAAGATGTGGAACACATCGTGTAGTCCACTCAACTCTACCGATAACTTCAAACGATAAGCCGCTTCGCCGACACGCTCCAGAATCTCAAAGGGTCCAAGGTATCTTGGGTCAGCTTCTTCAAGCGTCTCACCCGCGAAACATCCTTGAACGGCTTTATTTTCAAGTACACCCAATCGCCCACCGCGAACTCCACATTCCGATGCTTGGCATTGTAGTACTTAGCTTGCCTATCCTGAGCGATCAGAAAACGCTCTCGAATGATCCGCACCAAAGAAGTAGCACTCTCCACCTCCTGCTTCTTATACAACCTTGCCTCACCCGTTTCTAACCAAGACAACGGCGTGCGACATTTTCTACCATATAGGGCCTCAAAGGGCGCCGTTTGGATACTCGCTTGGTAGCTAAAGTTGTACGCAAACTTTACCAAAACAGATGACCTTCTACTGCTTCCCGAAGTCCAGAACGCACATGCGAAGCACGTCCTCCAACATCCTGTTGACCCACTCGGTCTGCTCATCCGTCCGCGGATGGAAGGCTGTGCTGAACTTCAACCTAATCTCCAGCACTTTCTACAACCACTTCCAATCATTGGACGTAGAACGCCCACCTCGATTGCTCACAAAGTTGCGGGGCACACCGTGCCGTCTAATGATGTTATCCATAACCATTTACCAGTTACTCCACCGAATTATCCTTCCTATGCAGAATGAAGTGCGATGCTAGTGTCAACACAACTACGATCACCCAAACGGCATCGTTACTTCACCGTGACTTTGGCAAACCATGCCCACAGTCCAGTCGAACTTCTATTCCGAACTAGGCAAGGATTCAAGAATCCCCGGCACTTGGCACTCTGCCTTCACTAAGGCGCAAGGCTGACACTTAGCCACAAACAACGCTACGACTCTCTTGAGCCCCGACCACCAAAGCAATTTCTTAGGTATCGGCACAACTTGTGCCTCCTAAGCGAGTTGAGTACTTGGTAAGACGTATCACAACTCCACCCATAAATTACCCCTGCTTGGGCTGCACAAACGATTGTCTTTACTTGGTAGCCTACCCACCGCCGTTGACCTGGGATTTTGACCCACCGAGCCGCACCCATGATTTCCTTTATGCAGCTACACAAACCATAGTCTGTCAACTACGATCAGCCAGGTCATACTGGACTTCCGACCAGTTCAGTTATGCTTCGACGCTAGTCTGCTTGTCAACGCAAGAGATATCTAGCATCTCCAAATCTCAGGTCAAACCCTCAACATGAAACTACAACTAGTTGGCTTGGGCAGAAGCCCTGCGTCTCAACGCATCCGCAACACATTGCCTTACAACGAGCACAAAATAACTTTCGAACGTATGGTCCCCTAGGAACTCCATCCATTTTTGCTGCCTCAATTTCAGATCCTTTCGATCCCACCGATGTATCAGGCTCATAGGATCGGTACAGACACCGACTTTGTCACCATACACATAAGGCCTCCCTAGCTTTGGTGCAAACACACGGCCACGAACTCCAGATGACGGACTGGACAATACCCCTCGTGCTCTTGTAACTAATGCGAGCCATAGGCCACAACATTACCACGCTGCAGCAGCACGCATTCTAATCCGCTGCCTAAGACAGCGCCATAGATCTCACAGCTTCTGGTTCCACTCGGCGAACTTAACACTGGCACCGCGGTTGACTAACTCTTTAACCCTTCACCGTTTGGGTGTACTCGCGCATCTAAGCAATCCTTTCAAGCTTTTCCTTGACAACGACGTGAGGGGTAATACTATCCGCAGGAAGTCCTCTACGAAGCGCCTGTAGTAGCCGTCCACACCAGAAACTCTGGATTTCCGCTACCGAGACAACACAGGCCACCCTCGTATTGCGACTAACAACGCTGGACCCACATGCCCTCACTCTACCAACTAAAGGACCAAGAAGCGCTACGAGGATAATCCAAGACTCGAGTTCGGAGAACTTGGTGTATACATGTTTCCTTCTTAACGTCCACAAAACCAAGAGCAGATATTCAGAAATGATACCCTTCGCACTAAAATTACCCCCAATGTGTCGTCGATGAAGACGATCACAAACTGGACTAGGTACTCCATGAACGTTCTGTTCATCAGATCCATAAACACCGATGGCGCATTAGTCAGCTCGAACGGTATGACCATAAACTCAAAATGCCCTTGTCTTGCGTTGAACACTGTCTTTGGGATATCGCTTTCCCTGATTCTCAGCTGATAGTAACCAGACTTAAGATCCAACTGATCAAACAGATCGCCAATTCTTAGGATCAGGTACTTGCTCTCTTTTATCAACTTGTTCATTTCTCCATAACCGATTCAGAGCCGCAAACTCCCGTCCTTCTTATACCCGAAAAGGACCGGTGTGCTCCAAGACGACAAACTTGGATGCACATACCCTTGCTCCATCAAATTTTCTAGTTGAACCTTTACTCCACTATCATCTTAGGCATCAGCCTATAAGGAGAGCGTGACACAGGTTTAGCACCTGGCACAACTCAATCATGAAATCGATCTCTCTCTACGGTGGGGCTCCAGGAAGATTGTTCGGGAACACATCGGGATGCTCAAAAAACCCACTGGGATACTACCCAGAGTGGACTTAGGCATTACAGCCTCCACTAACGTGAAGAACAGCTTTGTACCGACACAAAACTATCTTGACCACCGGGAGGGCAGACGCCAATGTCCTGCTCAATCCCTTCAGTTCCGCAAACGTTGTCTCCTGCCCAACCCCCAGCTAGGTCTCCTTGCGGTTGCAAACGATAAAAGCCTTCTGCCCCAAAGGCTAGCCCAACAAAGATGATGTCAAACTCTACTAACGGCAGCAGTGATGCTAGCAAGTCGAATCCTTGACTTTCAATAAGACTCTTACCGCACAGACTATATCTCCGCGCGCACTGGACGACTACTGGGTAGTAACCCATCCGGATTGCCAAGATTCCAAATAAAGCCTAGAACTTCCAGTTCTATGTAATCACACATAAGGCAAGAAACAAGGTTGCTAATAATTAAACCATACCTGACGACCCGACGGTCGGCCACATGACCTCCTGCTGGCCAAGGATGTTCACTCCCGGTTGGGCCAGAGTAAACAGCGATGCGGCGGACGCCACCGCCTTGCCTTTCTCTTCAGATAACGACCCCGACTTCTTTTTGGACATTGCGCGTCCACTCCAACAATCTCGGGCATAGTGCCCCGGCTTTCCACAAACAAAGCATGCATCCGGGGTTTGAACCGTAGTCGCTCCAGATGTGCTAGAGGAAGGGACTAGACCCGACCTCCTAGACTTCTTGTACCTCTTACGGTACCCAGATTTTGAGGTTGGCATTTTGAACATCGTTTCCTTTACACCAGAGGCTTCAACTGCTCCTGCCAAAACTTTCCTTATCTTCGGAGCACTCTCCCAACACTCTCTGGCGAGATGCCCTTTCTTGCCACAAGAATAACAATTGAGGGTAGTTCGGGTAGTGGATAACCCAGCCTTCTTTCTCGGCATCTTTCGATAGACAGTCCTTATAGGATCAGTAGGGTTTGGTACCCTATACACTGGTACTTGGTGAGTTTTCCCCAACTCTACCTCCAAAGCTCTAGACGACTCCACTAAAGCTCGGAATCCCAATAACTTTGGTCCTAGCAGTAGGATACGCAACTCGCTGCGCAGACCGTTATAAAATCTATCCACTATAGATTGCTCGCTTTCCCATTCAGATCCTGGGTGGTGCCTTAACATAAGGAACGTCTGCAAATATGCGTCAACTGAATGCTCTCCCTGCACCACAGTCATGCTCATCTGCTGCTCTAAAAGACCTCCAAATGCCCTTTGCTCCAACATACCGCCCGATGTTGGGGCCATCTCAGGGACAAAGGGTTGCACATTACTCCCATGTTGTGCGTTGGTCACAGCGAATACTGCTTCAACCACCCTTCTTATGGTTTTCAGAGACGTAGGGGTCTCAGGAACGTTACTTGGTGTCCTACTTTGCTCAGCAAACGTGTGTTCAGACTGCCACGCTCCACTTCCGGACACCTATAGCCGTTCAAAACACCATAAGTGACTGAACAAAATTTGCAAAAAGCAATTATAGGAACACGCAAGTTCCTCAAACATGTGTATTTTCATTCCTAAGTGGACATTCATGGGTTCTTTTCATGTTATAACGATGACGCACACACATGTGCTCACCACCCCTTAAAGTGAATTCGCCCACGAATTCATTTAAGCTTGACCGAAACCAATAGTCTGATACCAATTTGTAACACACCTATCCGTCACATAGTATATAACAGTAGGTCCGGCCGGGGCCCGACGCCATATACTACGGGCAGACTGGTTGGTTACGCGTTGAAACCATTCAACCAATCACAACGTCCTACACAACACCTAGCGGAAGCAATTTATTAGAGTTGCAAAGAATAAAGAACCCTGCCAAGCATGAATGTCCACTACTCAAACCCATAGGAATGTATAATATACAAAATGGAAATAGCCTTATGGCCTTACAATAGTTTGCTTAATAAGAGCGTCTTCCAAACCTCGGCACGCAGGCCGGCCACACATGAGTACAAAAAGGAAAAACACTCAAAACTTGGCCTTCGAGGGCCAGTACAGCAACTTGGGCTTTAGCCTGCTAATTACCTCTCGGCTCCGCAGTACCTGCAAGCAACAATCCATCGCACAGTGGTAAACAAAGGCAACGGTCAGCTATGCTGACCAAATTATAACGATTCCGCCCCCAAACCGGGGCGGCAAAGCTTCTTCCCTACACTTGTTAGCAAAACAAGCAACACAGTAAAACAAGCATCTCATCATAGGTGCACGCTCTCACGGCCGTACACCCCGTGCTCTCAGGGCACTTACTCGGTGAAGCCAGTCCGAACCCCGTCCGATCCTCGACTCCACCACCACCCCCAGGGTGGCAATCTTTGTGAGCATTTAGTCATCTCAGCCGCAGCCTAGACTCGATCTCCAAACCTCGGTAAGTCCCACATAAAACTTTAGGTCGCTTTAACCGAGCAGGTAGAGCGGTTAGGGGTACACTAGCCCGTTGCTCACCCCGCCATTGCCATTTGGCCACTGACGTGGACTAAGCTTCCCCAGTCCCAAATAACGATCAAACATGGTACATAGCCCCGCTATGTACCCGGTTGGCTCTCAGGCCACCGATATGATAGAAATGTGTTTCCGTCCAGATTTCCGGGTGCACCTCGGGTTAATCCCCCAGATTCCCTGATGCATTCTACCGCATAGCAACCCGAAAACAATCACAACGCTCGGAGTCTTCTCCGGTTAGAATATGCATAGCAAAACATCACCGATCCGGAAAACAAGTCCGGGTAGGCTTCACACAGCATGCCTATGTCCGTACTACGATTCCGGACTCTAATAAGGGGGACTTTACATATCTACCCCAAGGAATACCACAATCTCGCCACACACTCGCGGGAGAGGTGTTTTCCCATGCAAAGGAAGAAGAGCTTCACAAGAAGAGAATCGTTACCCTTGCGCTTTTCCTCGGCTCCATGATGATCTAGTTGGATGGAAAGCACCGTATCGGCCTCGCCTTCGCGGATCCGGACTCGGTTCGCGATTTGGAGCTCCGAAGCTCCTCCGGTGACCGGATCTAGCTTCTTCTTCCTCCTCCAAGCTCTCTCCTCTCTCTAACTCTTAGAGAGAGAACCAACCAAAGGGAATGAGGGTTTCTAAACCCTATTCCCGGATAAAACATCCCAGCAACAGCCCCCCACCGTTGGATCCAAATCCAAGGGAACGAACGGCCACGATTAGGCCTAAAATACAAAATCTGGGGCCGAACACGGGTTGCAACACGGTCGTGTGCCTGGCCGTATCACCCATTCGCCGTCTCGACTGACTCGAAAACCAGCACACGACATTCGACACGGCCTTCGACACGCCCGTGTCACTACTTGACACGCCCGTGTCGAGACCCGTGTCACGCCCCCTGTGTGCAATCAGCCCGCTTTCCCAACCCGAGAAGGACACGACCTGTGACACGGCACCCGACACGCCCGTGTCGAATTTGACACGCCCGTGTCAGGGCCCGTGTCATGGCCCGTGTGCCACCTCAGAAAACAGCCCAAAGTGACACGCCCTGGGACACGCCCGTGTCCCAGGCCGTGTACCTCAACACGACGATCTCCGACCGTCAAAACGTCGACCACATGACCGTGGCCGAACATGCCTGTGTCACGCCCGTGACACGCCCGTGTCACGCCCGTGTCACGCCCGTGACACGCCCATGTCACGCCCGTGACACGCCCGTGACACCTGCTCCAAAAGTTCAGACTTGGCTTAAAACATCACCCGTCCCTCTTTTGAGTTTCGGGGTGTTACACCTGGGGGCTCTTTCCTTCAACAGCTTTACTTTTATCTTTTCTCACCTGCTGCCCTCTTAGCTTAGCATTATCATTGGCCTCTACCTTCAAAGCAGCTTCTACCGCACCAGCATAACTCACTGCTCCATGAGCAACAACTAACTGCTGAACATCACTTCTCAGGCCACCAAGAAATCACATTACTCTATCCGCTTCGGAACTCACCAAGCTGGGAGCAAACCGGCTCAGTTTGCTGAATTCTATTTTGTACTCCACAACTGTAAGTTGCCTCTACTTCAAATGTAGGAAATCATTCATCAGGCGGTCGCGCTCGACCGAAGGCAGAAACTTCCTTAACAACAGTTCCTTGAAGGCATACCAAGAGCATCCCTCTTTCAAGCTCTCCTTCTCTCTCAGCCACCAACTCTTCGCCAATCCCTTAAGCTGATAGGCGGTGATCATCACCCTCTGATCGGGGGTAACTCCAGAATAGGATAACATCTCCTCGATGGCTATGAGCCAATCATCCAAAACCATGAAGTCTGCTTTCCCATCATAAGTAGGTGTTCCAAGTCGCTGGAAGTGCGATATGAATATCATCTCCGGGGCAGCACAATAGGAGGTACCAGGGGAGCAGGAGGAATAGGAACAGCTATACCTACAGCAGGGTTCGGCACTCTCGGAGGCTGTCCCTCCACAACTGCTATCAGAGACTGGATCTGAGTCTGCATATCCACCACTTGCCTAGATAAGGCTTCATTACTCTGCCGTAGACTTTCAATCAACGCCTCGCTTTGCGCTCCAGAAGACTCACCCTCAGATTGGGGAGTCGATCTCGTCGAGGGACGCCTCGCCATCCTATAATCGTATCAGCATGACTTAGAACCTAGCCCAACTGCTAGAACAAAACTAACCGGTACAGACAAATATACTTAAATATGAACTTCAACTGCTAAACTTGCTCTGGGATTTGTTTTTACAATGATGATGTTATGCTTAACCTAAGATGGTTCACCACCATCATACTAAATCATGTGCTTAGACCATGAATGCATGAATTTGTATTCTTTTTGACTCAAAACCATGTGTGTACATATGTAATCATGCAAATCTTTAGCTTGGCATGTTGTGTTGATGATATGTTATGCTATGCATGTTGTGCTATGCATTCTAAAAAAAAGCCTTAATGCATGTCATGGGCGGCGTACACATGAAAATGTTATGCATCCCATACTACATAACATCTCCATGCAACGAAAGAAGAAAATATGCTAGCCGCATTCATGTGGTGAGGTTATGCATCCCATACTACATAACCCTCACATGTTGCCTCCTATGGTTGATCCATATACAAACACATATTATGCATCCCATACAACATAATATGCCCCGTATACTTCATCATGCTTATGAGTGTAGTGTTCGTGCTTTAGCCAAGACGTGCCGATGACATATTGATGTGTGTATGGTATGACGCTAAATCACTAATGCTAACAAGGGAAAGATGGCCCGACCAATTTTCAAGCAACCTCCCTATGCTACCAACTATCACAACCCGTATTTTCTCAACGATTAAATCATGTCAGAGCAAGAGAAAATGCGTGTCGTGATGCCACATCGTGCAGGGGATAACTGCACACGCTCAGGCAAAACTCAAGACTTTAGATTTTAAGAAAAAAAATCATAGTTTAATATGAAAGAAAACCAGTTATATTTAATGGTCGTATCCCTCGGCACAGTGGATCAGCTAGTCTACGATAAAAATATATTTATTCGCAGTGAAAAATACTCTAATTAAGTTGTTTTGACATCCTAAAGGAGCATAAGTGTCCCTAAGGGACGACTCATGGTAAGCACGACTCTAAGGTTGGTGTAGTATAAATAAAAAGAAAGTCTTTACGCTTAAGGAAAAAATAGTGCTTTAGTTTTTTAAACATGATGTGCATGAGATACATGTAGTAATACTTTAGGGTTTTAAAATATCTAACATGCAACCTAGCATAAAACCTTCCCAGAAACAAGTGAACAACCTCAAATAGGTAAAAGTAGCAGTTTTAGTTCATACTCAGCAACATAAGTAAGCCACCAGTGGGCGTCAACAACCTGACACGAACCCACTGGTGAGTATGCATGTCTATACAGAAAGGAAGAAAACTACCTCACCAAGTGAAGAACAACAACCTCGTCTACCCAGGAGGCCACAAGCATACTCCACCAAAGAACTAGCCGTCTAACTGGCTACAAGTTGAACCTGAGGCATTCAAAGAAAGAACACCTCAGCTTCAATAAAAAAAACAAAGGAAGTGGAACATTCGATTCATAAGCGATGAAAGAAGGTGTTTACCAATCCTGCAATAGAAATGTTATTAGTAGAAGAAAAGCATGATAGTAAGAGTAAAACATTGTCAAAGGAGCAGTAAAAGCACACCAAGTGTAAACATAAATAACAACAAACTCTGCAGAAAAAAAACTACAGCAGCACCAAGACAAACATATGCCAAAAGAAGTAGCCATGAGAAAGAAAAGTAACTAATAGTCCTAATCCTGGTGAATTTTTGGCTGTGGTGAAAACCTTGGGTTGGAGTTGGCGGCACAGCCCTCACCAACAACCAGACCCAAAAACACTCCAGGGTGAAAACAAACGGTGGTAGCTACAGAGTCCACACACCAAACCATACCAGCCCAACACGGCCTAGGTGGTGGTGGCCACAGCTCAGCACACACAAATCACCGCTTACAGAGCCCAAAAAAATACACCACCTGCCATAATCCATGAGTCGGCATGCAAAAACTAGCCGATCACCCAACCCCCCCCCCCCCTAAGGAAAAAGCCATACTAACAATCCTAAGGGACACACCAAACCCAAGGCAAAAGCGTCGAGTTCACTCGACGCGACGCTGAGTGGGTTACCACATTCAACGCCAAACAGATTCGGCGTTGAGTGAGTCCCACCCACTCAACGCCAAGCAAACTAACCGCAACAATAGGCTTTGGCATTGAGTGAGCCTACCATACTCAACGCCAAAACAGCCACGACGTTGAGTGTGGTCGACTCACTCAATGCCAAAAGACTTATCCGCAAAAGTAGGCTTTGGCATTGAGTGAGTCCACCACACTCAATGCCAAAACAGCCACGGCGTTGAGTGAGGTCGACTCACTCAACGCCAAAAGACTTAACCACAAAAATAGGCTATGACGTTGAGTGAGTCCACCACACTCAATGCCAAAATAGCCACGGCGTTGAGTGAGGTTGACTCACTCAATGCCAAATGACTTAGCTGCAAAAACAGGCGCTGGTGTTGAGTGAGTCCACCCCACTCAACGCCAAATTAGCCACGACGTTGAGTAAGGTCGACTCACTCAATGCCAAATGACTTAGCCGCTGGGAAAAGTTGCGGCGTTGAGTGAGTCTACCACACTCAACGCCGAACATCCACGACGTTGAGTGAGGCCGACTCACTCAACGCCAATGACTTAGCCGTAAAAACAACCATGGCGTTGAGTGAGGGCACCACACTCAACGCCAGAAGCCTAACAGTCTAGGCGTTGAGTGAGGTACTCTCACTCAACGCTTTTGACTTAGCCTAATAATCAGCTAACCCGACCTCAGCCCTCTCAACGTCACTTATCCAGAGAGTTGGAAATTTATTCCAACTCTCTCTCCTACCCCTCTTACCTGACCACAATAGCCCTAAACTTAAGCTTACAACTAAATTAAGCCTAACCCTGACACCAGCTATTATCTGGTCACATGCCGAGATAAATAAGAGAGAAAGCTTAATTTTAATCTAGGGAGGAAATAAAGAGAACATGGCTATATCACAGGAAATGAAAATAGGGTAAGAGTTAGAAATAATTTGGCAAGGGCAAGGGAGCCACTTGCCTCTACCTCCAGGAAATCAGCAGAAACTCCAAAGCTTGGCACCGACGGCAAGAGATCGGCCACCTGCACCTCCAACTACCTATAGAGGAAAACCTGGAGCTTTTAGCGAGGAAGAAGGACTGTAGAAACCCTAGCTCATATAGATGGCTCGAAATGTGAAATTACTTACCTAGGAAGGAAGAGCACGACGAGAGCAGCTCAGATTCGCTGCTACCCGAGTGAAACCCGCCCTAACTCAACAGCTAACCGACGGTCAAAGCAGCAGTACCTCCACCTCCCGCTCGCTTCCTTCCGCTGGAAGCTAACAACGCTCGGGAAATGGGGAGAAATGGGGAGGAGGAGAACAGCTGGAGCTTTTAATACACCCTCCACTCACTTACCCTATAGCTAATAAAATATTCTAGCACAAAGAAAAGCTCGGCCACTAACTGAATCAGGGAATTCGGCCACCAAGCTGACAAACTAGCTAGTACACACACACACACACATACACACACACACACACACACACACACACACACACATATATATATATATATATATATATATATATATATATATATATATATACCGCTCACATAAATTATATTACATAAAAAAGTAGCTATCTGCACATAGACATAAAACAAGCCAATCAAACAAGCCTACAGCTCTACAAAGCTCGGCCACCTAGCCATGCACAATAATAGCTACTACCACTAGTTAATCAAGCAAACGTCGAAACGATGTGAAAACAAATGATCTCGGATTTCGACAAAACTCGCACCGTAGCTAAACACCCAAGCTACGAAAACGACGGCGAATTCGAAAACAACATCCGATGATCAAACACTCGGCTAACACCTCCCAAGCCAAAGTACAAGCATTCCCTGAGAGACTTAGCTGAGTCACCAAAATAGACTCCGGCTAGCTGTGGAATCTTGCAAACATACTACAAACAGACCACTATAGGAACCTAAAGAGCTAAGACCATGCTCTAACAACGGCAAAAGGCCGGAAACGCGTCATCGTAATGCCAAACAATGATCAAACAAAATACAGAAAAACTGGGGGCGTTACAACCACAAACTAGAAGTTATCTATGACTATAGGAGTCTGAAACGGCCTTAAGGCCTTTAAACAATGAAATGCTAGAAACTGAATCAACAACAAATAGAGAAACGTGTTGTAGAACTCCTAAGCTACCTCGACATGTAAACCGGATTATAGTTCATGGAGCATAATATTCAACAACTCATAAGAAAATAGAAGATGGTACACTTCATGAGGCTTAGGCTTTTTTAGCCGGCGAGCTTTCTCCAGCTTGCGATCCTTGAACTGTAAAATTTGTTGCAACATGGGTTAGCAAATACTAACCTCAACTGTGTAACCAATACATGTCCTCCCGGCCATCCCTAGTGGACCTCGGGACACTCCATCACCCTACAGGTCAGCACTTTGTATGCAAATGTACATAAACATAGAGAGTAAAACAACAGGTTTGGATGTCTCATACAACAAACACGTTTCTAGGTTGAGCATTTAATAAAAATGGGCCTAACATGCATCATATATGCAATCTTGGGTTTCACCCAAGACACCCTATAGCGCATATGATTCTAGCACATCATCACGCATCATCACATCACATCGCACGAGTACTTCCATTTCCCCCGTCGACGTTCAAGCCGTACACAGAACTCTTGCATAGGCCCCACCCGCTCGCGGGTCACAAAACCTGGGCCTGCCTGCAAGCTCTGACTCTCACGTCAATTCCATCGCACAAACAAACTGATACTAAGAATCCTTGCTTAACCTCACCCGCTGGTGGGCTTCATCGCCCGGGCTTGTCTAAAGCTTGGCATTCTCGTCAGTTTCACAGAAGGGGGCTCGTCTTGCTGGGACACTCTCCACACATGACTTTGCAACGTCATGGGCTAACCATCGTACCATAAAGACAATGCCCCGCCTTCGCACATCAATCAATCACATCATTTCCACCCTAAAACACCATCCGTTCTTACACGAAAATGAGGGCAAACATTATAAACAGTGTCTTGCCACAATCAGATTTCTAGCAAAATCCCTATAATACTCGTTACGCAACATCATCAAATCGAACTACCGGTCGCGATTACGGCTTCACCCACAAAGCCTAATCCACTGACGGAGCAGATTTCTAATGCAACATCATGTCGAGGATGGACACAATCGACCTGGTGTCTTATCTTGAAGCATGACAACCCATAACCCTCTCATTTAAGAGATCTGGTGCCTAAATGCTTGAAAGAAAGCAAAAATGAAATGGATGGCATGCACACATTCTAAAAATAGAGAGGAGAAATGTCATTACCTTACGACTCCTCTTCCTAGCCATGGAGATCTTGGTTTGCATGGATGAAAGTGTGCGCCTTCAAGTCCTCTCCAAGGATCTTGCCTCGGATTGACGAACGGAGATTCGAAGCTTCGTCAATGACGGAAGATGCTCTTCTTCTTACTCCTCCTACAAACACTCCCAAAACACTAAATCTCACCAAAGGATGAGAATAATGAGGGGAAAGAGCTCTTCATCCCTACTCAAAGTTTAGGGATGGAGTATTTTGGGCCAAAGGATCGATTTCCAAGAAGATTGGACGACCTAATTTCACCAGTTACGAAACTGCATTCACCTGCTACCGCCGGATGATAGCTACCTACTGCGTCGCCGTAGCTCATAGAGTCGCCTACCTCTACAGAATGCCCTGCTACCGCCAGCGGTAGCGATACCGCCGTGCGGTAACCTCTCGATGACTTCATCTCAACGCTTTTGTCTTGAAGAAGAGGGGCTACCGCCGAGCGATAGCTAACTAACCTTGTGCGCTACCATTCGATGCTTCGTCTCGACGCTCCGGTTTCGACAAAAGAAGGCTACCGCTAGGAAATATCTACCTACCGCCGCACGGTAGCTCCCAGAGCCTCAAGTTCTAGAAAACTGGGGCATTACACTTCAGCCTACGACTAGAACAAGGACCAAACCGTCAACTTGCCAAGCTCGGCGAGCTCCAGATGCAGTCTGCACAAACAGGCGAACTCGGAGAGCTAGGAAACAACCCTGGACTTGTTATACGGGACTATTTTGCCGAACTCATCGAGCTCTAGAAGTAGTCCTTACAACAGGCGATCTCGGCGAGCTAGGCAACAACTCTGGACTTGTCACGCGGGACCAAGTCACAACACCAACGGACTTCGGCTATCAACCTGCCCGAGAAGCCTATAACGAACTGGGCGGTTAGCCACCATAGTCCTCACTAACCGTCAACCTCCTTGCAAGCCAGAGAACCTGAAGCTACAGGAGGACTGTCCGGTCTCACCAACGAGACCACCACATCCGCGGTTAGAGAAGTCTAGCCGCCCGGTTTCAAACCAGGGCACTTGCTAAACCAGATCGCAAGAGAGACCAGCAATCCGCCAAGGACTATCTGCCAAGGCTATCCGCCAGGCCTCTACGGACTCTGCGATCTGTGCGGTTTGCCCAATCAGACCGCCCACACTCCACTAAGCTCTCACTTCAACCATTCTAATAGAGGGTTTACTCCAAACATTAAAAACATCAAATAAAATTTGAAATGAACCTCATATGTTGTATTTGGTTCGAATCGGAATCCAATCCGGATCTGTTTTTTTCTTCTTTGAAAACTCCATGGAAGGATACATCATGCATGGAAAACATCGAGCCATGCATATGTTATATAATATATATATAATGATATATTCTCTAATTATGAAACCTATATTTATATATGTATAAATATAATGATATTGAGGTTTGGAGTAGGGGCTGGAATTACAGCCACTAAGAAAAACAAACCACCGCCTCCTGTTCACATTGGGAGAAGAGGATTCCGCCGCCTGAAGGAGTTCGTGCCGCCCCGGGCTCACGTTGAAGTAAGGCCGCCGCCGGTGGTTGCCAGTGGTTGGACCCCGTGCGGCGGCATCGGAGTCGTTGGTGCCGATCTTGCCGTTCTCACCTTATTTCTTTTTCCCATGTGGAATCCTGACGCATCCCCCGGCTTTGGAGATGATAGCCGCCGGTCTTGGAGGAGAGGGTGTTTGCCGGTCTTGAAGGAGATGATGCGGTGCGGGCGTGGCGACGAAGGTATGCGGGAGTGCAGTGACTTTGATGGTGTTTCTCTCCGGTTGTGCGGCTTGGGGTCGATGGCATGCAGGAGTGCAGTTGGCCTAGACGATGCTTCTCTGGTGGTGGCGGGTGTTTTGTTCGTCATCGGACGACGAAGGTTCTTGACGAACCTAGTGCGTCCGTTGGGCTAGCGGATTGCAGTCCAGATAATTCTCTCTCCCGCGGATCGAGCGAGTCTGATTCTTCCGCGGTGTATTCTGTCATGGACGTCGGTACATTTCTTCATGTATTATTATTGCAGTTGCAGTATTTACATATGCATCGTTCTTGTTCAGATTTATGCGCTTGTATACCCTATTAAATTGGTTGTGTCTAGGGGATAGTTTTCGCGTTATATCCCAACAAGTGGTATCAGAGGGAGCTTCGTAGGCGACTGATTGGACATTCGAGGAACGGTTTTGACTGCGGTGGGTGACGACTAGGTCCGCTTCCCATCTTTTCAAATCTGACCTCTGAATTAATCAGGTCTCCTGATCGTGCCATGGACAACCATGACAGGGAAGAACGTGAATTTGGGCAGTGTTTATTTGAAGAAGTGTGATAGTGGCGGGTTTGACCAATGATCTGTGATACTGTAAGAGGTGGTCATGATAACCGCTGATATATTGCAGGGAGGTGATTATCTGAGGGAGCACAATGCGTGTTCAAATCGGTTTCTGTGTCAGTTAGAGGCAGCTGGTGCAGAGACGGAGGAAGACGTGAAGACCCGTTTCACTTCTTATCTCGCTCACTTTTTTTACCCGGACTTAGTGACGATGCTCTTGTATGAGAAGGATACGGTGGAGCTGGTGGAGGTCATGATCGCAGTGCTATCCAGATGCGGGAGTGCAGTTGGCCTCGACGACACTTCTCCGGTGGTGGCGGGTGGTTTGGTCGTCATCGGACGACGAAGGTTCTTGACGAACCTTGTGCGTCCGTTGTGCTAGCCGATTGCAGTCCAGATAATTCTCTCTTTCGCGGAACGAGCGAGTCCGACTCTTCCGCGGTGTATTCTGTAACGGACGTTAGTACATTTCATGTATTATTATTGCAGTTGTAGTATTTACGTATACAACATTTTTGTTCAGATTTATGCGCTTGTATACCCTGTATTAAATTGGTTGTGCATAGGGGATGGTTTCCGCGTTATATCCCAACAACATAAAATATAAATTCTGTTGAGAAATAACTTGCTCTGTCGGATAGAAACAACAAATTTCTGATCTTTGTAAAGATTAGAGCAGCCTAAATGAAAATTTTATTTTCTAAATGAACAATCTATAAAAATGATGCTATCTAAACTAAAACTAAATACTATTTCCATGATTTCTCTGTGATTGGCCATCTTGCAATCTTTCTGCGGGTGCAATAGATGAACATGAAACAGAAAAAAAGGAATTTCAGATGAACCTTCAAAGGAACACTTCACACACATGATTCAATAAATGCCATCACAGAGATTACAAATACTCCATACAAATTCGAAAGAAAAGGATAGAGATGCCGGCACGCCGTGATGAGTGAACCGCGAGTGTTTAGTGCTTTGGACGGAAATAACCCAATATTTTTTAAATTTTTTGAATTATTACTGAACTTAAGAAGTAATATAATTTTTTTAAGGAGAGTATATTTGATATAGTTGCATCAAAGAGGATTTCTTCTTTATAGAATTGTATAGATATATACACACGCTTGCTTATTCGAGCGAAAACATGATCAAAACAGCATCAAAAGAAAAACGCTAACCGCGTGATTTATTTCTACATGATCGCTTTAGTTGAAATATCCCGCGCCTGGTGCACCGGAACTAGCCAGGAAGGTTAAAAAACTGCTTCAAAAGGCTGGCTTCAACGGCGCGGAGGAAGACGAGAGTCGTGGGCTTGACCATGGTGCCTGGGTTCCATTGATGCTCATGTACCCCGAGGCCAACTTTCCCGTCTGCCAGCTTTCGGTCCAATCTCACAAGGACGGAACCCATCACTACAACATAGGCAAAGCATTGGCTCCTCTCAGGGAAGAAGGCGTTCTTATCATTGGATCTGGAAGTGCCACACATAATCTCAGGTTGCTGGACCGTGAGGACGTCCCTACGCCCGATTGGGCTCTCGAGTTTGATAGCTGGCTTACCCAGTCTCTTCTCCTTGGAAGGTATGAATATCTGCTTGATTTACATCTTAAAAATTAACATTACATAATAAACAATGTTGATGCAGGCATGAAGATGTGAATAAGTATGAGGAGAAGGGACCCAATGCGAAAATTGCACACCCAGAGCCGGAGCACTTCTTTCCGCTGCATGTTGCTCTGGGTGCGGCGGGAGAGGAGGCTAAGGCTGAGCTGATTCATCAAAGCTGGGGAAGTTCTTCACTCTCCTACTCCTCCTACAGGTTCATGACTGGTGCTTAATTAGCTCCTCGGTTTATGTATGCGTGGAATGTGTGTTCAGTGTCCTGCTTGTGTGGAAATGTTTTTTTACTTTGGTGAATTTCAACTCGTGTGAGATTGAGAATGTTAACGTGTTTTTTTTTTTAAATGAATCAATTTGTGCTTTGAAATCTCATTTGGCAATCGTTTTTTTATTGAGTGTTGTTATGTGCAAATCAATTTCAATTATGTAATCCATATTCAATTACAAGAAAGTGATGTTAAGTGCGAAACAATTTTAGATCATGTGTAAACCATTATTTTGTGCAGCAGAACGATGCAACTCTCCCCTCTCCTCCTTGCGGTCATCTTTTGCATGTAGTTTGCCACATTATAACCCTTCTATTGCCACAGGCGTGATGTCGTTGATGTACTTTGTGAGGAGCGCACAAAGAATTGGAGCAGAAAAGGACGCCGGAGGAGGATGTGGGGAGAGCGAGTAGGTGAGAGCGGGGACAGAATTGCGGAGGACAAAAGAGAGAAATATTGGGGCAACGAGGATACGACGGGAGCAGACAAAAAAGATGTTGGAAGAGGAGGAGAAGGTGGGTGGAGGGGCGTGCTCTATTTGCGTTTATTTTATTACCATTGCTCACCGTGTCGGCCGTGGAGATTTTTCTTTTGCCAACTACATAGCAAGGGGACGATGAGGGAGACAGAGGATACAGTTATCGCCGACCACACCAATGTTCTATAAAAATATAATTTAAGAAATGAAAAAAAAAATCATATCCAATTCAGATCAAACAAAGTTACTCACGGTGGCGGCGGTCATGAACATGGAGTTAAATTGTCATTGTTAACATTCACCCAAGGAACTTTATCCACTTTTATATTCAAACGGATGATGTTTGTTAGGTTGTCCTTAACGAATGATGGTTTAACCCATGCGTTTATGGCCGCCACCACCATGCCAAACGGAGCCTAAATGGGTCAAAATGGAGAAATCGGATCAACTGATATCAGTAGCTTGACTTGGATAGAATATTTTATTAATTAAAACTATTAATTAGTCAAATCTTATTTTTGGGAATGAGCATAATAATGGATAACATTCCTCTATATTTGAAAATTACAAATACCCCTCCTATAAACTTAGATTTCATAACATGTATGCATAAAAACACCCAACATGCAATTTAACAAACTTAGATGCCAGAGATCCCCATTAATATGGGAATGAAGTGCATGTCATCTCAAATTGCAAGGTTATAAAAAAAGTTGACACTAATGATCTGTTAACACTAATGTGCCATACAAATCGTGCATTGTGAAACAATCCCAGGAGTCATGTCAAGCACGACTTTCAGGATTTGATCAAATCTGAATTATGATCAAATGCGACAACGAGAGCTACAGTTGGAGAATATCATCAAATAAGGATTGTCGTTCGGTCACTATGACAATGAGAATAAAATAGCATACATTCATAAAGGACTCCAACCAAAATACCACCGGTCCACCGGATATGTAGAACAATGGATATGAATGATGCTTTCAAATAAAAAATCATTAATTATTTAATTTGACAAATTAGAAGGTAGAGTAAGTTGAGTAATGTTTAAAGTCGCATCTTAAATTAGGATTATCATATCTTTATTATATAAAACAATAGCCTTATTTGGAAGCACACCACCGGCGGAATCTGGATCGTCGGATCAAGCATCATCAAAAACAGGCAGTTGGATTCAAAGCAGCAGGACTGTCAATAACCAAAACTCCAAAAAATTCACTGTTCATTTCCAGAAAAATCCCGATGCCCTGCATCCCGCCTCCCGTCCATTCACGGTTCCACCCCGCAGCCGCCGGCGGCCTGCCCGGCGCCCACCGGCGAGTTCACCTGCCTCCGGCGAACCCGCCGGGGGTTGTCCAGCGGCGAGCGGGCAGGGCCACCGCTGGACAACCCCCGGCGGGTTCGCCGGAGGCAGGCGAACTCGCCGGAGGCAGGCGAACTCGCCGGTGGGCGCCGGGCAGGCCGCCGACGGCGGCATCGGCGGGCAGGAGGCGGAGGCGGAGGGGGGAGGGGGGGATTATTTATTTCTTTTTTATTTCATTTTTTATTTGGTTTTTTATTAAATAAATGATTATTAAATTATAATTATATAATTTGGTTAATTAAATAAATTATAAAAATTGGTTATTTTATTTTATAATGTATTTAATAAAATTTAAATACTTTTAAATAATTGTTTAGGGCGGGCTTTGCGGGGGCGGACGTATCGAGAACGGGCGAAGCCCGCTTGGTTGCGGGCGAAGCCCGCTTGGCTGCGGGCGAAGCCCGCTTGGCTGCGGGCGAAGCCCGCTTGGCTGCGGGCGAAGCCCGCTTGGCTGCGGGCGAAGCCCGCTTGGCTGCGGGCGAAGCCCGCTTGGCTGCGGGCGAAGCCCGCTTGGCTGCGGGCGAAGCCCGCTTGGCTGCGGGCGAAGCCCGCTTGGCTGCGGGCGAAGCCCGCTTGGCTGCGGGCGAAGCCCGCTTGGCTGCGGGCGAAGCCCGCTTGGCTGCGGGCGAAGCCCGCTTGGCTGCGGGCGAAGCCCGCTTGGCTGCGGGCGAAGCCCGCTTGGCTGCGGGCGAAGCCCGCTTGGCTGCGGGCGAAGCCCGCTTGGCTGCGGGCGAAGCCCGCTTGGCTGCGGGCGAAGCCCGCTTGGTTGCGGGCGAAGCCCCCTTGGTTGCGGGCGAAGCCCCCTTGGTTGCGGGCGAAGCCCGCTTGGTTGCGGGCGAAGCCCGCAGCAATGCATCGAGAACGGGCAAGCGAAGTCCGCCGGAATGCCAAGCGTGCTCGGGCGAAGCCCGCTTGGTTGCGGGCGAAGCCCGCAGCGACGCATCGAGAATGGGCGGAGCCCGTTCAAAGATGCTAGTATATATATATATGCATTAGTCTTTATTGGATCGATCACATTGTATGAGTTCTCGGCAAATATATTATAAGTGTTGTGAGTCGACTTGATGCTCTGGTAGACCAGTCGAAAGCCAATCTGTCTTAGTTCAGGAGCAGTTGATCAATCAAACAATCAAAGTAATGTGAGATGGCTGGCAAGAATGTTTTTATCGTGGAAAAACTTCAGAAAGGGTAAAAAATCACATGATTGGATCGGTGTCAATCAAATTCCACTGTCTCGTTGTGTTACAAGTACAAGTAAAGAACTTGAGGGCAACATACCCCCTCTTGTTACAATTGTTGGAGTAGAAGAAGAGAATTCAAGGGTGATATGATAGGTCTTCAAAAGCTAAGTGTTTGGAGGAGGAGAAGCAAGAAGCTTCAACCGACTCTTGAGGAATGAGAGATCTCCACGTCGTATCTGAAGGAGATCTTCAAAGGCAAGACGCTCCATGCGGTGCTAGAGGTCTTCTTACGCTCTCTGCTTGTGGTGACTTGATTTGAAGTGGTACAGGGTGCGACGAGTCATGCCGGAGGTATGTATTGACTTCTCTTTGGAGGAGGTGGCCTTATCCTAAAGAAACATGGGAGGAGCGAGGGCAACCGGCGGATGAGCCGCGTCCGCTTTCTGTGTAGTTATGCATCGCACAGTTATACATCATGCGGTCGCAGGGTTGCGGGCCTGTGCGGTGCACATTGCGGTCGCTGTCCGTGCACTTATACAACGCATGGTGGTGCGCCACACAGCCAAATGTCGTGCAGCCCACGACAGCATGCCATGCAATTGTTTGGTCGCAGGCCACACATGGAGTGCGATTGCAGGCCGAGAGGACGCACGCCGTATGGCCGCTGCACATCGTCTGGAGCGTACGACAACACACGTGCATCCTTGCACCACGGTTGCGGGTTGGGAGTGCTTGTTAACGAGAGCACCATGATAACTTTTTTAACTTGGACTTCTTTCAATTTTTCGGACATCCAAGTGGAGCGGGCAGTCGAGGCCGATGAGATAATGTTGCTCGCTTGACAATGGGCGAGTTGACATGTGGAGGAAGCGGTTTAGATTTCCCCCGAGGGTCGAGATGAAAATTTCTCTTGAGAATGAGCGCACACAAAATCCATCGACTAGGGACATGACCATCTCGAGGAGCTTCCTGAAGTCAGGGTTCTATCTTCACCCATTGAAGGAGGCTTTGGAGATCTTTAAATTTTGTGGAGTTTCCGTCTCTCAGTTTTTGTAGAACAAAAAACACAAGCACACTATGATATGATCACAAACACAAACACAACATCCTTCATAAGTTTTCAACACACCCCTCACACACCGAGAGAATGAGCAGTCCTAAAATAAGAATTGTTAATAAGCCTTATTACACAACAATTATTAATAAAGATAATAAAAAATAGCACAACAGGACAAAAGATCAGGGCACACTTTTTAGGGAGCAGCAGAGAGTATCATAAACTTGGCCAGTTTTGATATCTTCGCACCTTTCTTCCTTTTGCTGACTTTCCTCTTCTATGTTGCACAGGTCTCCATCTTGCCCAGCTTCTTCTTCTATCTCAGGGTGATTCTTGGGGGAAAAGCTATCGTGATGTGTGTCCAACACCCTACCGCAATCACGATTGTTCGTCATCTTCAATTTCGTTCTCAAATCTACGAAAGTGACAAATGATAGTGGCTTGGTTAGCACGTCGACAAGTTGATGCTTCGATTGACAGTAATCAAGTTCAATTTCCTTCTGGAAGATCAGGTCACGTGTGTAATGCATTTTAATTTCAATGTGTTTGGACTTGTGAAAAACGGGGTTCTTTGCTAAAGCAATAATGGAGGTGTCATCTACGCAAATTAGGGTTGGATTTGCAGTTTTCCCAATTAACTCGGTAAGTAAGTTCCTGAGCCACACCGCCTCCTTTGCTGCTTCACACAAGGCTGAATACTCAGCTTTAGTAGAGGATAAGACAATGGATTTCTGCTTCCTGGTTGTCCAAGAAATAGGGTTATTTCCTAAGAAAAAGATATACCCAGACGTGCTTCTTCTATCATCAGCACATCCTGCCCAATCACTATCAGAGTATCCATTTAAGCTTAATTTGCCCCCCTTCAGTATATTGCAAGCCCAGGGACCTGGTACCATTAACATATCTTAGGATCCTTTTTACGCCTGTCAGGTGCTTGACGCTGGGTGCTTGCATATACCTTGACATAATGCTAACAGCTAGCTCAATGTCAGGTCGTGTGTTGGTTAAGTAAATCAGAGATCCGATTATACTTCTATAATATTCTGGATTCACTTTTTCTTCTCCATCTTCCTTGCAGAACTTCTCTCCAGTAGCCATGGGGGTAGCTGTGGGCCTTGAGTTTGACATTTCAAATCGTGTGAGGATTTCTTCAGCATACCTGCTATGATTGATGTGAGTGATGCTAGGTGTTTGATGAATTTAGATTCTAAGGAAGTAGCGTGATAGGCCAAGATCAGTCATACGAAAGACGGACTGGAGGTAGATGCGAAAATCATTAATGATGCTCAAACAGGACCCTGTGATAAGAAGATCATCAACATAGAGTGAGACAATCATGATTTCTTTGTTGTTAATGTGCTTGATATACATGGCAAGATCACAGCTTGTTCTTTGGAATCCACTTTCTATCAACTGAGTGTCTATTTTGAAGTTCCAGGCACGCGAAGCCTATTTTAGACCATACAAGGCCTTTCTTAATCGCAGAACTTTGCCTTCTTCCCCTGATTTCACATATCCTGTTGGTTGTTCAACATATAGTTCTTCCTCAACGCTCCCATTTAAGAAAGCAGATTGAACATCCATTTGAAACACTGGATACTGGAAATGAGTTGCAATGGCGAGCATCATACGAATAGATTCAAATCGGACAATAGGGGCAAAAGTTTCAACATAGTCTATCCCTGGTTTTTGAGCATACCCCTTTGCAACTAATCTTGCCTTATATTTCTTCACTTCACCCATTTCATCATATTTAACTTTGTATAACCATTTCAGACCAATGGCCTTCTTATTTGGGGGAAGATTAACTAATTCACAGGTCTTATTGCTTTCTATAGCATTCAGTTCTTCATTCATGGCCTTCATCCAGAGTTCACTAATGACAGCTTCATGATAAGTGGTTGGTTCCTTGATAAAGAAAGCAATGGCATAGATTTGATAGATATCTGTAATTGATTTGTATTTCTTTTATGGTGAGGGGGATGATGACTCATCACTGATGTCACTTCCAATTGGAGTTCCAACCTATGCATTTAGAGGAGCAGGGGCTGGGATGGATGGCTCTGGTGCATCAGCAGGAAGATTGTGCTAATCCAGGGCAACCACCGGTCCAGAAGTCTGACCCTGAGCAGAATTCCAGTC
Source organism: Platanthera zijinensis (assembly GCA_039513925.1). Lineage (NCBI taxonomy): Eukaryota > Viridiplantae > Streptophyta > Magnoliopsida > Asparagales > Orchidaceae > Platanthera > Platanthera zijinensis. Next base: position 69,650,235 of record CM077088.1, on the reverse strand, counting down.
CCATGTGTTTTCTTCATCAACAATAACATTTCTGGCAATAGTGAGTTTTTTTGTCTGGGTTATAAACACGATAGCCTTTTGATTTTTCACTATATCCCAAAAAAATGCCAGCATCAGCCTTCTCATCAAACTTGTCTCGACCTCCCTGAAGTTCCAGGTTGAAGACCAGGCTACCAAAGGTCCTGAGATGGCCAATGTCTGCTTTATGTCCAGACCAGGCTTCAATTGGGGTTATCAGGTTCAATGCCCTGCAAGGAGCCCTGTTGAGAAAATAGGTGGCAGAAATCACTGCTTCAGCCCAGAATTCTTTAGGTAGACGTTTGTGTTGTAGCATGCATCTAGCAATCTCCACTATAGTTCTGTTTCTCCTTTCTGCAACACCATTTTGCTCCGGGGAATAACTGACTGTTAGCTCTCTCTTTATCCCATGATCTTGGCAGTATAGGTCAAACTCATGGTTGACAAACTCGCCACCCCTATCAGTGCGTAGAGTTTTGATTTTTGAGTTTGACTCATTCTCCATCAAGGCTTTGAAGTTCTTAAATTGCTGAAAGGCATCAGATTTTTACTCTAAAAGGTATACCCACATCATTCTGGAGAGATTATCAACTAGGAGTAAGAAATATCGTTTGCCAAATAGAGAAGGAGAACGAGCAGGCCCCCAAATGTCGGCATGGATGATATCCAAGGGGGCCACAAATTTTTTTGTCGCCAAGTTGGGGTAGGGAAGTTTGTGAATCTTGTTTTTTGCACATGTGTGACAAATGGGTTGGTTTGATGAAATTTTGGGCAAACCCGTTACAAGATTATGGGTGTGCAGTTGTTTCAAGTCATTAAAGTTTAGATGGTCATACCTGAGGTGCACTTTTGGCTGGAGAGATTTTCGACAGCTTTCATGTTTTGACATATGCGAGGAAGAGATAAAGGGAACGCCTTGTTGTTTGACATCCTAACTCTTGCAATAAGCTGAGAAGACCTTTTTTCAATAATGTCACAGCACTGATCATAAAAGATCAGTTTGTATCCCTTGCCTAGAAGCTGACCCACACTCAGCAGACTTTGAGCTAGGCCAGGAACATATTGAACTCCAGATATATGTTTAGTTTGTCCAGCTTTGGTTCTAACCATTATGGTACCTTTGCCTTTGATAAGCATGGAGTTGCCATCACCCAGAACAACTTGAGAGCAATCGTTTTCGTCAAGATGAACAAAAGCCTCCTTTTTAGGTATCATATGATTAGAACACCCACTATCAAGGTACCACACGTCTTCGAATTCACTAGAAATCTGAGCACCTGTGTAGAAAACATAGTCTTCTTCCTCTTGAGTCCCAAAATTAGCTTCTTCTTTTGTGATGTTTGTGGTCTTTTGTCTGGACCAACAGTCCTTGGCCAAGTGTGTTGGCCTCTTGCATCTCTTGCACCTATAATAGCAGTGCTCAACATCATGGTTGTATCTCTTATAGAGGTCACAAAACAGGGACAATCCCACTGAGTTCTTTCCTTTCTCTTCACTCCCGGAAGCAGTGAGGTGGCTCTTGTTGGGCTGAAGATTAACCTTACCTTGAAAGGCTTGTTCCAAGGACTGAGACTCATACTGTAACACCCCGAAACTCAAAAGAGGGACGGGTGACGTTTTAAGCCAAGTCTGGGATTTGGAGCAGGTGACACGGGCGTGTCACGGGCATGACACGGGCGTGTCACGGGCGTGACACGGGCGTGTCACGGGCGTGTTACGGGCATGACACGGGCGTGTCACCGGCGTGTTCGGCCACGGGTCGCGTGGTCGACGTTGTGGCAATCGGTGATCGTTGAGTGAGACACACGGGCCGTGACACGGGCACAGACACGGGTGTGTCACATGTGACACGGGCGTGTCAGAGGCCGTGTCATCGGCCGTGTCATTCTCAGGAGGTTTATGTGTTGCACACGGGGAGTGACACGGGCCCTGACACGGGCGTGTCACATGTGACACGGGCGTGTCAGAGGCCGTGTCACAGGCCGTGTACTGGTCGGGGTGTCGTGCGAGACGGTGAATGGGCGACACGGCCATGGACACGGGCGTGTCGCAGGCCGTGTTCGGCCCAGATTTTGTATTTCTTGGCCCCGATCGTGGCCGTTCGTTTTCTCTTGATGGGATCGGGCGGTGGGGAGTTGGTGCTGGCGGTTTAAACCCGAAAATAGGGTTACAAACCCTATCATTTCCTTGGCTTCATCTCTCTCTAAATTCTAGAGAGAAGGGAGAGCAAGGAGGAGGAAGAAGACCAAAGATCCGGTCACCGGCGGAGCTTCGGAGCTCCAAATCACGATTTGAGTCCGGATCCGCGAAGGCGAGGCCGATACGGTGCTTTCTATCCAGCTAGATCGTCATGGCGCCGAGGAAAAGCGCAAGGGTAACGATCCTCTTCTTGAGCATGTGAAGCTCTTCTTCCTTTTGTATGGGAAAACCCCTCTCCCGCGAGTGTGCGGCGAGATTGTGGTATTCCTTGGGGTAGATATGTAAAGTCCCCCTTGTTAGAGTTCGGAATCGTAGTACGGATATAGGAATGATGTGTGAAGCCTACCCGGACGTGTTGGTCTGGATCAGTGATGATTTGCTGCGCATTTTTAGCCGGAGAAGACTCCAAGCGTTTTGATTGTTTTCGGGTTGCTATGCGGTAGAATGCATCAGGGAATCTTGGGGATTAACCCTGAGGTGCACCCAGAAATCTGGACGGAAACGCATTTCTGTCATATCGGTGGTCTGGGAGCCAACCGGGTACATAGCGGGGCTATGTACCGTGTTTGAACGATATTTGGGACTGGGGAAGCTTAGCCCGCGTCAAAGGCCAAATGGCAACGGCGGGGTGAGCAACGGGATGGTGGACCCCTACCCGCTCCATCTGCTCGGTTAAAGCGACCTAAAGTTTTACGTGGTACTTACCGAGGTTTGGAGATCGAGTCTAGGCTACGGCTGAAAGGACTAAATGCTCACGAGGTTGCCATCCTGGGGTGGTGGCGGAGTCAAGGACCGGACGGGGTTCGGACTGGCCCGCCGAGTAAGTGCCCTGAGAGCACGGGGTGTACGGCCGTGTGAGCGTGCACCTGTGATGTGATGCTTATTTCGCTATGTTGCTTGTTTTGCTAACAAGTGCAGGGAAGAATCTTTGCCGCCCCGGTTTGGGGGCGGAATCGTTATAATTTGGTCTGCATAGCTTACCGTTGCCTTTGTTTACCACCGTGCGGTGGATTGTTGCTTGTAGGTGCTGCGGAGCCGAGCGATAAATAGCGGGCTAAAGCCCAAGTTGCTGTGCCGGCCCTCGAAGGCCAATTGTTGAGTGTTTTCCTTTTTGTACTCATGTGTGACCGGCCTGCGTGCCGAGATTTGGAAGACACTTTTATTAAGCAAACTCCTGTAAGGCCATAAGGCCATTTCAATTTAGTGTATTAAACATTCCTTCTTGGTTTGAGTAGTGAACATTCATGCTTGGCAGAGTTCTTTATTCTTTGTATAACTTATTAATTGCTTCCGCTAGGTGCTGTGTAGGACGTTGTGATTGGTTGAATGGTTTCAATGCGTAACCAATCGGTCTGTCCGTAGTATATGGCGTCGGGCCCCGACCGGACCTACTGTTATATAATATGTGACGGATATGGGTGTTACACATACCTCTTAACTCTCTCTTCATGAGCTTGAAGAGAACCCAACAGGTCAGTAAGAGAGAGAGCATTTAAATCTTTGGTCTCCTCAATGGTAGTGACAATAACAGCATAATTTTGAGTGAGAGTCTTGAGGACTTTCAAAATGATCTTCTTTTCTTCAATAACATCACAATAATTTTTGATCTGATTAGTGAGTAGAGTAATTCTGGAGAAATAGGCATGAGCATTATCACCATCTTGCATCTTTAGAGTATCAAACTCTTGCCATGCATTTAGGAGTTTGATAGATATCACCTTGGTTGATCCTTGGAACTCATTTTTTAGAGTTTCCCAAGCTTCCTTAGCTGATTCAGCCTCCATAATTTTGGAAAAACACTGCGCCCAATTCCTTGTTGAATGTACAAGAGTGTTTTAGCGTCTCTCTTGAGGTTTTCAGCATAGGCAGTGGCAAGTGTAGCTTCTCAGTTAATTAAAGGATTTTCAGCTTTAGGTTTTTAAAAACCCTCCTAAATGAGATCCCAGAGACCCTGTGAGATGAATAAGGTGCGGATTTGTACTTGCCACACATCAAACCCATCTCCTTCAAAGATGGGAACACCAGATGGTGAGAAGGATATGTTTGATATGCTTTGTGACGCCATATGATGAGAATTAAGAGAGGCAAACACACGAATAGAGGAAAAAAAACCGATCACCTGGAGAGCAAACCGTCACGAAGATAGGACCCTCTCAAGCTCTGATGGCAGAAAGCAAGAGAGCAACCTCCCTCTGATACCATGTAGAACAAAAAACACAAGCACACTATGATATGATCACAAACACAAACACAACATCCTTCATAAGTTTTCAACACACCCCTCACACATCGAGAGAAGGAGCAGTCCTAAAATAAGAATTATTCATAAGCCTTGTTATACAACAGCTATTAATAAAGATAATAAAAAATAGCACAACAGGACAAAAGACATCAGGGCACATTTTTCAGGGAGCAGCAAGGAGTATCATAAACTTGGCCAGTTTTGATATCTTTGCACCTTTCTTCCTTCTGCTGACTTTCCTCTTCTATGTTGCACAGGTCTCCATCTTGCCCAGCTTCTTTTTCTATCTCAGGGTGATTCTTGGGGGAAAAGCTGCCGTGATTGGTGTCCAACAGTTTTATCCTGTCGGGATGACGAGAATTAAAGTATTGATTGTCTGCTTCCGGGAGAACAGTTCACAATTCACTATGGAGATTTTCAAGGGCATGTGTGAAATCTTTACTGATATAGGCAGCCAGATTGAGGTTCATAGAAGAAAAGGTGGTTTCATTTTGGAAAGAGAAATGACTACTGACATGGGAACACACTTTACTGGCATATAAGGAATCGTTGGGAACTATCAGAGTTGTGGAGGTCTCTTCCCAGTCATTGGCATCGGTAGACGGGGCAGGAGGATGTATTTACACCCATCCCTAGTTTCCCAGGTCAAAGTTGTCTGGGAAAGGCCTTGTACTATATTTCCAGCTGTTTGGAGGAGAGCAGGTTGCATTCGGTCGGGCTTTTACAGGTTGCAACCGCTTCTTTGGCCAGTGATAAGAAAAGGAAGCTCATCTTAAAGTGCGGGAGCTTGAGCTTTAGGCTACCCCATTCTCTACAGAAGAATCATGATGGCGAGGCTGGTCCTAGTAGTTGTGGAGGGGAGATGTCCCTCCTACTGATCCTAAGATTGAGATTTTAGGTTTTCCAACATTGAGCATCTCCTACAGGACCATCCCCCGCCGCCTCGAGTAACGGTAGCGAGGCGTGTTTCCTCTTCCTTGGAGGCCATGACTTCAGCTAGCGGTAAGAATGTTCGTCATTTTTTCCTTAAACTTGTTATATCTTTGATTGCACATCCTGTTTTTCTTGTCCTTTGCAAATCAGAGTTTTGAGCAGCATTTGTAATACCTAAAATGACTAATTTGTGGGTTTGAAGTATGACTATTTTGAGCTTCAGGAGGAGCTCCGTGCAGTGAAGAGCGAATTCGAGAAGAAGAGAGAGCATGATGCGGCCCATATCAACCACCCGGAGTCATATTATACTCGTTCTCAGGCCAAGCTTGAGGGGATTTGAGGGGAGATCTGTCTAGTGAAGGCATTTGATGACGAGGCTATTCAAAATCTATCTGAGGCTTATGGGGAGATATTCATCCGGGATGTTGAACTGGGATTTTTGAGAACCGAGGTGGAGAGGCTCGCTTCCATAGTCTTGGGTATACAAAAGCAGCGGGGGTTGTCAAATACAATGATTTCATAGTCTTTGTGGAGGAGTGCCTCCGGCTTACAAAGGAGGTCTGTACAGAGATCATGATCAAGAAGGTGGAGCCGTTGTTGAAGGACGTGTCTTCGGTTGCCTTCTAGAGGCGTTGTAAAGACCATCCAAATTTTGGAGCGGAAGCTCAATTGAAGCGTTGCTGGGCTTAGAGCCGGAAACCTCTCCAAGGAAAAGCATTCTGACGTTGATATCGAGGGGTGACTCGTGTGTACTTAAGTACCTGTATTCAGTTTTGTAGAAAGTAACTCCAAACGTTGCATATACTTCTTGAATGAATAGTTACAAGTATGAATACACTTTTATAAGAGAAGAAAGAGAAGAGAAATCCTAAATATAAGATGTGGGACTAATACATGGAGAGAGAAAAGAGAGAAAACATGGACCCTTAATTGGGCTTTTCTAACACTCCCCCGCAAGCTGGAGCGTACAAGTCGTAGGAACCAAGCTTGGATAAAAAATGATAGTATAGAGGCCTGGAGAGAGCTTTTGTCAGGATATCCGCAACTTGGTCTTTAGTAGGAACATGCTCCAAATCTATCTTCTTTGACTGTACCTTTTCACGGATAAAATGACAATCAACTTCGATATGCTTTGTGCGCTCGTGAAACACTGGATTCTTGGTAATATGTATTGTTGTCTGACTGTCGAAAAAATAAGGTAGCCGGTGATGAGAGACGCACACTCAAGTCTCCCAAAAGGCTCTCAAGCCAGGTTAGCTCGAAAGCAACCGCAACAATAGCCCGGCACTCGGCTTCAGCAGAAGAGCGTGCAACCACGGATTGTTTCTTGCTACGCCATGTTATGAGATGACCACCAAAGTAAGTGCAGAACCCCGTAGTGGAGCGCCTGTCATCAATAGATCCTGCATAGTCAGCGTCAGAGTAAGCGACAAATGATAAAGATGTGGATGGCTTATACACAAGTCCTTGTCCGGGGGCTATCTAGAGATATCGAAGGATGCGCTCGACCGCTTGAAGATGAGATGTTTGAGGATCGTGCATGAACCGACTCACAACTCCTACAGCAAATGAGATGTCCGGTCGAGTCACCGTAAGGTAGATCAGCTTCCCAACCAAGCGTCTGTAATATTCCGGATTTGTAAGCAGCTTGTCAGAGTCAGAACTATAGGCCGAGAGCTTGTGATTGACGTCCATAGGAGTCTCCACAGGTTTGCACCCAGAATAACCTGCATCATGAAGGAGGTCCATACAGTACTTCCTTTGAGACAACACAAGACCATCAGAGCGTCGTGCGACCTCGAGCCCAAGAAAGTATCGAAGGTTGCCCAGATCTTTGGTCTGAAAAACGGAATTTAACTGTTCCTTGATCTGTTGTATTCCTGCCGTGTCGTTGCCAGTAATCAGGATATCGTCAACGTAGACCAGAAGAATCACAGTCCCGGTTGACCGGTGGCGGATGAAGAGAGAAAAATCAGCCGAGCTCCGAGTGAAGCAACTAGCACAGACCACCTTACTGAATTTTTCAAACCATGCACGCGGGGACTGTTTGAGACCATAAATGGATTTCCGAAGGTGACATACCAAAGACTCCCTCGTGGTCTCAAACCCGGGAGGTTGCTGCATATAAACCGTCTCTTGCAGATTGCCGTTGAGGAAGGAATTCTTAATATCCAGTTAATAAAGCGGCCAGTGACGATGGACCGCCAAGGAAAGAAGAACGCGGACTGTGCTCAATTTGGCCACTGGAGAGAAAGTTTCTTCATAATCAAGGCCATGTTGTTGAGTAAAGCCCCGGGCCACGAGGCGTGCCTTCAGACGGTCAACAGTGCCATCCACCGCATGCTTGACAGCAAAGACCCATTTGTAGCTCACAATGCGGTTGTCAGTAGGATGAGGAACCAGATCCCAGGTCTGGTTAGCCCAAAGAGCCCGCATTTCATCTTCCATGGTTGCCTGCCACCCTGGATGTGAAAGCGCCTCCTGCACAGAGTTAGGAATAGAAATAGAGGAAAGGGAGGTGGCAAAGGCGTAGAGAGGTGGTGTCAGCCGATGGAGAGATACGTAGTTGTCCAAGGGATGTGCCGTAGAGGAAGCAGTTGTCGGATCCGCAGGTTGCAAAGCATCATTAGAGCGGGGCAGCTCTCGTGGGGTAGTAGACGAGGGAGGATGTCGAGTGTACACACGAATGACTGGTGGTGTAGGTGATTTAGGTGGGATGGGTGTGGGAAGTAGAGGTGGAATGGTGGAAGTTACGGGAATAACAGGTCGCGGGAGAGTTGGCAGAGGAGGAGGGTCAAGAAGTTGAGAGTAATATGGTTGATCTTCGAGAAAGGTGACATCAGCAGAAGTAACCACCTTGCGATCCGTGGGAGAGAAACATACGTAGCCCTTCTGAGTTCGAGAATAGCCCACAAACATATATTTAGTGGCACGGGGGGCAAGCTTGTTAGTGGACGGGCCAAGATGATGAACAAAACATACGCACCCAAACACGCGTGGGGTGAGGGAGAAGGGAGGTTGGGAGGGGAAAAGGAGATTAAAAGGAACCGCAAAATTGAGGATAGAGGAAGGCATGCGGTTAATAAGAGTGCAAGCGGTTGAAACCGCAAAATTCCAATAATGTTTTGGGACATTCATCTGAATCATAAGGGAGCAGGTGACCTCGAGAAGGTGGCGATTCTTGCGTTCAGCAACGCCATTTTGTTGGGGGGTATAGACACAGGAGGTCTGATGGATGATCCCAAACTCCGTACAGAGGTGAGAGAAGGTATGACTTGTGTATTCATGGGCATTATCGATGCGGAGGGTTTTAATGGTTGTTGAGACCTGGTTGCGAGTTTCAAGAAATAACGTACGGAATACACCGGGTAATTCAGAGCGGTCACAAAGGAGATACAACCAGGTCACCCGAGAGTAATCATCGACAAATGTGACAAAGTAACGGTACCCAAAAACACTTGTAATTTTGTAAGGACCCCAAATATCGGAGTGAACAAGATCAAAGGGAGCAGGACGCCGAGAAGGATGTGGTGAGAAGGTAGAGCGATGATGTTTCCCATAGATACAAGACTCACACGTGAACTCTTTGAAGGACACGTCATGGAGAGATTTTTTGAGGATGTGTAGAGGAGCATGACCCAAACGTCGATGCCAGTCAACGGAGCTAATAGACGACAACACGGTTAGGGGAGACAGATTAAGGATATAGAGACCATTCGACAGATGCCCTGTTCCAATGATGGTTTGCGTCTTGCGATCCTGCACAACACACGAGTTAGAAGAAAAAATAACAGCATAATCGAGATCAGCAGTGAGTCGACCAATAGAGAGAAGGTTGAACGGAGAGCCTGCAACACGAAGAGCAGAGCGAAGAGTAATGGAGGGAGTGAGGTTAATATCTGTCGCACCAGAGACGGGAAGAGTGGCCCCATTAGCAATTGTAATGAATCGGGGATGCACGTCGTTCAAATATTGGGGTTGTTTTCGTGATGTAATGTGGTGAGAGGCCACGGAGTCCAAAATCCAGGATGAGCTGTGAGCAAAGCAGGAGGTACCGCCATCGTAAACAGACATCATAGAGCCCAGAGGACAGCAGATCATTTTGCAAGGAATAATCCGGGGCGGTCAGGGTGACCCCGCACCAGCGGCAAGAAACGGCCACGACCAGCACGGTAAGCACAGAGTCCGCAGCGACTAGAAACACAGGCTGCGCGGGTAGGAGAAGACTGCAACAGAAGCAAACACCTAGCGAATAAGTAACCAGATCGGGCGGATAGAGGCAGACCCGGCCAAGGAAAACACAGCCTTAGTAGGTCGCACCAAGAAGAGGTAGAGCGGGAGGCCGCAATGAGAAGGGGATCAGTCCGCGCGGTCACACCAGCGATTAGGCAGATCGCGACCAAAAAGCGGAAAGGGAAGCCCGCACAGTCAAGTAGACAGTCGCGGATAGAGGAAGAGAGGAGAACTCGCAGCGGTAGGGAAAGGTCTTAGCGGGAAGCAAGATACTGCGGGCTCGGAACGCGAGCGGTCAACCGACGAGACCGCAAGAAGAGGAGGCAGGCCACGGCAATAGTCCAGAAATAACCACGCGAACAGGCGAGAGGAGAGAAACTCGTGACAGACAAGAGAAGAGCCCCCTGCAGGAAAGGAGAAGTCCGCGAGTAGGGAAGCTCGAGCGGACAGAAGAACTAGAGTAGCGGGGAGACCGCAGCGGTCAAGACGAGAGGAGCTCGCCGCGGATAAGAAGCGAGTTCGCAGGGGAGAAGAAGAAGAGCGCGAGGCAGTAAAGGAGAGGAGCTCGTAGCGGACAGGATGAGAGTTCGCAGCGGATAAGAAGGTGGTCCCCACGGGTCAGAGGATAAGATGTCTATAAGAAGCCTGAGGAGGGTGGAACCACGGAGGAGAAGAAGAGAAGCGGAAACAAAGAGGACAGTCCGCAGAAGCTCTGCGGATAAGAGAAGGAAGGCCGCAACTGGAGCGGATAGAGCCGCAGACCGGAATGGGTAGGCGGGAAGGAGGCGAGCAGGCGGGTAGAAAGGCAAAACCACAAAATTCGAATCTGGCTGCGGTTAGCAAAGAAGTAGCCGCAGGGAAGAGAACTCGCTACCCGAAGCGAGCGAGTGGAGGGAGAGGCCGCAGAGGAGAATGCAGACAGGGGAGGAAGACAGGCCTGGCGGTTAGAGTCGTGGAAACCGCATGGACCGAACCGCTCCCTCTGATACCATGTAGAAAGTAACTCCAAACCTTGCATATAATTCTTGAATGAATAGTTACAAGTATGAATACACTTTTATAGGAGAAGAAAGAGAAGAGAAATCCTAAATACAAGATGTGGGACTAATACATGGAGAGAGAAAAGAGAGAAAACATGGGCCCTTAATTGGGCTTTTCTAACAAGTTTATACTTTTGTATTTGTATTTCTTGCTTTTGTATTGTATGTCATTGCGTCTCAGATGCATCTGCTTGAATGTTACCCATTTACATGTGGATTTTTCCAGCTTGGAACATCACTTGTGTAATGACATTACTTTTATAGTGCCGGCGTTATTTCTTATGCAATGATTTATTTGATTTTAAAGACTTTTAGGGCCAATTGTGTTGTGGAAGGGCCACAAAGATGTCATGACCCACTATAAGGGCGAAGGACAAACACTTCGAACTATGAAGTGGGAGGTTAGGGGGACTGGCCTCATAAAGACAGTGAAGGGCGGGCGCATTCGAAGTTTCAAACTGTCGGCGACTATGCGGGGGGCTTGTTGAAAATGGTGAAGTGAAAGTGGGGGATTAGGCGACCTGTCCGCACATTCTATACGGATAGGACTGGCGGTTAGCCAGGTCGGCAGAGCTGTTGCAGACGGCTTGTTCTTTGGCGGCCTGGGTTGTCTGTTCGCGCGGACTGTGCGGACAGATGCAGCGGTCAGCCAGACCGACTTATGCTCAGCAGGAAGTTGGATCCCAGAAGGTAACTGGGCAGATAACTCCTCTATCCGCGGAGTCCGACAAGATGCAGACTGGACTGGAGTTCGGTAGGCCAGTATGGCAGATGCCTTGGTCTAGTTGTGGTGGTGCGGCTGGTAGAAGTCGTAGGGTTCGCCGATTAGCGCAGACTGGTGCTGGAGTTCGCCAGGATTGGCGGACTGATACCAGTGTCCACCAGTAAGTGCGGACTGGCCCTTATGGCCGGTGGTGTGGACTTGGTTGGTTCTGAACCAAGTCCAGGTTTAACTCAGTACAGGGAGATCGCGCGGTTAAGCGCGGACTGCTTCTCAGTCCGCCAAGCTTGGCAGCAGTTGTCATATGCCTTGGTTATGAGCTTGGGGAATGCAGACTAGAGTTGAGTCTGCAAGGCGTGCAGACTGATGCAGTGTCCGCCAAGCTCGGTAGCAGTTGTTGTGTGCCTTCGCTGCGATCTTGGGGAATGCAGACTGGAATTGAGTCCGCAAGGCGTACGGACTGGTGCAGTGTCCGCCAAGTTAGGCAGCTTGTGTAAGACCCCTCCCCTTACTAAGGAGGCTCCTGGTCTTATGCCCAGAACCACCGCCTTACCGTGACACTAACTCACAGGTTAGTAGACACTGCACGACGCCGATCCTGCCGGCTAGTACGATCATATAACCTGTTTGGCCAATCGAGAAATAGAAGTATAAAATCAGTGTACAAAAAAATAGCTAGTCCACAAGTCACATCACTATCATGAAAGTACAATTGAGTCTAGAATGAGTACAACAAAAGAGAAAAGGGCTTATGTGAAAGACTTGATTTCAAGAGCCTAAACACCTAGAGGGGGGGGGGGGTGAATAGGTTCTAAACTTTTTATACAATTTTTATTGGCAAACAGCTTGATTAAATTCTGCACAGATAATTCAAAGCACATACCACAATTCACATCACAACATACACCAGATTTATAGTGGTTCCTCAATGTATGAGTACTTCGACTTTCCCCCTTCGCCTATCCAGTAGATAACTGGATTCAGCCTAACTTCCTTCCACTGTCTCGGATCCACAGATCTTACAATCTCAGAACCAGAATGGTTCCTACAGCTTAGACTTAAACAAGTCCTACCTCGGATTCTTCCAAAGAATCATATCTCAGGCCTCATCCCTACCTCAGCCTTTATCATTAGGCTTACAACTAAGACTTTTCACAATTCATACACCTCAGGCTCTCAGCCCTAACTCAGCCTTTATAATTTCAGGCTTACAACTCAGATCTAACAATAGATCATACAAGAAATTGAATGATATAAAGATACAGAAAATTTACCAACTAGATTTCTCTATTGGTGTAGCCTTCTTGATCAGTTCTTGAATGAACTGATCCTTCTGATCCAACCTTACTTAGCTTTTCAAAGCTTCTTGATAGAACAAAATAAGGTGGATCTTCACTTGATGTAGAAGATGATCTTCAGTCAGCTTATTCCTTGAATTCAGAATGAGTTCTGAATCTTTCTTGCAGACAGCACTGGATCTGCCTTCGTAAGGGTTCTCCCTGTTCTTGTTGAAGAATATTCTAGTGTTGTTTTTCTTCTTCTTATGTTGTGTGTATAATTCTCTTTATGTCACAGATCTGACTCTTATATAGAGTTTCCCAATGGTTACCGACTGATCCGGTTTGTAACAACCTTCTTACAATTCTGACAGAGGTGTCAGACCGGTTGGTTATGCAAGCTGTCGAGTAATCAGTAAACTCTGAAAACTGCTTCACATGTGTCGACACATATAGGCTAAGTGTCGACACAAGTCTTCATGATGTTGACACAACATTCAATGTGTCGACTCAGTCAATCTTCTGCTACTCGACACTTCTTTTGTTGTATGTGTCCACATAAGTCCAGTGTGTCAACACAAGTCTTCATGTTCTCGACATAACTGCTGCAGACAGATGACGTTGAGTGTATGTCTAGCTATCGTTGAGTGTGTGTGTCGACACAAGTCTTGTGTGTCGACACAAATACATCTGGTCTTGACATAACTGTAGACAGATGTCATTGAGTGTATGTCAGACAGCGTTGACTGTGTCTAGATGGCATTGAGTGTGTGTCGACACAAGTCCTGTGTGTCGACACAATTGCTTCTGATCTCGACACAACACTTTGAGAGTTGATGTGTCAACACAAGTCCAGTGTCTCGACACAACTGCTTCCAGTGTCGACATAGCTCCTTGGTGTCGACACAACTCCTGTATTAGGTGTCGACATAAATTCTGCCTTAGGTGTTGACACAATTCTGGGTGTCGACACATCTGCTTCTTTAGGTGTTGACTCAGTTTGAGTGTCGACACAACTTCTTCATAAGTGTCGACTTAGCTTGGGTGTCAACACAACTTATTCACAAGTGTCGATTTAGCTTGGGTGTCGACACAACTTCTTCATAAGTGTCGACACTTGTACTTAGAAAATTTTCTTCAAGTTCTTGAACCTTCACAATATAACTCAAACATCTATCAAATACAAATTGATGCATATCATTGACTAAGATGAGACTTCTCCAAATCTGGTACATATTTTTCAATGTACCCAACAATCTCCCCCTATTTGGAGAAGTCATAATCCTTAGTCAAAGATATACATCTCTTATAATAAAACATAATAGAAATAGATGTACATCAATTTCCCAGCAGGTTAACATATAATCATTGTAAACAACAAAAATTAATACTAAAACTGATTTCATTTAATTCAGAAAAATGATATGTTTACAAGATTTTCTTTTTAGAACAAAAAACAAAATATTACATTGTTCTTTTACATAGGCCTAGCTATCCTATTACTGACTAGGCTCCTTAATTACAATGCCTTTTCCAGACTTGATCTTAGCCTGCAAAGGAGGTTTAGTATCATCAACAGGCTTCTTTCCTTTCAGAGCTTTTTTCTTTTGTTCTTCAGCCTTTATTCTCTGCCTTTCAAAATAGTGAAATGGCTTTGCGAAGTACTTTCTTGGCTCCTGAGCATTAGCAGGTAGCTTCCCAGCCTTAACACTTCTTCTGTGTTGAAGAATGACTTCCAGCCCAGCCTGATACTTATTCCATTCCAGCTCTGAATACCATTTACCCCTATCATAGGTTTTATCCTTCACAGCTTTCCAAGCAGTCAGTATAATGTTTCTGGAAGTAGGACTCCATTTCTCAAAGTCTGGCTTCAACTCAGCCTGTTCCCTGAACCTCTTCTTGGATAGCTGAGCTTCCTTCTGAGATTCTATGGCAGCTTCTGACATTTCTACTTTCTCTAGAATAACATTGTGTGTATCTAGTGGAGGACTATACATTTTCTGAACTTTCTCTTGAATCATTTCAAAATCTGCTGGGTGTAAATCACCTGAGCAACTTCAGGCTGATCTCCTTCAGTATGAGCAGGTTGTATTCCAGACTAAGCTACATTGTCATCATCACATAGGGGAGGATATCCAAGAGTTGCTCTGATGCTATTTGATATCCATTTAGCATGATCAGAGCAGGCTTTAACTACTACTCTCTCCCCCTTTATGACTTCTTTATCAATATGATCCCTCAGATCATCTTTTTGAAATCTGACTTGATTAATAACATAGTCAGTTCCTATTTTATAATAATCTCTTAATTTTATCAAGAAATCAGATATATTCTTCTGTGAGGCTTGAAATGTGGTCTGAACAGCAGCTATATCTTCCTTGATCTGCTTTGAGACTTCAGCTTTGACAACAATGGTCAGAGCATCAATTTTTGCCAAGATAGCATGATGTGAATCTTTAAGATTCTCATTCATTCTTAGTTGATTCTCTAGTATATAACCCTGTTTTACTGCAATATCTTCCACTTGTACTTTCAGATCCTGTTGTTGTTTGGCCAAAAATACCACAGCATTACCTCCCTTATGGAAGGAATCTATCATTTCCTTTTTATTTTGATTTACTTCAAATCTAATAGACTTGATATCCTGAGCCAACTGGAATTGCAAGTCCTTGTGAGTTACATCCACATATTTCTCCAGAGATTGTCTTTGCTCATCCAACTTAATTTTCATTTGGACCAGTAGAGAACTGAAGTCCATGCTTGGAGCAGGTGGTGCTGTCCCTGTTTGCAAGGCCTTTTTGTTGCCAGAAATCTTTTTCTTTAAGGCAACTAGTTTTCTTTTCTTAGCCATTGAGGTTTCTTCATCATCAGAAGTTTCAGATGTACTTTGTATATCAATTTTGTCCTTAGTAGATGGGACATGTAGCATCTCCTCCCCCTCAGTCCTTGGCAAATCCTTTTCCAGCTGGGATTGCTCCCCCTCAGTTCTTACAGAAGGTAAATCAGAAAAGAGCTCTTCCATAGTGAACTGTTGCTGCACCTGTATAGGAGGAACAAGATTTATTTGAACAGCAAAAGATTTTCCCTGGACATCCAGATTTTTGTCTAGGGCCCTCTTTTTATAGGAGATACTTACTTGCTCATTTTGATCTTCTTTCTCAACATTGTTTTGAGCTTCATTATTGATTTAAGATACTATGTTCATGACAGTATCTGCAGCAAATTCACTTTCAAGAGAAGCTTCAGCAATGCCTCCCCCTTAGGCAGACAGCTCAGTTTATTCAGTATTTTCTCCCCTAGAGTGGAGTTTATCTGTTGTTCTTGGGGCTCACTGCCCACTACTTGTTCTTGGGCTTCTTTTGGTTGCTGGTCTTCATCTGAGCTGAAGACTACTTCCTCTTCAAAATCACTAGAGGATTCTGCTTGTTGAACAACTTTCTTCTTTTTTGTATCTTTCTTAGTTTGTTTCTGAGGAGTAGAACTTCCTTGGTCAGAACCCTATCCCACCTTGATAGAATTCTCACATCCATTCTCCTCATGTGATTGATTTTGGATCCAGCCACTTGTTTCAATACATCTGGTATTACTGAATATAAACATAAACTTAGGATCCTTCCCAGGTTTGGTTTCATCCAGAGGTTTTGTAAAAATATCAGCTATTTGATTATCTATTTTCACAAACTCTGGGCTAATATTTTCCTTCTCTACATGTTATCTGATGAAATGAAACTTAATTTTTATGTGCTTAGTCCTACTGTGTGATACATGATTCTTAGCAATAGAAATAGCACTTGTAGAATCACAAAATAGTGGAATTCTACTTACCTTGATGTCATAGTCTTCAAGTTGATGTTTTATCCACATAAATTGTGCACAGCAGTTACCTGCAGCTATATATTCTGATTCAGCTATTGATATAGCTACACTGGTTTGCTTCTTGCTGCTCCATGACACCAGCCTCCCTCCAAGGAATTGACAAGTTCCTTTAATACTCTTCCTGTCTTCCTTGCATCCTGAAAAGTCTGCATCTGAGAAACCAGTTAGAATGAAATCACTATTCTTAGGGTACCAAAGGCCTAGATTATGCGTGCCCTTAAGATATCTCAATATTCTCTTAACTTCAGTATAATGTGATTCCTTTGGGCAAGCTTGGTACCTAGCACAGACATATATTTCATACATGATGTCAGGTCTACTAGCAGTCAAGTAAAGTAGGGAGCTAATTATACCTCTATACAAAGACTCATCAACAGGTTTCCCTGCCTCATTTTTGCCTATAGGCATACTTGTTCCCATTGGAGTTTTCATAGTAGAAGCTGAGTCCATACCATACTTCTTAATCAACTCCTTGGTGAACTTAGACTGAGATATGGACAAACCACTATCAGTCTGTCTAACTTGAAGTAGCAAGAAGTACTACAGCTCACCCATACTGCTCATCTCAAACTTCCCTTGCATAAGTTTGGCAAACTTTCTATAAAGGTTGTTTTCAGTAGAACTAATGATAATGTCATCCACATATATTTGGACTAGTATTATCTTGCTTTTAGATTCCCTATAGAATAGAGTTTTGTCTATTTTTCCTCTAGAGAATTTATTCTCAATAAGGAAAGCAAACAAGGTCTCATACCAAGCCCTTGGATCTTGTTTCAAACCATATAGAGCTTTCTTAAGCCTATATACATAATCAGGAAAATGAGAATCTACAAAACCTGAGGGTTGTTCAATATAGACTTTCTCTTTTAAATCCCAATTCAGAAATGCTGATTTCATATCCATCTGGTATACCTTGAACCCTTGATAGGCAGTATAGGCTAAAAATAGCCTTATAACCTCCAGCCTTGCGACTGGAGCAAAGGTTTTGATAGTTTTACTTTCAAGACTACCTAAACACCTAGAGGGGGGGGTGAATAGGTTCTAATGCTTGTTCTCACTTTTAGACAGAATATAATAACTGAATTAAATCACACAGCACAACAATCACAGAAATTCATACAACACAGATTGCACATAGATTTATAGTGGTTCCCCAAGGTCTGGGTACATCCACTTTCCCCCTTCACCTATCTAGTAGTGTGCTAGATTCGGCCAAACTTCCTCTTTAACTCAGATCAGCAGATCCTACAGCTCAGAATCTGGAAAGGTTCCTACAACTCAGGCTCAACAGCCCTTCCTCAGCCTTGACACAAGGCCTACAACTCAGAGAAAAACTTTCTCCTACACTCAGGCAATAGCCCTACCACTCAGAGATCAACTCTCCTACACTCTGCCTTTATAACATAGGCTTACAACTCAGATCTATATTGATAGACCCTATAGAAATTAGAAAAGAGTTTGTATTATCTTGCCTTTGATGAGAGAGAAAAGAACAAGACAGTTCTTGATCAGCTGATGAATGAAATCAACTGAATCTGAGCTTTCTTCAAAGCTTCTTGAATCTGAACTTAGCTGAGTTGATTTCCCAAACAGCTTCTTAAGAAACCAGTGATGGCTTCCTTCTTCTTCTTCAAGTGGCTGGATCTCTCTCTATCCAATACCTTTGATGATACTTCTGAATTCTTGATAGAACTCTTCTTAGACAGATCTTGAGATCGTCTTCTTAGATCTTCTGATGAAGATCTTCTTCCGAGCCTTGCACTTTCTTGATTTGATTCTTCAATCAGTTTGTATGTTTGTTGCTCTCAAAATCAAAATCCTTAATATCGCCTTCTGAATCTGTCTATTTATAGACCTTCTTCATGGTAACCTGCTGATCTGGTTTCTAACTGTCTTCTGACAAGTCTGACAGCTTCAGTTAACCTATTGCAACCCACAGCTGTCAAATCTTCAAACAGATCCTATGCCTTTGTCTTAAACAGCAAATTGTCGAGACTGACTATCAGAAAGTGTCGAGACCAACTGTCTATATGTGTCGACACAAGTAACTTAGGTGTCGACACAGCCTTTGATGATGTCGACTGGTTTGCCTTTAAGTCGACTCAGCTTCTTCAGAACTTCATCTTGAGAATGAGTCGACACTGAATATTTGTGTCGACTCAAGCACTTCATCATTCTTCAGAAAATGACTTGGTCTAGACATTGCAGTGTGTCGACACAAGTCCTGTGTGTCGACACAGTTGTTGTAGATTCAGAACATAACATGTGTCGACTCTGCCTTCAGGTGTCAACACAGCAATTGTCGACTCTGCCAATATCCAGTGTCGACTCAGTCTTCTGGTGTCGACTCAAGTATTGTCGACTTCTGCCTCTGTGTGTCGACTCTGCCTCAATGTGTCGACACAGTTGAGATCGACTATACTTCTGTGAGTCGACACTGCTTCCCAGTGTTGATACAGCTGTTGTCGACTCTACTTCTGTAAGTCGACACTGCTTCCCAGTGTCGACACAAATGTGGTCGACTATTTTTCTCTGTGTCGACACAGCCTTCTTCAAGTGTCGACACAATTATTCTGAAGTGTCGACATAGCTTTATCTGGTGTCGACACATGGACATAGAATAATTTCCTGTACTTTTAGTACTTTCTTAATCTGCACATGTCAACTCAAAATAACATCAAATACACCTTGATGTATATCATAAAGCTAAGTTAGGCTTCTTCAAATCAGGTACACATTTTCCAATGTACCCAACAATCTCCCCCTATTTGGAGAAGTCATAACCCTTTTAGCTAATGATATACACCATTTAAAAAAACATAATATGATGATGTATATAAGCATGACATTACAGGAATACTTTAATAAACAAAACATACAGCAAATTCATCACAGAATAAAGATGAACATTAATAAATGATTACAGAACAATGTTTTGTTTATAACTTGGAAATGTTTGTTACAGATGTTTACATTGAATGACTTAACAAAATATTACAAAACAATTGAAAGGACTGATAAGTTTAAGCTAAGACTGATCAGGCTCTTTTATGACAATTCCTTTGCCAGATTGAATTTGAGCCTTCACAGCTGGTTCAGTAACCTCAGTAGGCTTCTTGCCTTTCAGATCAGCTTTCTTCTGAGCTTCTTCCTTGAGCCTTTGCCTCTCAAAGTAGTGAAAGGGCTTTGGAAAATATTTGCTTGGCTCCTGAGCATCTGGTGGTAGCCTCCCCATCTTGGCTTTTCTTCTATATTGAACTATAGCCTCTTGCCTAGCTTCATACTTTTGCCATTCAATCTCATTATACCACTTTCCTCTTTCCTGGACTTGATCCTTTACAGCCTTCCATGCTGTCAGTATAATGTTTCTTGAAGTGGGACTCCATTGCTCAAAGTCAGGCCTAAGTTCAGCTTGCTCTCTAAATCTTTTCTTGGATAGTAGAGCATCTTGTTATTCTTTCAAACTTGCATCAGGTTTATCAACTTTCTCAATAACAACATTTGTAACCTCCTGTGGAGGACTATACATAGCCTGTACTTGCTGATTAATCATATCAAAATCTGTAGGGGGGTAAATGACTTGGGCAACCTCATGTTGATTGCCTTCAAGTAAACCTTGTTGAATTCCTGACTCAGCCACCATATCATCATCACATAAAGGTGGATATCCCAATGTGGCTCGAATACTATTAGTCACCCATTTGGTGTGTTCTGAGCCAGCATGAACTAATAATCTCTCCCCCTTTAGGACTTCTCTTTCAATATAGTCTCGGAGATCATTCTTCTGAAATCTGATCTGGCCATCAAGATAATTCACACCCTCTTTAAAATATGGTTTCAACTTTTGAAGCTTAATAGATATCTCTGTCTGAGAGGTTGTGATAGCAGTTTGAACTGAAGTGATAGCCTCCTTGAGTTTCTGATCATACACTTCCATTTCTTTAGCTCTTGCAGCAGACAGTCCTACAGCAGTATCTACTACCGAATTGAGAATCTCATGGTGAGATTTAGCCAGATTATCATTCATCCTCAGCTGATTTTCCAAAACATAACCTTGCTTCAAAGCAATATCATCTACTTTAGTAAGAATGGACTGCTGTTGTTTAGCCAAAAATAGTACAACATTACCTCCCTTATGGAAGCAATCTGTCATTTCCTTTTTATTCATATTAACCTCAAATCTGATAGATTTAATATCTTGAGGCAAGTCAAACTGAAGTGACTTATTATTCTCATCAACATATTTCTCTAAAGCCACTCTTTGTTCATCCAGCTTCACCTGCAAATCTACCATGAACTTGTTGTAATTAAATTCAGATGGAGATTGGTGAGCTGTGGTCTGTAGTGATTGCTTATAGCTTTTGCTCCTTCTCTTGAAGACAATAAGTTTCCTCTTCTTAGCCATTCTGGCTTCTTTATTCTCAGAATCTGATGAGCTTTCTATCTGAACTCTTTCAGGAGGAGGAGGAGGAATGTCTGTCTCAGTGATATGTTGTTCATCCTCAACATTCACAAGCTCCCCCACAACAACTTGCTCCTCCTCATTTTCTTGTTCCTTTTCAACTTCTTGCTCTATCTCTATTGCTTACTCTATCTCCATGTCTATTGCCTTCTCAATGTCTTGCTCCTCCTCTACTCTATCAGTAGCAATTTCAACATTAGGAAACAACTCATCTAGAGTGTATTCCTTCTGAGCTTGAACAGAAGATGAATCATCCAGATCAGCACTGTTCAAATCTTTAGATAAATCTATTTGTTCTTCCACTTGCACTGGTTCAGAAATCTTCTCCCTCTGCACTTGTTCAGAATGTGGAATGTCCTGGGCAGGAGAATGAACTTGCTCCCCCTGCACCTGTGCAGGATCAGTAATATCCTGAGTAGGAGAATGAACTTTCTCCCCCTACTCCTATGCAGGTAATGTTTCTTTCTGAGCTGGAGTAGATCTAGTCAGGTCCTCAGCTGGTTCTCTAACTTGTTCTTCTTGTTGCTGCTCAGTACCTTGTTCATGACCTGGGGATTTCTCAGGTGAATCCTGCCTGTCCACCTCAGGCATCTCTTTGGATAGAACTCTATCCCATCTTGAGAATAATCTCATATCCATCTTTCTCATGTGATTAATCTTAGTCCCAGGAAGTTGTTGCATAACTTCTGGGATGACTCCAGTCAGGTATAAACTCATAATCCTAGCCAGGTTTGGCTTCTTAAGTCCTTCCTTGATCTTATCAAATACAACTGCTGACCAGTCAGTTGGAATTTTGAAAACAATTCTTATCATAAGGCAGAACATATAGGCTGAGACCCTATCATGTCCTCCAGGTTTACACAGAATCACCTTTCCAACAATCTCAGACAGAAATTTGCCTTGGTGATTCATTCCCTTTCTATTGATGGCTGCTCCAATCTTTATGGTTGGATCCAATCCACACCATTGGAGAGCCTCCCTTGTCTTAGAGGCTGGAACCTCTTCTTCATTCTCAATGCTTGACAATTGAAGAATTTTTCTTAAACTCCGTAGAGTAAGTTTGACCTTGGTGCCATGAACTGTGGATTTGATCTTGAGTCCAGAAGAATCCACTGATGCATAAGTGTAAAATTCAAGTACCTCCTTCTTCAAGATCTTCGTTGGTTCAGAAACCAGAAATTCTAATCCATTTTCAGCAATAAGGGAAATCACTTGTTTGAATTCTGGTGCGGCGGTGTCGAACACAGCCCTAACCAGCTCATATCCTTCATTCACGTTATCTTCAACCTTAGGCGCCATTGAATCAGTCGAGAAGGCTTGAGAGAAGGAGATAGAATGCCGACATAGGGTTTTAGTCTCGAAAACCTTGTGAGCGTGTCGACAGAATACGTTGTTGACCTATTTATACCCTCTAAAGACAGAAGATCAAAAGTCGGGCAAAAACAATCTAAATGTGTCGACACAGATGGAATGTGTCGACACAAACTTCTATTGTCTCGACAAATAATTCTGTCTACTATGTGTCGACACCAATTGAGGATATATCGAAACCTGAGATACATAGTAGAGCATCAGAAATTCTGTGTCGACTCTTTGTTCAAGTGTCGACACAAAATCTGTAAGTGTCGACACCAATGTTCTGGTGAAGTCGACACTATATTTCTGGATGAGTCGACTATTTGACCCTTAAGTGTCGACACATATTCTCTGTGTCGACATAATTTCTCTGACTTGTCGACCAGACTTCACTGAGTCGACACTTTATCACTATAAGTGTCGACACCATTTTACTTAGCCAATATTTATTTGTTGATACCACTTGAAAGTTTATTGATATACTAGTCAATGGTCAGCATTCCTAATTCAATTTTAAATTTATTGAATTTTGTTTCATCCAGTGGCTTTGTAAATACATCTGCTATTTGATAATCTGTTTTAACAAATTCCAATGAGATGTCTTCTCTTTCTACATGCTCTCTAAGAAAATGATATTTGATTTCTATATGCTTAGTTCTACTATGAGAAACAGGATTGTTAGCAATAGAAATAGCACTCTTAGAATCATACAATAAAGGTGTTCTACTTACTTGAATACCATAATCCTTCAATTGATGTTGTATCCATAATAGCTGTGCACAGCAGCTTCCAGCAGCAACATATTCTGACTCAGCTGTGGATATTGCCACGCTGGTCTGCTTCTTACTGCTCCATGATATCAGTCTTTCTCCCAAGAATTGACAAGTACCTGTAGTACTCTTTCTATCCTCTCTACAGCCTGCAAAATCTGCATCTGAATAACCTGTTAGTAGAAAATCTCTATTCCTAGGGTACCAAAGGCCTAGATTAGGTGTGCCCTTAAGATATCTCAGAATCCTTTTGACAGCAGTATAATGAGATTCTTTAGGGCAGGCTTGGTACCTAGCACAGACACATGTAGCATACATAATATCTGGTCTACTAGCAGTGAGATATAGTAGAGAGCCAACTATTCCTCTATACAAAGATTCATCAACAGGTTTACCTGCATCATCTTTACATATAGGCATACTTGTTCCCATAGGAGTTCTCATGGTGGAGGATGACTCCATACCATACTTCTTAATTAGTTCCTTGGTGAACTTAGACTGGGATATGGACAAGCCATCTTCAGTCTGTCTTACTTGGAGTCCCAAGAAGAACATAAGTTCCCCCATACTGCTCATCTCAAACTTCCTTTGCATAAGTTTGGCAAAATTTTTGCAAAAGTTGTTCTCAGTAGATCCAAAGATTATGTCATCTACATAGATCTGTACTAAGATGATCTTACCTTTAGATTCCCTAAGGAATAGAGTTTTATCTATTTTCCCTCTTGAGAATTTGTTCTCAATAAGGAAAGTAGACAGGGTTTCATACCAATCCCTTGGGGCTTGCTTTAACCCATACAAAGCTTTCCTAAGCCTATAAACATAATCAAGTTTAACAGGATCTACAAAACCCGATGGCTGCTCTATATAGACTTCCTCTTTTAGATCACCATTCAGGAATGCTGATTTCACATCCATCTGGTACACTTTGAAGTCTTGATATGCTGCATAGGCAAGGAACATTCTGATTGCCTCCAGCCTTGCTACTGGGGCAAATGTTTGATCAAATTCAATCCCTTCTTCCTGCATGTATCCTTTAGCAACCAACCTAGCTTTGTTCTTCACAGTTATTCCACTCTCATTCAACTTGTTCCTATAGATCCATTTTGTGCCAATTATATTGTGGCCTTTTGGTTTAGGAACAAGCTCCCAGACATTGCACCTTCTGAATTGATTCAGCTCCTCTTGCATAGCATCAATCCAGTGTTGGTCTTGGATGGCTTCTTCAAACTTCTTAGGCTCCGTTTGAGATAGGAAACTTGAATGCAGAACTGTGCTCAGATTTCTGCTTCTAGTCTGCACTCCCTGTCTTGGATCACCTATAATCTGATTAGCTGGATGATCTTTAAGATGTCTTGTAGCTGGAGGAAGGTTTCCTTCAGGTTGAACATCTCCAGCTCCTTTATTATGCTGTACCTCCTGGTTTTCATCAGCTTCTAAAGAGTCTTGTACTCCCCCTGGACAGTAGCCTTCATTTTCCAATGCTCCATCTTCCTTTGATGTTTCTGCAATGGAAAGCTTGTCCATCCTTTGGATTATACCTGTTGAATCATTTGATCTACAAGACAACTCACAGTTGATTAATCTTGTTTCATCAAATACAACATGAACAGACTCCTCTACAACTTGAGTAGTCAAGTTAAAAACTCTATAGGCCTTACTATTTATGCTGTACCCAACAAATATCCCTTCCTGGGATTTGGCAGCAAACTTAGTCAAATATGACTTGCCATTGTTAAGTATATAGCACTTGCAACCAAAGATCCTGAAGTAGGATAGATTTGATTTTCTACCTTTCATAATCTCATAGGGAGTCATTTTGTGGCTCTTGGTGATAGAAGCCCTATTGATTACATGACATGCAGTGTTTACTGCCTCAGCCCAGAAATATTCTGGAAGAGAGGTGTCACTCAATAGTGTTCTACCAGCTTCAATTAATGTTCTATTCTTTCTTTCAGCAATTCCATTTTGCTGAGGTGTTCTAGGTGAGGAGAACTCTTGGAGAATCCCAAAGTCTTCACATAATTTTGTCATACTTTCAGATTGAAATTCAGTTCCATGGTCACTTATGATTTTGACCACTGTACTGTTCAGTTCATTCTGAATTTGCTTTACAAAACTAAGTAAGACACTTGGGGTTTCTGATTTCTGTCTCAGAAAGAACACCCATGTAAATCTAGAATAGTCATCTACAACCACAAAAGTGTAGACCTTCCTACCTAGACTATGAACTGGCATAGGACCAAAAAGATCCATATGCAAGAGGTATAAGCACCTCACAGAATCCTTATTTTCAAGGCTATGAAAGGAGGATTTAGTCTGCTTGCCCTTTTGACAGACTGAACATATCCCTTCCTTTATGCACTTAACTTGAGGACCATTCCTCACTAACTCTTTGCTAAAGAGTTGGCCAATTATCTTGTAATTAAGATGAGCCAACCTCTTGTGCCACTTGACACAATGAGATGCATTATCATCAACTACAAGACATATGGGAGAAGCCTTATTCTCACATACAAAATTAAGACAATATACATTTCTCTTCCTATACCCAGTCAAAATGATCTCTTGATCACTTGATCTTTTGATATGACATCCATCCTTAACAAATGAAATGTCATATCCTAAATCACTCAGCTGGCTTATGCTTATCATATTGTGTTTCAAACCTTGTACATAAGCCACTTGGGTAATAGTAATTAGGTTAGAAGAAATGTTACCAAACCCTTTGATGACTCCTCTTTCAGATCCACCAAAGATTACTTTAGGTCCATCTTTGACAGATCTGTACTCCTTCAGTAGCCCCTTTGTTCCAGTCATGTGCCTGGAACATCCACTGTCCAAGTACCATATAGGGGCATGGCAACTTGGACTCACCTACAATACAGATTTACTTTCCCTTAGAACCCAAGTAAGTCTTGGGTCCTTGGTTCAAGTTAGCACCAACAAAACTACCAGCAACTCTTCTAACTGGTAGACTACTATTCTTCCTAACACTTGTGTTATGCCAGCAGTCAAAGGAAAAATGGCCTCTCTTGCCACAACACTAACATTCAAACTTATTGTATCTAGATCTAGATACACCCTTGACAGAAGAATTTCTGTCTAATGCTGGTGCTGCTGCAGCTTCACCCACAGATTTCTTATAACCATGAGGTTTATGAACATGGGTAGACCTGTTGGCATTTACACCCTTGTTTATCAGAACATTAGCCTTAATATGACCATGAATATTCTCAAGATCATATTGGTTAGAAGGCACTTGCACCTTTCTAAACTTAATAGGGACTGAAAGGTTTAGTGGCTGGGCAGGAGCTTTGCCTTTTCTCTTGAATAGGGCAGCCCTAGGATTACCTTTGAACCCTAATCCAGCCTTACCCTTTTGAGCCACAAACTCATCTATCAAGGGTAAGACAGATTTTGGCTTTGAGTAACTAGCCACTAAATCTTTTTCTACTCTTAGTCTGGCCTCCAGACTCTTAATTTGATCATTGTTATATTTAATTGTCCCCATCTGAATATATGTTATATTTTTCAGTTTGGCAATCTCATTTAACTTTTGATCAATAACTTTTTCAAACTCAGTTGCAGCCACCTTAAGATCAGCAATTTCCTGAGCCTAAACTTTGACTAGATTCTTGCTTTTCTTAAGAGCCTGCAACAAGTACCCATACTTATCTATCAACTGATAGACATCACCTTCAGATTCAGATCCATCTACATCACTTGATGCAGATGTAGCTGATTCTGCACTAGTACTACAAACTGAATTTATAGAAGGACAATGTACCTTACTAGGACCAGACTGATTCTGCCACATGTCTTCTTCTGATCCAGCCATCAGTCCCATGCACTGATGATCCTCTTGTTCATATATGGAGTCTAGCATTTGCATGAAATCCTCTTCTTCAGTAGCAACATATAGTCCAATATATGCTTCAGCTTTAGATTCTGACTCTGAAGTTGATTGATCTGTTAGGCTCTTTTCCTTCTTTGCAACAAAGGATTTCTCCTTCTTGCCTTTCTGATGAGTCTTCTTCTTGTCTGATGACTCCTTTCTTTTATCAGGACAATCAGCCACTACATGTCCAGGCCTATTGTAACAATAGCAGACAATCTTTGATGTAGTGGCTTTGCTAGGCTTAGTTCTGTTCCTTTCCTTCCTTGATGACTTATTCTTTTGATAATAGTCATCAACTTACTGTGATGTGGAGGGCCTAGACTTCCACTGCTTCTTCTTCAAGAACCTCTGGAATTGCCTTGTGAATGCAGCAAAGTCTGCATCTGAATCACTCCTCTCTGAACTCTGACTGTCTGAATTTTCAGAATTAACTTCTGCAACTTCCTTAGGAGGAGATGAAGATATCCTCCTATTCTTTCTATTGGCTTCAGCCTTGAAGGCCACAGATTTTTCTCTATGCTCACCTTTTGAATTCTTTTCTTTCTCCTTCCTCACCATTAGTTGCATTTCATAAGATAGCAACTTTCCAAACAAGGTTGGAGGAGAAATTTCTGCCAGTTTAGCCACTTCTCTTATGGCACAGATCTTGGTGTCCCAATCCTTTGTCAAGGATCTTAAGAATTTGTCATTCAGTTCATAGGTACTGAAGACTCTTCCATAGGACATTAATTCATTCACTATTCTGTAGAATTTTTTATAGCATTCAGTTATGATATCAGATTTTCCTTGTCTGAAACTTTCATACTCTTGGTTGAGCATAGACTTCCTATCCTGTCTTACTTCTTCAGAACCCTCCATGTAGACAATCAAGGTGTCCCATATTTCTTTGGAGGTTTTGCAATGAATCAGATTTTGGAATGTAGAATCATCTATGGCACTTACAATAATGTTCTGTGCTCTTTTATCCATGGTTGCTAAAATGATTTCATCCTTTGTCATTTCTGAAAAACTCTTTGGAGTTTGGATATTTGCATCAAGAACTGATACCTTCATTGGAATGAAGGGGCCTTCCTGTACTGTAATGTATATCCTTGGGTCAGAAGCCTCCATGAACAATCTCACCCTTTCTTTCCAAATTCCAAAGATTTCTTTTCTATAGATTGGTAATTTCATTGACCCTAACTCCTTGTGATTCTCTCTAGAACCCATTTTCTTGAATCTTGATTCTGCCTTAGGGATCTTACTCAGACTGTTAAGTCCTTATTTGAGTAACCTCCCTCTGATACCACATGATAGTTTTACTTTTAAGACTACCTAAACACCTAGAGGGGGGGGGGGGTGAATAGGTTCTAATGCTTGTTCTCACTTTTAGGCAGAATATAATAACTGAATTAAATCACACAGCACAGCAATCACAGAAATTCATACAACACAGATTGCACACAGATTTATAGTGGTTCCCCAAGGTCTGGGTACATCCACTTTCTCCCTTCACCTATCTAGCAGTGTGCTAGATTCGGCCAAACTTCCTCTTTAACTCAGATCAGCAGATCCTACAGCTCAGAACCTGGAAAGGTTCCTATAACTCAGGCTCAACAGCCCTACCTCAGCCTTGACACAAGGCCTACAACTCAGAGAAAAACTTTCTCCTACACTCAGGCAACAACCCTACCACTCAGAGATCAACTCTCCTACACTCTGCCTTTATAACATAGGCTTACAACTCAGATCTATATTGATAGACCCTACAGAAATTAGAAAAGAGTTTGTATTATCTTGCCTTTGATGAAAGAGAAAAGGACAAGACAGTTCTTGATCAGCTGATGAATGAAATCAACTGAATCTGAGCTTTCTTCAAAGCTTCTTGAATCTGAACTTAGCTGAGTTGATTTCCCAAACAGCTTTTTAAGAAACCAGTGATGGCTTCCTTCTTCTTCTTCAAGTGGCTGGATCCCTCTCTATCCAACACCTTTGATGATACTTCTGAATTCTTGATAGAACTCTTCTTAGACAGATCCTGAGATCGTCTTCTTAGATCTTCTGATGAAGATCTTCTTCTGAGCCTTGCACTTTCTTGATTTGATTCTTCAATCAGTTTGTATGTTTGTTGCTCTCAAAATCAAAATCCTTAATATCGCCTTCTGAATCTGTCTATTTATAGACCTTCTTCATGGTAACCGGCTGATCTGGTTTCTAACTGTCTTCTGACAAGTCTGACAGCTTCAGTTAACCTGTTGCAACCCACAGCTGTCAAATCTTCAAACAGATCCTATGCCTTTGTCTTGGACAGCAAAGTGTCGAGACTGTCAGAAAGTGTCGAGACCAAGTGTCTATATGTGTCGACACAAGTAACTTAGGTGTCGACAAAGCCTTTGATGATGTCGACTGGTTTGCCTTTAAGTCGACTCAGCTTCTTCAGAACTTCATCTTGGGAATGAGTCGACACTGAATATTTGTGTCGACTCAAGCACTTCATCATTCTTCAGAAAATGACTTGGTCTAGACATTGCAGTGTGTCGACACAAGTCCTGTGTGTCGACACAGTTGTTGTAGATTCAGAACATAACATGTGTCGACTCTGCCTTCAGGTGTCGACACAGCAATTGTCGACTCTGCCAATATGTGTCGACTCAGACTTCTGGTGTCGACTCAAGTATTGTGGACTTCTGCCTCTGTGTGTCGACTCTGCCTCAATATGTCGACATAGTTGAGATCGACTGTACTTCTGTGAGTCGACTCTGCTTCCCAGTGTTGATACAGCTGTTGTCGACTCTACTTCTGTAAGTCGACACTGCTTCCCAGTGTCGACACAAATGTGGTCGACTATTTTTCTCTGTGTCGACACAGCCTTCTTCAAGTGTCGACACAATTATTCTGAAGTGTCGACATAGCATTATCTGGTGTCGACACATGGACTTAGAATAATTTCCTGTACTTTTAGTACTTTCTTAATCTGCACATGTCAACTCAAAATAACATCAAATACACCTTGATGTATATCATAAAGCTAAGTTAGGCTTCTTCAAATCAGGTACAAATTTTCCAATGTACCCAACAGGTTTGATCAAAGTCAATACCTTCCTTTTGCCTGTAGCCTTTAGCTACCAGTCTGGCCTTATTCTTGACTATGGTGTCATTCTCATCAAGCTTGTTCCTGTAGATCTACTTAGTTCCTATTATGTTGTGATCCTTAGGTTTAGGCACCAGTTCCAAGACTTTACATCTCTTGAACTGACTGAGCTCTTCTTGCATAGCATCAATCCAGTTGGAGTCTTGCATTGCTTCTTCAATCTTCCTGGGTTCTATTTGAGATAGGAAGCTAGAACATAGAACTGTGTTCATGCTCTTGCTCCTAGTTAGAACCCCTTGACTTGCATCACCAATGATTTGGTGAGCTGGATGATCCTTCAAGTGTCTTCCTGCTAGAGGAAATCTGTCATTATTATGGCTTTCTACAGTTTCCTCAACTTGATGCCCCATATTGTCTTCTTCATCCAGTGGGACTTGTTTTCCCCCTGGATAGCTGGCATCTTTTTCTTCATCCAGCCTAGCAGGAACTCCTTCATTGATGATCAGCTTGTCCAGTCTATCTGTTAGATCAAATCCTTTGATGACTCCTTTTTCTGATCCACTAAAGATGACTTTGGGACCATTCTCTATGGGTACATAGTCCCTAAACATTATTCTTGTTCCAGTCATGTGTCTGGAACATCCACTATCCAAGTACCATATAGGGGTATGGTCACTTGGATTCACCTGCATCAAATAAAGAATCACTTACCCTTAGAACCAAATTTGCTATTGGGTCCTTGGTCCTTGTTAGTTTGTAATCCTGCAGTTGTTCTAACAGGAAAACTACTCTTGATTTTAACACTTGTGTTAAACCAGCAATCCATGGCAAAGTGGCCCACCTTGCCACAACACCAACACTCAAATCTATTATACCTTCTCTTAGGTACAGACTTTGCTACTTTGTTGCCAACAGTCTTGTTAAGTGGTGGTGCTGGAGCAGCAAACTTCAAGAATTTCTCTTGTACATGATGGGCATGCCTATAGAGTGGCCTAGTGGAATTTTCACCCTTGCCCATGAGATTTCCATACTCACAGTGACCATGAGTAGTGTCATGATCATACCTGTTTGTAGGATTCATCACCTTCCTAAAGAAGATTGGGCGTTTTGTAGATAGAGGCTGAACTGGGGCCTTACCTTTTCTTTGTGAATTGGTGGCCCTTGTTCTTCCCTTAAAACCTAGACCAGTCTTCCCTTTTTGTGAGATGAAATTATCTATTAAGGGTAAGATAGATTTTGGTTTGGAGAATTTAGCCGCTAGCTCTCTTTCTTGCTGAAGTTTTGCCTACAGTTTCTTGATATGATTCTCCTTGAAAGAGATTGTGCCCATCTGAATAACAGTAATATTTTTCAGTTTGGCAACCTCATTCAATTTTAGATCCAACAGCTTTGTTGAATCTGCTGCAGCCAGCTTAAGAGACTCAATCTCCTTGGTTTACTCTTTGATAAGAGACTTGTTCTTCTTCAGAGCATGCAACAACCCACCATACTCATTAATGAGTTGATGTACATCCCCCTCTGAATCAGAACCATCCCCTTCTCTTGAAGTTGATGCTACTGATTCTGATCCAGTAAAATAATCAGAATTTAAGGGAGAAATGTATACCTTACTAGGACTAGCCTGATCCTGACATTGATCATTTTTTGATAGGGCCATTAGCCCTCAGCAGCAATATTCTTCCACTCCATTTATGGAGTCCAGCATTTGTAGGAATTCTAACTCCTTAGAATCCTCTTCAGTTGAGAATAGCCTAACATATGCTTCAGCATCTTCTTCTTCTCCTGATTTAGATGATGAAGAATCTGTCCAGTTTTTCTGTTTCTGGGCAATAAGGGATTTTTCCTTCTTGCCTTTTACTTGCTGTTTCTTCTCTTCTTTTGACTCCTTCCTTTTGTCAGGACAGTCAGCTATGACATGTCCTTTCCTGTTGCAACAATATCACACAATCTTAGAATTAGATTGTTTACTTGATTTAGAAACATACCTGTCCTTCTTGAGAGTCTTCTTTTTCTTGTAGTACTCATCCTTGGAAAAGGATGTAGAAGTTCTGGTTCTCCACTTCTTCTTCATGAATCTTTTGAACTGCCTTGTGAAGGCTGCAAAATCCTTATCAGAAGAGTGGCTATCTGATGTGTTATTGTCAGGATTTCCTTCTACTGCCTCAGCACTCCTACTGGGTGGAGAAGGAGATTTTCTCCTGCCCTTTCTTGTGTCATCAGCCTTAAAGGCAACTGACTTTTCCTTGTGTTCAGATCTGCTGCTCTTCTCTTCCTCCTTCCTAGTTGTAAGTTGCATTTCATATGAAAGCAGCTTTCTAAACAGTGTGGGAGGAGGTGTATCTGCCAGCCTTGCCACCTCTCTGATGACACAAATCTTGGTGTCCCAATCCTTTGTTAGAGATCTCAGAAACTTGTCATTCAGTTCATAAGTGCTGAAGACTCTTCCATAAGTCATCAGCTCATTTATAATCCTGAAAACTTTCTTGTAGCATTCAGTTATGCTGTCATTCCTTGCTTGTCTAAAGCTCTCATACTCCTGATTCAGCTTGAATTTTCTGTCTTCTCTAACTTCTTCTATTCCCTTTATGTAGACAATAAGGGTACCCACATTTCCTTGGAAGTTTTACAGTGCACCAGATTCTGAAAGGTGGCATCATCTATGACACTTACAATGATATTCTGTGCCATTTTGTCTAGAGTTACCAGGATGATTTCATCCTTTGTCATCTCAGAATAACTCTTAGGAGTTTTAACATTTGCATCCAGGACTGATACCTTCATTGGAATGAATGTGCCTTCCTGTACTGTGATATAGATTCTTGGATCAGATGTTTCCATAAACAACCTGACCCTTTCCTTCCATATGCCAAAGGATTCTTTCCTGCAGATTGGCAATTTCATGGATCCAAACTCCTTTTGATTCTCATTTGAACCCATCCTTGATATTTGTTTTTTTCCTTGGAGATTCACTAAGACTTTTAGGTCAATCTTTGAGTAACCTTCCTCTGATACCACTTAAAATACTTGATTTCAAGAGCCTAAACACCTAGAGGGGGGTGAATAGGTTTTAAACTTTTTATACAATTTTTATTGGCAAACAATTAGATTAAATTCTGCACAGATAATTCAAAGCACAGACCACAATTCACATCACAGCATACACCAGAATTATAGTGGTTCCCCAAAGTATGGGTACATCCACTTTTCCCCTTCGCCTATCCAGTAGATAACTGGATTCAGCCTAACTTCCTTCCACTGTCTCGGAAACACAGATCTTACAATCTCAGAACCAGAATGGTTCCTACAGCTCAGACTTAAACAAGTCCTACCTCAGATTCTTCCTAAGAATCCTACCTCAGGCATCAGCCCTACCTCAGCCTTTATCACTAGGCTTACAACTCAGACTTTTCACAATTCCTACACCTCAGGCTCTCAGCTCTACCTCAGCCTTTATAATTTCAGGCTTACAACTCAGATCTAACAATAGATTCTACAAGAAATTGAATGATATAAAGATACAGAAAATTTACAAACTAGATTTCTCTATTGGTGTAGCCTTCTTGATCAGTTCTTGAATGAACTGATCCTTCTGATCCAACCTGACTTAGCTTTTTAAAGCTTCTTGATAGAACAAAATAAGGTGGATCTTCACTTGATGTAGAAGATGATCTTCAGTCAGCTTCTTCCTTGAATTCAGAATAAATTCTGAATCTTTCTTGCAGACAGCTCTAGATCTTCCTTCGTAAGGGTTCTCCCTGTTCTTGTTGAAGAATACTCTAGTGTTCTTCTTCTTCTTCTTCTTATGTTGTGTGTATCATTCTCTTTATGTCACAGATCTGACTCTTATATAGAGTTTCCCAATAGTTACCAGCTGATTTGGTTTGTAACAACCTTCTGACAGTTCTCACAGAGGTGTTAGACCGGTTGGTTATGCCAGCTGTCGAGTCATTAGTAAACTCTGCAAACTGCTTCACATGTGTCGACACATATAGGCTAAGTGTCGACACAAGTCTTCATGATGTCGACACAACATTCAATGTGTCGACTAAGTCAATCTTCTGCTACTCGACTCTTCTTTGTTGTATGTGTCCATATAAGTCCAGTGTGTCGACACAAGTTTTCATGTTCTCGACATAATTGCTGCCGACAGATGGCGTTGAGTGTATGTCTAGCTGTCATTGAGTGTGTGTGCCGACACAAGTCCTGTGTGTCGACACAAATACTTTTGGTCTTGACATAACTGCTGTAGACAGATGTCGTTGAGTGTATGTCAGACAGCGTTGAGTGTGTCCAGATGGCGTTGAGTGTGTGTCGAAACAAGTCCTGTGTGTCGACACAATTGCTTCTGATCACGACACAACACTTTGAGAGTTGATTTGTCGACACAAGTCCAGTGTGTCGACACAACTGCTTCCAGTGTCGACATAGCTCCTTGGTGTCGACACAGCTCCTGTATTAGGTGTCGACATAAATTCTGCCCAGGTGTTGACATAAATAAGTAAGGCGCTGTAAGTAAACAATGTACCATAAGTAAAAAAGAGTAAAGTACAACAAGTAGAATAGGCTACTACTACTAAACTACCACCACAGAAGTACCTTAACTTATATGAATGCCCATACAAACTTATAAGTTAAGGTTTCCAAATGTAACTTATCATATAAAAGAGCTCATACTAATTTATATGATAAGGATCTATGATGTGTATGACCTAAATATGTATGTATATTATGCATGCAGGTTATGATTTATGCAAGTGCAACTCACACACACGACTCTGTGATCACAAACTTTTAGTTCCAACTTTTTGGAGCTAGCATCACTCTCTGGTACCACCATTGTGGCTACAACAACAGCAGAACGGGCGCGTCCGCTTCCTAGGCGGGTATACACACTACTAAGCCCAGACCCTTTGTACGCCTCTGTACACATCCTAGGTGCACTCTAGAGTCTCTACGTACTAATGCTGGCCAACTGCCAGACTTTCTTGGTCGGGTGTGCGTTTTCGGGGATTGTCCTCCAGACCGCAATATAAACAACCTACTGGCCCCTCAAACCCTCACACCTCACTGTACTGCCATCAGTGTGACGATTGGCCCAGTACCGCATGACCCGCCACTAGGTTATTTCTATGCACATGCAAGAGATTCCAACCCGAGCCTCCAACTCGTAGGACCAAACTTGTCCTGATATCAAATTCCCGAGCCTCCATCTCGCAGGACCAAACTGTCATGAAACCCTCTAACCCTTTACGGGTGAGATTTCACATCAATGCCTTAGTTTTGAATCCCTCCAACCCTTCACGTGTGAGAATGTTACCATGTTCTCTTTGCCTATTAGACTACTCTTATCTAATGTTTGTTATACCTAGCAATTTAGGGTTAATCCCAGGACTGACCAGGGCATGTTCGGTGAATGGCTCTCAGGAGCAATAAGAACTACGATGGGCTGAAGCTCAAATCTCCCTTTCTCAAGGATACTTATTTTTATTAGTGTTTACCCATTATTTATACCTGGCTCTCGTTGTTACTCTAGAACGACCCTAACGACTTAGGATATTATTGGGGAATCAGCGGTCTTCTTCCGGTCACCGTTCTAGTTACTATCCTTGGGATTTTGCACTCTACCAGGGTTTATCTTCCTAATATAGATCTCATCTCAACTGTCAACTTTATCCCTTGTGGGTCCTAGTATTATATGTTATTTATGCTAAGCGCACCCCTGACAAAATGTTGACCCGTATGACGTGACTTCCAAACTCTTGGGACAACTACCCCTAATTATTTATCATGGGTTACTATGATATATGATGTTGACCATTCCAAGTTTCACTATTTTTCTAAGGGATTAAGGGCCTAAATTAATTCTTTTAATTAAGTGACCTGGGTCACCTTGCACATGATGTACTACATGTAAAGGTTCAACCTACCTAAGGAATTTACTAGGCTTTTCATGAGGTTAAATATCACTGCCTAACAGGTTTCATAATTTTTTCATGTAAATTTCTATTTCATTCCCATTTAATATTAAATCCCAATTTGATCACTTTCCAAATAAAGTACATCAACTAAACAACCAAAAATTCTAAGAAAATTATTGAGAATCCATGTTGATATAATAAATCTAAATACAGAAATTCAAAATCCTAAACAGTGATTTGACCCACCATATATCCATATGAATAATAGTACCAAAATGCCATTATTAGGGTTTTCAGCATATAGAGACATACAAAAATTCTCAAATAATTTAACAAGGATTTAATCACAGAAATAAACTACTATAAAATTTTCCATAATATTTAAACAATACTTTCCCTTATTTTTAATTAAATTCTATAATGGGCAAAATGGTAAATTCTACTTAAAATCCAAGTAAACATTACCTAACAGTCCCATAAATTTTTCTATATGGGAACTATGTCCTACTAAAGCTTGTGACAAAATTTCAGAATTTAATAAATTCGTTTGACCTTGTTTCAAATTTATTTCCT
Source organism: Platanthera zijinensis (assembly GCA_039513925.1). NCBI lineage: Eukaryota > Viridiplantae > Streptophyta > Magnoliopsida > Asparagales > Orchidaceae > Platanthera > Platanthera zijinensis. The sequence goes on along the minus strand of CM077088.1, from coordinate 69,613,649 downwards.
AACTAGGCATATTTTCCAATAATTCCAAATAATGTGATTTTTGATCCAAAAAAATCCCAACCTTACTATGGGAGGTATATTTCATCCATATGAGCCTCTTTACAGAATCTCATGGACATGAATTGGTCCAAATGGGCTAAATTCCCATTTTTTTCATTTGACACAATTATTTACAAATCTACCCTCAACATGCATGTTGGTTTTCCCCAACATGCAAGGATCTAAATGATCTGAAATTTCTAACATGGCCTTATAGTGACCCTAGGACCATGCCACCCTCATTTAGGGGCATGTGGATAAGGGAATCTCCCTATTTTTAATTTTATTTAATAAATGAATTATCTAAAAAAAACTTTAGAAACATATCCCCCAAAAATTCTAATTTTTGGACACGACCTAAGTCTAACCTCATCACATGCATGACCAAAATTTCATGGCATGTGGACTTAGGGTATGGCTTGGGCACTCAATTGAAATTATGCCCTAACCTAGAACCAGTCTTGGTAGAATGACCCTACAAGGAGCTACAGTGATCCAAATTGCAAGTTTAGGGTGCCAAATTAAAGGTAAGATATTGAGCTACAATTTCCATGTTGGTGACCAGTTCTGGATTTGCCTATAAAAGGCCTAAAGTAAGTATGCATAGTGACTGTAAAAATGTTTTAGAAAAATACACATATAAATAATAATAACTGTAATTTAAATCTCTTAATTTCAACGGCATCCCATCGTCTTCTCCAACCAACCGACGCTCCAGATTTCCCCGACCTAGGCCGCCTTAATTTGGCTTTTCTTGGCCACCCGACCACCTCCCCGGCCGGCCACCACCACCACCACCTCCGTTGAGGTGGTGGCCATCGATTGACGGCGACTTGGCCGCCGGAGGCGGCGGTTTCCGGCGAACCAAAACACTTCAATTTCATGGATTTTTCTTGATTTCCTCTCATGGGATCGGGCTCATTTGAGTCTGATGTCTCGCCTAATTGAGCTAGAAATCTAGCATGGGGTGAGGTGAGGCGAAACAGACCTGTAGCCGGGCTTGGCGGCGTGTGTGGTGGTTGTGCACCATGGCCGAAGCTTGCTCCGGCGAACTAGCCTGATTGCTCGTTTCTCCACCAAAAGCATCGATTTAGATATCGAATTCCACTCCTCTCAGTGATCTGAAGCTAATGGTGAAGTCAAATGGGTGTGGAGTGGGCTGGTTACGGTGTTTTGAGCATGTGCAAATTTGGCCTAACATAGGATGCTTCACCATGACTGCCATGTGTCATGGAGCTTATTGAAAATGGCTGGAAAATGATGTGTGAGCTCAGAGGAGGGCTTGGGAAGAGAGGAGGAGGGCAATATGGCCTTCATTCCCTCTTTCCCTCTCTTCTCTCTCCTCTTTTTCTCCAAAATTCCTAAACTACCCCATTCATGTACCCTGTCTCCTATTTTTGAGGGTTAGGGGCTGTCATTGACCTCTTGGGCTGGTCATTGGCCTTGAGTCATGGGCCAAGTCCAATAGGAATGGGCTTGACTCCTTCTTTCCATCTTTTAGGCATTTTTGTTGACTTGTTGACTTTTTAGGTTGACTTGGTTAACATGGTGAGCGAGATGACCCCACTTGATGGTCATGGACCCTATAGTACCACCTAACTTGGGTTGGGCCATGGTGGTGCCCTACTTGGGCTAATTGGGCCTTTAAGTATGAGTTTGACTAATTTAGGTTTTGGGTTGACTTGGGTCAACTTGAGTCAATAGGTGACCCAATGACATGGCTATGGTTCACATAGATTATTATTAGGGTTAGGGGTATAGTGGTGGGGCCAATGTATAGCTAAGATCCCAACTTGGGCTAGTTTGACTTGAGTTAACTTGGGTCATATAGTGGGTCTTGTGTGTCTACACCCTAATTCCTTTGGTCAAACCTTGCCTAAACCCATGCCCCCACCACATGTCCTAACCTAATCGAAGTTTTAGGGGCCTATTGGAAAATGGGATGTTACAGCTTGGCTGTTGTGCCTTAAGTTGCTAACTTGGGGGTGCGAACTGGTGCTGTGTCCGCAAGGCCCGCGGACTGAAGCAGTGTTCGCTGATAGGCAAACAAGGTGTTGCTGTACAGTTCTGCTGGTGGTGACATCCTGACTTGGGCTTTGGCGACAAGGCGGATAGGTTTGCTATCCGACATTGGTGATTCTCTTGGCGGGCTGGCTATCCGGCACAGGTCGCGTCGGACTGGCTGTGTATCCGCAGCTTGCAGATACACTTGGTTCTTGCCGCGAGATGGGGTGGTTATCCTATCATCTAGGGTCGTGACCACACTCCTCACCGTGCCTATAAATATGATCCCCTGTTACATCATTTACAAAGAGAGAATGAACAGTAAGTTAACACGTGGATAGTTATTGCGGACTGGATTTTGTATCCGGACGGTTTGAAGGTTGTGCGGATAGCGCTGGAAGCCAGGGACTTGGTTCTGACTGCGGTCAGGGACAGTGCGGACTCTGCGGATAGCAACCAGCGGTTAACACCAGGTCGCAGGTTGCGACTAGGCGGTCTCTCTTCTGCAACTAGTTTTCTGGTTCAATAAGCTGTCCGCTTTTGGCATCCTGTTCAGTTCGGCAGCAGCAGATCATGCGGTCATGCGGCTAGGCGACCTTGCGGTTAGGCGGCTTGCTGATCGGCGAGTAGAGTTCCTTCTTGCATCGGAATAACGGGCAGTACGCACGGCTTGGTTTGCGGTCTGACAACCTGGCAGTTTGTGCGGACTCTGTAGTGCAGCAGTAGAGCCGGCGGCTAACTCCTTGAGTCCGCGCGGTTAGGTTTTGCCTTGTAACTGTTTCTTCTTTCCCTTTGGTTACTTTGGCGAATCATGTCTCGCCATGTATGTCACGCCTTGTAAAGATTGTTTTGTACAAGATTCTTGCTCTTCTGATTTGCATCTAGTTTATTTGGGCTCGGATTGGTTGAGTGTTCCTGCGCCTGGTTTCCCGTCTTCCGCTATATCAAAATTTTAACAGGGCTTACCTTGGTTGTGGTGTGACAAACTACGAGGGTGAAGGGCGGATGCTTCGAGCCGGATTATGTGAGGTCAAGGGGACTGGCCTCAGAGTTCTGATGAAGGGTGAACACTTTGAATTTGTGGTGAAGGTTTGCGTTCAACCACAACCCAATCATGGGGCTTTCAATAATCACTTCAAGAACCACTTTAATCCCAAGCCTCGTAACCAAATAATGCATTTCACGTAGTCATTCTCCAACAAGCATACTAGGTTTAACCTAAATACAACGTCACATCAAGCATCACAGATTTGGTCTAACGACTACAAGTAGGTTTCACACAAAATGCCTAAATTCGTAAGTCTACCAGATTTCTACATGCAATACATGTCGCAGACAGAGACAATCGACCCGTGGTTCGAACAAAACAAAGGAAATTCTGTCATCCACTAATTAGTGGAAGAGATCCTTCCTATGCAAGCAAATCCAAGCATGAAAGGAACAAAGACATCCATTGACGGTGGAGAAGGATTGTTACCCTTTACTTTCACTTTGGTGCTGTGACTCAAAGATCTAGTCGGATGGAAATGATCACAACAAGTTCCTCTCCGTGAATCCAACCACGACTCGGGATTTAGAGCTTTGAAGCTCTTTTAATGGCAGAAAACTTCTTCCTCTTGTCGTACTCTTCCTTCTCATGCTTGGAGAGAGAATCTAAAGTAAAGAACGCTCGTAAAGATACTCTTCTGTTGACCTAAAAAGGCTGAGGGCAAGTCTCAACCATCAAATTTAAAGCCCACGTGGATCCATATCAAGATTTCCATTTTTGAAACAAGATACGTGCATGAATTTGATCAGCGTCAGCAGGTAATCACTAAAGGCATTCTGTCACGTATCAACTAGACTTTTTGTCAACGTAAGTCTGTATGGACTAGGAGACTCGTCGACATGCTGTCATTCTCGTTGAAATGGTTCTACTTCCTGTTGACACAACTAAAATGACATTATGGCAAGTATTGACTAGACTTCAAGTCGACATGACAAGTCGTCTAGTCGATATGGCAAGTCTTCATGCTGATACAAATAACCCTTCAAGTAAACACAGCTAAGGCTTCTCATCAACATACTTCTTGTCAATACATGCACTCCTTGTCAACATGACAAAAAAATCATGTTTACACTGCCAATTCTTCACACAGCGAGCTATTCAAGCCAACTCAGTTAGTTCCTTTTCTCTTTATTCTCTATCATCAGGAGAAGGGGTGTTAAACATGTGCACTCTGTGACCCACAATAGTTCCTGGAAAGCTAAATTCTCATATTTTACAATTATTAACTCTCCCCCTCCATGAGAATATAAAATCAGTGTAGCTATTAGCTAAATCTCGGTCTATTATGATTTCGAGTTTTCTTCTGTATTTTGACAACAAAATATAAGACAGTTTGACTTAATTTTATTTCTGTTAAAACAAAACAAAGAGCGAGCTCATGTATGGGTACACCTCCCGATAGGCATCCTGATGGTTCTATTTGTTGTGTTGAAAATGGATTGGTGGGCTTGGTTGTATTTTGGAAGCACCACAAGTTAACTTGGCAAAATAATATTGGGCTTTGGGCTTGGTTTTATAGTGTGGTTGTAGTACCAGTTATGAGGGTTTAAGGAATATCTGTGACTGTATGAGCGGTAGATATTGCTGTCAACAGGATTTCTGAATTATATTTTAAAAAACAGGAGGTGTTGGGTGTAAGACCCCTCCCAAAATCAGGGAATGCCCGGGTCTTATGCCCAGAAATACCGCCTTACACCGACACCAACTATCGAGTTAGTCGTCACCGCATGAAGCCGGTCCTGCAGGCTAAAACGATCATGCACAAGTAGGCCAAAGAAAAACACTAAGCGATATCATAGTCCACAATCACGGCTCAATTATATTTGTAATGAAGTAAAAGAGCAATAGTCCACAATGAGTACATAATGAAAGAGATTAAAAAGAGCTTATGTCTAGTATATGTCCAAATGAAAAGAGCTCACTCTCTCATCTCTCAACAACTGTAAGCGGAAGCTACAAAAAAAATTTCTAACATCAACCTGTCGCCGAGTAGTAACGGTAGCTCGCGGTAACCGCTCCTCATGTCCTGCCTCCTCGTGCGACTGGTGCATATCCTCGTGCGACTGGTGCATCTCCTCGAACTCTTATGGTCACAACCGACCGTTAATCATAAAGATTAAGCCATTTTGCCCTCGCCTCACCCCCGCGACTCCTAGGCACCGAGCGGGATGATGAAAACGGAGGACAACAAAGGCAATATGTAACAACCCGACCCGTTAAATAACATATAATAGAAAGTCCGGCCGGGGCCCCACATCATATGCCACAAACAGACGGCGATGTCAAAGGTTCATACCAATATACCATCGCACCCTAACCCAGAGCATTCTAGCGGAAGCTTAATAGTTGCACGAACTCAAATCATGAATGTCCACTACTATATAAATATCACATTTATATAAACACCAGGAATGTTTATAACTCAAACGCTCACGACCTTAAGGCCTTACAAGTTTCTCTTTACAAAATATGATTTCATACATCGGCACGCAGGCTGGCCACACATGAAATCCAATACTTCGCACGACCTTCAGGGGCCTACCAGCAGCAGCAATAAGGGCTTCAGCCCGCTCAATCCAATCAATCAGCCCGCCACACCTGCATATGGACGTCCACCCCAAGGGTGATAAACAAAGTAACGGTCAGCATTCAACTAACCAATTATAACGACCTTACCCCTTATCCGGGGCAAAGGTTCCTTCCCTGTATGCATTTTAATCACAACAGATATACATATCACACACAACATCACAAACGCCGGCTTCAGTGCCAGGCGCTCCGTGCACTCAGGGCACGATTATGGTGTACCGAATCCTCTAGGTTCCACCACCGATTCGAGGTATTTAGCTTGTTGGCCGGCCATAAGACTCCAAACACACGTCGGAGACCTCACGCACCCAGCTCACGCAAAGGCACTCACCTCACGGCAACTGTGAGCACTATCCATCGACCTACATTCGTAATGCAACACGCCGGGAAGGTCTGAAACCCCCCATTTGCAATGCTACCCATCGACTGCTCACCCGATCCTAACATCACACTTGTTTGATATGGGCATCAACATCCAAACAACTGTTGAAGACCTCTCGCGCCCACCCACTCAGAGGTGTCCGCACTCCATCTCATAACACCCGCACACAGTGCCGCTTTCTATTCTATCAACCAGCTCGTGCCGAGCATCCAACCAAAAGAGCTATACAGAGCATCCTTCTCACCATCACAATCGTCCTCACCATCTCCGCAGGCTAAACGATTAATATACGGAGTCTTCTCCGGTTCGTAGCATCACCAATCCAGACTACCAGTCCAGATGGGCTTCACACAACATGCCTATTCCGTACTACAAAGTTCCGGATCTAGATGCAGACTCAACTGCTGGAATCGCTTACGCTTTCCACCTTTTGGTGGAGGATCCCATGCACATGCATAAAGTAGGATTTCACTTGTCCAAGAAGGAGATCGTTACCCTTGACGATCGCTTCGGAGCCATGGAGAAACTAGCCGGATGGTAATCACCGCGATTGCCTTGCCTCCACAATGCTGGCCTCGGATCTCGAGTCGGACCGTTGATGCTCCTCCGACAGCCGAATCTCTTCTCCTTCTCTCCCTCCAAGCTCTCCCTTCTCTCTAGCTTAGAAAGAGAGTGATCCTTAGTAGAATGAGAACTTCATATCATTCCACGGCCTTATCCCTGGAGGAATAGGCTTGGACCACAGGATCTAAGTAGAAGGAATTGAACGGCCTTGATCTGCCCCCAATAATTATTTTTGGGCTGACACGGCCTGTGACACGCCCGTGTCACAGGCCGTGTTCCCTAAGCGGCTAGGGAACCGACTCAATCCTGACCAGAACACGGGTTCATACATGCCCGTGTCAAGCCCTAACACGCCCGTGTCACAAGGTACAGGCCCGTGTCGAGGGGCGTGTTCCTCAATCGACACAGAACCAACTCCCCGAGAAGGACACGACTAAGGCACATGCCCATGTCCTTAGCCGTGTGCCAAACATGCCCCTGTGACACGCCCGTGTCACAGGCCGTGTTCTACACTCAACGCCATGGAAACCGAGCAGGACACGCCCTGGGACACGCCCGTGTCCCAGGCCGTGTCTCCTCACTCAACAATCGTCGACTGAAATTGTGTCGACAATTCGACACGCACAGTGAAGGACACGCCCTGGGACACGCCCATGTCCCAAGCCGTGTACCTTACTCGACACACACTCGATGCCCACTTGAGTCCTACTCGAGATCCACTCGAGTACTGAAAGCTTGACACGCCCTGCGACATGCCCGTGTCCCAGGCCGTGTCATCCAGCCTAAACTCCAAATCGGGATTTGGGGTGTTACATAGTATCAAAAGTATAACATGTGACATGGAACTATTCTAGCAGGAGTATAAATGTATAAAGAGAAACACTAAAATGTAGAAATAGTAAAGTAAGAGCAGTGCAATAAAGTATAGAAAAGTAAAGTAAATGAGCTAAACTACCATCACAGAATGTACCTTAACTTATTTGAATATTCATAAAAACTTATAAGTTAAGGTTTTCAAAGTAACTCATCATATAAAATAGCTTATACTTATTTATATGATGAGTGTCTACAGTTATAAATCTAACTATACTAATTAATGAATGTCATGTTATGTGATGCAATGCAATGGTTTGTAATACAACTCACCCACCCGACTCTATGCACAGACCTTTCAAACATTCCCCACTTTTTGAAGGTAGTTAGCCTCTCAGGTACCAACTATCGTGACTCACGGTGGTAGTGGAGAGGTTATCTGCACTCCTAGGCAGGCATGCACACTATCAGGCCTAGACCTCATGTAGGGCTCAATGCTAAGGACACAATAACGGAGCTTCTGTGTAATCTTGCTTCAATCTACCAGCCTTTATGGTCGGGAGTGTGTTTAAGGGATAATCCCCCAGACCGCAGTATAAACAACCTACTGGCCCCAAAAACTTGTACTCCTCACCATAGTCAACGTACTTCCGTTGGTGTGCTGACTGGACCAGTACCGAATGACATGCCACAACAAGCACAATCTAGGTATAACATCACCGAGTGTTTGGTCTATTGCCCACAATATCCTAGATTTGAGGAAGTCAATCTTGTCAATGATATACATATAGTTGTAGTTGACAGTGATGATATAGGCTAAAACAGTAATAGCCTAAGTTGGAATGAGCAGAAATATGGCTATGTCCACAGACGTTGAATGATGAAGACACACTCAATGCCATACAACAAAAAGCTGTGAGTTGAACTCAGTTCAGAAATTTGTCGAGCTCAATCAGAATTTGTCGAACTGAGTTCAGAGTTTGTCAATCTAAACTCAGAGTTTGAGATTCTGAGTTCGTCAAGCTCGGTTTAGAATTCGTTGAACTGAGTTCAGAGTTTGTTGAGCTCAGTTCACCATTTGTCGAACTTAGTACAGAGTAAGTCAGGCTGAGTCAGTAAAAGCCTAAAGTTAAGTGGGAGAAATGTGGCTAAGTCCACAGGCATTGAGTGAAAGTCATTCACTCAACGCCAGAGCCTCATATGTGTTAAGTAACACACATAGTCTAAGCCAGTGTTTTTTTTAAAAACACACTGAAAGTTTATTAAGGCAAAAAGCGTTGAGTGAAGCATGCTCACTCAATGCTCTCATCGCCTAAGTTGTAAAAAGATTTTGCTAAGTCAAAATGCATTGAGTGAGGCTTGTTCACTCAACGCTCTCAACGCTAGTGAAGCAGGAAGATTTTTCTAAGGCAAAAAGCGTCGAGTGAGGCTTGTTCACTCAACGCTCTCAACGCCTAGTAATAAATTTATATTCTAAGTAGTTTGTCATTGAGTGAAGGTTACTCACTCAACATCGAGAGACAGTAAATCTCTCAAAGTGATTTGGCATTGAGTGAAGTACCCTCACTCAACTCATATACTAATGCTGCTTGATTTTTGGCTAAGTTTACAGGTGGTGACGTCAGCAAGTCAACAAGTCAACTAAGTTCAAATCAGGTACGAAAAAGCTACAAAACATGACAAACTTGGTCGTGGAGCTACTGCACGTCTTCTTCCGTTAAAGCTAGCCGCAGTTGGAAGTTGCAGGTGGGGCCCACCAATCTCTAAAAGTCGTTGATCGACGAACTACAAAAGGGAAGAGATGAGCCAAGACAAAGATAACTTTTAGGGCATATAAAATTCAAAAAGGAGAGCAGCCGTCTTCATCTTCCTCGCCATTGCTGCAGGTGAAAAGCTTTAAGCTCTCAAACAAGAAAAGTTTAGTTGGCTGTGCAAGTCTCTATTTTCCACAGCAGATTCAGAATCAGTTCTGAAGAAAGAAGAACCTTCATCCTTAAGCAGGTTCAGTGAGCTGCTTGAAGACTCAAGATCAACAGATCTTTAGCCTTCTACAGTAAGTTCAGAAGTTAACTTCTGAGTTCCTCCAGCAAATCTTTTCTCTGTTGTGAGGAGAGTTGGAGCAAAAATTTCTCTGCTCTAGTTTTTGACACTGAAATTTCTGTGTTAAAGTTTATTAAACTATTTCTTATTGTAGGATCCTTCTGGATCTGAGCTGTAGGACCTTGGGGGTCTGAGGTAGGGCAAATTTGCCTGAGCTGTAGGATAGGGCTCCTCTCTGAGTGTATGATCCTGAGGGATTTGAGGTAGGTGAGTTTTACTCACTGAATAGTAGAGCAGTATTTCCTGAGCTATAGGAGAGTGTATCTCTCTGAATTGTAGGAGCAAATTTGCTCTGAGGTAGGGCTATCCTCCATAGCCTGAGTGGTATGGCTTAATTGCCTGAGGTAGGTGATATTTGTATCACTGAGAGTAGGCCTTTGTGGCTGAGGTGTATGTCTTGGAGGAGAATGAGAGATCCCGAGAGATCTGAGGTGTAAGCTACTTGGAGCATTGGTTTGGAGAAGTGCCTTGACTAACAGGAAGTTAGCAAGGTGGGAGGAGAGTGGATGTATCCAAAATTTTGGGGAACCACTATAAAATACTTGTGTTCTTTTCTGGGTTTGTTTTTCTTTTCTTATTTGCAGGTGTTAAGAGTAAGCTCTAGACCACCCTAAGCTGAAAGCTAAAAGAAAACAATAAGATATTAAAAAGACTATCAGAAGACCTAGACAAACCTATTTACCCCCCTATAGGTTGCTAACTACCTTGAAAATAAGATCTTTCACTGAGCCTTCGACTTGCAGGACTAACACATCCTTAATTTAACACTACCCCGAGCATCCAGTTCGCATGACTAACGAGTCCTAAACCACTCTAACCATTACCCGGGTGAGGTTGCTATTGAAAAATGATTAAGTTGTCTACCTAAATCACCCAGAGGGGGGTGAATAGGTGAGTTGTGCGTCTTTTTATGGAATAAAAATTTAGCGATCTATACACAGAAAAATAACCAAGCAATCACAGACGATACTAAGAATTATAGTGGTTCTCCAACCTTGGGTACGCCCACTTTCCACTCACCGATCTAGCAATGCACTAAACTCGGCTACTCCACTAATCTCGGATTGAAAACAATCCTACTTCTCGGAACAATGTTCCTATAACTCGATCCAAAAACAGGATCTACACTCAGAAGATAAAAACTTCCTATAACAACTCTGAGAACAAAGCTCCTACACTCGGAGAATAATCTCCTACAAAAATAGATTTGAAATAAGAAATACAAATAGTAATATCTCTCAGATCTAGAAACTTCTTCCTAGGTCTTTGTTCTTGAACTTTGCGGCTTTGTAAGAATATATTGAAGAAGACTCGGCTAGATCCTTGATTTGAAATTTCTTGACTCATAAGATCAAGAAGAGGATGGTAGACTGTAAAAGATCTTGATCTGCAAGTCAACTTTTCTGAATCGTTCGGGATCGAAAGCTTCCTTGGCGATGAGCACGATGAGCGACGGCTTCCGAATATAGAAAGAGAAATAGCCGATCCAGAATTCTTAGAATTGCTTCTTTCACGTGCTTAGGGTTGGTCGAATAATGACAAGACTTTTTATATGATATCCCTAACAGTCATAATTAAAATTAATGATGATCACATGGACCAATCACGCAAAATCATATTTGAAAATCACGTCTGCCGGGACTGAGAAAAAAAATTCTCATAAAACAACAACATTTCTCGAGAGGAAGTATTTTACTCGAGAGAAAGACTTATGTTCTCGAGAACAATGATAGAGTTGTCGATAAGAATGACTTAGAAGATTTTCTAAAAAATAGTATATCATTTCTCGAGAAGAAAGGTTGTACTCTAGGAAAGGAATTTAGTTCTCGAGAATAATTATGATGAACTCGAGAAAAGGACTTAGTAAAAAATGTGGAGGTGGAAAACAGCGATCTCGAGAAATAAAGAAAGTAGTCGAGAAAAACAAATATTATTCTCGAGAAGAGAAGCTGGTACTCGAGAACAAGAAGACTTCTACTTGAGTACAATAGACATTACTCGAGAAATAAACATAGCCATCTCGAGAACTAATCAAAGTCTTCTCGAAAAAAAGATTTACAGAAATTCTGTCTGTAAGGAAAATAACCCGAGAAGAATTGTCATGAAGTACTTGAGTACATAAGCCTTTCTTTAGAACAACAAGATGCTTTCTCGAGAACAACTTTTGTCACTCGAATTTATGATGAGTCTTACTCGAGAACTTACTTTAGTTCTTCTCGAGAACAAAACTAAGTACTCGAGAAAAACACTTAAAATTTCTTTGAGTTTGAAAACATAATTTCTTCAAAAATACATAGCATCCAAATTTCCACCCATGCCCTTAGTGTTAGAAAAGGAAGTGTATCCCAATAGAGAGGCTACACGTGAGTCAACACCATAGATCACACAATGAGGAATTACATTGTATGGTCATGTATTTGGAGACTCATTGTGAACTGACATTGGTCTACACTTGGCATATAAGTCCTGCAAACACTCAACTAAGAAGAGCATCAAATACAAACTTAATTCATCTTAGTTCAAAGGTGACTTCATACAAATCTGGGTTATTGTGGATGTAATACCCAATAATCTCCCCCTATTTGTAGAAGTCAGAACCCTCTATACTAAGGTGAATTACATCAAGAGAAAAACAAATAAAGAAACTAATAGCATGATTAGTAGAATAAAAGCTATTAAGGAGCAAAATAAGATCAGCAAAATTAAAAGTTCATATAAATAGAAATTTGTCCAAGAGAAATTTAATTCAACAATTTCAAAAGAATGAACTTTCAAAATATCTTCAGCTTCTACTGATCCTGTGGAGGTTGCTGTCTTTCAAGTATCTCATGTTGTCTCTTTTGATAGCTAAAAGGCTTGGGGAAGTATTTTGGAGGTCTAGGAGGAGCCTTGAGATTATTTCTTCCATAAACTCTATCATATAACCTTCTTTTAGTAAAACACTTCTCATATAATCCTCATTCATCTGAGCTGTAGTGAAGGCCTCAGGATTCATTATAATCAAGGACCAGCTTGAGAGTGTTAAGTATGATGGATTTGGAGGTTTGAATCCACACTTCAAAAACTCTTGAGTTCTTATCTTTTCAGCTTCAGAATTTGGAGTTGATCTGTTAGCTGAGGCTCCATCCCCATTTTTACTTTCTGAACTTCTGGAGGTTGAGAAGGCATACATGTTTGCTCTGATTCCCAAACTTGTTCATAGACATCAGGAGGAGGTCCTTCAAAGTAGTCTGGAGGTGGTCCTTCAAAATATCTTGGAGGTGGTCCTTCAAAGTATTCTGGAGGAGGAGAGAAAGTAGGCATGTTAACATCCAAATGTGCAGGAGGGGGTGTAGTAGGATCCATGGGCATATCAGGAAACAGTTGATAGTGCATCCATACTATTGTGTCAATTGTATAAAGCTTTGTACTCTTTACTTCCTTTAGAACAGATGTCTGGATCTCTTTCACTTGATCTTCCCACTAACTCTTCATAGATTGGGCTTATTTTTCCAATTGTTCTTTCACCTTATCCTCTCCCTTTCTTACTTCTAGGGAGAGGATACTGATGACTTCCCCTTTAAATGTACCTATCTCTTCACAAGTTTTGAAGTTTCTCTCTTGGGCTTTCTTTTCAAGCTGAATCTGATTATTAAAAAGAGTAACTAATTGTTCCATCACATTACCAATGCTTGTTATGGTATGATCTAACGCTTTTCCTCCAATTTGGAAGAGCCTTTTGAGTTCATCAGTGTTGTTCTAGATTTCAGCAAATCCACGGCTCATTTCTTTATCTAAGGAAGTCACTTTTTCAGTTACACTTTTTAGAGACTCATCAAAGTATTGTCTCTAGGTAGCAAGAATAGCTTCAATTTTATTTAAGATATTGCCTTCATGAAATGTTGTAGGCTGAGCAGATGGATGAGGCAGAGAAGGGGCTATCCATGGAAGGATTTCTTTAATCATAACTATGGAGGTAGATGACAGTTTCTTATGGACAGTGTTGTCCTTATTTTTAGCATTTGAGGGCAGCAAGGAGGGAATAGTGAAGTTAAGACTTGGGATTCTTGGTTCAGCATCTTCTGTAGGAGTGTCATCTTCTGAATCATGAATAGAAACAACTTCATCATCATGTAGATGTTTAGGAGATTTCTCTTATTCAATCTCAGGAGACTTGTCTTGATGAGGAGAAGGAGACTTTGTTGGTTGTTCAGGAGACTTGGAGGATGAGGGGTTATCTTCTGTAATAGAGGATAGAGGCTCTTTAGATTTTAGCTCCTCTATGATTCTAGTGATATCTTTATCAGTGGATAAAATCTATCCTTGAATCTGATCATCTATCAAGTTTTCTGATTCTAGAATATCTTTAGTAGCAATCAAATAAGTAATTCTATATGCAATAGAGAGGTAGAGGTAGCAGATGATGTAGATGGAATATCTTCTTGGACTTGATGACTTGTAGTAGGTGAAGAGATTTGAGGAGGAGTGGTTGAAGGAGCTGGAGCTTTCTGAGTTGGGACAGATGGGGCAGGATCCCGCTCAATAACTGAGTTAGTTATCTGAAGAGAAGGAGGAGATGGGGTCCTGTCCACATATTAAATATCCTTAGTAGTCTTGTCTGTTTTCTGCAATTTAACCTCACATCTTTGGATGGAGGTGATGGATAATTTCTTCATGTGGTGGATGGATGTGCCCTTTTTCATGGAGAATACTTCAGGGTTCAACTAATTAAGATACAAGGAATGAATTATCCCATAGTTTGGGCTATCAATGCATGTCTTAATCTTATTAAATAGCATCATTCCCCACTGAAACTTCTTTCTACAGATTACTGCTGTCATTAAATCAATGAATTTGGGAGTAATATAACTGATAGAACTAGTTTTGCATAGCAGAACTTTTCCTAGAATATTTGCAAATAGCTTGCTCTCTGCATTCATAAACTGTCTTCTAATTGTGGTATTGGATTGGGGAATCTCGCAGAAACTAAATGCTCTTTCATAATCAGTTTCAATGAAATAATCTTCCATGTTTATGATAGGAAGTTGTAGAAGTTGAGAAACAGAGAGGGCAGACATCTTTACCTTAATCCCGTGAACTATAGACTTGAGCACCTTTCCATTGCATTTAAGCTTGGCGTGCCAGAAGAACTCTTCAACATCAGAAGTCAAGATTCGGTAAGGATGTTGCAGAACAAATGTCAACCCAACGGTATCGAGAGAATGAGAACATTTTTGAAATGATCTGAAATTTCGGCAATCCCAGTAGAAATTAGTTCACTCCCGATCCCGAGCTTAGAATACGAAGCCATTGATGAGGAGGAAATGATTTTGTATGGCCGACGACTGGAGAATCTGGCTTGCGGCAGACGGCGGAGATGGAGAAGACGAAATATTTTTCTCGAGTGGAAGGGTTTTGAAATCGGGAATATGATTTTCTTGGACCTAAGTCTATTTATACTAACCTTTAAATTTGATGAAAAATGATATTAATAACATTTAAAATACCTGGAATGAGGTGGTAAAGATGTTGGGTGCCAATAATAAAGATTTGAACTTGAAGTCCAGATGAACGCTCGATTTCTCGAGAGAACCATTTGTTCTCGAGAAGAAGATTAGCCGCACTCGAAAAGAAGTAGCATTTTTCTCGAGTAGAATTATTTATTCTCGAGAAGTAACTTCATTATTCTCGATAAGTAATATCAGTATTCGAGAAGTGAGTCTTCTATTCTCGAGTATAAGGGTTGTACTCGAGAAATGCAGTCCATTTTTTGAATTTTTCTGGATTTTGATGTTAAGCCTGATCTTGAACTTGCTTGAGACCTTTTTATTCATTCTTATGCATCCTTGTTGAGCATGCCAAGTTCTATTTTGTAAAACGAGAACTTGGCCTCATCTAGCGGCTTTGTGAAAATATCTGCAATCTGCCCGTCAGTGGGGACATATTGTAGATTTATGTCCCTAAGCTCCACATGCTCCTGGATGAAGTGGTATTGCAGCTCTATGTGCTTTGTCCGGCTGTGAGAGACTGGGTTGTTGGCTATTGCAATCGCACTAGAGGAGTCGCAAAATAAAGGAATGTCTTTGACTTTCAGGTTGTAATCTTCAAGTTGGTGCTTTATCCAAAGCAATTGTGCACAACAACTGTCGGGAGAAATATATTCTAACTTGGTCGTTGAAATTGCGACACAATTCTGTTTTTTGCTACTCCAAGAAATAATTCTTCTTCCAAGGAATTAGCAAGTCCCGGAAGTGCTCTTTATATTATCTTACTTCCTACAAAATCTACATCTAAGAAATTAATTAGTTCGCTGTCATTACTTCTTTGGTACCATAAGCCAAGATTTGGTGTGCCTTTAAGGTATCTCAAAATCCGCTTTGCAGCAGCGTAGTGGGATTCCTTAGAGTTCACTTGAAATCTAGCACATACATATGTTGAAAATATTATGTCCGATCTACTAGTAGTTAGATAGAGCAAGGATCCAATTATGCTTCTGTACTTGGTTTCATCAAAAGGTTTCCCTTTCTCATCCTTGTCCAGAGACATAGTTGAACCCATTGGATTCCTCATAGAGGTTGCGTTCTCCATTCTGAATTTCTTGATTAACTCCCTAGTGAACTTCGTCCGAGAGATGAAAATTCCATCTACAGATTATTTCACCTGAAGTCCTAAGAAATACTTCAGCTCTCCCATACTGCTCATTTCGAACTTCCCTTGCATAAGTTTAGAAAACTTTTTGCAGAGGTTGTTGTCAGTGGAGCCGAAAATGTTGTCATCGACATAGATTTGCACTAGCAAAATCTTGCCTTTTATTTCCCTAAGAAATAATGTCTTATCTATCTTTCCTCTTATGAACTTGTTCTCAAGAAGAAAGTTAGACAGCGTCTCGTACCAAGCTCAAGGAGCTTGTTTCAAACCATACAAGGCTTTAAATAAGAGATAGACATGATCAGGAAAGTTAGGATCAACGATACCTGGAGGTTGTTCCACATACACCTCTTCCTTTATGTCACCATTAAGGAAGGCAGACTTCACGCCCATCTGATAGACAGTGAAGCCCTTAAGTGCAGCATATGCTAGGAACAACTTGATTGCCTCTAGTCTTGCCACTGGAGCATACGTCTGGTTGAAGTCGATTCTTTCTTCTTGTCTGTATACTTTGGCGACGAGTATGTCCTTGTTCTTTATGATTGTTCCATCCTCGTCCATCTTGTTCCTGTAGACCCACTTTGTCCCGATGACATTCTTACTTTTGGGTCTTGGAATAAGTTTCCAGACTTGGCAATACTTGAACTGATTTAACTCTTCTTCCATAGCTATTATCCATGATGCGTCTGAGTTTTCTTTCTCAAACTTCTTCGGTTCAACCTGTGAGAGAAAACTCAAATATAAATTCTCATTAGCTGTACCTCTACGAGTTCTGACACCATCCCTGGAATCTCCTATAATTTGGTCCATTGGGTGATCCTTCAAATGTCTGATCTCTAGAGTCCTTGCATCTGGAGTGTCTTCAACCACAGGAGTGACTTCATTAACTTGGATGATTTCTTAATCTTGATCATCAACCTCTCTAATCGGGGTTGGAGTGGTGATCTTGATGTACTTTTCACCTTTTTCTTCAGTCGGCTCACCCAAGTTAAGTTCTTTCATCTTTGAACCTGCATCTTCAATGAACACACTAGAAGAGCTGCTTTGCAGTAAGCTTGTCTCATCAAATACAACATGAATAGATACTTCTACAATCAGTGTTTTCTTATTAAATACCCTATATTCCTTACTATGGCTACTATACCCTACGAAAATACCTTCAAAGCTCTTTTCACTAAATTTAACAGTATGATACTTGACATTATTAAGGACGAAGCATTTTCAGCCAAAGATTCTAAAATATGAGACAGTCAGCTTTCTGCCTTTTAGTAGTCCATAAGGTGTCTTATTATGGTTCTTATTTATGAGTGCTCAATTTTGCATGTGGCATGTAGTGTTGACGGCTTCAGCCCAGAAATATTCTGGTAGTGAGGCATCATTCAATATGGTTCTGCAGGCCTCTATAAGTGTTTTATTCCTTCTCTCAGCAACTCCGTTCTGTTGAGGAGTACGAGGAGAGAAAAACTCAAGAAAGATACCTAGGCTTTCACAAAATTCTGTCATGGCCCTAACTTGAACTCAGTTCCATTGTCACTTCTGATTTTGACTACGAAACAGCTGTATTCATTCTAGATCTGCGTGACAAAATTTATAAAGATGTCAAAAGTATTTGACTTGTGTTTTAGAAAGAACACCCACACAAAGCGCGAGTAATCATCAACAATAACCAATATATAATTCTTACCTCCCAAACTTCTAACTTTTAGTGGACCAAACAAGTCCATATGAAGTAGGTGTAAGCACCTGTTAGAGTCTGCCAATAATGCTTTTAAAGATAGCCCTTATTTGTTTATCTTTTATACATGCGTGAAAAGGTCTATCTTTAGCGTACTTGGCATTTGGGGCATCACGTACTAAATTAAGATAAAATAATTTATTAATAGTTTCGAAATTAATGTGCTAATCTCTTGTGTCATTGGTCACCAAGAGACGCACTATCTTTTGCCAAAAGACACACTTGTGTAGAAGAGTCTATGCAAATAAAAATCGAGCAAAAGATATTCCTACTATGAGTGCCTGATAGAATCATTTCTAAATTATCAACTGATTTTATCAAACACTTATCTGCATGAAATTCTACGATGTATCCTTTATCACAGAGTTGGCTTATGCTTATGAGATTGTGTTCCAATCCTTCAACATAAGCCACATCCAAAAAGGATAAACTACCATTGGTAATCATACAGTAGCCTTTAATAATTCCTCTGTCAGAACCTCCAAAGATGGCCTTTGGCCCGTTCATGACTGGTGAGTAATTCTAGAGAAAGCTTCTTGTCCCGGTCATATGCCGAGAGCATCCAATGTCCAAATACCAGATAGAAGTTTTGGTGATCTTTGGACATACCTGCAATCACAAATCAGTTTGTTTGAAGAACCCAAACTCGCTTGGGTCCTTGGTCTCGAGTTAGCTTACTCCCCATACATGTATTAACATTATGAGTGGTCTTTCTCACATTATTAATATGAGGCGTTACATAATTTCTGGAGTTAAACCAGCAATTAATGGCAAAGTGACCAGTTTTTTCATAGCACCAACAATCAAACCTATTGTATTTTTGCCTAAAATTCTCCTGCTTGACCTTCTGAGAGTGTGGTCTCGCTGGGGCAGCATTCTTAGAGGTAGAAGCTCCATGGTGATGGCATTCACATAGCTTCTTCTCCTCAAGAGGCTTTTCCATAACGGGCTTTACTTTTGGTGCCTTCTTGATGTTATAACCATGATTATAAGTGTCATAGCTCTGAAGAGTAATCTCTTTATAAGGAGCCTTGAATACACTTTTGCAAAAGTTTCGGGGATGAATCCATCCTTGGTAACGAGACTTGGGCTCTACATAAGTAGGCCTAATAAAGTGACCGTAGGATGAATCAAGATCAAACTTATTGGTTGGAAAGATAACCTTTTTGAATGACGTCTTATCTTGAGGAGCTTTCCCCTTTTCCTTGGGCAGAGCCTTCTTGGCCGCCTTATTCTTTCTTTGAGCCTTATTTCTCCTAGAGGATTTACTAGGAGCACCAACATGGCCTATGCCAGCACCTTTGGCCTGAGCTGAGAATTTAACAACCAAAGGAAGGACAGTCTTGGGCTTGGAGAAACTTTCAACAAGGTTCTTTTCCGCTTCAAGTTGTTCTTCCAGTTCTTTGATGATCTTCTCCTTCAGATATAGGTGCTTGAGAGCCTTAATATACTCTTCAACAACAGTATTTAAGTCTTCTCTGAGTGAGTCCATCTTGACGACTTCCTCTCTCAGAGTGCTCTCTTTAGCCTTGAGATATTTAATCTCTTTGGCCTGAGTTTTCACGACTTTTCGACATTTGTCGTAAGCCTTGATTAACTCCATATATTGGGCCATGAGTTCAGACTCATCATTAGAGGAGCTGTCCTAATGATCATGATCATAAACATCTGATTCAGAAAGAGGAGTATGCAAGTTTACCTTCCCAGTGAACTGAGGTTCTTCTTCTTCATCAGTTTGTTCCATTAGCCCAAAGTAGGCTTACTCTTCTTCACTTGACTCAGATGAGTCAGAGTCGCTAAGATTCTTGCCCATTTTTACTACTAGGCTTCTTTCAGTTCTCTTCTTATGATAAGAAGAGAACTTCTCCTTTATTTTTCCACCCTCCTTCTTCTTGTGAGGGCAATCAGCAATAACGTGACCTGGCTTGTTGCAATAATAGCAAACGATGTCAGCAGAAATATGTTTATTCTATTTAGTATGATACCTGTCTTGGCTACTTGAGTCTTTCTTGTTTCTATCACCACCATGACGTGATCTTCTGTACAAGGCATCTTTACCTCTGCATTATTTCTTCTTGTTCAAGAATTTCTTGAACTGTCTTGACAGAAGAGAAAACTCTCCTTCAGATAACTCTGAGCTTGAGGTACTTGGCTCTAAAGTTTCTTCTTCACTGTCTTCCTGTGCAAGAGCAGGTGATGCAGCTTTTTCTTTCCTTGAGTTGTCTGTCTTCAGTGTGACAGATTTCTCCTTGGATGAGAACCAGCTCTTCTCTTCTTTAGCTTTTCTTGAATTGATTTGCAGCTCATATGACATCAGCTTTCCGAAGAGATTCTGAGGGTCAGTCTCTGCCAGCTTGCCAAACTCCCGGATAGCACAGACTTTGTTGTCCCACTCCTTAGTCATGGACCTTAGGAATTTATTATTTAGCTTTCCATTAGTGAATACCCGGCCATATACTCTTAGGCCGTTAATAATCTTGAAGAAACTCTCAAAGGTATCTGCAATTGAATCCTTGGATCCTTGTCGGAAAGATTCATATTTCTGATTTAGTAGGGATCTTCTTTCATCCCTAACTTATTTAGTGCCTTCAATCAAGGTGATGGGATACTGCCACATTCCTTAGCAGATTGGCAGTGAATTAGGTTCTGCAACATAGAATCATCGATTGCACTTGCGATGATATTTTTGGCCTTCTTGTCTAAAGAGACAAGTGCGATCACATCCTTATTAAGTTCCATCAACTTCTTCGGAACTTTCTTGGTAGGATCGATAGTGGAGACGGTCATGGGAACATAAGGACCTTCTTCAACAATCATGAAGATCCTTGGATCCACAGCTTCCATGAAAAACTTAATCTTTTCTTTCCACATGGGAAAGTTGGTCTTTGAACACAGAGGAAGCTTAGCAAAATCCTTGGCCTTGTCCATGCTTGGATAAATCAATAGACAACTTGGGGCAGATCTGATCAAGGTGTTAACCTTTTAATGATCAACCTCGCTCTGATACCAATTGAAAAATGTTTAAGTTGTCTACCTAAATCATCTAGAGGGGGGTGAATATGTGAGTTGTGCATTTTTTTGCGGAATAAAAAATTAGCGATCTATGCACAGAAAAATAACCAAGCAATCACAGACGACACCAAAAATTCTAGTGGTTCCCCAACCTTGGGTACGTCCACTTTCTACTCACCGATCTAGCAATGCACTAGACTCGGCTACTCCACTAATCTCGGATTAAAAACAATCCTACTACTTAGAACAATGTTCCTGCAACTCGATCCAAAAATAGGATCTACACTCGGAAGATAAAAACTTCTTACAATAACTCTGAGAACAAAGTTCCTACACTCGGAGAATAATCTCCTACAATAATAGATTTGAAATAAGAAATACAAACAATAATATCTCTCAGATTTGGAAACTTCTGCCTAGGTCTTTGTTCTTGAACTTTGCGGCTCTGTCAGAATATATTGAAGAAGACTCGGCTAGATCCTTGATCTGAAATTTCTAGACTCACAAGATCAAGAAGAGGATGTGTAGACTGTAGAAGATCTTGATCTGCAAGTCGACTTTTTTGAATTGTTCGGGATTGAAAGCTTCCTTAGCGATGAGCACGATGAGCAGCGGCTTCCTAATATAGAAAGAGAAATAGCCAAACCAGAATTCTTAGAATTGCTTCTTTCACGTGCTTAGGGTTGGTCGAATAATGACAAGACCTTTTATAAGATATCCCTAACGATCATAATTACAATTAATGATGGCCACATGGACCAATCACGTCAAATCTTTTTTGAAAATCACATCTGTCGGGACTTAGAAAAAATTTCTCAGAAAACAGCAGCATTTCTCGAGAGGAGGTATTTTATTCGAGAGAAAGACTTGTGTTCTCGAGAACAATGATAGAGATCTCGAGAAGAATGGCTTAGAAGATTTTCTGAAAAACAGTATAGCATTTCTCGAGAAGAAAGGTTGTACTCGAGAAAAGGAATTTAGTTCTCGAGAACAATTATGGTGAACTCGAGAAAAAGATTTAGTAAAAAATGTGGAGGTGTAAAACAATGATCTCGAGAAAGAAAGAAAGTACTCAAGAAAAACAAATATTGTTCTCGAGAAGAGAAGCAGGTACTCGAGAACAAGAAGAATTCTTCTCGAGTACAACATACATTACTCGAGAAATAAATATAGCCATCTCGAGAACTTATCAAAGTCTTCTCGAGAAAAAGACTTAGAGAAATTCTGTCTGTAAAGAAAGTAACTCGTGAAGAAGAGTAAGGTAGTACTCGAGTACATAAGCCTTTCTCGAGAACAGCAAGATTCTTTCTCGAGGACAACTTTTATCACTCGAATTTATGATGAGTGTTACTCGAGAACTTACTCTAGTTCTTCTTGAGAACAAAACTTAGTACTCGAGAAAAACACTTTGAATTTCTTTTAGTCTAAAAACATAATTTCTTCAAGAATACACAACATCCAAATTTCCACCCATGCCCTTAGTGTTTAAAAAGGAAGTGTATCCTAATAGAGAGGCTACACATGAGTCAACACTATGGATCATACAATGAGGGATTACATTGTATGGTCGTGTGTTTGGAGACTCATTGTAGACTGACATTGGTATACACTTGGGATATAAGTCCTGCAAACACTCAACTAAAAAGTGCATCAAGTACAAACTTAATTCATCTTAGTTCAAGGGTAACTTCATACAAATCTGGGTTATTGTGGATGCAATACCCAACAGCTATGGTGTTCTTTTATCCTATTTGGAAAATCTTATCTAAATCTTAGTTGTACATAATGACTTATGGGTTATCTTGTACTTCCTGAGATCTACCCAGTAAAGGGCTCGCAGCAGTACCAGGAGATACGATGGACTGTAGCCAAAATCTCCCTTTCTAAAGATATTTAATATTATTAGTGTTGCTGTTATTCAAACTCTCTCTCTCAAGGTTACTCTTCAATTTACGTGTCTAACCTTTAGTTACACCTAGCGATTCAGATTAATCTTGGACTTCCTGAGGTCTACCCGGTGAAGGGCTCGCAGTGGTACTAGGAGATACGATGGTCTGAAGCCCAAATCTCCCTTTCCCAAGATATTTAATATTATTGGTGCTGCCCTTATTCAAACCCTCTCTCAAGGTTACTCTTAGATTTATGTATCTAACATTTAGTTGCACCTAGCAATTTAGGATTAATATTGGACTTCTCGAAGTCTACCCGATGAAGAGCTCGCAGCAGTACTATGAGATATGATGGACTGAAGCCCAAATCTCTCTTTCTCAAGATATATATTTAATAAAATTATGCTACCCTTATTTAACTCATTCTCCTAAGCAAGATCGACTGTTGAATCCTTATTTCGTCAAAATTTCTAAATGCAGACTATTTGAATACGTTTCCGTGCATGAATTGGAAATCCTTAGAATACATTGCCAAAGGCCCTAAGATTATTTCCAGGGGTCTATCATGACATATTTGACTTCAATTCAATGATTCCTAATTTTCTTAAATTAATCAAACATAAATATAATTTTCCTAAATTAATACCACTAGTGATTTTGAATATGAAATATCACTTTATGTTATCAAACCAGCATGATTAAGTTACCCTAATAATATATTGATGAAACATAAGTCTGGAAAAAATTTCATAATTTTTAAGTGACATTTAATGGCTTAATTGAATTTTCCAAAAATTGGACATCTAGGTCACTATCCAAAGAAAGTAATTCACTTACTTGATAAATAAATTCCACAACACTGGGTCACCCCGCTCGAGCATTAGTTTGCGGACAAACTATACAGCGAAAGCACTAGTGTGCCCACATGTAAAAAAATCACATTATATTGTCCCTTAATCAATTAGTTAGGCCAAATCTTGACGGTTTTCTTAATTTTCTTTTGTAACCCCGAGGGAACACCGTCTCGCAGGCCACTATTCCCCCTCCACCAGCTGCTACTCCGTTCCAGCATACGGAGCTAGGACAGACCCTCACGGCCATTTTGGAGGCCTTCCGAGCTCAGCAGGTTCCGACTCTACAGTCGAACCCGAGCTCAAATTGGCTGACTATCTTCTGAGGCTTCTCCCCTCTGACGTATTTTGGGAATGAGTTTGCAGATCAGATGGGGGAGTGTCTTGACACTATCCAGGAGATGCTAACAGGGATTTGTTGTCCGGTAAATGAGGTCATTGCCTTAGCAGTTATGGAATTGGGAGGACATGCCAAGAGGTGGTGGAAGTCCCTCATGGACTCCACATTTGCGGTGTTTGATATCTCGGAGATTACCAAGGAATAGTTTATTGAGGCCTTGCTAGAGCAAAGGAGTCATTCAGTGATAGAGTATTAGCGGGATTTTTCTCATCTAGTGGGGTTTTGCTAGCGCTATGAGCGAGCACGATTATGCGAATAAGTTTTACCGAGGACTGCGAGATCATCACATGCAGGATTTAATCTTTGTTGCTGATGTCAGTATGAAAAAGATCATAGAGAAGACAATGAAGTGGGAGGATGATCACTTGATTGTACAACACTGGGGAAAGAGGTCAGCAGAGTCTATAAGATCAGGAGAAGGGAGCAGGGGTAGAGACCTACATAAGGGATGATATTTCAGGCATAGGAGAGGCGGAGGATGTCCTCGTCTGAATGGTGGATAGGGGCAACATCCACCTGCAGTGTTGGCTCCGTCACCATTCCGTGCTCAGGAGTAGAGGAGACGGGATAATAGAGGACACCCTCCGGTGGTACATTACCACTGCCACCAGCCAGGACACATTAGAATACATTACCCTCAATGATTCCTTCCACCTCCAACAACCCATTTGGCATAGCGGGTTAGAGGTTGAAGACGAGGCCGTGCCCGAGGAAATTACGGTGGAGGTCGATGGCCAAGACATATGTATGCGTTGGACTTGGCCCAGCCCAGAGACCCCAAGGAGGTCATCGCATGTATTTTAAGTCTTTAATTTATATTTTACATTAAGTTTCCTGTACCACTATAGTCAGATGAACTTGATAATACAAACAACTAAACCTCATGCATAGTGTTCTTTAGAAGATAACCCGCTTACACCATATTTAACACGGGTGTCTCACACTTGTTCGCATCGGAGGAGTTCTTAGAGGGACTAGAGGGAGTTCAACAATTCAATAGCATCACAAGTAGAGTACGACTACCTAATGGCTTAGAGATGATCTCCTCTGCTAAGTGCAACTTTGAGGCAGAGATTGGAGGAAAGCTGTTCGACATACCGACGATGATCTTGAGGATTTCGGGCTTTTACTTGATCCTGGGCATGACCTGGTTGTACTGGTACCATGCCCATATTGATTGCCTGACAAGGAGGATCTCACTGCGTCATGGAGACTCGGAGGTGGTCATCGAAGGTATTAAACTTGTCTCTCGTATTCTACTATCATCTATATAAGCTGTCAAGGCCCATTAGTAGGGAGACGAGGTGTATCTTATTTTCTTCGAGATGGCGAAAGCAGAGGCCTCCATTGATGATGTCTCAGTGGTTTGAGACTTCTCCGACGTTTTCCTGGAGAATTTTCCTAGACTACCTCCTCATAGAGAGGTAGACTTACAGATTCAGCTGGTACTAGGAGCAAAGCCTGTCTCTTAGGCACCATCTCGGATGACACCAAAGGAGCTTGCAGAGTTCTGGACACAGCTTCGGGAGCTGGTGGATTCAAGGTTTGTTAGATCGAGCTCGTTATCTTGGGGAGCTCCAGTTTTGTTTGTGAAGAAGAAGGATGGGTCACTCCGACTCTACATTGATTATCGGTAGCTCAACCGGTTGACAGTACAGAATACTTATCCATTACCGAGGATTGACGAGCTGTTTGATCAGCTGGAGGGAGCACACTAGTTCTCCAAGCTCGACCTAAGGTCAGGATTTTATTAGTTGTGGATTCAGGAGGACATACCGAAGACAACATTTAGCTCGCTCTATGGTTTGTAGGAGTTTATAGTGATACCTTTCAAACTCACGAATTCTCCCACCGTATTTATGAGCTTGATGAATCGGGTATTCGAGCCGTTCTTGGATGAGTTCATGATATTTTTCATAGATGATATATTAGTCTACTCAAGGACCAAGGAGTATCACACCCGACACTTAGCACTTGTCTTGGGAAAACTTCGAGGGCACCAGTTGTATGCAAAGTTTACCAAGTGTCAGTTTTAGCTGCAAGAGGTGTCATTCCTCAGCCATATCATCAGTGGAGCTAGGTTGGAAGTGGACCCGACCAAGGTATAGGTAGTACTAGAGTGGCCACAACCGAAGTCGGCTTCTGATGTCCGTAGTTTTCTAGGACTAGTGGGCTACTATCATAAGTTTGTGCAGAGGTTCTCGAAGATACCACTCCCATCTCACATCCTTGACGAAGAACGATGCATCGTTTATATGGACCGAGCAGTGCGAGGCAACATTTTAGGAGCTGAAGGGTAGGCTTACCTCGACTCCCATCCTTTCCCTTCTATCTGAGAAGGAAGGATTCCAAATCTATACCGACGCTTCTTACCAGTGTATGGGTGCTATACTGATACAGTACGAGCATGTTATAGCTTATGATTTGAGGCAGTTGAAGAAGCATGAGTAAAATTATTTGATGCATGACTTAAAGCTCGGGGTTGTGATATTCGCCTTGAAGATGTGGAAGCACTAACTTAATGGGGTTCATTGTGAGATCTCCTCAGACCCCAAGAACCTCAAGTATTTTGATACACAGAAGGACTTAAACCTGCAGTAGAGGAGATGGTTGGAGTTCTTATATTGGTATAATTATACAATGCACTACCACCCGGGCAAGGCAAACACGGTAGAGGATGCATTGAGCAGGAGGGCTAGCACTTCAGGATTGGATCCCCGACTGATGGACATGGAGTTTGTCAGGATGATGGAGGATATGCGGATCACATTTGTTTCCAGAGCTGATCTAGAGATATATGTTGAGTACTTAGCCTTATTGAACATTGTGCCTGACATCCGAGAACGTATCAGGACACAACAAAGGCAGGATCCAGCACTGGAGCCTATATTCCAAGCCCTGGATGAGGGCAAGTCAGAAGACTACTTATCACATGATAACATTATTCATTAACGGGGTGGTGTCTGTATACCCGTAGGAGGTTGGTTCCAGGAGTACATACTTAGGGAGGCACACATCACACGGTACTCAGTGCACCCCAGGATCACCAAGATAATGATGGACCTGCGGAGTGATATATATTAGATAGGGATGAAGAGGGATGTCATTGACTTTATAACAAATTGTGAGGCATGCATGAAAGTTAGGGGATAGATCTGATTTATACTAGAGTATATTAAATAGAAGATCACAATACACAAAAAAAAAGAAAATGAGCAAGCATACAGATGACACAAGAAATTTATAGTGGTTCCCCAATAAACTTGGGTACATCCACTCTTCTACCACCCTGGTAGGAATCCATTATAGGTTTTTGATCAGGTGCCCTGCTACTACAAGATCTATTTTTTCAAGAGAGATCTAGCAACCCTTTTGAGCTTTTGATCAAGTACCCAAAAACCAACACATAGGTTTTCGATCAGGTGCTTTGCCACCAAGAGTTTAACTTTTGAAGGGAGTTATAACCCTGTACACAGTGGGAAGAAAGAAAGATATTGTCTTCTCTATCTCAAGACTCTGAGAGAGGACTAGTGGATTTGATGTTGTCAAAGCTCCCCCTGAGTTGTATGGATCTAATCAGGAGATGGAAGCTTTGCTTTAGGGTGTAGGCCTTCAAAGAAATCTTCTCCTTCCAGCTAATGTATCTGAGAGATGTGGAGTTGTTGTCTAAGTTTGAAGATCTGTTGCTGGAGGAAGATGTGAAGCATAAAGGTATTCTCTATAAGAAATTGATCTCTAGCTTTCTGTCTTTCTTATCAAAATTGTAACTTTCTCACCCTATCTCAGAAAACTTCTGAAGAAGATATATATTGAATACTTAGAAGGGTTCACATATTTGAATTCATAAAGAATTGTCTGAAGAATTTCCTAGAAGGAAACTGCCTTTGAAATTGGATAGCTTTTAACTCTGTAACTAAGTCCATATTTAATGCTGTCTCCAAACGGCTATATTTATAAGAATATATTGCATTAAATCTGATAGCTATAATTGCCTTTCATTAAGCCTTAATTAATTCGGCCAGCTGTAAATAATTCTGCCTGCATACAGCAAAGAAATCGTTGATCTCAATTTAAAGCTTTCTTCAAACTGGGCTCGGAGTTTGTTGATCTCAGCTCGGAGTTTGTTGAGCTCAGCTCGGAGTTCATCGAGATGAGCTCAGAGATTGTGAACTGTAAAATCATTGAACTGAGTTTTACAGCTTTCTTTGAGCTGAGCTCAGACTTCGTTGAACTGAGCTCAGAGTTCGTTGAATTGAGCTTGAAGAATTGTTTTTAAGCTGAATTTCTGAACTTCAAATCTAAATTTCTCTGGAAGTTTTCTAAAGGAGCAAACTTTGAAATAATCCTATGACCCTTGACTATACATATTGGGTCAATATAAACATTCTAATAGTGATCCTTGCCCAAATCTGAACTAGGGTCACAACAATCTCCCCCTATTTGGGTGGGGATACTATTTACACAAAAACAAATAAAATACAAAGCAAAACAATCTGCCTGAATTATAAATTTTTCAGCAGATGTACAAGGGTGCTTTGAGAAATAAAATAAATAAAATAAAGCTATTGATGCGTCCTTCCAAGCAATTTCCCCTTATAAGTAGAATAAATAATCTCCCCCTACTGTTGTAGTCTTCTAAACAATCTCCCCCTATACAACTACTACTGTATCCTCTATATTGACTGAGACTATAGCTTTTGATTACTATTAAATACTATTATTCCTTTGTGGTAAGATATGTCTTTTCCTAAAGAGAGATGTTAGGAGTTCTGGACTCAGATTACCTTGGGTCCTAGTTCTCTTTTATAATAATTAGAAATAAAAGAACACTCAGGTTGATTTTTATAACCTAGTGGATGAAATTTCTTAGAAGGGATGAACCACTGGGTAAAAGGATTTATAAAATTTTGAGTTTGATTATAATTCTAAAGAGAATAAAAAATTCGGTTATGAAATTTTGAGTTCGACAAATTAAGGTAATTTCGTTGAACTGAGTTCGACGAATGATAGTGGTTTCGTCAATCTCTGCTCAGAGAATAATTGAAATTGTTTTCTCTGTTCCACTTTCGTCGACCTCTGTTCGACGAATCATATTTATTTTGTCGAGCATAAATTCCTGACCAGTTAAGATCAAAATCTCTGTTCATAGTTCGTCGAGCTTTGTTCGACGAATGATGTTGTTTTCATCGAGTTTGGTTCGACGAATTATATTGAACAAAAATTTTCTGAAGATTTTTAGTTTGATTTGGTAAAACTTCAGTTATTTTGTCTAAATCTATTAACTTTTCTTTGTCTTTAACGGATTCTAATGAGGCTATTTGTTCAGAAGTATTTTTTAAATCTTCTCTGAGTTTTATGTTTTCAGAAGATAAATTATTTACTTTCTTTCTGAGAAGTTTTATTTCCTTCTTAGATTGAATTAAATCTTTACACATGATTTTAAAATCTTTTTTAAAATGTTCTGAAGAGAAATCAAAGGAAGAGATTACCTGATCCTCTTCTGATTCACATTCTGATTCTTCACCAGAGTTTGATTCTTCATCAGAGTTGCTACAAGATGCATTTATTGCCATTAGGCAAAATTCTCTTGCTCTTGACTCTTCTTCATCTTCAGTTGTACAGGATGAAGCTTCAGAGTGACTCCAAGTTTCAGCTTCAAAGTTTCTTTCTTTAACTGATCCAGCAATCATTGCTGTGAGGGAGTCCCAGATGTCCTTTGCTGAAGAGCATTCAACAACTTCTAGAAAAATGTCATCTGACATTGATTGAGCAAGAATGTTCATTGCTTTTGCATCAGCAATCTTTAGCCTTTTTTGGGGCTTCTGTCCATTGAAGTGATGGTACAATATTGGTGCTTGGAGTTTCTAGTGATTGAGATGGACCTGTCAAAATGGAGTTAAAAATATCTTTATCAACGGAGTTCATATAAAGCTTAATCATTGCCTTCCATAGTGCCAGCTTATCTAGTTTGCACATAGGAGTTCTAGTGCTTGAAAACTCTTCATTTTGTGCCATGATAAACTCTTAAGAAATATAAGATCTATCAGATCGTTTTGGTTCAGGTGTTAACCTGTACAACCAAAGAACGACCCTCTGATACCAATTGAAAGTTAAGGGATAGATCTGATTTACACTAGAGTATATTAAACAGAACTTCACAACATATAAAAATAAAGAAAATGAGCAAGCAAACAGATGACACAAGAAATTTATATTGGTTCCCTAATAAACCTGGGTGCATCCACTCTTCTACCACCCTGGTAGGAATCCACTATAGGTTTTTGATAAGGTGCCCTGCCACTACAAGATCTATTTTTTAAGGGAGATCTAGCAACCTTTTTAAGCTTTTGATCAGGTGCCCAAAAACCAACACATAGGTTTTTGATCAGGTGCCCTACCACCAAGAGTTTAACTTTTGAAGGGAGTTATAACCCTGTACACAGTGGGAAGAAAGAAAAATGTTGTCTTCTCTGTCTCAAGACTCTGAGAGAAGACTAGTGGATTTGATGTTATCAAAGCTCCCCCTGAGTTATATGGATCTGATCAGGAGATGGAAGCTTTGCTTCAGGGTGTAGGACTTCAAAGAAATCTTCTCCTTCCAGTAAATGTATCTGAGAGATGTGGAGTTGTTGTCTCAGTTTGAATATCTATTGTTGGAGGAAGATGTGAAGCAGATAAGTATTCTCTGTAAGAGATTGATTTTTAGCTTTCTGTCTTTCTTATCAAAACTGTAACTTTCTCACCCTGTCTCAGAAAACTTCTGAAGAAGATATATATTGAATACTGAGAAGGATTCAAATATTTGAATTCATAAATAATTGTTTGGAGAATTTCCTAGAAGGAAACTGCCATGGAAATTGGTTAGCTTTGAACTCAGTAAATAAGTCCATATTTAATGCTGCCTCCAAATAGCTATATTCATAAGAATATATTGCATTAAATCTGATAGCTATAATTGCCTTTAATTAAGCCTTAATTAATTTGGCCAGCTTTAAATAATTCTGCATGCATATTGCAAAGAAATCGGTTATCTCAATTTGAAAGCTTTCTTCAAACTAGGCTCAAAGTTCGTTGATCTAGGCTCGGAGTTCGTTGAGCTCAGCTCGGAGTTCGTTGAGCTGAGCTCAGAGATTGTGAACTGCAAAATCATTTAACTGAGTTTTACAGCTTTCTTTGAGCTGAGCTCAGAGTTCGTTGAACTAAGCTTAGAGTTCGTTGAACTGAGCTCGGAGAATTTCTGAGCTGAATTTCTAAACTTCAAATCTGAATTTCACTGGAATTTTTTTGAAGGAGCAAACCTGGAAATAATCCTATGACCCTTGACTATACATATTGGGTCAATTTAAACATCCTAATAGTGATCCTTTCCCAAATCAGAAATAGGGTTCCAACAATGCCAGCGGTTAAAGGCTAAGTGCAAGAGCCCTGGAGGATTATTGCACCCACTTCCAATGCCAGAGTGGATGTTCGAGGATATTTCGATGGATT
The DNA here is from genome assembly GCA_039513925.1 of Platanthera zijinensis. Lineage (NCBI taxonomy): Eukaryota > Viridiplantae > Streptophyta > Magnoliopsida > Asparagales > Orchidaceae > Platanthera > Platanthera zijinensis. The sequence continues at coordinate 69,582,108 of CM077088.1, read as the reverse complement.
TTGTACATAGATTCCCTTGATCCCACTTCGGTCACGATTCCATCTGGGTTATTGTGGAGAGACTGACCAAGATAGCCAGGTTTATTCCGGTCCAGAAGGACGCTCTTGTTGCAATGTTGGTAAGGTTTTTCATAGAGCCGTTCGTGTGGTACCATGACGTGCCCATGACTATCATTTCTGATAGGGACGGTTGGTTCACTTCTAGGGAGTGGATGGAGGTGTAGGCATACTTGGGATCTCAGCTTGCCTTCAGCACTGCCTTCCATCAACAGACCGACGGACAGACGAAACTGACGAACAGGACCATGGAGGAATTGCTGTGATTATGCATTCTAGACACAAGGAAGCCTTGGGAGCGGTTATTACTATTGATTGAGTTTTCTTATAACAACAACCACCAGAACAGCATCGAGATGGCTCCCTACGAGGCTTTATATGGGAGGAAGTGCCAGTCAGCACTATCTTGGGTCCAAGATGAGTATCCGAGGGCACTTAGATCAGACTATATTGAGGACATGGACACGCACATTCGACTGATGAGAGACAGGATGCTAGAGGCTTAGAGCCGGCAGGCGAAGTACTATGATGCGAGGAAGGAGGAGAACATGCACGACGTCTTCCACGTCTCCTCACTTCGGAGGGCCTTACTTCAGTGGGAGCAGCATGTCACATCTACAGCGGGCCCAGTTGCATACGATCGGTCAGTTTGTTTGGAGTCAATTCGGGTCGACGATACAATAGTTCGAGTCTTGCAGAAGAAGAATATCCCTTTGGTCAAGGTATTGTTGTCAAATCAAGGGCAGGAGGAACACACCTGGGAGCCCATGGACATCTTGCAGCAACGACTTCCAGAGCTATTCACCTCAGGTACAACCTAAACCTCATAGATATTTTGATCAACTTCTTTATGTGTTAAACCCAGTAGACCCAAACTTAAATTTTGGGGATGAAATTCTTTTTTTGGTTCATTGGAATTTGTAACATCTCATTTACTTCTACAACCCCTTAACATAAATTTGGATAGAACATATGGTGAGTATGATGAGTTAGGCTAGGTGGTGACCTTAGGACCCAATGAGTTAGGGTGGACTCACATGGGGCTCACTATAGTGTATAAATTGAACTCACAAGTGAAAATTGACCTCACAATTATGACCCTAACCCTAAAGGAAACCCAAGTGACCCAAAAGCCCTATCATAGGGTCACAAAATTGATAATATTGACCAAAGTAACATTTAGGTCAACTTAGGCAAATCCTTCACCATTAGATCCAATTGGCCCCCAAAACATGAAATTGACCACATTACTAGTCTTAAGACATCATAAAAGACCAAATTGACCCAAAAGCCCTATTATAAGGTTTGGCTAAAATTGACCAAATTACCCTTTAGGTCAACTTAAGTCAATCCTTCACCAGTAGGTCCAATTGATCCCCAAAACATGAAATAGACCTCACTATTAGTCTTAAGACATCCTAAGGGACCCAATTGATCCAAAAGCCTCATCATGGGGTCATCAATTCGATCAATTTGACTAAAGTCAAAATTAGACCTAAATTAGTCAAAATCACACCTATTGGCTGAATTGGCCCAATTAGGGCATCACCATGACCCAACCAACATTGGGTGGTATCAAGGGACCAAACACACACACATTGGACCAGACCACACATAAGTTGACCAAGTCAAACCCCTAAGTCAACCACAGTCAACATAAGGCCTAAAGAGGAAAATTAGTAGCCCAAGTAAAAAACTAATTGGGCTAAGGCCTTGCCCAAGGACCATATTATAGACCCATGAGTCAATTTACAGCCAAAGCACCTCTGAATTTGAATAAAGGATTTCTGTGGAGGGCAAGATAGGAAATTCACCCATTTGGAGGTGAAAGAGGAGGATTTCATGAGGTGGTTACCATTTGGCACACACCTCCTCTTCCCAATTGTTGTTAAGGAGTTCCCATGCATGGGGACTGCCTTACCATTGTTGGGTTTCCTAGGTGGGATGCACATCACATGTATGCAGCAGAATAATGTCTCAAGAAATCCAAAGAAAGATGGATCTTGCGATGATTTTTGATCAAGAAGTAAAAACAGCTTTGAATAAAATATACCTTTGCGAGATTGAGTCACAACTCAACAAAGATGCTCCAAGGAAATCTGACGAACACTTATGGCTGAAGTTCTGAGCATAGAAGTATATTCATGCCTCTATTAGTATCCATACGAGCAAGGAGAACTCTTAGACTCTTGTCACACAAGATCTAGGTTGGAAGAAGGAATGCCCTCAATGTCTCCTCGAATTGCTAGTTCTGTTAAAGGCGAGGCGACGGTGATGAAGACGAAGCTTAGGAAACGCTTTCCAGCGACGTCAATGGATCCAACTGATCACCGACAAGGAGTAGCGACTGCGATTTATAGGTTATGGAACAGTTATGTGGGGGAAAAAAAGTCGTCATACTCGTTCTGGATCAATTAGGTTAAGTCACTATTTCAAGATAACATTTATCTCACTTATATATAAATACTGAAACCGTTTTTACCCACAGACCAGCCCAAAATCAGACTTATTGAATTGAACCGGAGTTAACAGTATTTGTCGAGTTGATACATGAATATTCAACGAATCAAGGATCCATTCGTCGAGATAACACATGAATACTCGACGAATTCAGACTGACCAATTTGTCAAAACATCAAGAGAACACTCGACGAATCCAAGTACAGAAAAGGACCTAGGTTCACAATACCCACACCCCTCTGTGTTGACATATCTAACTAGCATAAATCCGTCGATGTGGGATCAAGCATGCTCGACAAGCGCATCACCCAGGTAAACAAATTGAGAGACCACATTCTCTACGATAGTGTGCTTGCAATCCCGAAGGAGTTATTTGAGTCGAGCAGCTCACCAACTCCAGAAGAATCAATTCAGGACACGGGGAGAAGTTACCTTCACTACCTACTAAACCACAAAAACTCCAGACCAAATGGATTCAGATACGAAGAAGAGCTTGTATATTAGGGAACAAGGTCGTGACAGGAATTACACTTCAATGAATCCCAGCCTCTTTTACCAGCACTCGCCATCACGTTGTCCTTCCTGGTATGCCCCATCTCAAAGGGCTTCAAGTGTCCGAATATCAAAAGATTTGACGAAGCAATCAATCCGCTCACACATTTAAGACATTATGTGGTCGCCATGCACGTTTTCCAAGCCTCAGATGAGATACTATATCAATTATTCCCTTCTACACTTAAAGGACAAGCCCTCACTTGGTTTCACTCACTGGAGGAGTGGAAAATTGACAACTTTGTAGAATTAGCACACCTTTTTTCTAGCAAGTTCTCCATGAATAACAACAAATGTGTTGGATCCCTAGTTTGGATTTGGGCTAGGTTCACTAATTAGGGTGAGTTTGACCCACATTGTATAGCCAGGGTCAAGTCTATGAGTCCTACAGTTTAGGCTAGTCATTAGGTTCAACCTTCATGGACCAGCCGGCAGAGGACTTCAGTAGACTCAGACTTAGAAGAATTCAGAGTTCAAAATTATGAGTTCGAAATTCTTCGAACTCAGCTTGATGATCGTCGATCACAGATCGACGAACTCAGAGTTATTTCTCTGAGTTGAGCTCGATGATATTCGAGCTCAGGTCGACGATCTCTTAATTTAGACAGATTCTCAGCTCGACAAACTTAGAGCGCAGATTTGGCAAGTTATTTCCAGAATGCAGTTCGCTGATCTTAGGTCGACGAACAGGAATTATCAGCTCGACGAACTTGGAACTCCAGTCGAAGAATTCTGTTCAGAGCTTGACGAATTCTATCCCGATCCAAACTTAGAAGTTTTTCTTATTTTTGTCCTTATTTATTATATTATTTAGCTGTGATTTCCTGAGTAATTAATGCTCATATTCTCCTGAATATAGCCATTATTGGCATCATTAATTATGGTCTTCATCATGGTTAATTACCTACTTATTTTATTGGGACAGTTGGGGAAACTCATAAAAAGTCAAATATTCCAGCCATTTCGTTCTCCAGATCAATCAATAATTAATGCTAGGAATTCAAATTTCAAAGGAGAATTTTGACAGCAAAATATAAAAAAATATTTTCTCTTTTTAGACGGTGAGACTCCAGATCAGACCAGTAGTGATAACACAAGAGCATATAGAGAAAAGATACAGAACTCTCTCCCAGTGCAGAAAACATTCTGTTTTCTCTTTGTTCTTTCTGAAGACTGAAGAAGAACAACCTTCAAATATCAATAATCTTCTTCTACTTCTACTCCAGGAATATTCAAGGACAACAACTTTGAATCAGTCAGAAAGTTCCTGGATCTCTCAAAGACAAGGCTGAAGACCTATAGCCTGAGCAAGGCTCCAAGCTCTCTGACCCACTCAATATTTCAGAAGGAGTCTTGACACTAACAATCCACTAGTCTTCTCTGTTGTATATAGAAAAGAGAAGATATCATTACCTCTCTCACCCCCTATAAAGGGTTTATTAACTCCCTTTAAAAGTCTATTCTTGGTTTTTTGGCACCTGATCAAAAGCCTAAAGTGTTGTGAGATCTCCCCGTAAATAGATCTTGTAGTGGAAGTCACCTGATCAAAAACCTGATAGTGGATTCCTACCAGGGTGGTAGAAGAGTGGATGTACCCAGTTTGGGGAACCACTATAAAATTCTTGTGTTGTCTGGTTGATCATTTCTTTTTGTTCTTGTTGTGCTGTGATAGATTAGATTAGACTGTTTCCATTTCCTGTTACAACTCTTGATATCACCTATTTTACTCTCATAAATTCTAAAACAGCCAAAAGTTTTAATTACTCTATTCACCCCCCTCTCTAGAGTAAATCAGGTCTATCCCACTTCTTTCAAAATGGATCACCTTTGATGAGTTAAGTAAGCCGCTAGAAGGGAAAATAAAGCAAGGGGACAATCTTTATATAGAGCCCAAGAGGAATAATGGAAGTCACAAAGGAAATCTTTCAGGCCATTCACAATCACCCTGCTTTACGAAGACCGAGGCCACTAGCTTCGAGCCGAGGAGATCTCTCGAAATACTATGAATACCATCAGGGACCTGTCCATGATACAGAGGAATTCAACCACTGAAATGAAGAGATACAACAAATCGCTCACTGAGTACAATAGATCAATTTCTTCATAGAAAAATGAACAAGACCCCCATCAGAACTTAAATAATATTACCGTAATTATCGAAGAATCCTCAACCAAAATAGCCAGGGTCCTGGTGGATGATGAGATCATTGTAAACGTGTTATTTATTTCAACATTGCTCTAACTCAAGCTGACATGTGGGAACCTCGAACTTAAATCGATGAGCGCACGCATCCCAAGAAGCACACCAGTTCCTGTCCTCGACACCATCACTCTTTTGGTAACTTTAGGTGAAAGACCTCCGCAAGCAACTTATGATGTCTAGTTCATCATCATTCAGGAAGAATCTGACAATACCACAATACTTTAACAGTCACTCTTGGACATTTTCTACGCTCGCTCACACCGACATTTATTCGATTAAAATGATCAAAATATGAGCTTGAAGTCATAAAGAAAACATTATACTACATTTCAATCTCGCAGTTTCACCCATGTTTTCCTAACTCTCAAACTTAGCAAGATATGTCTGTACAAACTTTGATTCATATTTCATTCTAATGCAATGTATCTCTTTGTTCCCTAACTTTATTGCTAAGAGAATAGTCAAAGTTCGTCTACTCAACTGTCAACAGTCAACATCACGGTAGTCCTTATTTGCCCCAGATCAAAGGCGCTCCCTTCTCCCCCATGGTAAGGACACTGTAGGGCGACACCTCGAATGACCTCGCACCGCCTTGGGTCGAAGGTGCTCCCTTCCCCCCTGCGGAAGGCCACAGTTACGTCAGGACATGGCCCCCTAACGTGTGCCAAAATGGCTGGTAGGGTTTATCCCTTTCCGTCTCCAAGTGGCCTCACACCACCCTGGTTAAAAGGTACGCCCTTATCCCCCACGGTACGTTACGACACCGTCAGGGCCTGCCCTCCTCATGATTGCCCTGATTAACGTTTGGTACTTCACTTTCATAATACACAAATAGCTGGTAGGGTCTACCCCTCATAGTCTCCAAGTGGCCCCACACCGCCCCGAATCAAAAGTTTGCCCTTATCCCCCGTGGTAGGTGATGAAATCGGCAGGGCCTGCCCCCTTGTGGCAGCCTAGGTTGAAGGTTGGTACTTCACTGTCACAATCAACACATGCCTGATACAGTCTACCCCTCACTATCATCAACTAACCTCACACTGACCCAGATTGAAGGTGTTTCCTTCTTCCCCGTTGTAGGTTAATGCAATCAGCGGCACCACCCGATCTAGATATATTAATCTTCACCTGACCAGTAAGTTAAGATGTCACCGGGTCTCGTTCTTTAACAGATAACCAGTCAATGACGTTAATACGTCCGAAATCATCACACAAGATAAGCTCAATGATGAAAGAGAATTGCAAAGACAATCTAAAAGTGTGCTCTCAAGCAGCATATACACATCGTCAAAATATGATATAAAGTTGAAGAACAATAATATAGATGAATACAAATCCAAGTCCTGAGATATCACACCCAAGCCTCCTTGCTACCATCCGGAGTGCCTTTGATACTCCACTCCTTAGATCAACCTCTCGGATATCCTCCATCAGAGGCTCTTCATCTCTGGTCCAGACCTTCTCACCAATCTCATCGCAAATCAAGCAATGATCTTGTATATAGTCCAAGGAGTCCATGTACTCAGCAGGCCCGAAAGCCTCCAGCGCCACCACTAGATCCTCTGAGACATGTCAATCCACCTCATCCTTTGAATCCCTCAGCACTGTCTCCAAACGAGAAGCCTCCTCCTGAGTAATCCTCAGTAACTATGCAGAACTCTCCACTAAGGACTTCTTCGCCAACAACGCTGCCCGAGCCACCTCAAGCTCTGACTTTAGCTCTGAACTGATCTGATGGAATTGAGAAATATCTCGATCATGAACCTCCTTCAAGTCAGCCAATGAACACTTCACTACTCAGAGCTTCTTCTAAAGAGCCAAGTATCCATATTTCAAGCTCACATAATGGCCATGCCATATGAACGCTATATTTTCCTAAGCATCAATCTACAATAAAAAGGAGGGAAATGTCAAAACTACACAAAAAAGTTAAAACTAGAAGCCAGAAACAAAGGGGCTCACTTACCACATCACCCGACGCCTTTAAAGAGAAAGAAACTCGGGGGGGGGGGGGGGTGACATCTCCGAACAAAGGACTCGGGGGGGCAGGAGAATCAAACACTTTGACATCATGATCAGTCAATGCAACCTCATCTTTAGGAACCTTCTTAGTGTGACAATCCCTCTACCCCGACGAAAACCGAGACACTGTATCCTCTCCGTCAGCATCCATCGAGGCTAGCTTTCTCTTTCGATCACAAGCCGACGGTACCTCCGCAGAATTCTCAATATCAACAAAAAGTTCGCATAGTTGTAGGCACCTCTCCTACACAAATAGAGAGATGATAAACAAACAATTTGCCATCTCCCAAGACTCTGTGAATCCTAGCATGGGAGAGAAGTCCCACTCTTGTCCTTTCTGACGATAAAAATAACCAGTCAAATAATTCCAATGCTCCGATAGACCCCAGGAATTTCGAAAATAGCTAAACATGGTGTTCCCGTGACGACAATCTATCCGACTCTCAAAATCAAGCTAACTCTTGTTGTTGTAAAACTCTACACGACCACCGCCATCAATACGGATCTCGCACTAATCTATGAACAACTTCAAGGATATCTTCGAGCCATGCTCTCAGAAGAACGTAACCAACCCCATTATATGTGTCATCCCAAGAGGAGTAAATTGCGACATAGGGACGTTGCAAAAATTCAAAATGCCAATCACCATTTTGCATGGAGGAAATCGGAATCCAAACCGTAATATCATCTCACAAACCATCATCCAGCCCTTCGACAAGTTCTGAACTCTTTCCTTGGAATGGGGAATCCTTACTTCAAGATTGGCAGGTTACTCATATCTTTTTCTCTAAATAACAACATGCTCACCGGTAAGTATGGAGCGCAATCGCATCAGGCAAACTTGCGCATTATGCTTCGAGACCTGAAAATCAAAGCAAACGAGAATTATGAAAAGTTGCACTAGAAATAAACAACAAATGACAACGCCAGTCTGACGATGTGGCAATCGCGTCTCGGGCGCTCAAAAGAGCCCCCGCGCACAAACACATATAGTCTGAAAAGCGCAACGCATGAGCGCATGTGTAAGACCCTCCTCTCGGAACACGGGCTAACCTGTACTACAAGACGACCATCCTGCTGGCTATAATCAATATCATTCATTGCCAACCCAACCAAGAATATAAAACAGAAGCCAAATCCACACATAAATATAATAGTCCAAAAGAAAAGTACATCAAATAAAAGAAGCATCAACAAGCTTCTATAATATCAGAGTACAAGTACAAAATTGCCCAAAGGCTATCGCTGAAATCTCTCAAAGACTCACATCAGTAACGGACGACAACGAAGGTACCGTAACATCAGGTCCTGTCGTCCTGGCCTGGCTTCCCTCCTACAAAACACGCTGCTCTATCTGCGGGGTTTCCTCCTAAAAAGGAATATGTTGCAACCGTTAGTCAAAAAGACTAAGTGGCTATCACATCCGCTCCCCCGACGACTCCTCGGCACTGGGCGGAGAAAGGAACAAAGGTACAATATATATAAATAGTAGTACAAATAGGTGGTAGGGATCAATAATAATCAGTGAATAATCAAAGTGAGTATAGTAAATGAGTATAGCAATCTACTCTAGTAGTTCTACCATCAACAGTAGTATAAAGTATGAATCAATGCAGTTAGTAACTTAACTTATATGAATGCAAATACAAACATATAATTTAAGGATCGACTCAACAGTAAAGTAACTTATCGTATAGGAGTGCCCATACAAACTTATACGATGAGGATCTTATGTATGTATTATTTGTAATGATATGAATGCAATGCAATGACTCACCCATGATCATGCACATGCAACTGCTATGTCGACATAGACTTATAGTTCCCACTTTTCGAGCAGGTAGCTAACCTCTCAGGCATCATCCGTCGTGGCCAGACAGTGATAGTAGAGCGGGCTTCTCCACTGCTAGGCTAGCATCCACACTACCTAGCCTAGGCCTCTGTATGCCTCAATTCTAAGAACACAACATTGGAGCTCACATGCGTACTACGACTCAGAGGGGTCTTGGGTAGATGTGCACCAAGAACACAGCCCAAATTGTCATATCATCGTGGCATGAAAGGTTACTTTGTGAACATATCACCAAAGGACCAAGGCCAACCATCCACTAGCACGAAGGGTGCCTTGGGAAGTAAACACCGAGGACTAAGGCCCAACCGTGCAAGTCTATCTATCAGCTCCTGTCAGTGTGACGACTAGCGAGCCCGTAGACCTACCACACTATCCTTAACCAAGGATTATGACACCACATGACAACACACACTGCATGCAATTTCACATATTAGGGCTCTACTTCGAGTCCTTTTTGTTTAACCACATCTCGTGCTCAACAACACACAAGGGCTCCAAACCGAGTCTCTTATCAACATGTCGTTTTAGTGTGGCAATCACCCTCACACTTCCAACCCTTCCACATGTCTTTCATAACAACATAATGGCACTTCACATATTCATCAATCATTTGATTATCATAATTGCATATAGACTATGGTCATCTAACTTTAATATTGACCGGATACAATCTCTTTACCAAGTTCAAACCATTCGTGCACATATGGATCTATCATCTAAATGTCAACAATAATTTGTTCATCATAATTAATACCAATCATGTACAATAAACTTCAAGCCAACCTCATTATTAATTTACCATGACTTCTCTGCCAGATTCAAAACCCGACCCTATACTGACCTGAGAACGTGCATAAGACTTGACTGTACTGCAACTTTGACTGGACATTCCCGACTCTACCTGACTCGTATGAAAATGTGTAACAATCCATTGGAAAGGTATTTCCATGGACTATAACTTTGATATTCGGTCCATCACCCAGATCATAAAATAAAGTACTTGAAATCAGCCTCGAAGTCTGTTGCGTGCAGAAAACAAGTTTCAGCACGTTTACAGTCTAGCAAGTTCGATCAGACTTTCCCATAGATACAGACCTATCATGAAGACGTGTAACTACTCGTTGGAAAGGTATTTCCAAGGGCTACGACTTTTGTGTTTAGTTAAAAGCCCAGATCTGGACGCATCGTGTCTGAAAACGGCCTCGAAGTTCACTGCGCGCAGAAAAAAAATTCCTGCGCGCATCTTAAAGCGAAACGAACGGCATCGGTTCGTCTTCCTCCTCTGACCTATATTCCCAAATCACATCCAGAAATCCTCCTCCCTTATTCACCCTCATAGAGCCACTTTCTCTTCACGAAACCAGCCCCATCTTCATATTGAAGAAAGGAAAGGTTAAAGACGTCTAATCTTTAGGTCACAAGTCCTAATATGGCCCCTTCCCTGGAAAATCTTCTTGTCGCAAATCAATACTCCTTTGAGTCGATATCACTCCTAGAAATAACTAAACATCTAGCACCTAGGGAGAGGGTAGGAAGCACACCTCATTTCCGGCATTTTCGGCCATGGACCTCGTCACTCTTCTTTGTGGCACCTTCTTCTCCTTCATTGATGTTTGTTCTTTACGGGAAAGAAGGTTGGCTCCGGCGATCTGCTTCTCTTCCATTGATTTTGGCAGAGGAAATAGGCTCGGCAAGGAAGAACGATGAGAGTGACGGCTAGGGTTCGTTTCTATAAATCTCTTTTATATTAGGAATTAGGGTTAAATGCTATCCACTTGTTGGCCTGCTATTGGACCGCCTCTTTATAGCTTTAAATACGTCATATTGAAAAGATGCGTCTGCTATACTCGTTTTGGCGCAAATATCGAAAGTCCGGTTCAGCCCGGTTTGTGAGCAGACATCGTCAGAAGATCTGCCAAGTCAAATTCGTCGAGTAAATATTCTTATTCGACGAATCATCGAGATTCGTCGACACAACTCAACGGCGTATGCAAGCACAACATTTTAAGTTAAAATCGTCGAGTGGATTTCGACGAATGTTTAACGGAGTTTGACGAACGTCTTGCTGTATCATTTCGTCGAATGGAGTTTGACGAATGGCTTGCTCAACCATATCGTCGAACGGAGTTCGACGAACGGCTTGCTGTATCATTTCGTCGAACAGAGTTCGACGAACGCTGTATAGATCTCGATAAATTCGACGAACGACTTGCTATATTCATTTCGTCGAACAGAGTTCGACGAACGGCTTGCCATATTCATTTCGTCGAACGGAGTTTGATGAACGGCTTGTTGTATTCATTTTGTCGAACGGAGTTCGACGAACGACTTGTTGTATTCATTTCGTCGAACGGAGTTCGACGAACAGCTTGCTGTATTCATTTCGTCGAACGGAGTTCGACGAACACTAAACAGATTTCGGGAAAGTTGACGAACGGCTTGTTGTATTCATTTCGTTGAACAGAGTTCGACGAACTTCGAACGGATTTCGCGAGTTTGACGAACGAGGTGCAGTCGACTCTCTCGACGCTTCTCGAAATCTTTCTAAGTAAAATGGCATTGAGTGCACTCAATGCACTCAATGTCAATCAGTCTATGACATTGAGTGCACTCGACACACTCAACGTCCCGAGCCAAGATATTTATCTAAGTAAAATGGCATTGAGTGCACTCAATGCACTCAATGCCAATCAATCCATGACGTTGAGTGCACTCAACACACTCAACGCCCCATGCCCAGATATTTTCTAAGTAACTTCCTGATCTAAATCGATGCTTCCCGAATCTGAGCCAATTATCTTGGCTCAAAACGCGTGCGAGGGGCCTAGCACGAAATGGGATGTTACAGCATGTGCCCTAGAGGGACAAATTGCACTCCCAAGCAAGCGTAAACACTCACATGCGCGCTTCCATGCGCGCACTCACGCAGGTGTGCGCGCCCAAGTGAGCGAACTAACGTCCATGGATGTGCGCGACCGGATATGCATAAACCTCCGTGCGTGGGGGTGCACACGCTTATGTGGCTGCACGCACCCAGGTGCGCGCGTGGGGGCGCACCCTTAGGGGCGCGCACACTAAGGTGCGCGTGCATCCCTGAGCTCTTAAAGGTGAGTGCGCACCACCGCACGTGCGCAGGTGCGCGCGTGGACCCACCCACACCACCTTGCACTCCCGGGAACACGCGGAGGCGCATGGACCGATGTACGTGTGCACGACCAGGAGCGTGTAGGTGTGTGCGCCCAGCTCCGCGACCAGGCACGCTCACGCCTTCCCCTTCGCGCCTTCACCTTCACACCTCCGCCTTTGCACATCTTTGCCTCCAAACATCTTCACCACCGAGCACATCAACTCATTCCAAATAATAAATGACATATCTTGGCAGGTGAACCATCTCCAGCTGCTCCCGCAGACACCTCTCCATTGCTTTCCACAATGTTCTCTAGGAACGAAGACACGAAAAAATCTTCGGTATTCTCACCCTTCGATTCCAAGCACCGATAATTTTGGGGGCTTATGATGAGGCCATCACTAAATTTATAGAGAATTTGGGGTGTGTATAGCCTCCTCACATGATCCCCCACTGACTTGGTAGGATCATGAATTTGGCCGCCACACGCATAATTGCCACAAGCAAACTACATGCACCGTTTGATCCACCATCACGACTGGACGCCCGTGCCACCATAACCGGCACTGGACATCCCATGACCGGCCTGCCATGCTGGGGTCGCGCCACAACTGCCCCTCCCCGCGGTCGTCTCCCTCGATCGCGGGGTTCCGCTCACGAGGGACGGCCACGACCCAGCCGCACATCCCCGTGGCTGCGGGGTGCCACTCGTAAGTGGCTATCGTTCCCAGCTGCCCCTCCCCGTCGCTGCCTCCCGTGGTTGTAATGTGTCACCCGCAAGGGGCAGCCATGCTCGAGCGCCCCTCGCTGTGGCCGCCTCTTGTGGCTGCGGGGTGCCGCTCGCAAGGGACAGCCAAGTCTGGCCTCCACACCCCGTGGCCGCCTCTCGCGGGCGCAGGGCGCCACCCGACAGGGCGGCCACACCTGGTTGCTGATCCCCGTGGCCTCCTCCCACACCCGCGGGGCATTGCCTACAAGGGGCGGCTAAGTTATGTTGCCCCACCCCATGGTTGCCTCCCACGACCACGGGCCACTGCCTGTAAGGGGCGACCGAGTCCGGCCCCCCTACCTGTGACCTCCTCCCGCAGCCACGGAGCGCTGCCCGCGAGGGTTTACCGCGCTCGGGCGCTCCTTCACGTGATTTTCTCCCGGCGCATCCGGCCATCCCACCAACTGCGACTCCTCCTGTCCCATCGCCGGCGACTATCTGTCAATAAGGTGGCCGCTCTTTCGTAGCAAACCTTCCCCGTCGTCTGATCATTCCACTGTGATCGCCACCGTCCATTTCGTGGGTAACCATCCGCTAACCACCATGATTAGAGGGGGGTTATCATTAATTTAAAAAGACCTATATTTAATAAATATTATGCACATCATATACGCCCGAAACTATATTAAATGTGGTATAGAAATAGTAATTGTAGGTGGTTACGGTGTGCGGATAGATGCATAACCCCCGTTACTACCTCGTTGAGCCTATATAAAGGCCCTAGGACCCCCTTCATTTCTAACTTTTCCTCTCACAGTCTTCTTCCTCAGGACGGAACTCTGCCTAAATCCTGCTACGAGCGTCCTCCACCAGTCGGGCCATCCGAAAATCCGTCTAATTAAGTCCACGATACTCCCAAGAAGAAGGCGTTCCACGCGACACTCCGCAAAGCCTCCTACGCACGCAACGCCATTCAAGTCATCGCCCCCGCATCTCTGTGTGCTCCTCCGCAAAGTTCGTCAGACAACACTTGGAAATGCTCCATCAGAGCATAGAGAAGTACCAACCTCGCGCGAGACGGCTTGTCGCCCACCGAGCACTCTCAATCTCTCACCTCATTGTTGTAACGAGCAGCGGTCTGTCGCCCTCAATTCTCCGCACAATCTATAAACAGCCGCCAATAATGAAGTTTGACCAGCACCGTACCGGTCACATGGTTTTTTATCCATTTAAGGGGGTTTTGCACTTTAAAAATGCTTTGTGTGCTTCTGCTTATTCTGTGACTGTGTGCGCGCACGACCGTTCCACTAGCTAAGGCAGCCTAATTTAGGCTGGTCTAGCATAAGAGTTGAGTTGACTGCAACAATTATATTATATTGTATAATTAGGAGAAAATAATATTCATAAATTTTGAAAGTAAATATCGAAAATGATGAATTTGGCCAATATAGTAGATATGATTTTAATTTTATATTAATTTCCAATGTCGCGTTACTCCTGTGTGTTAATCTAATTCTTATAATTCCTCCTAAGTACTATAAATTCTTAAAATCAAAATTATCCACACCTAAATTTCAAAAAGGCTGTAGTTACTATACTTTCCAATAGAGATGTAATATGTACGTAATTAAAAGTGCACAAAAAGAAAAAAATTCAGCGTGGCCATGTTTATTTATATTTTCTAACTCCCAAAATAGCACATCAAACCCGGCCATCAAACTTTCACAATGTATTTATTGAAAATAATATGTAAATGCAACGACACTACAGTAGCCAGATAAGTTTATTTATGTTCTTCCAGCCTACCCCCAAGTTAGCCAAACCAAACACGGACTAGCCCACATATAAAGGGACTAGTTTCCCATCTAAGTTTGAAAAACTACAGATTACACCCATTTTATTATTGAAATTACAAAATTCGTCTATGAATGTTACAAAACAAAACATTTACCTCTCATTAAGTTCACATTTCAAAACATACATGCAAAAAAATAATCTCCGAGGTAAATGTTATATTATGTAACATTCACGGAGGTTTTTTTATAATTTCAATAATAAGAGGGGTGCAACCTAGGAACCGGTGATTGACGACTTAGGAGTTGTAGGGGACACTATGTCCCCATCCACCATATCGTACACCCTAGCCGCCGCCGCCTCCTCCACTCGCCCCACAACTGCTGCCACCACCGCCACCCCACCACCCTCCACCTCCATGCCCACCTCGGCCGCCCCATCCATCCTCCCCTTTGTAACCTCCCCACCACCCACTAGGGCCACCGCCCCCACTATATCAGCCTTCTTGATCAACCCCTGACCACCACCCGCCACCCCAACCTCCCGGCGATCCCCACCACCCACCACTTCTGCCTCCATATCCTCCCCATTGTTGCCCACCGCTTCCGCCCTTCCCTCCGGCACCACTTGCGCCTGACCCGCCTTCTCCTCCACGTCCTCCGTAGCCTCCCCACCCCGGCTCACCGTCCCCTCCACGACCTCCATTAATCCAGCTACCACCCGGCGGCCCACCTCCAATCCATCCCCACCAAGCCCCACCTCCCGCTCCCCCCGCTCCCCCTGTCTGGCTCTTGCCGCTTTCACCATTTGCCTTCGTGCTCGCATCTCCACGACCGGTGGGCAGCCCGTTCACTGCCCCGCTCACTCGACCGTGACCACCCCCAGGCATCTCTGGTTCACTAAAGAGCTTTGTGAAGATGACCGAGAATGAATTAATGTGAAAAACTTGGGCTCCCAGCCTCCATAATTTATATTGAAGCCTACCCACTATTATTGATCTTTGGGCTTTATTCTCTACCCAAGTGGCACTCACACTTGCTTTTCAAGATATATCAAGTCACCGGCAATATTCGTCTTCATCCACTTCCATGTTTAAATTTTTGTTAGTCTCATGCTAAAGTTATATAAATGAAATAAATTAAAAAATATATGGATATGTTGTAATTAAGTGTCTAAAAGATCCATATAGTGGACCCCATTATAGTGGGATAAAGGCTTGAGTGTGTTGTTGTATTTGGTAATTAAGTGCATCCTTTGCATTGCTCTAGATGATGTAATACCACAGTGACCCTGCATGCAAGTGCGCAAGCTTAGAAGAAAAAATTGATATTCTAATTCTAAATTATTAAATTTACTATGTGGCTGCTGGTTTTGGATATAGTTGTGCAATAAAAATTTAAACAAAAAATTGATATTGCCTTGCCTCCACTCTCTTTCACTTTTGAAAGTAGATGCTTTGCTCTTTTGAATATATAGAGATGCTTCTCATACAGTCACAATCATAAACTAGTATAATTTTAACCCATGTTGTAGTAATGAGGATACTCTTCATTTGAAATGAAATAAAATAAATAGTATTCGTTTCACGGTTCAGATCTATTTCTTTTATTAGATATTTATTTAATATGTTTGAACTTGTTGAGACCGACTCAGAGCGTCTTAATGGCTTCGTGTCATTTTAGGGCTAGTCTCTACGCTGCAGATACTATATAAACACTATTCCAAACTCGATAGGGCATATGGACTATCTCGAGAGACTAGCCAACCCTACATTCTCAAGATACAGCTCTCGCTTAGGGTGTGTTTGGATGGAGAGAAATGGATTTTAGAATTGTTTTGGCTATTAATAAATCATTTAGAGGTGTTCAGTTGGACGGAAATAAGCCACATTTTGGTTTCACCAAAACCACAACTTTCCATTTTAAGCTTTCGGCAATTCCCGTCCCATTCCCCAGGTTTTCCCCATTTTCTCTTCCACGCGCGGCACAGAGAAGTACTCCGCAACTTGCACCCACCGCAACTTCCCCGTATGTTTCTCTTCCTCGCGCAGAGGTCAGAGTTCCTTCTTGAGAAACCCTCGCACCACCCTACACTCGTCGCAACTTGTCCACCGTCGGTGGTTGTCGTTCTCTTCCACGCGCAGGAAAGGATCATCTTCCTTCCTCTGACCCCTCGCAACTTCTGCTCTCACCGCCTCTTCTCTGCCCTTGCGGTTTTTTTGCTCTTGCCGCCCCTTCTCTGTCGTCCGGGAGACGACCCTTCTCGGCCGTCCGGGGTAAGTTTTGTCCACTCCTCCCTGCACTTTTCCTCTTCGCCTTGATTTCTCTCTGCGCAGAAAAGTGAATGGAATAATGTAATAATTTATGTGCAGTAGCTCATAAATTATGGGAGCATTTGACATTTCGTCTTAATAATATAACAAAATGTCAGAAGCTTATGCAAAAATTTATGAGCAAACTTCATACATAAATTATGTTTTAGGATCTTAATATCAATTATGTACATTTAGTTTGTGACAATTCATTTGATCAAACAATAGGCTGATTTTTGTAAGAAAATCTAAACATTTAACATCTAAAAAGCAAATGGAATAATTTAACTAAATTATTTTGTCATATATTTTAATTTTCTCCTTTTGTGGAGTTACCATGTAAACAAATTATTTTCTTCAATTATAATTCAGAGTGTGTAAATTTAAATTGATGCAAATTTAAATATAATCTACATAATGTCTTATGAATTGTTTGTGACAATTTTAATTTCATTGTCATATATGTTAGATGAATGTAACGGAGTTGCGAGAGAAATTAATAAAAAAATATATTATGAAATGCGGGCATCTCACAACACTTGCCGGTGCATGGGCAACGTTAGAATATATTCCTCTAGAACCCGTAGACCGTGATATGAATACTGTACTATATTCCTCATTGATAAAATGCATATATGAGGGTACAGAGGTCAACTGATTCAGCATTTTGCGTGCGGGTAGGCAACCATTCGATGAACTATGCCACATTTTATCAGCTAGAGACCTTGCCCACGAAACCAAACACGTGTCGGTGAAGGAATGTTAAAAGTCTTTGTTTTCAAGAAAGCTTGTAACCTGGGGGGTTGAATAGGTTTGTTGGTATCTTGTGACTTTCTTTAAGTTTCTTCTTTGAGTACTTAGTGTGTTGACAGTTATTAGCTTTCAAGAACCTGTAATAAAGAAACAACACAGAAAATCACACGCAGAATATATAGTGGTTCCCTAGATTATGAGTACATTCACTCTCCTCCCACCTTTCTAACTTTCAGTTAGACAAGACATTTCTCCAAAACTCAACTCAATGAGCTTACACCTCAGATCCCTCAGGATCTCTCAGTCTCCTTCAAGAATTATAGCTCAGGCACTAAGCCCTACAACTCAGTGATCAACTGATCATCTACCTCAGGTCAAAGGCCCTACCACTAAGGTTGGGAGGACAGCCCTACCTCAAAGAGAATGACTCTACTACAGCTCAAGCATAAAGGCCCTACCTCAGATCCAAAGGATCCTACAGCTTAGGCACAAGTTCCCTACAACTCAGAGAAAATGACTCTCCTACATTAGGCCCAAAGGCCCTACAGCTCAATGATCAAATGATCTTCTACCTAAGATCCAAGTTGGATCCTACTCTCAGAGAGTATAACACTCCTACAGCTCAGGAAAATTTGCCCTACCTCAAGCTCAGGAGCCCTACAACTCAGATCCAAAGGATCCTACAAAAATAAAGCGGTTTTAATTACTTTGACAACGAGAAATTTCTCTTTGTCAACTACTAGAGCTGAGTTATCTCAGCTCTATCTATCTTCAAAGAAGTAGGAAGATATTCTTCAATAAAAGGCTGCCTCTATTGGAAGTAACTCAGAATGTTGTTTCTAAACTTGTTGTAGAAGACTAAAGAACAGCTAGGTCTTGAGTTCCTAAAACAGCTAACTGAACCTGCAGAAGACTGAAGTCTCTCCTCTCTTTCTTTATCAGAAGTATTTCTGAACTTACTGTAGCAAAAGAGAATGCTACAACTAACTGAACTTTTTCATTCTACTGGTCGACTTCAAGCTTTTTATCGGCAGTAATGGTGAGGAAGATGAAGTCCAACCACTCTTTTCTCTTTTTGAATCAAATCCTGAAAGTTGAGTTCAACATACGAAGCTATCGCTTTATATCTCCCACCGATCAACGGCTCCAAGAAGCTGTGGGGACCACCTACAACAGACAGTTGTACCCTTCTTTAATGGAAGAAGACATACAGTAGACCTCTGACAGTATTTGTCGTGTTCTGTAGCTTTCGCGCACTTAATTTGAACTCTGTTGATTTGTTGACTTTGATGACATCACCATCTATGGACTAAGCCAAAATCAAACATCTTTAATATAGGTGTTGAGTGAGTAAGCTTCACTCAACTCCAAAACACTTAGATAGATTTTCTGTCACTGGGCGTTGAGTGAGCAACATTCACTCAACGCCAAAACATTTAGAAAAATTTCTCTGTCATTAAGCGTTGAGTGAGCAACCTTCACCC
Source organism: Platanthera zijinensis (assembly GCA_039513925.1). Classification (NCBI taxonomy): domain Eukaryota; kingdom Viridiplantae; phylum Streptophyta; class Magnoliopsida; order Asparagales; family Orchidaceae; genus Platanthera; species Platanthera zijinensis. The sequence continues at coordinate 69,562,787 of CM077088.1, read as the reverse complement.
AACGCGAAAACACTTGGAAAAGTTTTCTGTCCCTAGGAGTTGAGTGATTGAGCTTCACTCAACGCCAAACTACTTAACTTGAGTTCTGTCACTTGGCGTTGAGTGAGTAAGCTTCACTCAACGCATTTGGACTTAGCCAATATTTTTGTTAAATCATAGTATCTGATTGACTAAGGTTCAACCAATGCTTTTTATCACATGGTGTTGAGTGAGTAAGCTTCACTCAACACTCGTGAACCCAGTCAAATATCCACACAAATTTTCTTTGGCGTTGACTGTCTGAGCTATACTCAACGATTTATGTTGTATGACATTGAGTGAGTAGACTTCACTCAACGCCTATGGACTTAGCTCAATTTTTGCCTGTTTCTTCTTATTCATTAACCTGCCTTAGCTTGTCTCACAGCTTTTTGCTATATGGCTTTGAGTTAGTAGACTTCACTCAATGCCTGTGGACTTAGCCACATTTTCGGCTTGCCAATTATTTGGCCTTGACTGTCTTAGCCTTTTACTCACTTGACGTTGAGTAAGGTTCACTCAACGTCTGTGGACTTAGACAGATTTTTGTCCCTTCACATCTTTACTTTGTGACCACCTGTCACATCACTTGGAATACCTGTCCTATCAATATTTCAAGGACTAACCTGCATGCATGAACTTAAGCATACATCAAATACAACTTCATGTATATCATTTACATGATTGACTTCTTCAAATTTGGGGCATTGTGGGCAATGGATCCAATAATCTCCCCCCATTTGAAGAAGTCAAAGCCTTAAATCAATTGAGTTAATGATATACACTAACATATGCAGCAGTATAACATTAACTTGGAAAACTTAGAACAAGAGAGGAAGTTTTAGTTACCATACTTCCTTACTTGCATGGTGATCATCATCACACTTGCTCCCCCTGAATTACTGCTGCCTGGTCTTGATCAAATTGATCATATCCTTCTCATAATTCTGATACCACTTGTATCCTTCTCCTCCTATCCTCAGATACCCTCTGATACCAGATAATATCCTTATCCTCCCCCTTTTGACTTCTGCAAATAGTTAGGGAGGCTCTGCTTATCTGCTCTCCCTTTTGAGTACAGATAAGCAACAGTTGAACCACTTGAGAGTATTGGAGCAGTGCTGGACTTGGTCCCCCTCAACTGAAGAATAATCTATCATGCTTACTGAAAGACACTTTATTCTGCCCCATCTGTATTGTACTTCAACCAACATAATACCATTTAGGATATATAACTTGAAAAATCATCAATTCACTGAAGTACTTGTCAACCTGCAAGAAGGAATACAATATGCAACAATATGAGGAGCAACTGAAGCTATACTAGGTTCAACATACCCAATTCAAACTTGAAGGTGTTGAACTTTGCTTCATCAAGTGGCTTAATGAAGATGTCAGCCACTTGCTTGTCTGTTTGGATAAACTCAAGGTTGATATCTTCATATTCCACATGCTCCCTAATGAAATGATATCTTATTTCAATATGCTTAGTCCTACTGTGTGAGACAGGATTCCTAACAATTGAGATGGCACTAGTAGAATCACAATATAAGGGACTTCTACTTATCTGGAGGTTATAATCCTGGAGCTGATACTGGATCCACAGCAACTAAGCACATGTAGCAGCAACCTGCTGAGATGTACTCTAACTATGTAGTTGAGATTGTAATATTTGTTTGCTTCTTACTGCTCTAAGACACTAGGTTTCCTCTCAAGAATTGATAGGTGTCAGAAGTTCTCTTCATGTCCTCTTTGCAGCTTGCAAAATCTACATCTGAATAGCCAGTTAGTTCAAACTTCTCATTCCTAGGGTACCATAGGTCAAGATTTGGTGTGCCCTTAAGATACCTCAAAATCCTCTTTGGAGCTGAGTAGTGAGATTCTTTATGGCAAGCCTGATACATAGCAAAACACATACAAGATGTTTGGCCTACTTATAGTTAGATATAGAAGGGAGCCAATTATCCCTCTATACAAAATTTCATCAATAGGTTTCCCTACCTCATCTTTGCCTATATGCATACTTGACCGAGAGTTTTCATGGTGAAGGAATTCTCCATACCAAACTTCTTAATTAACTCCATAAAGAAACTTAAATTGGCATATGGACAAGCCATCATCAGTCTGTCTAACTTGGAGACCCAAGAAGAACTTAAGTTCACCCATACTGCTCATCTCAAACTTCCCTTGCATAAGTTTGGCAAACATTCTACAAAGGTTATCATCAGTAGATCCAAATATAATGTCATCTACATATATCTGGACTAGGATGATCTTACCCTTAGATTCCCTTAGGAATAGAGTCTTGTCTATCTCCCCCCTTGAGAATTTGTTCTTAATAAGGAAGCTAGACAAATTCTCATACCATGTTATAGGGGCCTGCTTTAGCCCATATAAAACTTTCCTAAGTCTATAAATTGAATCAGGTGAGTTAGGAACAACAAAACCTAGAGGTTGCTCAACATAGATTTCTTTTTTTAAGTCACCATTCAGGAAGGCCGACTTCACATCCATCTGGTAGACCATGAATTCCTTGTATGCAGCATATGCAAGTAATAGTCTGATGGCCTCAAGTCTTGCTACAGGGGCAATGGTTTGATCAAAATCAATACCTTCTTCTTACATGTACCCCTTAGCTACTAGTCTTGCCTAGTTCTTGATTATAATGTCATTTTCATCAAGTTTATTCCTGCAAATCCACTTGACTCCAATGGCATTATGTCTTTGTGGTTTGGGAACCAGCTTTCAAACCTTATATCTTTTAAACTGGTTCAGTTCTTCTTGCAGAGCAACAATCCAAAACTGTTCTATTTTGGCCTCTTCAAATTTCTTTGGCTCAACCTGTGGCAGGAAGCTTGATTATAGTGTTGTGTTGATACTTCTTCTCCTAGTCACTACTCCTTGGCTGGCATCACCAATGATCGGGTGTCTTGGATGATCCCTTAGATGCCTCACTACAGGAGGCAGTCTGGATTCAACATTAGCTACATGGGTAGATTCTTACTGATCTTCATACACCTCACTTGTGTCATGCAGTCCTTCCGCTGGAATATCCATTCCATCAGCTTTATCTTGGACTAATTGTGCAACCTCTTTAAGTGTTAGCTGATCCATCATCTGTTCTGTACCTGCAGTATTAGAAGAGGAGCTTGGCAGCTCACTATTAATCATAGTAGACTCATCAAAGACTACATGTACAGATTCTTCTATAACTTGGCTCTTCAAGTTGTAGATACTATAGGCTTTGCTATGATTGTTGTACCCAACAAAAATCCCATTAAAGGACTTAGTAACAAACATAGTCACATAGGATTTCCCATTGCGAAGCACATAACACTTACTACCAAAGATTATGAGATAGCCCAGGTTTGGTTTTCTACCTTTCAAGATCTCATAGGGAGTCTTTTTGTGGCTCTTGGTGATAGAGGCCCTATTAAGGACATGACATATAGTATTCACTGCCTCAGTCCAGAAAAATTCTGGGAGAGATGTATCACTCAACAATGTTCTTCCAGCCTCTATGAGAGTCCTATTCTTTCTCTCAACAATCCCATTTTGCTGGAGAGTTCTTGGAGAAGAAAATTTTTGATGAATCCCTTGCTCTTCACAGAACATTGTCAAGCTTTCAGACTAGAATTTAGTTCCATGGTCACTTCTGATTTTGACCACTAAATTGTTAAACTCATTTTGAATTTGTTTGACAAACTTGATGAAGATATCAAGGGTTTCATTCTTTTTCTTGAGAAAGAATACCCAAGTAAACCTTGAATAGTCATCAACCACCACAAGGGTATAGAATTTCCTACTAAGACTATGAACTGGCATATGACCAAACAAGTCCATATACAAGAGGTATAAACACCTCACAGAGTCTTTGGTCTCAATGCCCTTGAAGGAGGCTTTGGTCTGCTTGCCCTTTTGGCATGCTGAGCAAATGCTCTCCTCGGTGCACTTCACATTAGGACCATGTCTAACTAGCTTTTGACTAAAGATCTTGCCAATAGTCTTGTAATTTAAATGAGCTAGCCTCTTGTGTCATTGAGCATAAAATGAGACTTTCTCATTTGCCACTAGAAAAATAGGAGAGTCTGTATCTAGACAAAGAAAGTTTAAGCAATAAACATTTCCACTCCTAGTGCCTATCAAGATGACCTCCTGGTCAATTGACCTTTTAATCTGGCACTCATCTTTGTAGAAGACAATAACATAGCCAAGATCAGAGAGTTGGCTTATACTTATGAGGTATGTTGCAACCCTTCAACATAAGCCACTTTTGTGATAGTGACAATGTTATTGGTAATCTTACCATAGCCTCTAGTCACCTCTCTATCTGAACCACCAAAGATAACATTGGGTTCATCTTTCACTAGAGTGTACTCCTTCAAGTTACTCCTTGTCCCAATCATGTGCCTAGAACAACCACTATCCAAGTACCATATAGGGGTCTCAACGCTTGAAGTAACCTGCATTATACAATTTACTTTATTTTAGGACTCTAATTTCTATTAGGTCCTAGGTGCATGTTAGTCTTATAATGAACTTGTCTACCAGCAGCATTTCCGAATGGTTGACTAACAACTACTTTTGGCACACTTGGATTGTGTCAGCAGTCTACATCAAAGTGGCCCACTTTTTCACAGCACCAACATTCATGAATGTTGTATCTTCTTTTCTGTGCAGGCCTAGCAGTTTGATTAACTGCTGGATGAATAGTAGGAAGAGTAGCAGTAGCCTTCTTCAGATTCCTTTCAACAAGGATCTAACTGAAGGTAAGCCTTCTAGCTGGCTTGTTTGGCCTGCTCTGAGTGCCCGCAGTAGCAAGTTTTTTTCAAAAAGCATGCTCTTGATGGCATCAAACACAGCTAAATCATGCTTACAAGATGATTGACCCTTGGTCTGAGTCTTTATTGAATGATCCTGAACCTTTGCAGCAGTCACATTCTTGAGAGTGGGGGCTGGAGCACCAAAGACATATGATCCATGATGGGCCAATTGAATTTATTCATGGGCAGCCTTAAAGTCACTCACTTTGCTATACCTTCCACTTTGGCTGTGAACATCTTTGTTCACACCAGTGGATCTGTCATTCATCCAGTGACCAAAGATGCTTTCTTGGTCATACCTATTTGAAGGAAACTAAACTTTCCTAAAAGAAATGAGAGGCTTGGAAGCAAGAGGCTAAGCTGGAGTTAAAGCTTTGCCCTTCCCTTTGGAAGGAGCAACTCTTGTGCTTCCCTTAAATCCCAACCCCTTCTTACCCTTCTGAGAGGAGAAAGAGTCTATCAAGAGTAGCACAGTACTTGGCTTAGAATAGCGAGCCACAATTCTTTTCTCCCTCTCTAGCCTTTCTTCAAGATCCCTGATGTGACTATTATTGTACTTAATGGAGCCTATCTAGATGTGATTCATGACCTTAAGTTGGCTAAGTTCCCTGTTCTTCTGATCCAGCAATGATGTTGTTTCAGTCAGTTGGGAAGCAGCCAGCTGTAGAGAGGCAATCTCCACATCTTGCTTCTTAGAGAACTTCTTGCACTTCTTGGAGGCATCCAAAATTTCTCCATACCTATCAATCAATTGATTGACATCTCCTTCTGATTCAGAATAATCTTCACCACTGGATGAAGAGGGTTTTGTACATGGACTAGTCTCATATCTAGACTCAGAAAAAAAGCATGATAGAGATTTTACCTTGCTCTAACCAGGTTGATCCTGGCTGGTTTCCTTATCAGTCATTGTCATCAGCCTATAATAGCTGTAGGATTCTTCTTCTTCCTCATCCACCTCAGAATCACTGTCTGAATGTGATAGAGGGGCCCTGATACCTATCTTTACAGCAAGATAATCTTCATCTACTACTACAGCTATTTGTTTAGCAACCAGCCCAATATAGGCTTCTTCTTCAGACTCAGACTCAGATGAAGATGAGTCTATCTAGCTCCTCTTTCTTATCAATGAAGGACTTCTCCTTCTTATCCTTGTGCTGGTGCTGTTTCTTCTCAATAGCTTCCTTCTTCTTTACTGGTCAGTCAGCTATCTCATGCCCTGATTTGCTGCAACAGTAGCAGACAACTTTAGAAGAATTATATTTACTAGATTTAGAATCATACCTGTAAGCCTTGGAGTGATTCCTCCTGTGATGATAAGAGGTGGAAGGTCTGCTTTTCCAATGTTTCTTCTTCATCAGCTCCTAAAAGTTCCCGGAGAAGGCAGCAAAGCCCTCATCTAACATGTTGCATTCTATTGCATCTGACTCTGAGCTGTCTGAATCAGCTGGTCTTCTTGGAGGAGAGGGAATCCTCTCCTTACTCTTACTGATATTGTCTGCCTTGAATGCCAAGAACTTCTCCTTGGCTTGGGATTTGCTGGTTGCCTCCTCCTCTTTTTTGGCAGCTAGTTGCACCTCATAGGAGAGCAACTTTCAAAACAATATTTGCGGAGGAGTCTCAGCAAGCTTGACCACCTCTCTTATGACACAAATTTTAGTATCCCAGTCTCTACTGAGAGATATTAGGAACTTGTCATTTATTTCATAATAACTGAAGACCCTCCCATAGGTCCTCAGTTCATTAATGATCCTCAAAAATCTTTCATAGCAAGTAGTTATGTTCTCTTTCAAGGATTACCTGAAAGCCTCATACTCCTAGTTGAGCATGTACTTTCTATCATCTCTTACCTCTTCAGTACCCTTCATGTAGACCACAAGAGTGTCCCACATCTCTTTGGAAGTCTGGCAGTAGACTAAGTTCTAAAAGGTTGAATCATCAATAGCACTGACTATGATGTTCTGGGCTCTCTTGTCCAATGCAGCCAACATGACCTCTTCCCTGGTCATTTTTGAATAAGTCTTAGGCGTCTAGACTTGGTATACAAAACTGAGACCTTCATAGGGATGAAGGGTCCCTCTCTGACTATCACAAAGATTCTTGGGTCAGAGGCTTCCATAAATAGCCTGACACTCTCTTTCTAGATTCCAAAATTCTCCTTCCTGTAGATTGAGAGTTTTATGGAACCTAGCTCCTTATGGTTCTCTCTAGAACCCATAAGTACAGAACTGTATCTACCCTTGGAGATCACTCAGACTGTTAAATTCTTTTTGAGCAACCTTTCTCTAATACCACTTGAAAGTTTTTTTCAAGGTAGCTTGCAACCTAGAGGGGGGGGGGGGGTGAGTAGGTTTGTTAATATCTTGTGACTTTCTTTAAGTTTCTTCTTTAGGTACTTGGTGTGTTAGCAGTTATTAGCTTTCAAGAACCTGCAATAAAGAAATAATAAAAAAAAGCATAAACAGAATATATAGTGATTCTCTATATTATAGGGTACATCCACTCTCCTCCCACCTTTCTAACTTTTAGTTAGAAGAGGCACTTCTCCAAAACTCAGCTCAAAGAACTTACACCTCAAATCTCTAAGGATCTCTAAGTCTCCTCCAAGACATACAGCTCAGGCACTAAGCCCTATAACTCAGTGATCAACTGATCACCTACCCCAGGCCAAAAACCCTACCACTCAGCCTGGGAAGATAGCCCTACCTCAGAGCAAACTTGCTCCTATTTAAGAGAGAATGACTCTCCTATAGCACAGGCACAAAGGCCCTACCTCGCATCCAAAGGATCCTACAACTCAGGCACAAGTACACTACAACTCAGAGAGAATGACTCTTCTACCTCAGGCCTAAAGGCCCTACAACTCAGTGATCAAATGATCACATATCTCAGATCCAAGCTGGATCCTACTCTTAGAGAGTATAACTCTCTTACAGCTCAGAAAAATTTGACCTACCTCAAGCTAAGGAGCCCTACAACTCAGATCTAAAGGATCCTACAGAAATAAAGTGGTTTTAATTAGTTTGACACAGAGAAAATTCTCTGTGTTAACTATTATAGCCGAGTTATCTCAACTCTATCTGTCTTTACAGCAGCAGGAAGATATTCTTCAATAAAAGGTTGTCTCTGCTAGAAGTAACTCAAAATGTTGTTTCTGAACTTGTTATAGAAGACTGAAGAATAACTAGGTTTTGAGTTCTTCAAACAACTAACTGAACCTGCAGAAGACTGAAGAATAACTAGGCATATTGTGCTGTAATGACAAGGCAACAAGTGCATTAGCGAGGACGGCAAATGAGTCAGTCATTGAGTTGAATAAGGAGTCAATGGGTGAATAAAGCAACTACGCAGCAGAGTCTTCATCTGGAGGGAGCAGTAGGCAGAGGAAGCAAACTCCTGGCGACATAATAGCAAATGCAATCAATAGAATGACTGACGGTATGGATCACGCAACAGCCATAATCACAAGAAGCAGTGAAGCTCTGAGGGTAAATATGACTCAAATATATGAAGCACTTGCTCAACTACCGGATATGCAGAATCTTGAATTAGCACAGGCCATGGATCTTCTAGGTGTCAGTCAACTAAAGTTTGATATGTCTATGACACTACCAAATCACATGAGGATGACGTGACTTCACTTGCAGTTCTATGACTTATGAGTACAAGATGATGCCGTGTTTTTGTTTGTTCGCAGTTTGTTGTTGTATTTCTACTTTTAATGTTTAGCGAACTGCCCTATATTATTAATTTTTGGATTTATGTTCTTAGTTTCATGCAGTGTACTGAAATATTTCATGTTTGACTACTCTTTAGTTATTATTGTTATTATGTTTATATTTCTTTGAAGCAGTTTATTAACTTTATGTTTTAAAATTTGTGTTATGTCAGGAGTTTTATACTTCTAAACAGTATTTTTGATTTCATGCAATTCCTATGGATGAATTCCATCCTGCATGCGAACATCATAATTGACCAATTTCAATTCTTACATTTCAAGACCTTCATCCAGCCGAATAATAGAATTGGAATTCACCAAAACCATAATTTTTACAGTTTTGAAATTCCTCAATTCCAATTCCTCAATTCTATTTCGTGCAAAATCCTTGTGTTGCGCCGCTCCTGGATCGAAAGAAAAGATCTTATCGATCTGTGTTGTACTGCACCGCAAGTCCATAGCCGTCGCTGATCGAAATCGGTGAGAGGAATAGTTCCCAACGTTTTCCATGTGATTTCTCCAGCAAATCCAGTCATTATTCCGCGACGGAAGACTTTTTCTTCGTTGTATCTCTGTGTGGATCAGACGAAGTTCATCCCTGTTGAAATATTGGTAAGCCGCCAATTATCTCTGCGCTGCTCGCGTTCTTCTACAGGTTTCCTGATGTTCTCTCTCGTCGCTCCTGGGTAAAATCATAGATCCCGCCGTCATCGATCGTAAGGAAGAGAAGTGTCGTCGTTGTTCTCTGGTTTTTCGCTTCTTCTGGAGCCGATCGAGAAGAGTCCAATATTTCCTTTTGGGTGTTTCTTCCACCATTTCTCGCGAGTTTCTTCGGTTTTCATCTCCTCTGTAGCAAATCTGAATGCCGCCTGTAGATCTGGATTTCTTACTACATGTGAATGAGACATTGGCCATAGATCTGCTAGCTCTTGTCGTCTGAACCAAGTCCAATGCCGATCCTTGACATTGCAGGCTTGCAGCTAGTAGGAGGTTTTCCGCCGGTCTGTTGCACGTTTTCAAAATAGTTACTGTATTTGGATTCCTCTCATCGAGGCAATGAATTTTGACTACTTATACGTCAAAAACGGTGACCAGATGAGGGAGAAACAGTTCCGAAAAGATTGAAATGTTCAATTTTTTTTGAAGGAAGTTGATGTTTGATCTCCCATGTTAAAATATTTAAAACTAAGTGACGCATTTAAAAAAAAAAATATGTGTGCACCCCCATTATCAATTTATGCACCCTCATTATTAATTTGTGCACCCTTATTATTAATTTTCTGGATTCGCCACTGCTTGGATCAAAGATGATTCCATTCAAGATAGCCCAATTTTTTGGATTATCATCTAGATCGTTCTCTGAAGATCACTTGTTTCTTGTGGCGTTGTTGCATGATACTCTGTTGTTTTGTTTCTGGAATGGCTGTTTGTTGCTGTTAAAATCTAGGTCAAGGGTTAAGACCCACTCTCTTGAACCTACTTGAAGACCAAATCCAACTTCACAGAAATTCAAATTTTACTGAGCTTTATAGGGCTTAGCTGGAGAGGAGCAAAATTCTATATCTCTGGATTAGATCTGAAGACATTGTCCCACATCCGCACGAATCAGGTGACTTCCTTCTAGATTTTCTGCTCAAAACAAATTCAAGCTGTTGAAGAAAAGTGCACTCGACATCATCTCTTTGTAGTCCTTCGATCCCACTGACTTCCTCGATTGGAAGTTGCATGTCTAACTGGGAATGAAGGAACGTGAGATTTTCTACATCGTTATGAGCAATTTCTCCATGACCCGTGAGGATGTGGACGAATATCAGTTGAACAAGGACAAGGATTTTTGCAGGGATTACCTTGTAACACCCACATCCGTCACGTAGGATATAACAGAAGGTCCGGCCGGAGCCCCATGTCATATTTCACGGACAGTCAGTGGAGTTACGCATTGAAACAAAATCAAACACGCATCTTAACTCAGAGTTCATTCTAGCAGAAATATTAAAAGTAATAAGAACCCAACAACGTGAATGTCCACTAAACAAGAGTAGAAATTTTAACCAAAATACACAAAAGAGTCTGGTCTTAAGGCATTACAAATTATTTCCATTACATTAAAGTTTCTTGTATACATCGGCGCGTAGACCGGCAACACATGATAGTAGTAAAGAAGCTTCGCTTGGACTTCGAGGGCTGATATAACGCGAAGGGCTTCAACCCGCTACTTTCAGCTTGGCTCCCCAGCATCTACATGAGAACAAACCACAAAGATGTGGCAAACAAGGCAACGATCAGCTTTAACTGATCAAATTATAACGACCCCGCCCCACACCCGAGGCGGCGGTGCTCATTCCCTACAAGTAAACATCATGTACATATAATGACAATAGAACGTGCAATTTATGAATCATTTATCACAGACGTTGGCACGACTAGTCATACATCCTGTGCACTTAGGGCACATTATCGGTGACCGGACATAACTAGGGTCCCACCTCCATACTCTGCGACGGTCAGCATTCTTTTGAGCATTAGTAGTCTTTCCAGCCCGAAGCCTATGACTCTCTCCTATGGCTATGACAAAGTCAAAGACGATCTCCAAGATTCACCTCAATGACTCACTCCAAGTCGAACAACATAGGCCTAGATACAGTTCAGCTCTTTCCCGTTGCTCAAATCGTCGGGCTCAATAAGCCATGATGCGGGTCAGTCTCCCTTTCCCATTCACAACAATACATAACTATGTTAGGTTCCATGGCTGGCTCTCAGTTAAACATACCGGCCCCTAGTCTCCACGAAATTGGCCTCACAAAAACTCACTGGGAGTTATGGCCGGCGGTAGCGCTACCGTCGCGTGGTAGGGGACAGGACATGCATTCTTCCCCAGAACTTGGGTATTTTCCTGGGAGCCATATCCAATACTCTCTTTGCAGCGACCTGCATACCCCGACTCCAAAACTACTTTTTTAAGCGCGGAGTCTTCTTTGGCACACAAATCAACAAGATAACCATCTTCAATACAGACCAACATGTCCGGATGGGCTTCACACAGTATGCCAATTCCATACTTCGATTCTGGATTCTAAATGCAAAGGTAATGAGGATACCACCGATCAACCTGCCGGGAGAATCGCTTCCACATGTTCGTGGAGCGTCTACCCTTACAAGTCAAAACAAAGGACTTCACATGTCTAAGGAGTAAGATCGTAATCCTTGAGGTTTGTTTCGGCGCCATGAATGCCAAACTAGCCGGATGAAAATGACCGCAATGGACTCGCCTTTGCGGATCTGAACTTGGCTCGTGACTCGAAGCTCTGAAGCTCCAATAATGGCGGAATATCCTTCCTCTTCCTTGCCCTCCCCTCTCTCTACCTCTTAGAAGGAGAATGTCTTAGGTTAGAATGAGAGATAACTCCCCATCCCACAGACTTAAACAAGCAGAGAAAACAGCCCACCGTCGGATCGTGACGAACGACCATGATTCAAAACAATTCTTTGTACAGAGCGCTACCATCGTGCGGTAAGAAGATACTTCCGTGCGGTAACCCCTATCGGTGGCTTCTCATGCAATCCCACCGTTCAAATTCTCCAATCATACACTAACACGTGGCCGCGCCGTAACTATCGTGCTACCGTCGCGCGGTAGGCGATGCATCGTATCATAACGACGCTTACGACGAAAGGTTTCTACCGCCATGCGGTATCGCTATCGCCACGCGGTATCGCTACCGTCGGGCGATACCTCACAAAGAGCCATGCTAATTAAATCGGCTATGCTACTGCCGACATTAGTATTACTGCCAGGCGATATCTCTCAGAGAGCTATATCTGGTGAAATCTGGGGCATTACAATTCTCTCCCCCTTAAAGAAATATTGTCCCAAAATTTGATCGTATAGGAAACAAAAAGAAGTACAAAACACATACAAATTTGCACCTCCACGGAACAGTTCGGAGAGGTCCTCAAGCCTGGCTTGCTTGCGCTCCCATGTGAGCTCCTCACTGCCACAATTGTCCCACCGGACTTTGACCATCCTGATCACCTTGTTCCGTAACTGCTTGATCTTCGTGTCCTCGATTCGAATAGGCTTGACCTTCATCTTTAACACACTTTCAATCGGCACTTGATCAACAAAAACCACCTGAGTAGGCTCTTTCAATGAATTCCTCAACACTGATATATGAAACACATCGTGTAAGCCGCTCAGTTCTGTCGAAAGAGTGAGCCGATAAACAACCTTACCAACACGCTCCAAGATCTCAAACAGCCCAAGGTATCTTGGACTTAGCTTCTTCAAGCGTCGAATCCTCGACACTCCCTGCAACGGTTTGATCTTTAGATAAACCCAGTCTCCCATGGCGAACTCGACATTCCGGTGCTTGGCATTATAGTACTTTGTCTGTCTATCTTGAGCAACCAGTAACCGTTCTCAAATCAAACGTATCGTCAAAGTCGCATCTTCGACGTCTTTACTCTTATAAAGCTTCGATTCACCTATTTCTTCCCAAGCCAACGACGTACGACACTTCCTACCGTATAAGGCCTAATAAGGCGCCATTTGAATAATTGCTTGGTTGCTATTATTGCAGGCGAATTTGATCATAAAGAGCTGATCCTCCCACCTCTTACCGAAATCCAGGGCGCACATGCGAAGAATATCTTCCATCGTCATGTTTACCCTTTTGGTCTGACCATCCGTCTGAGGATGAAAGGCCGTGCTGAACTTCAGCTTGGTACCCAATAGTTGATGAATGAACTTCCAATTGTTTGATGTAAAGTATCTGTCTCGGTCACTAACGATGCTACGGGGAACACCGTGCAATCATACGATCTATCCAACATAAAGTTCAGCTAACTTTTCCACTGAATAGTCCCTTTGATTTGGAATGAAGTGTGAACTTTTGTCAACCGTTCCACGATCACCCAAACATAATCGTTCTCGTATTGCGATCTCGGCAAACCGTGCACGAAATCCATAGATATATCATCAAACTTCCATTCCGGGACACGGGCAGCCAATTATTTTTCAAAATAGTTACTGTATTTGGATTCCTCTCATCGAGGCAATGAATTTTGACTACTTATACGTCAAAAACGGTGACCAGATGAGGGAGAAATAGTTCCGAAAAGATTGAAATGTTCAATTTTTTTTTGAAGGAAGGTTATGTTTGATCTCCCATGTTAAAATATTTAAAACTAAGTGACGCATTCAAAAAAAAATATGTGTGCACCCCCATTATCAATTTATGCACCCTCATTATCAATTTGTGCACCCTTATTATTAATTTTCTGGATCCGCCACTGCGTGGATCAAAGATAATTCCATTCAAGATAGCCCAGTTTTTTGGATTATCATCTAGATCGTTCTCTGAAGATCACTTGTTTCTTGTGGCGTTGTTGCATGATACTCTGTTGTTTTGTTTCTGGAATGGCTGTTTGTTGCTGCTAAAATCTAGGTCAAGGGTTCAAACCCACTCTCTTGAACCTACTTGAAGACCAAATCCAACTTCACAGAAATTCAAATTTTACTGAGCTTTATAGGGCTTAGCTGGAGAGGAGCAAAATTCTATATCTCTGGATTGGATCCGAAGACATTGTCCCACATCCGCACGAATCAGGTGACTTCCTTCTAGATTTTCTGCTCAAAACAAATTCAAGCTGTAGAAGAAAAGTGCACTCGACATCATCTTTTTGTAGTCCTTCGATCCCACTGACTTCCTCGATTGGAAGTTGCATGTCCAACTGGGAATGAAGGAACGTGAGATTTTCTACATCGTTATGAGCAATTTCTCCATGACCCGTGAGGATGTGGACGAATATCAGTTGAACAAGGACAAGGATTTTTGCAGGGATTACCTTGTAACACCCACATCCGTCACGTAGGATATAACAGAAGGTCCGGCCGGAGCCCCATGTCATATTTCACGGACAGTCAGTGGAGTTACGCATTGAAACTAAATCAAACGCGCATCCTAACTCAGAGTTCATTCTAGCAGAAATATTAAAAGTAATAAGAACCCAACCACGTGAATGTCCACTAAACAAGAGTAGAAATTTTAACCAAAATACACAAAAGAGTCTGGTCTTAAGGCCTTACAAATTATTTCCATTACATTAAAGTTTCTTGTATACATCGGCACGTAGACCGGCAACACATGAAAGTAGTAAAGAAGCTTCGCTTGGACTTCGAGGGCTGACATAACACGAAGGGCTTCAACCCGCTACTTTCAGCTTGGCTCCCCAGCATCTACATGAGAACAAACCACAAAGATGTGGCAAACAAGGCAACAATCAGCTTTAACTGATCAAATTATAACGACCCCGCCCCACACCCGAGGCGGCGGTGCTCATTCCCTACAAGTAAACATCATGTACATATAAAGACAATAGAATGTGCAATTTATGAACCATTTATCACAGACGTTGGCACGACCAGTCACACATCCCGTGCACTCAGGGCACATTATCGGTGACCGGACATAACTAGGGTCCCACCTCCATACTCTGCGACGGTCAGCATTCTTTTGAGCATTAGTAGTCTTTCCGGCCCGAAGCCTATGACTCTCTCCTATGGCTATGACAAAGTCAAAGACGATCTCCAAGATTCACCTCAATGACTCACTCCAAGTCGAACAACATAGGCCTAGATACAGTTCAGCTCTTTCCCGTTGCTCAAATCGTCGGGCGCAACAAGCCACGATGCGGGTCAGTCTCCCTTTCTCATTCACAACAATACATAACTATGTTAGGTTCCATGGCTGGCTCTCAGTTAAACATACCGGCCCCTAGTATCCACGAAATAGGCCTCACAAAAACTCACTGGGAGTTACGGCCGGCGGTAGCGCTACCGTCGCGTGGTAGGGGACAGGACATGCATTCTTCCCCAGAACTTGGGTATTTTCCTGGGGGCCATATCCAATACTCTCCTTGCAGTGACCTGCATACACCGACTCCAAAACTACTTTTTTAAGCACAGAGTCTTCTTCGGCACGCAAATCCACAAGATAACCATCTTCAATACAGACCAACATGTCCGGATGGGCTTCACACAGTATGCCAATTCCATACTTCGATTCCGGATTCTAAATGCAAAGGTAACGAGGATACCACCGATCAACCTGCCGGGAGAATCGCTTCCATATGCTCGTGGAGCGTCTACCCTTATAAGTTAAAACAAAGGACTTCACATGTCCAAGGAGTAAGATCGTAACCCTTGAGGTTTGTTTCGGCGCCATGAATGCCAAACTAGCCGGATGAAAATGACCGCAATGGACTCGCCTTCGCGGATCTGAACTTGGCTCGTGACTCGAAGCTCTGAAGCTCCAACAATGGCGGAATATCCTTCCTCTTCCTTGCCCTCCCCTCTCTCTACCTCTTAGAAAGAGAATGACTTAGGTTAGAATGAGAGATAACTCCCCATCCCACAGACTTAAACAAGCAGAGAAAACAGCCCACCGTCGGATCGTGACGAATGACCATGATTCAAAACAATTCTTTGTACAGAGCGCTACCATCGTGCAGTAAGAAGATACTACCGTGCGGTAACCCCTATCGCTGGCTTCTCCAGCAATCCCACCATTCAAATTCTCCAATCATACACTAACATGTGGTCGCGCCGTAACTATCGTGCTACCATCGCGCGGTAGGCGATGCATCGTATCATAACGACGCTTATGACGAAAGGTTTCTACCACCATGCAGTATCGCTATCGCCACGCGGTATCGCTACCGCCGGGCGATACCTCACAAAGAGCCATGCTAATTAAATCGGCTATGCTACTGCCGACATTAGTATTACTGCCAGGAGATAGCTCTCAGAGAGCTATATCTAGTGAAATCTGGGGCGTTACAATTCTCTCCCCCTTAAAGAAATTTTGTCCCAAAATTTGATCGTATAGGAAACAAAAAGAAGTACAAAACACATACAAATTTGTACCTCCACGGAACAGTTCGGAGAGGTCCTCAAGCCTGGCTTGCTTGCGCTCCCATGTGAGCTCCTCACTGCCACAATTGTCCCACCGGACTTTGACCATCCTGATCACCTTGTTCCGTAACTGCTTGATCTTCGTGTCCTCGATTCGAATAGGCTTGAGCTTCGTCTTTAATACACTTTCAATCGGCACTTGATCAACAAAAACCACCTGAGTAGGCTCTTTCAATGACTTCCTCAACACTGATATATGAAACACATCGTGTAAGCCGCTCAGTTTTGTCGAAAGAGTGAGCCGATAAACAACCTTACCAACACGCTCCAAGATCTCAAATAGCCAAAGGTATCTCGGACTCAGCTTCTTCAAGCATCGAATCCTCGACACGCCCTGCAACGGTTTGATCTTTAGATAAACCCAGTCGCCCGCGGCAAACTCGACATTCCGGTGCTTGGCATTATAGTACTTTGTCTGCCTATCTTGAGCAACCAGTAACCGTTCTCAAATCAAACGTATCGTCAAAGTCGCATCTTCGACATCTTTACTCTTATAAAGCTTCGATTCACCTATTTCTACCCAAGCCAACGACGTACGACACTTCCTACCGTATAAGGCCTCATAAGGCGCCATTTGAATAATTGCTTGGTTGCTATTATTGCAGGTGAATTTCATCATAAAGAGCTGATCCTCCCACCTCTTACCGAAATCCAGGGCGCACATGCGAAGAATATCTTCCATCGTCATGTTTACCCTCTCGGTCTGACCATCCGTCTGAGGATGAAAGGCCGTGTTGAACTTCAGCTTGGTACTCAATAGTTGATGAATGAACTTCGAATCGTTTGATGTAAAGTATCTGTCTCGGTCACTAACGATGCTACGGGGCACACCGTGCAATCATACGATCTATCCAACATAAAGTTCAGCTAACTTTTCCACTGAATAGTCCCTTCGATTTGGAATGAAGTGTGAACTTTTGTCAACCGTTCCACGATCACCCAAAAATAATCATTCTCGCGTTGCGATCTCGGCAAACCGTGCACGAAATCCATAGATATATCATCAAACTTCCATTCCGGTATTGGTAACGACTTTAGGAAACCACCGGGTCTTTGACATTCTGCCTTCACCAGGGCGCAAGTCGCCATATAGAGCGATATGTCCTTCTTTAACCATGGCCACCAGAACAACTTTTTCATGTCCTTATATATTTTTTTGCTCCCCAGGTGGATCGAGTACTTGGTAAAATGAGCCTCATACATCAACTCCTATTGTAAGGTGCCAAACTTCGGGACACACAAATGGTCTTCTTTCTGCAAAAGACCATCTTCATAAGAAAACTCAGCATTAGACACATCCATGGTCTCCGCTGCGTAGTGCTTCATGCTTTCATCAAGCCCCAACGCTTATCAAATCATGTCTACAAGGTCACATTGCACCTCCATCCAGTTCAAGCGTGCATTCGCCGTAGCATTCTTCTTGATGCAAGTGATATTCAATGCCTCCAACTCACGAATCAAACGCTCATCATGCATCCGTAACAAATTTGCTCGTGTTGGAGCCTTGCGACTCAGTACATCTGCGACCACATTTCCCTTGTTGGGAATATAGTGTATCTTGAAGGTATAGTCTCCGAGGAACTTCATCCACCTCTGTTGTCGCATGTTCAAATCCTTCTTATCTATCAAATACTTCAGACTCTTATGGTCCGTAAATAGATCAATCTTCATGTCATATAAGTAGTATCTCCACGGCTTAAGAGCGAATATCACGACTGTTAACTCCAAGTTATGAACCAGATAATTCCTCGCATGCACTTTCAGTTGACGAGATCCATAAGCTATAACCTTTCCAAACTGCTGAAGAACGCAACCTAAGCCACTCCCTGAGGCGTCGATTTAAATTTCAAAGCCTTCTGTTCCACATTGCGGGCACAATACAGGCGTCGTGATCAGACGACTCTTCAACTCCTCAAAAGCTCGTACGCACTCTAGCATCCAAATGAACTTCTGATTCTTCATTGTCAATATAGTGAGAGGTAAAGCAATTCTCGAAAAGTTCTCTACGAAACGCTTATAATAGTCGACAAGTCCAAGGAAACTCCTGACTTCCGCTACAGAAGTAAGTACAAGACACTCTCGTATCGCAACTATCTTTGTTGGATCCACAGCAACACCCTCTCGACAAAATACATGGCCAAGAAAAGTCACTGAAGGTAGCCAAAACTCATACTTAGAGAACTTGGTGTATAGTTGATTCCACCTCAGGGTTTGCAGAACCAATCTCAAATGATTCACATGTTCCTTTTCCAGCTGAGAGTATACCAGTATGATGTTAATATAGAAGATGAAAAATAAGTCTATATACTCTCTAAAGATCCTGTACATCAAGTCCATAAACACTGATGGCGCATTAGTGAGCCCAAAAGGACTCACAGTAAGTTCATAGTGCCCATAGTGTGTGCCAAACGCTGTTTGGGAATATCACTTTCCCTGATCCTCAACTGATAATAGTAGGACTTCAAATCCAACTTCGAATAGACGGTTGATCCAGCCAGCTGATCAAACAGATCATCGATTCTCGGAATCAGATACTTGTTCTTCTCCGTCAGTTTGTTCAGTTCACGGTAGTCAATGCATAGACGCAAGCTTCCGTCCTTCTTCTTCACAAAGAGAACCGACGCTCTCCAAGGCGACATATTTTGACGTATATAGTCTTGCTCTAATAACTCCTATAACTGAACCTTCAGTTCCACCATCTCCTTTGGCGTCACACGCTATGGTGAGCGTGACATAGGTTTCACACTTGACAACAACTCAATAGCGAAGTCGATCTCTTGCTGAGGTGGGATCCTAGGGAGATCCTTATGAAAAACATTTGTAAATTCTGACACAATAAGGACGTCACTCAAACTGGGCCTCGGCTCTACAGCCTCCAATAACATGAAGAATAAATCTGCACTCTTCTGAACCGCCTTGACTACTTGGAGAGTAGACATCAGTGTCTTGCTTGATCCTTGCATACTAGCAAATTTAGTCTCGCATTCGGTATTCTGTCCCAGTATGACTTCCTTTGAGTTGCAATTAATGTAAGCACGCTGCTCCGAGAGCCAGTCCATGCCAAAGATTACATCGAACTCAGAAATCAGCAGTATAAGTGCTTCCAATCCAAAATCACGGCTTCCTATAGCACTTGAACACAACAGGACCTATCCGCTCTCATCACGCACCGGTTAGGTAGCAATATATACAATCTATCCTTCGACACAAAAGAAGACATTCTAATATACAACATGAATTCCTCAGATAAAAAGGAGTGAGAAGCCCCTGTATCGAACAGTGCTCTAACCGGATAGTCCAAGATTATGATAAAGCTTAATATAAACAAGTTATACACAAGCAACGCACAAGGTAACAAGTATATCAAGCAATAAAAGCTACATACTAAACCATAAATGTCACCACATCGCTTTGCTTTATGACCTCCTATTGGTCAAGATTATATAATCTGCACTGGGCTTGAGTATAATAAGACGCAGTTGATTCCACTACCTTGCACTTCTCAGCATAGGATGCTCCTGTCTTTTTCTCCGTCTTTGGAGGGCCACTCCAACAATCGTGGGATATGTGTCCCGACTTGCCACAAGTATAACAATGAATTGGGCCTCGCCCAAAAGTTTCTCCAGACGCAACAGAAGGAGGAGTTGGTCCAAAATATTTAGACTTCTTATTCCATCTTCGATGCCCAGTCTTTGAAGAGCTCGATACCTTGAACTCTTACTTCTTCATAGCCAAGTCTTTCTTGTCTTGGACTCTTTTTAAATCCTGTTCCAGGGATCAGGTAGTATTTACCAAGGTTAGAAACCCTACGTCATTGGACCAGAGAGAATCAACCTCAGATCATCTCGCAGTCCTTTATAAAATTTGTTTGTCTTGCGCTCCTCGTCAGTAAAAGTAGCGCTCGCATATCGACCCAACCTTGTAAACTCATGTAAGTAGTCATCCACATTACTCTCACCTTGAGTTAACCTCTGAAATTGATTCTCCATGGCAATCCTTTGAGCAGATGAGAGATACCTTGCAAGAATAACCCTCATGAACTCCTCCATCGAGATCTCGAACAGTTGCCTTCCAGTAAACTGATGTAGTTCTAGTTTATCCCACCAGAGTCTTGCCTCACCTTCCAAGAGAAAGGTAGCCACATACACCTTCTGTCACTCCTCTGTATCTGTTGCCGTCAAGATTCTCTTTATTCTCGAGAGTCAATCTTCGACCTGAGTGGGGGATCATGTTCCCTCAAACGTCAGAGGGTGGAAGCTCATAATGTGCTTCAATTTTTTTCTGTCGCTTGCTTCATCGCCAAACGCTCATCGGGTACTTGTCGCATAGCCATAGGCTCAACTATATCAACCTGCGTCGGGGAAACCCTAGTGGTTGGAGGTTGTATACGCCATCATGGTTGCGCATTGATCATCGTGAACATGGCTTCAACAACTATGCAAATCGTATCAGCAGAAGCAGGAGGTGTAGGCGCATCACCCGGTGTGCTACTCTTCGCTGAGCGCTGGGACCGAGACTTCCCCGCACCACTTCTAGACACCTATAATTGTGAAGCACACAATTTAACGACTAAACATATTAAAAAACAGCAATCACAGGAACACGCGGGTTCCACAAACATGTGTATTTTCATTCCTAAGCGGACATTCATTGATTCTTTCATGTTATAATGCTAACGCACATACACATGATCACCACCCCTTAAAAGAATTCGATCACGAATTCGAATAAGAAAGTCCGACACCAGAATCTGATACCAAATTATAACACCCTCATCTATCACGTAGGATATAACAGAAGGTCCGGCCGGAGCCCCACGCCATATTCCATGGATAGTCAGTGGAGTTACGTATTGAAACCAAACCAACCGTGCATCCTAACTCAGAGTGCATTCTAGAGGAAGTATTAAAAATAACAAGAACTCAACCACATGAATGTCCACTAAATAAGAGTAGGAATTTTAACCAAAATACACAAAAGAGTCTGACCTTAAGTCCTTACAAATTGTTTCCAACGCATTAAAGTGTCTTGCATACATCGACATCCAGGACGACAATACATGAAAGTAGTAAAGAAGCTTCGCTTGGCCTTCGAGGGTTGGCATAATGCAAAGGGCTTCAGCCTGCTAATTTACGCTTGGCTCCCCAGAACCTGCATGAGAACAAACCATAAAAATGTGGCAAACAAGACAATGATCAGCTTTAACTGACCAAATTATAACAACCACGTCCTACACCTGGGGAGGTGGTGCTCCTTCCCTGCAGGTAAATAACATGTATATATAATGACAATAGAACATGCAATTTAAGAACCATTTACCACATACGTTGGCACGACTACCCACACGCCCCGTTCACTCAGGGCACATTATTGATGTACCATACATAACCAGGGTCCCACCTCCATACTCAGCGATGGTCAGCATTCTTTTGAGTATTAGTAGTCTTTTCGGCCCGAAGCCTAAGACTCTATCCTATGGTTATTACAAAGTCAAAGACGATCTCCAAGATTCACCTCAATGAATCACTCCAAGTTGAATGACATAGGGCTGAGTACAGTTCAGCTCTTTCCTGTTGCTCAGATCGTCGGGCGCAGCAAGACACGATGCAGGTCAGCCTCTCCTTTCCCATTCACAACAATACATAACCATGTTTTGTTTCAAGGTTGGCTCTCACGGCCACCATAGCGGAGCATTCTAAGCTCTTGGCTAAACATACAAGCCCTCTAGTCTCCATGAGACAGACTCACAAAATCTCACTGGGATTTACCGTTGGAGGTAGGGCTACCACCGCGCAGTAGGGGACAGAACACGCATTCTTCCCCAAAACTTGGGTTTTTTCCTCGAGGCCATCTCCAATACTTTCTTTGCAGCGACCTACATACCCTGCAACTCTGAAACTACTTGTTTAACCACTGAGTCTTCTCCGACACACAAATTAACAAGATAACCATCACCATTCCTGACGAACTTGTCTGGATAGGCTTCACATAGTATGCATATTCCGTACTTCAATTCCGGATTCTAAATACAAAGGTAACAGGTAAACTACTGATCAACCCATCTGGAGAATCGCTTCCACATGCTCGTATAGCATCTACATTTACATGCCAAAATAAAGGACTTCACATGTCCAAGGAGGAAGATTGTTACCCTTGAGGTTCATTTCAGCGCCATGAATGAGAAACTAGCCGGATGAAAATGACCACAACGGACTCGCCTCCGTGGATCTGAACTCGGCTAGTGACTCAGAGCTCTGAAGCTCCAACAATGGAGGAATCTCCTTCTCCTTCCTCTTCCTTGCTATCCCCTCTCTCTACCTCTTAGAAAGAGAATGACTTAGGTTAGAATAAGAGAACTCCCCATCCCATAGACTTAAACCAGCAGAAAACACAGCCCACCATCGTTTCATGATGAACGACCATGATTCAAAATGGTTCTCTGTACAGAGCGCTACCGTCGCATGGTAAGAAGATATCGTCGCGTGGTAACCCCAATCGGTGGCTTCTCCAGCAAGCCCACCGTTCAAATTCTCCAATCATACACTGACACGCGGACTCGTCGTAACTATCATGCTACCATCGCGCGATACCTCACTACCGCTGCTCGGTAGGCGATGTGTCGTATCATAACAATGCTTACAACAGAAGGTTTCTATTGCCATGCGGTATCACTACCACCGGGCGGTAGCTCACAAAGAGCCACGCCAATTAAATAGGCTACGCTACCTCTGATGTTACTACTACCGTCGGGCGGTAGCTCTCAGAGAACTATACTTGGTGAAATCTGGGGCGTTACATTAGGGGTGCAAATTTAGCCTTGGCCCGGTTGCCCGGCCCAGGTCTGCCCGGTCCCGAACCCGAGTAGGCCAGGGTCTGGTTAGGCCCGGGCCAGGCCTAGGCCCGGCCTAAGGGGGCTCACCAGGCCTCCATATTTGGCCAGAGCCAGACCTGGTGCCCGACCATTGCTAGGCCCAGTCCTGAGCCCGGCCTGAAGCCTGCTGGGAGCCCAACATTATTTAAATGTTGGGCATGCTCCGCTGCCTCCTAGCATTAATGCTGGGCGCTGTAGCCCAGCATTAATGCTGGGCGCTGCAGCCCAATATTTAAATGCTGGGCGCTACAGCCCAGTAGCGCCCAACATTTAAATGCTGGGTTGCAACCCAGCAACCCTGCTGGCTGCTGCCAGTAGGTTAATTTTTGGGGCCTGCTTGGGCCCTATTTTGTGGGCTCAGGTAGGCCCCCTTTTTTCGCATAGGTCTGGTCCCGACCTGGGCCCGTTATAAGCAGGGTCCGACCTGGGCCTTGAAGAAAAAAGACCAGGCCCGGGGGGTCTGGGCCCGGCAGGCCTAATTTGCACCCCTACATTACATACCTCCTGAACTCCCTTAATACTAGACTTTCTCTGACCTACAATCCTTACAAGTTTGCAAAAGTGATTTTGGATCGCTTGAATGTGCATTTTCAGAAGACATAGAGACTTTCAAAAACTCTCCTTGGGGAGATGTTTTTCAACTACAAATTCAGTGCTAACATACTAGTCACCTCTCAAGTTATAGAGATGGAAAATTTGCGTCTCAAGCTGGAAGACAATCATTTTGATATGTCTGATAGTCTCTGTGTACCTAATTCTGAAATGCACAGACTGAAGGAGAACATTGCACTAGATGAACTTAAAATGTTCATTCTTATTGAGGATCAAAATATTACTGGAAAAACTTTGGAGAAAACTGGTCAGTCTTCATAGGCTGTCAACTTCTTTTCTCTATCTGGTAAGCCTCACCGGAAGTCACTAACACCTAAAGGTGAAGCGTCTACATAGTTGACACTTCTCTCAAAAATAAGAGGGGAAAGTTCCACAATTGCGACAAGTAGGTTCAATAGACCGTTGAGTGTAAGGCTCCGAAGAAAAGGAGGAAGCCACACAAAATGTGGTGAACATGCTGGTTGATAGATCTGATCTCAAGTTCTTTGTGGCTATGATCAGGAGCAGTCACCACAGTCTGTCTTCTGAGTGGTGGCTAGACAACGATGCTACTTATTATGTGAAAAATGACAAAGATCTGCTAATTAAGGTCATGACAGTCATGGAAAAGGTGGAGAACTATAATGGAGGAGATACCGAGGGACTCATGCTGGGATATCAGAGTTGGTCCTCTTTTCAGGTAAAACTTTAATTTTAAAATATGTTAAAGTAGTTCTCAATATAACTAAAAATCTGATTTCCATGAGTTTATTATATAAGGCCATAATATCTTTCACAACCCAAAATGGAAGAATAACCCTAACAGTTAATTCACATTATTTTGGTTTTATGTATATGATCAACGGAATGTACATACATAACTTATACAATGATAACATTATCTAAGTAAGTTCAAATCTTATTGTTCCTAAGGTTTTACATAATATACTTGGACATGAAAACTACAAAAAAAATATGAGATCTTGCTAAGAGTCATAACATTCCCTTAGATCTGTCTATTTGATTTGATAAGTGTGAGGTTTATGCACAAACTAAAATCATTAGAAAACCTTTCAATTCTTTTTTTAGAAGCACACAACTTCTTGAATTGATACCTTCATGCCTCTAAGATTCCTTAAGTTGTGTCAGTAGAGGGAAAAGGAAGTATCTCATTACATTTATAGACAATTATTCAAAATATTATCAAGTATATTCTTTGAAATCAAAAGATGAGTCTTTTAAAACATTTAAGACCTTGAAGTCTTGTGTAGAAAATTAGTTGAACTTAAAAAATTAAGAGATTTAAAAGTGTTCGAGGAGGAGAATACATTACTACTAGGTTAAAGGAATTTTGTGTCTCTGATGGTATAATTTTTGAAACTATTACTCCTTACTATCTTAATCCAATGATGTTGCTGAGCGTAAGAATATAACTAATAGAAATATTGAATTATATGCTTCTCACAGACGACATGCCTAATTCATTTTTGGGGGAGAAGCAGTCCTTACTGCAAATCACATTCTGAATAGAGTGCATCATTCTTAGCTCACTTCTACTTTGTTTGAGCTGTGTCATGGTCATCCTTATAGATATAATTCTCTAAATACTTAATACTGTATTTATTATGTGAGGATACACGACCTTAAGAATCTCTAAGGTGGGACCTAGAACGATAACATATATCTATCTAGGAAGATCAGAAGATAGTGTGGATGACAAGTTTCTCGATTTATCCACCAATATAATGATAGAGTATAGAGATGACATATTATTTGAAAATAAATTTGTCAAGTATCATAGTTTATCTATTTCGGGGTCTACTGGCATAATTTCAGAATCTAATATTGAAACTGAAGCTGGCCCCTCTGCACTATTTCCCAACCTTTAGAGGTGGAACCTGTTCCGATTAGAGCATCTACAAGAGAAGAATTTCTAAGAATTTTGCTGATAATTTCGTCACCTACCACTTAGAGAACAATCTATTCTCTTACTAAGAAGCAATGAAATTTAGAGATTTGTTAATATAGATAAAAGCCATTGGTGATGAGATAGACTCGCTATTATAGATCAACACTTGACATCTAGTTGACCTATCAAAAGGAGCTAAAGTTCTAAGATACAAGTGGGTATTAAAGAAGAGATTACCTAGCGATGGGTCTACTACTAGACACAAATCACGTCTAGTAGCTAAATGTTATAAGCAACAAGGTAGAATAAACTACTTTTATGTTTATTCACATGTGTGTCACATATCAACTATTAGAATTTTTCTCGCCTTAGCGTATATCTAGAACATTGTAGTTCATCAGATGAATGTGGAGACAACTTTCTTAAATTAAGAGCATGAAGAGATTTATATGACACAACCTGATGGTTATGTACATAAAGGTACAAAAGATAAAGTGTATAAATTGAAGAGGAAGTAGACTCCGAAATTTCACTTGTGGCTAGAGAAAATCCCTAGGGCTGAGAAGAGGAAGTTAGGTCTAAGTATTTACTTAGTCCAGATAAGTAGACTCCGAAAATATATTTTCTGGAGTCAAGGTTGGGCTGAGTTTATCTAAGTCTAGGTAGATTGGCACAGTGAAATTTCACTTGTGGCCAATCATCACACCAACCCACATTCATCATGTAGGATCCAAGTTTGGATATGAGTTGTAGGGCTTAACTACCTAAGGTAGGTGAGTGTTGCTCTCTGAGGTAGGATCCAAGTATGGATCTTAGTTATGGGGCTGTTTAGCCCTAGCTGTAGGACTTTTTGTAAGGCTGAGGCAGGTAACAAGTTTGTTACTGAGTTGTAGGTTCCTGAAAGGGCACTGAGGTAAGTACCTGGAAGGGTACTGAGCTGTAGGAGTGCTGCAACATTCTGAGAGTAGGGCCTTGTGCCTGAAGTTGTAGAGCTGAAAAGCCTGAGCTATAGGCCTCAGAGATAAGGCTGAGGTAGGGGGCTTGAGGGACACTGAGTGTAGGAGAACTGCAGAGCTCTGATGTAGGATCCCTAGTGGATTTGAGGTAGGGTTGTTCTCCCAGCCTGAGTGTAGGACTTAACAGCCGGAGGTAGGTGGTATGTTGACCCCTGAGTATTAGGCCCATGTGGCTGAGAAGTAAGTCTTGGAGGAGACTTAGAGATCTTAAGGGATATGAGGTGTAAGCTCTTTGGAGTAAGTTTTGTAGAAGTGTCTAGTCCAACAAGATAGTTGGATAGGTGGGAGGGAAAATGGATGTACCCTAATTAGGTGAACCACTATAAATCACTGTGTGCTTTTCAGTGTTGTTTTCTTTATGCGGGTTGTGTACATCTTGAAAGCATAAAACAACTAAAAGTCAAAACACTTAAAGAAGAAACATAAAAGAACTTGAAAAAAGACCAATAACCTATTCACCCCCCCCCCCTCTAAGTGATTTAACTATCCTTGAATTAAAGACTTTCAAGTGGTATCAGAGGGAGGTTACTCAAAAAAAGGACTTAACAGTCTGAGTAGACCTCAAAGGACAGCTAAAAGGTTTGCATTGGTGGGTTCAAAAGAGAATCATATGGAGTGGAGTTCAATGAAGTTTCAAGTCTACAGTGAGAGTGATAATGATTTTTCAATGTACCAATTTCCATATGATGTTAAAATTTGCGTGTGTGGAGAAGAGAAGCAAAATGAGATTTATATTCTTCTCTAATTCTATATTCGATAAAAGTAAGTGTACCTAATCGTTTATAGTATAAGATATTTAAGCTTAATATCAAGGTCGTATTACCTAGGGAGGATTGATTACTTCTACTTTGAGGAGTTACTATTATCTTATCAAATGATTTCTTGGGTTTGTTTTTCTTAACTAAAAGAGCGCTAAATTGCACGTTATAAAAAGGGTTAAAAATATGGATAAAGTAATTAGTAATCGATTTTGAATCACTTCGGCATAAGTTAATCAAAATGAAATAACAAAATAAATCTTAATAAAGTAAAGGCAACTTGACTATGGGTGTTCCCGAAGCTTGAACACGCTCCTCTTGGAGAAGTTTCTAACTGAGTTTAGGAAGATCCGACCGAACTCTCGTCCAATATTCGGATGCCTAAAGTTCATCATAAGTGGTGAACCCCGCTATTGGATTTGACTCCATTCGAGAGATTTACGGCATTCTCTCTCGAGAGGTGCGTGCAACTCTCTTTACTCTTGGGTGATCAATTCAAACTATGAGGCTCGTGGCTAGCTAAAATTGAAAACCTAAGTTGAGACTATATATCGATAATATAGTCCCACTAAATTTAAATCAAGAGTAAATCAAAGGCCAATACTTTAAGAAGAGAAAGAGAGCTAAATCATCATAACTTGATCAACTCGTCCTCAAATCATCGCGATCGAGTACAAATGAGGATTTAGTTACTCATGGTGGAAGGGTAAGAGAGATATAGGTAATAGAAGTTCATGAAAAATTAAATAAAGGAAGAGAAAGACTTTTATTACTAAAACAATGGGAGCTAGAAGTTGAAATAAAAGCTACAATTGCATGAATAGAAAGACTAGCTACGCACTAATTTCACATTATTAAAAGACATTACAAGTTTATTACAAAAGTTGCATGAAAAGTAAAATAGAAAGAACTTAAAGTGAGAGAGAAAAAGAGAGCAAAATTAAGAACATAAACACGAAAAAAAACAAGTAGCAACACCAAAACTCTCAACTTAATCTCAACTAAACTACTCACATTCTGCTCTGATCTGGTCTGGAACACTTGGAGCTTACTGAAATTTATAGGAAAATTTTTGGGAAGTACACACCCCCCTTACACGCCCGTGTAGGGGGGGGGGGGGTTCCGTGTAAGCATTGTTGACTTTGGCTGATAAAAATCTGGCAGGACAGCGATTGGCTCGGAAGTTGGGTTACACACCCCTTGTACACGCCCGTGTAGGGGGGCGTGTAAGCTATGGCGTGACGGAGGCTCAGCGAAGTCATGATGTGGCGGGAGTTGGGGTACATGACCCAGGGACACGCTCGTGTAGAGTAGGCATGTAAGTTGCGGCGTGATGGTGGAGTGGCGAAAGTCGCGCTACGGTGCCAAAAAATTTGACTTGGTGGGACACGCCCAGGGGTACATGCCTATATAGGTGGTACACGACCGTGAACTATGGCATGTAAGGTGGATTGTTATTGATTTTGGATTGGGGGGTGAATCTGTGTCGGGATTTGGTTACACGCCCCAAGTACACGCCCATGTAAGGGATACACGACCGTGATATAGAGGCGTGTAAGGTGGATTTTTCGGGATCTAGACTTCGGACCATGGCTTCATCGGGATTAGGTTACACACTCCAATTACACGCCCGTGTAATCGGTACACGGCTGTGACCTAGGGGTGTGTAAAGTTGAAAATGACCAAAAAGTGCCAAAATCCTGAAAAACAAAAAATAAACTACGTTAGAACAATTTTTATAAAAGAAACTAATTATAGGCTCAAAATTCATAAAGTATGTATTTTTAAACAAGAAAATATATGGATTTACCCAAGTAATTTAGGCTAAAATAAGTATTATCACCATCCCCACTAGATGATTCGAGAATAGGGTTGGCCATTATTCCCGGTGATGAAATCATTTTGGAATAACCTCCCTCTGATACCACTTGTTAGATCTCATGGTCAACCTTAGAGGGGGGTGAATAAGGTTTTAAGCTTTAATTAAAAATTCAAATAATTTTAATCAGGAAAACTAGTTCTGGATGCTACTGCGGGGCGCTAGCTTGCCAGCGCATGGCGGTAGGTCACAGACCTTGTTTTCTTGGACAAAACTCCTCCTTGGAGACGCACACACCCTTTAGAGATCTACCGACATACAACTATGAAGTCACACACAGAATGAAGAACAACAAATAATTTTATTCAAATAGAAACGATAGTGGTTTACAATTACAAGCACTAGATTTCCATGATGTCGGGGATCGGAGGCGGTGAAATTCAAATTTCATTTTGTTTTCTATACCGACCCACTACCCGGACCGGTTGGCTCTCTCCCTTTTCCCTTCAGGAAAAGTCTTCGAGCCGGGTCTTCACCTTCATACAAGGAAGTATCTTAGAGCCCACTAGATCCTCCGATCTAGACGTCCCTTCCCCAGGACGATTTCTCACGGAACTCTTCCCGGATTCCTACGGCCTTCACCAGTCAATTTTTCTCGCCCTCAAACAGTCAAAAAAGAAAAAAAATACAAAAGGGGTAAAGAAGATTTTAAAAGTGATTCTCCCTCAAGACGATTCCTTCGTTGAGCGATGCAGGACCAGTGCTAACGATCTTCGTTTTATTGTGACCGATCAACTCCTCTTGGTTGTTGTAGTCATTCACTCACCGGAGATCTTTATGCGCGAATGGGAGGGAGGCGGCTTTCTCTTCCTTCGACGGAGACGGTAGAATGCTGCTCAGAGATGGCACACGAACCCTAGAATGAAATTATGTCTCTCGTCTTGCAAGGAATAAAGAAACGGAATCCTTTTATACGTCTTTGAAAAATAGGCTACCGCCGGTGCTTGGACTAGCGCCCGACGATAGGTCATTGCGCGTCGATGCGACAGCTACCCCGCGGATTTGGAAAAGTATTCAAAAAAGATATTTTCCGCTTTTTCATACTAGTGCAGCGCGGTGCCCAGCTATCGCCTGGTGGTAGCGTAATATTCTCGACGAAGTCATCTCGACGATTGTTGAGAGAGCTAGTTCTACGCGGTAGGAAGCTAGCATTGCGCATGTCTAGAATAAATTTTGAAGCTAGCGCGGGAGGTAGCTCTAGCGCCACGTGGTAGGTCCCCGAGCGCCCATTCAGATAAAATCCAGGCTAGAGCTTAGCGGTAGAGCTAGCACGCGGCGGTAGGTCGCAGATTTGAGTTCTATGATTCTTTTGAAGCTGTAAAACTGCACAGTATACCAAACACAAGTGTGATAAATACAACATGGTATTTGATATTATCAAACTGAAAAGATGTGAACCGTAAGCTCCAACATCGTCGAGTACTCACATAAGCACTCGTAGAATTCATCGAGTGATCTCAGGAGTACTTGAGAGATCACTGAAAACTTCTAATCAGAATGGCTAAGTAAAATTCGTCGAGTACTCAAGTGAATTTGTCGAGTACTTACATGAGTACTTATGAAATTCATTGAGTCCTCTCGAGAAGTCAAGCGAACTACCTTGTACTCTAGAGAAAGTTGTGGTTAGCCGGTTCTAAGTAAAAATCATCGAGATGACAAGTAAATTTGTTGAGTACTCTCAAGAGCTTTCAACTAATTTGTTGAAAGGTCTCGTGTAGACTAAACATCTCATGCAAGCTCTATCCCAAGTCATTTCAACTGGTTTGTTGAGTAGTCTGTAGAGTACACGTGATGTCTCGACGAATTAGACTTACGTGAATTTTTATTCAGTGTCGTTCTAGTTTTCACGGCTTTCCAACATTAGGGCTTCCACCATGTACAGTACACGTGGACGGTATACCTAAGTTCGAAATCGAGCCATTTGTGAGGAATCGTCTATAAATAGTCTTGGATTATTTCAGAGAACCCAAAATCACAAATCGAATCGTGTTCTAATTTCATATTAACAAAAATGAACGAGAATTCAAATTGATTTCATGAAAAACTTTGTCACTGACAACTCTCCCAAACCACGATTCCTCTTGGAAAGAAAAGACTTGATCGATCTTAAGATTCTAGATTTACATTCGTTCAGAGATCAGTCGTTTCTCAAATCCAATCTACGCAGTAAATTCAAATTCTTCCTCTTCTTCTTTAACAATTTAGTCAGAGCTTTCAAGCAACGAAGAAGAACTATATTTTCAGATCTGAGAAAAAGAGTTTCTTTCAAACAATATTTTCTTATTGCTTTGTCGGAAGTTTGTTCTTCCGAGTTTTTGTAGATCCTTGTTGAAAGGTCAAGTGTAGGGGAAGTTGTTCTCCGAGTTTGTAGGAGTGGAAGACTTCGAGTTGTAAGATTATTATTAATCTGAGTTTTGGTGAAGTAACCGAGTTTAGCCTGAAGTGCTAGATAGGCGAGGCGGGACAGTGGACATACCCAGTTTAGGGAACCACTATAATCCTTGTTTTTATGCTGTGCTTATTCTCTTATTTTGTGCGCTATATTTTTACTAGATTTTTATTCTGCTATAAGCCGCATGATTCATCTATTTACCCCCCTCTATGTGATTTAGGTAGACAACTAGATACTTTCATGGACATACTGTGCGTTTAAGTCTAAGATTTGATTCATAAACATTGGCTTTATTTGTTTATTAAAATTATAGTTGATTTAAAACCCAAAAAAATCTCAAGTATTTAATTTACATTTTTTAACTTAGCATGACATTATAAATGTTGATATCTAACATGGACACTAAATTGAGCATATATTAAGAGGTGATGGTAGGATAATGAGTTTTGAATGCAATGTTATGCTAAATATGAGTGATAATGTTGCATGTATTTAAAGATAGAGTTTCAATATGAAGACATAGAATGAAGTGATAATTCCATTTGGTTTGTTCTTATTTGTATTAGGTCGATTCTATGGTCTAAATAGAATGAGACACATGCAAACAACAGTGAAGCATAACAACACACCAAGTAAAGAAACATGATATCACTAGCTATCATATGATTCATAATTCCTAAGAGTAAATGATTATTCTTGATTGATCATGAATTATAATATCTGATTAGATAGAGGTTAAGCATAGGATATCAATTTGTCATAATGGATCATAGTTGGTGGGGTGCCCGCTGAAATTTCTAAGTCAAATCGACAAGACTCATACCAAGTACGTGCGAGCCTGACTGGACTGATTGCGCGCATTAAAGCCACAAGCCCTGAAAACCCCTGAAGAAGGAGTCAAACTCGCGCACGCGCATGGAAGGGTCACGCAGGTGCACCCGACCTGCGTGCAAGTGAGGGGGGACAAAGCACCTGCAGTCGCGCCCACATCCTACACGTGTGTGGCCAGTGCATGGCAAGACCATGCAGTTGCACCCCGCGCGATCACGCGGGGCTAGCCCGCATGGTCATAGGGCCGCGCCATAGCAGGGTTGTGCCCCTGCAAGGCCACGCCCCCACACAGCCACTTCTCGCATGGTCACGTGTGGCCGGCCCGCACGGCCGTAGTGTCGCGCCTCCAATGACCGCATCCCCCGCGGTTGCACGATGTGTGGCCGCGTCGAACTACTCGGGGGGCATTCCTATCATTTTTGCAGCACAAATCACTCCCCGACACAATTACCACCATGACCCTCCAAAAAACTATAAATAGGCCCCTAGGCCTTCATTTGAAGACAAGCAACTCCAGAGGCAAGAGAGAGATCTGAGGTTTTATAGTGAGATCGTAGACATAGTCTTATTCTTTGCTTAGGAATTCACTCCGCTTTTCCCCCTGTGCTAAGGATTCCACACGTTCCAAGTCACATTAACCGTCTCTACGAGAGCTCTCCCATCAAGGCTCCACATTAATAAGAGTGCCTCCTCTAGAAGCTCCGTGGACTTATAGAATTTTCTAGCCGGAACGCTCCCACCTAGGTTCTGCTAGGTCAACAACATTCCAAGGCCAGAACGCTTCTATTGAGGCTCCGAGGACTTAGCCATTTTTCCTCATTTTCTACACATGTAATGGATTAGCGACCCGTTGCCCTCCGAGCTCAAATCAAACTCTATAAAACTTCGAGAAGTTAGTGGAGTTTAGCTCGACACTATTCTAGGCACATGGTTTTTCACCCATTCAGGTTTTCCATGTAAAAAATGCCTCGTCATTTGTTGCGGTTCATTTTGACTGTTTGCACGCCCGACCCAATTCTGAGCTAAGGCGGTCTGATTTCTCCGGACCGGGGAAAGACCGGGCGACCCGCAATAGTTTGGTGTCGTATGTGGGAAAGTGTTCCTAGAATCTCTAACCAGTCTCAGCATCCCCCACCAGCGGTAATGACAAGAAGGAGTGCGTGCAATATAAACAGCACAGCCAAGAAGAGCACCCAGAAACAACTACGACCGACTCACTCGCGGGCAATGCTCCACTTCCCAATAGAACAACCGATATTGCCATTCATGCCAATGAAGTAGAAGAGTGTGTCTGACTAATGAAGGAGCGCCATGTAACGCCCCAAGATTTCTTGAAGCAGGTAATAGTTTCCCTGAGTTACCGCCCGACGGCAGAGTTATCGCTGGCGTTAGCTGGATAGTAGTGGTATCGTGGGGTGGTAGTGTCAGGCATCGAGAGCATCGAGTGAAGCAGATTGACTCGACGCATAGTCTACCGTGTAGCATTAATGCTATTGCGTGGTGGTAGCGCTAGGCGTCGAGAGCGTCGAGTGAAGCCGATTGACTCGACGCATAGTCTACCGTGTGGCGATAGGTTGTTATCGCGCGGCGTTAGCCAATTAATTGGTCGAGCTCTCAGGAAGTTATCGCTCAGCGGTAGCAATACCGCATGCAGTAGCTTGGGCAATTATTTTGGCGAAGCTCTCGGGTTTCTACCACACGATAACTATCTACCGCCGCACGTAACCGTCGCTAGCTACCGCGAGGCGTTAGCATCCTATCGCACGGCGATAGCGAAGCTGTAACGTCGTGGCCACATATAGGCCTATGGTTGGAGGGCCTTGGCGGTGGCATGCGAAATGAGGCGTTCAATAATGATACCGTGCGGCGGTAGATAGTTACCATATGGCGGTAGCTCAGATTAAAGTACTAGTTCAGCCGTTTATTTCCTTTCCTTTGGATTTTTAACTTGGCCTGATTGTTTGGAGGAGGAGCAGCGCCGAAAAGGAGATTTCGCCACCGTGTCAAATTCGGTGCTCAGATTCGCAAGGAGAGTTCGGATCTGCGGAGTCAAAGTCAGAGCGATCGATTCCAACCGTCTAAAATTTCTCCTATGGCGCCGAAACAGACTATAAAGGTAACAATCATCTTCCTTGGACATACGAAGTCCTTTATTTGCCATTTGAGGGTAGACGCTCCACGAACACGTAAGAATTATTCTCCATATCGGTAGATTCGTGAATCCTCATTAGTTTGTATTTAAATCCGGAATCGAAGTAAGGAATAGGCATGTTGTATGAAGCCCATCCGGACGGGTTGGTCTGGATTGGTGATGTTTGTATGTTTTGTATGCCGGAGAAGACTCCGTGGTAATTGCGTAGATTTCGGAGTCACAGGTGTGCAGATAGCTATAGTTAGAGTACTGGAGGTAGTCTCCAAGAAAACACTCGAAAAAGGGGAAGAAACGATAGTCTATCCCCTACCGCACGGCGGTAGTGCTATCGCCGGCAATAGCTCCCAGTGAGCTATATATTGATTGTGAAGCCTGTCTCTGGGAGACCTATGGGCTATTTTGTGAGGCCTATCTTTTGAGACCTTGGGGACATTTGTTGAGGACTATCTCTCGAAGACCTTGGGGCCAATTTGTGAAGCGTGAGCTTAATTTGCTCAGCTATGGTAGCCATGAGTGCTAGCTAAGGATCATAACGGGGTTATGAATCATACGGTAATGGGAAAGGGGATGCTGACCCGCGTCATGGCTGACGCGTCTGACGAATTGAGCATGGGAAATAGTTGAACTGTACCCAACCCTAGTCGTCCGTCTTGGAGTGAGTCATACCTTTGATCTGCAGGTCATCATGACTTTGCCGGAGGCTAGGGGTTGTCTTTGGTTGTCGATTCTGAAAGACTAAGCTCAAGCATTGTTGACCGTTAAAGGATGGTGGTGTGACCCTTGAGGTGCTGTGCACCAAGAATGTGCCCTGAGAGCACGGGGCGTTGGGCATTTGTGCCAACATCTGTGGTTAATGTTGTTTAATCTACACATTCTGATTGCCATATTATTTATATGCTAATGTCTGAAGGAGCACCGACACCCCGAGTGAGGGATGAGGTCGTTATAATTTGGTCATCTAATGCTGACCGTTGCTTTTGTTTTCCACCGTTGTGGTGGAATGTTGCTTGTAGGTGCAACTGAGCCAAATGGGAAATAGCGGGTTGGAGCCCAGGATAGCTAAGCTGGCCCTCGAAGGCCAAAGTGAACTGCTCATTTTGTTTATTTATTACTCATGTGTGGTTGGCCTACGTGCCGAAATATACAAGACAGTTTAATTTGTGTAAACATTGTAAGACTTAAGTCCAAGACTATTTTGTGTATTTTGGTTATTCATTCCTAATTGTTGTTAGTAGACATTCTTATGCTTGAGTTCTAACAGTAACCTTTAAATTACTTCCACTAGAATGCACTCTGTGTTAGGACGCGTAACGTTGGTTTATGGTTTCAATTAGTAACTCCTTTGGCTGTCCGTAGTATATGTCGTCGGGCTCCGGCCGGACCTTCTGTTATTTGCTATGTGACGGATAGGGGGTGTTACAAAGTTTGTATTAGACTCTGGTGTCGGTCTTTCTTATTTGAATTTGTGGGCGAATTCTTTTAAGGGTTTGTGAGCACATGTATGTGCATTACCGTTATAACATGAAAAGAACCCAATGAATGTCCACTTAGGAATGAAAATACACATGTTTGGGGAACCTGCGTGTTCTTATAATTGCTTTTTTGGCAATTTGTTTGTCTCATAAACAAGTATTTCACGATTATAGGTGATGAGGAGTGGTGCAGAGTAGTCTCAACGTCAGCACTCTGTGGAGAGAAGTGCGTCGAATGATGTGCATGCAACCCCTCCTTTTGTTGAAACTATAAGACTGATAGCTAAAACAGTGTTCACAATGATAAATGTTCATCATGTGAGGCATGTACGTCCCCTTGTCCCCTGGGTGGCGTCAATGCCGGTTAGCACTATGTAGCAAACTACATTAAGAAGAGCCTCAGATCAGCAATTGAATATACATCTGGTGCAGGGAGCGCACTTAGTTGATGAGTATTTACATGTGTTTATCATGATAAGGCGGTATGCAGGGTTTGAGTTGGAGGATGAGCAGGCTATGGTCAATTGATTTTATAATGGTCTGCGTGATGATTTACGACTTCTATTAGTATGACCAAAGTTATTTGGATTTCGAGCATTGGTGGAGTCGGTTAGATCTTTGGAAGTAGATTTGGCAAAAGTCCACCAGACGCCAGTGTGCAGGATACCGAACTTTGTAGGTTCTACAAAATCTAAATACCGCAGGAGGTGGCATAAGAGGTCTAGAACATCTATTAGTCAAGCTCCATGTGTCTGTCATACTTGTGGCAAGTTAGGACACCTTGCCCGAAATTGTCGTAGTGGTGCCCCGAGGACAAAGAAAGTTAAGTCAGGAGCAGTTACAGAGCGAGTTCTACTTACTTGTTGTACATGTGGCAAGATAGAACATATTGCTTGAGAATGTCAGAGTGGTACCCCAGAGGCAAAGGAGGCAGTATCTGGAGCAACCGTTGGGCGAGACCCAATTTTATATCATACTTGTGGTAAGTCGGGTCATATAGCCCGTGACTGTTGGAGTGGGCTTCCGAAGATAAAGGAAAAGGCAAGAGGCCATAAGCAAAGTAATGAGGTGACATGTATGGTTTGGTTTATAACTTCTAAATTATTTTATATACTTGTGACCTGATTCGTTGTCGGTGTATGACTTGCTTAGAATAGGCCTTGTTCTACTCTCGATTGTGAGAGCATTGTTCGTTACAGGGGCTTCTCACGTCTTAATATCTAGGGTTTTTGTGTTGTTCGTCGCAGTGCCTTCCATTATGTCAAAGGTTAAATTGGTTATTTATATACATACCAAATGGATGCATCTTACGGTACGAAAAGGAAGTCAAAATGTTGTTTAAAAATCATTCGTAGCTTGACCTTAGGCATGGACTGACTCTCGGAGCAGCATGTATATGTTGATTACGGCTCGAAGGAGTCACACTGGGAAAGAACACCGAACGCGAGACTAAGTTTGTGGGGAATTCCTAAGGATCTCCATAAGATTCCACCTGGGAGAGTGATAGATTTCACCATCAAGTTGGTGCCAGGTGCCAAACCTGTGTCGCGATCTCCTTACTGATTAGCACCGAGGGAGATGGAAGAATTGAAGGCTCTTCTTCAAGAATTGATAGAGTAGGGGTTTGTACGTCCAAGTTCGTCACCTTGGAGCGCCCCAGTCCTCTTTGTGAAGAAGAAGGACGGAAGTCTGTGGCTATGCATCGATTACCGAGAACTTAGTAAGTTAATGGAGAAGAACAAGTACCCGATTCCGAGGATTGATGATCTTTTCAACCAACTAGGTGGGTCGGCTGTGTATTCGAAATTGGATCTAAAGTCTGGATATTATCAGCTGAGAATCAGGGAAAGCGATATTCCCAAGACGACATTCAGTACACGATATGGGCATTATTAGTTTACAGTCATGCCTTTTGGTCTGATGAATGCGCTATCTTTGTTTATGGACTTGATGAACTGGATGTTCATGGAGTATTTGGACCGGTTTACGATAGTCTTTACTGACGATATCCTAGTGTACTCCTAGTCTGAGTTTGACCATGCGGAGCATCTACATATTGCTCTGGAGACCCTGAGAAACAGTCAGTTGTATGCCAAGTTCTCAAAGTGTGAGTTTTGGGTTTCTTCGGTAGCATTCCTTGGTCACATCATTAGTAGAGAGAGTATTGCAGTGGATTTGGCGAAGATTGTTGCAATACTAGAGTGTCCAATGTTGTCTTCATTGGCGGAAGTCCAGAGTTTTCTGGGACTTTCTGGCTACTACAGGTGCTTCGTGGAGAACTTCTCGCGGATTGCGTTACCTCTCACGACACTAACAAGGAATGATCAGAAGTTTGTGTGCTCGCCAGCATGCGCGCAAGCTTTCGAAGAATTAAAAAGTCGCCTGACCACGGCGCCCGCCCTGTGTTCGCCATGTGGAATAGAGGGCTACGAGATCTACAACGATCTTCAGGGAGCAGATTATGTTATATGTTGTTATAACATGGAAGAGTGATAGCGTATGGCTCGCGCCAATTGAAGGTGTACGAGAGGAACTTTTCGGTCCACGATTTGGAGTTGGCGGCCGTGATATTTGCTCTGAAGTTGTGGAGACACTACCTTTATGGCATGATGGTCGATATTTACACAGACCATAAGAGCCTGAAGTACTTATTGGATCAGAAAGATCTGAATATGCGTCAGAGGAGGTGAATAGAGTTCCTTGCAGACTACACCTTCAAGATACATTATGTACCTGGCAAAGATAATGCAGTTGTGAATGCATTAAGTCGCAGGGTTCTCGCACAGGTCAACTGGTTAAGGATGCATGATGAGCATCTTGTTCGAGATCTGGAGGCCTTGGAGATCTCTTGCATCGATAAGAGCTCTAGTGTTGAAGCATGATTGAACTGGACAGAAGTACAGTATGACCTTACGGATCGTATTTGACAGGCTTTGGAGTTGGATGACAGCATGAAGCGGTTCATGGCTGAGTCTTTGGATGGGTCAAATGCACAATTTATTGCTGATGATGGGATATTGTGGAAGAACAGTCATTTGTGCGTCCCTAAAGTGGGCAAATTACGGAAGAGCTAATATACGAGGCTCATTACACCAAGTACTCGATTCACCCGGGGAGCACTAAAAGGTATAAAGACATGAAAAAGTTTTTCTGGTGGCCAGGACTGAAGAAGGACATGGCGTTGTATGTAGCGAAGTGTTAAACCTGCGCCTTGGTGAAGGCTGAGTGCTAGAAGCCCGGAGGATTTTTGAAGTCTTTTCCTATACCGGAATGGAAGTTCGACGATATATCCATAGATTTCGTGCATGGTTTGCCGAGATCACAGAAGGGAAACGACGTCATCTGGGTGATCGTTGATCGTTTGACAAAAGTGTCGCACTTCATCCCGAATAGGAAGGACGATTCGGTGGAAAAGCTAACAAAATGGTATGTGGATAATATTGTAAGACTGCACGGTGTTCCCCGTAGCATTGTGAGTGATCGAGATGGACACTTCATGTCTAATGACTGGAGGCTGGTACATCAACTGTTGGGTACCAAACTGAAGTTCAGTACGCCCTTTCATCCACAAACGGATGGTCAGGCTGAGAGGGTTAATAGGACAATGGAGGACATGTTTCGTATGTGCGCCCTAGATTTCGGGAAAAAGCGGAAGGATCACTTGTATATGATCGAATTCACTTACAATAATAGCTACCAGGAAAGCATTCAAATGACGCTGTTTGAGGCCATTTATGGTAGAAAGTGGCATACTCCATTGTCATGGTTGGAGACAGGCAAGTCAAAGTTGTATAAGTGGAAGGAAGTCGAGGATGCGACTTCTATTGTTCGAACAATCAGGGAGCGATTGCTGATTGCGCATGATAGACAGACTAAATATTACAACGCCAAGCACAGAAATGTTGAGTTCGCCATGGGCGATTGGGTATACTTAAAGATCAAATCGTTCAAAGGTGTGTCAAGGATTCAACGCTTGAAAATGATGAGTCCAAGATACCTTGGGCCATTTGAGATACTAGAGTGTGGTTGTGAAGCCGCCTATCGGTTGAAACTTTTAATGGAACTAAGCGGTCTGCATGACATATTCTATATATCAGTGTTGCGGAAAGCAGTACAAGTGCCTATGCAGGTGGTTGCGGCGGATCAGGTGTCGAATTGATGGAGGGTTGACAACGAGGTCAAGCCCATTCGCATTGAGGATGTGGAAGTCAAGCAACTTTGTAATAGGTCCATCAGGATGGTCAAAGTCTGATGGAACAACTATGGCCGCGAGGAGCTATCATGGGATTGGGAGCAAACCATGAATTTAGAATTCCCCGAGTTATTTGTCTGAGGTACACATTTTAATGTTGTTACTTCTATAGTTTTTCCTGTACCTCATAATTTTGGGGCGAATTCTTTAAGTGGGGGATATTTTTAACGCCCCAAGGTTTCTTGAAACAGGTAATAATTTATCTGAGTTATCGCCCTGTGGTATAGTTATCGTTGGCGGTAGTGGTACCACGGGGCGGTAGGGTCAAGCATTGAGAGCGTCAAGTGAAGCAAATTGACTCTACGCATAGTCTACCGCGTGGCGTTAACACTACCACGTAGTAATAGAGCCAGGCATTGAGTGCATCGAGTGAAGCAGATTGACTCGACGCATAGTCTACCACGCGACGGTAGGTTGTTATCACGCGGCGTTAGCCAATTAATTGGTCGAGCTCTCGAGAAGTTATCGCTCAGTGGTAGCAATACCGCAGGCGGTAGCT
Organism: Platanthera zijinensis; assembly: GCA_039513925.1. Taxonomy (NCBI): domain Eukaryota; kingdom Viridiplantae; phylum Streptophyta; class Magnoliopsida; order Asparagales; family Orchidaceae; genus Platanthera; species Platanthera zijinensis. The sequence continues at coordinate 69,521,631 of CM077088.1, read as the reverse complement.
TGGGCAATTATTTTGGCGAAGCTCTCAGGTTTCTACCGTGCGACGATAGTAGCTGTCGCGCGGTGGTAGCAGAAGCGTACGTGTCGTAACTGCCGCTAGCTACCGTGAGGCGCTAGCATCTTATCGCGCGGCGATAGCAAAGCTGTAACGTCGTGGCCACATGTCGGCCTATGGTTGGAGTGTTGGCGTTACCATTATGATCTGGAAGTGATCAAGTATGTAGCCTCACTGCTAACGCAGTATGAGCCTATCAGAGTTGTACATAAGATTGTGGAGAAATTGGGAGATTAGATTAGTTTTGTTTTACTCATATGATGAGTGGAAAAGACTCAGCTCATTCTGTCTTTGAAAGCGTCGAGTGCGTTGAGACCACTCAATGCTTTCATCGAGTTAAGGGTTAACTCGTCGAATGGTGGCGTTGAGTGTGTTGAGTTTACTCAGCGATTCGTCGAGTCAAAGTGTTGATTCGACGAGTATGCCACTTAAGCATTGAATGCATTGAGTTCACTCAACAATTCGTCGAGTCAATGTGTTGACTTGACGAATCTAGTTCTCAGGCGTTGAGTGCGTTAAGTTCACTCAACACCTTCGTCGAGTCATAGGATTATTCGGCGAATCTAGCACTTAAGCGTTGAGTGCGCTGAGTTCACTCAACACCTTTGTCTAGTCAAATGTTGATTCGGCGAGTTTGGCGCTGAGAGCGTCTTGTTCACTCGACGCCTTCGTTGAGTCAAATGTTGATTCGGCAAAGGCTAGCGTTGAGTTCATCATGTATCTTATGGATACTCAAAGATTCGTCGAGTATGTTTTGATACTCGACGATTTGTCGTATATAATATGGATACTCGATGATTCGTCGAGACAAGGGTTGTCTGGTCGAAGTTCTGCATTCCAAGTCTTGGGTAAGCGAATAGCGACGGGCTATTCTGATAGTTTTACTTTCAAGATAACCTAAACACCTAGAGGGGGGGTGAATAGGTTCTAATTTCTTGTTTATACTTCTAGGCAGAATTCAATTACAAATTAAAACATCTAGCACAGCATTCACAGACAACTAAGCATCACAGATTGCACAATGTTTTATAGTGGTTCCCCAAGGTCTGGGTACATCCACTTTCCCCCTTCACCTATCTAGCAGTATGCTAGATTCAGCCAAACTTCCACTATTCTCAGATCCTCAGATCCTACAGCTCAGAACCTGGATAGGTTCCTACAACTCAGGCTCAACAGCCCTACCTTAGCCTTGCCTCAAGACCTACCTCTCAGAGAAGAACCTTCTCCTACACTCAGGCAAATAGCCCTACCACTCAGAGATCACCTCTCCTACACTCAGCCTTTATAACACAGGCTTACAACTCAGATCTGTGTAAACAGATCCTACAGAAATTTAGAAAAGATATTTTAATGTCTTGCCTTTGATTGAGAGAGAAGAGGACAAGACACTTCTTGATCAGCTGATGAAATCAACTGAATCTGAGCTTTCTTCAAAGCTTCTTGAATCTGAATTTAGCTGAGTTGATTTCCAAACAGCTTCTTGAGAAACCACTGATGGCTTCCTTCTTCTTCTTCAAGATGACTGGATCCCTCTCTATCCAACACCTTTTCTGATACTTCAGACTTCTTCTTCTTAGATCTTCTGATGAAGATCTTCTTTAGAGCTTAGCACTTTCTTGAAATGAAACTTCAACAGGATCGTAATCCTTTTGTTTCTTCTTCTTAGATCTTCTTCTGTTATTTTTCTTAGCTTGGCTTCTTATTTCCTTCTGAATATGTCTATTTATAGACTTTCTTCATGGTAACCGGCTGATCCGGTTTCTAACTGTTTTCTGACAGGTCTGACAGCTTCAGTTAAACGGTGGCAACCCACAGCTGTCAAGTCTTCAAACAGTTCCTGTATCTTAGCCTTGGACAGCAAAATGTTGAGACAGTCTGTTAGAAAGTGTCGAGACCAATCTGTCTATCTGTGTCGACACAAGTGACTTTGGTGTCGACACAGTCTTTGATGATGTCGACTAAGTTGCCTTTAAGTCGACACAGCTTCTTCAGAAAATAACTTGGTCTAGACTCTGCAGTGTGTCGACACAAGTCCTGTGTGTCGACACAGTTGTTGTAGATTCAGAACTCAGTATGTGTCGACTCAGCCTTAAGGTGTCAACACATCAATCTTCAATTCTGCCAAAATGTGTCGACTCAGTCTTCTGGTGTCGACACAAGCATAGTCGACTTCTGCCAAAATGTGTCGACTCAGTCTTCTGGTGTCGACACAAGCATAGTCGACTTCTGCCAATATGTGTCGACTCAATCTTCTGATGTCGACACATCCACCCAGTGTCGACACAGTAGAGGTCGACTATCTTCTTCTGTGAGTCGACTATCTTTCTCTGGTCGACTATCTTTCACTAGTCGACTATCTTCCACTAGTCGACTAACTTTCTCTGGGTGTCGACTATCTTTCACTGTGTCGACACTGCTTCCCAGTGCTGAGGTCGACGATTTTCTTTATGTGTCGACACTGCTTCCCAGTGTCAACATAAATGTGGTCGACTATCTTTCTCTGTGTCGACACTGATATTCTGAAGTGTCGACACAAATATTCTGAAGTGTCGACACAATTTCTTCAGGTGTCGACATGTGGACTTAGAATATTTTTCTGCATTCTTTAATACTTCTTCACCTGCACATGTCAACTCAAAACAACATCAAATACACCTTGATGTATATCATTGAGCTAAGTTGGGCTTCTTCAAATCAGGTACACATTTTCCAATGTACCCAACAATCTCCCCCTATTTGGAGAAGTCATAACCCTATAGCCAATGATATACACCATTTATAAAAAGTATAAACTGATGATATATGACATAACAGGAATACTTAAAATAAACAAAATAAAAACAATCCATCACAGAATGAACATTATATGATACCAAACAACATTTTGTTTATAACTTGATAATGTTTGAATACAGAGATTTACATTTAATGATTTAATCAAAACATTACAAAATACTTTGAAAGAACTAAAAATTAAGACTGATCAGGCTCTTTTATGACAATCCCTTTGCCAGATAGAATTTGAGCCTTCACAGGAGCTTCAGAATCTTCAGCTGGCTTCTTGCCTTTTAGATCAGCCTTCTTCTTTGCTTCTTCCTTGAGCCTTTGCCTTTCAAAATAATAAAAGGGCTTTGGAAAGTACTTGCTCGGCTCCTGAGCATTTGGAGGTAGCCTACCCAGCTTGGCTTTTCTTCTAAACTGTATTATGGCCTCTTGTCTGGCTTCATACTTCTGCCATTCCATCTCATTGAACCACTTGCCTCTTTCATGCATTTGGTCTTTGACAGCATTCCATGCAGTGAGTATAATATTTCTGGAAGTAGGACTCCACTGCTCAAAGTCTGGCTTAAGTTCAGCCTGCTCTCTAAATCTTTTCTTAGATAGTAGAGCATCTTGCTGGTCTTTCAAAGTAGCCTCAGGCTTATCAACCTCCCAATAACAACATTGGTAACCTCCTTTGGAGGACTATACATTCCTTGAACTTGCTGATCAATCATATCATAATCTGAAGGAGGGTAAATGACTTGGGCAACCTCAGGTTGATTGCCTTCAAGTAGACTTGTTTGTATTCCGGACTCAGCCACCATAGCATCATCACACAAGGGTGGATATCCCAATGTGGCTCGAATACTATTGGTCACCCATTTGGTGTGCTCTGAGCCTGCATGAACTAGCATCCTCTCCCCCTTTATGGCTTTTCTAGTAACATGATCTCTTAGATCTTCCTTCTGAAATCTAATTTGGCCATCTAGATAATTCACACCCTCTTTAAAAAATGGTTTTAACTTTAGAAGCTTATCAGATATTTCCTTTTGAGAGGTAGTGATAGCAGTTTTAACAGAATCAATAGCAGCTTGAAAGTTCTTATCAAATTCTTCCATTTCCTTTGCTCTAGTTGCAGGCAGGCCTGGAACAATCTTTTTCAATTCATCAATGATCTCATAATGAGATTCAGTTAAATTCTCATTCATCCTTATCTGATTTTCCAAGACATAGCTTTGCTTTAAAGCAATATCATCCACCTTAGGGATGATAGACTGATGTTGTTTTGCCAAATATACCACATCATTACCTCCCTTATGAAAGCAATCTGTCATCTCCTTCTTATGCATATTGACCTCAAACCTAATAGATTTTATATCTTGAGCTAAGTCAAATTGCAAGGACTTGTTGTTCTCATCAACATATTTTTCAATAGCCACTCTGTGTTCATCCAATTTCACTTGTAAATCGACCAAAAACTTGTTATAATCAAAGTCAGAAGGAGTGTGATGTGTTGTAGACTGTAGAGCCTGCTTATAGCTCTTGCTCCTTCTCTGGAAGACCAAAAGTTTTCTCTTCTTAACCACCCTGGCTTCTTCATTCTCAGAATCAGAAGTACTATCAATTTGAACTCTTTCTCTGGGAGGAGGAGGAACAGCTGCTTCAGTGTCATGTTGTACAGTCTCCACATGCATAGGCTCCCCCTCAATTTCTTGCTCCACTTCCATTCTATCAGTAATTATTTCATTATCTGGAAATAACTCTTCTAGAGTATATTCCTGCTGGGCTGGAACATCTGTAGTATTCAAATTTTGAGATATATCAATTTGAGCATCTTCTTGCACTTGCTCAGACAGCTTCTCCCCCTGTACTTGTTCAGTATTGGGGATGTCCTGGGCAGGTGAGGACACTTGCTTTCCCTGGACCTGTGCAGAAATAGAAATATTAGAAATGTCTTTTGTAGGAAAATACACCAGCTCCCCCTGCACCTGTACCTGGTCATGAGTAGATACAGTCTGTGTAGGTGAACAAACTTGCTGAGCTGGTATTCTTACTTCTTCTTCTTGAATCGCAGGTATTGTGGCATCCTGAACTTGTGTAGAAGCAAGCTGATCTTCAACCTCTTGTCTTACTTGCTCTTCTTGTGGGTGCTCAGTACTGGTAGCATGACCTGGGGATTTCTCAAGTGAATCCTGCCTTTCCACTTCAGGCATCTCTTTGGTCAGCACCCTATCCCATCTGGAGAACAATCTCATGTCCATCCTTCTCATGTGATTAATTTTTGTTCCAGGTTGTTGTTGCATAACATCAGGAATCTCCTTACTTAGGTATATACTCATTATTCTAGCCAGATTTGGCTTCTTGATTCCTTCCTTAATCTTTTCAAAGATTACAGTTGACCAATCCGTTGGAATTGTAAACACAATCCTGGTCATTAGGCTGAACATATAGGCGGAAATCCTATCATGTCCACCTGGCTTGCACAGAATAACTTTTCCAACCACCTCAGACAGAAACTTGCCCTGTTGATTCATTCCTTTCCTATTGAAAGCAGCTCCAATTTTCATGGTGGAATCCAATCCACACCATTGAAGAGCCTCCCTTGATTTAGAAGCAGGGACATCCTCTTCATTCTCAATTATAGGTAAGTGTAGAATTGTTCTTAACTTACTTGGTGTAATTTCTACTGGTGACCCATGAACTGTTGATTTTATCTCATGACTTTCAGAGACTACAGATGCAGAAGTAAAGAACTCATGCACCTCCTTCTTTCATATCTTAGATGGTTCGGAGACCAGAAATTCTAATCCTGAGTCGGAGAGGAGAGAGATAACCCCGAGAACATCTGGAGGGGCAGCAGCAAAGGCCTGGCGCACCAACTCATATCCTTCATTCACATTATCTTCAATCTTTGGCGCCATTGATCAGTCGAGAAAGCTTGAAAGATGAGAGAAAGAGAGAGAGAGAGAGAGAATGTCGACACAGGGTTTCGAAAACCTTGTAAGCGTGTCGACAGAATGAGTTTTTGACCTATTTAGACCTTCTGTTTAAAGAAGATCAAAAGTCGCCAAAAACAGACTATAAGTGTCGACACAGATGGAATGTGTCGACACAAGCTTCTATTGTCTCGACATCAAGTCCGTCTATTATGTGTCAACATCAATTTGCTGTTATGTCGACACCAGAGATATATAGTAGAGCAATAGAAATTCTGTGTCGACTCTTAGTATAAGTGTCGACACAAAATCTGTAAGTGTCGACACCACTATCCTGGTGAAGTCGACACTACATTCTTGGATAAGTCGACAATAAGATTCTTAAGTGTCGACACATATTTTCTGTGTCGACACAATATCTCTGACTTGTCGACATTACTACCCTGAGTCGACACAATATTACTGAATGTGTCGACACCATCTTACTTAGCCAATTTCTGTTTGTTCATCACAACTTATAAGTACTACAGAGTACTTGATACTACTTCAATGTGTCTTTATATCACTTGAATGTCTTGTTACCACTTCAACTTCATTGTTGATGATATTGTGATTACACTAATCAATGGTTAACATACCTAATTCAATTTTGAATTTATTGAATTTGGTCTCATCTAGGGGCTTAGTAAACACATCTGCTATTTGATAATCTGTTTTTACAAATTCCAATGAAATGTCTTCTTTTTCTATATGTTCTCTAAGAAAATGGTATTTTATTTTTATATGCTTAGTTCTACTATGAGAAACAGGATTATTAGCAATAGAAATTACACTCTTAGAATCACATAAAAGAGGTGTTCTACTTACTTGAATACCATAATCCTTAAGCTGATGCTGCATCCATAATAGCTGTGCACAGCAGCTTCCAGCAGCAACATACTTAGAGTCAGCTGTGGAAATTGCCACACTGGTCTGCTTCTTACTACTCCATGATATTAGTCTTCCTCCCAGGAATTGACAAGTACCTGTAGTACTCTTCCCATCCTCTCTACATCCTGCAAAATCTGCATCTGAATAGCCTGTTAGTTGAAAATCTCTATTCCTAGGGTACCAAAGACCTAGATTAGGTGTGCCCTTAAGATATCTCAGAATCCTTTTGACTGCAGTATAATGAGATTCTTTAGGGCAGGTTTGGTACCTAGCACAGACACATGTAGCATACATAATATCTGGTCTACTAGCAGTGAGATATAGTAGTGAGCCAACTATTCCTCTATACAAAGTCTCATCAACAGGTTTACCTGCATCATCTTTGCATATAGGCATACTTGTTCCCATAGGAGTTCTCATGGTGGAGGATGACTCCATACCATATTTCTTAATCAATTCTTTGGTGAACTTAGAGTGAGATATGGACAAGCCATCATCAGTCTGTCTTACTTGGAGTCCCAAGAAGAACTTCAGTTCCCCCATACTGCTCATCTCAAACTTCCCTTGCATAAGTTTGGCAAACTTTTTACAAAGGTTGTTTTCAGTAGATCCAAAGATTATATCATCAACATAGATCTGAACTAAGATGATCTTGCCGTTGGATTCCCTAAGGAATAGAGTTTTGTCAATTTTTCCTCTTGAGAATTTATTCTCAATAAGGAAAGTAGACAGGGTTTCATACCAAGCCCTTGGAGCTTGCTTTAACCCATACAGAGCTTTCCTAAGCTTATAAACAAAATCAGGTTTAAGAGGATCTACAAAACCTGATGGCTTCTCTACATATACTTCTTCTTTAAGATCACCATTCAGAAATGCTGACTTCACATCCATCTGGTATACTTTGAAGTCTTGATAGGCTGCATAGGCAAGGAATATTCTGATTGCCTCCAGCCTTGCTACTGGAGCAAAGGTTTGATCAAAGTCAATCCCTTCTTCCTGCTTGTATCCTTTTGCAACCAATTTTGCTTTATTCTTTACTATTATTCCACTTTCATCTAGCTTGTTCCTATAAATCCATTTTGTGCCAATTATGTTGTGGCCTCTTGGTTTAGGAACAAGTTCCCAGACATTGCACCTTCTGAATTGATTCAGCTCCTCTTGCATAGCATCAATCCAGTGCTGGTCTTGGATAGCTTCTTCAAACTTCTTAGGCTCCATTTGTGACAGAAAACTTGAATGTAGAACTGTGTTTTGATTTCTGCTTCTAGTTTGCACCCCCTGTCTTGGATCACCTATTATCTGATCAGGTGGATGATCTCTTAAATGTCTTGTAGCTGGAGGAAGATTCCCTTCTGGTTGAACATTTCCAGCTCCTTCATTTAGCTGAATCTCTTGGTTTTCATCAGCTTCTATAGTGTCTTGTTCTCCCCCTGGACAGAGGCCTTCATTTTCCAATGCCCCATCTTCGTTTGATACTTCAGTAATGGAGAGCTTGTCCATACTTTTGCTTATACCTGTTGAGTCATTTGATCTACAAGACAACTCACAGTTGATTAATCTTGTTTCATCAAACACAACATGCACAGATTCTTCAACAACTTGAGTAATCAAGTTGAAGACTCTATAGGCCTTACTATTTGTGTTGTAACCAACAAATATCCCATCCTGGGATTTGGCAGCAAACTTAGTCAAATATGACTTGCCATTGTTAAGTATATAACACTTGCAACCAAAGATCCTAAAGTAAGATAGATTTGGTTTTCTGCCTTTCACAATCTCATAGGGAGTCATTTTGTGGCTTTTGGTGATAGTAGCCCTATTGATTACATGACAAGCAGTGTTAACTGCCTCAGCCCAAAAATATTCTGGGAGAGAGGTGTCACTCAACAGAGTTCTACCTACTTCAATTAATGTTCTATTCTTTCTTTCAGCAATTCCATTTTGCTGAGGTGTTCTAGGTGAGGAGAACTCTTGGAAAATCCCAAAGTCTTTACACAATTTTGGTATGCTTTCAGATTGAAACTCAGTACCATGGTCACTTCTGATTTTGACCACTGTACTATTTAGTTCATTCTGAATTTGCTTTACAAAATTAAGTAATACACTTGGGGTTTCAGATTTTTGTTTCAGAAAGAACACCCATGTAAATCTAGAATAGTCATCTACAACCACAAAAGTGTAGACTTTCCTACCTAGACTGTGAACTGGCATAGGACCAAAAAGATCCATATGCAAGAGGTATAAGCACCTCACAGAATTCTTGTTTTCAAGGCTTTGAAAGGAGGATTTTGTCTGCTTGCCCTTTTGACAAGCTGAGCATATCCCTTCCTTTATACACTTAACTTGAGGTCCATTCCTCACTAACTCTTTGCTAAAGAGTTGGCCAATGGTCTTGTAGTTTAGATGAGCCAATCTCTTGTGCCACTTAACACAATGAGAAGCATTGTCATCAGCTACAAGACAGATGGGAGAAGCCTTATTCTCACATTCAAAATTAAGACAATATACATTTCTCTTCCTATACCCAGTCAATATGATCTTTTGATCACTTGACCTTTTGATATGACATCCATCTTTAACAAATGAAATTTCATATCCTAAATCACTTAGCTGGCTTATGCTTATTAGATTATGTTTCAAACCTTTTACATAAGCCACTTGAGTGATAGTAATTAGGTTAGAAGAAATGTTACCAAACCCTTTGATGACTCCTTTTTCAGATCCACCAAAGATCACTTTAGGTCCATCTTTGACAGATGAATACTCCTTCAGCAGCCCCTTTGTTCCAGTCATGTGCCTGGAACAACCACTATCCAAGTACCATATAGGGGCATGGTTACTTGGATTCACCTGCAACACAGAATTACTTACCCTTAGAACCCAAGTAAGTCTTGGGTCCTTGGTTCAGGTTAGCATTAATAAAGCTACCATAACCTCTTCTAATAGATAGACTATTGTTCTTTATAACACTTGGGTTATACCAGCAGTTTAGTGCAAAATGGCCTCTCTTGCCAAAGCACCAACATTCAAACTTATTGTATCTAGATCTAGATACATCCTTGTCAGAAGAATTTCTGTTCATTGCTGGTGCTGCAGCAACTTCACCTACTGATTTCTTAAAACCATTGGGTTTATGACCATGGGTAGGCCTGCTTGCATTTACACCCTTGTTCTTCAGAACATTAGTCTTAATATGACCTTGAATATCTTCATGATCATATTTGTTAGAAGGCACTTCCACCTTACTAAACTTTATGGGGACTGAAAGGTTTAGTGGCTGAACAGGAGCTTTGCCTTTCCTCTTGAATCTGCCAGCCCTGTAGTTACCTTTAAATCCTAATCCAGCCTTACCCTTTTGAGTGACAAATTCATCTATCAAGGGTAAGACAGATTTTGGCTTAGAGTAACTAGCCACTAAATCCCTTTCAATTCTAAGTCTGGCCTCCAGACTCTTCACTTGATCATTAGTATAATTAATTGTGCCCATCTGAATAATAGTTATATTCTTCAGCTTGGCAATTTCATTTAATTTTTGATCAATAACTTTCTTTAACTCAGTTGTAGCAACCCTTAGTTCAGCAATTTCCTGAGCCTGAGATTTAACCAGGTTCTTGCTTTTCTTAAGGGCCTGCAACAGGTCCCCATACTTGTCTATCAATTGATAGACATCCCCTTCAGATTCAGATGCATCTACATCACTTGATGCAGATGTAGCTGATTCTTCACTTGTACAACAAACAGATGTAATAGAAGGACATTGTACCTTATTAGGACCAGACTGATTCTGGCATATGTCCTCTTCTGATCCTGCCATCAGCCCCATACACTGATGATTCTTTTGTTCATTGATGGAGTCTAGCAACTGCAGAAACTCCTCTTCTTCAGATGCAACATATAGTCCAATATATGCTTCAGCTTCAGATTCTGACTCTGAAGTTGACTGGTCTGTTAGACTCTTATCTTTCTTTGCAACAAAGGATTTCTCCTTCTTGCCTTTCTGATGAGTCTTCTTCTTGTCTGAAGACTCCTTTCTCTTATCAGGACAGTCAGCCACTACATGTCCAGGCCTATTGCAACAATAGCAGACAATCTTTGAAGTAGTGGCTTTGCTGGGCTTTAATCTGCTCTTCTCTTTCCTTGATGACCTTTTCTTCTGATAATAGTCATCAACTTGCTGTGATGTGGAAGGTCTAGACTTCCATTGCTTCTTTTTCAAGAACCTCTGGAATTGCCTTGTGAATGCAGCAAAGTCTGCATCTGAATCACAGCTTTCTGAACCATTATCTGAATTTTCAGAACTATCTTCTGCAACTTCCTTAGGAGGAGATGGTGATTTCCTCCTATTCTTTCTAGTGGCTTCTGCATTGAATGCCACAGTCTTTTCTCTATGCTCTCCTCTTGAATTCTTTTTCTCCTCCTTCCTCACCATGAGTTGCATTTCATAGGATAGTAACTTTCCAAACAAGGTGGGAGGAGATATCTCTACCAATTTAGCCACTTCTCTTATGACACAGATCTTTGTGTCCCAATCCTTTGTTAAGGATCTCAAGAATTTGTCATTCAGTTCATAAGTACTGAAGACTCTTCCATAGGACATAAGCTCATTCACAATTCTATAGAATTTCTTATAGCACTCAGTTATGCTATCAGATTTTCCTTGTCTAAAACTTTCATACTCCTGATTGAGCATAGATTTCCTGTCCTACCTTACTTTTTCAAATCCCTCCATGTAGACAATCAATGTGTCCCACATCTTTTTGGAGGTCTTGCAGTGAATCAGATTCTGAAATGTTGAATCATCTATGGCACTAACAATAATGTTCTGAGCTCTTTTATCCATGGTTGCCAAGATGATTTCATCCTTGGTCATTTCTGAATAACTCTTTGGAGTTTGGATATTTGCATCAAGAACTGATACCTTCATTGGTATGAAGGGGCCTTCCTGTACTGTGATGTAAATCCTTGGGTCAGATGCCTCCATAAACAATCTGACTCTTTCTTTCCAAATTCCAAAAATTTCTTTCTTGCATATGGGTAATTTCATAGACCCTAGCTCCTTATGATTCTCACCAGAACCCATCTTTTTGAATCTTGATTCTGCCTTTCAGATCTACCTCAGACTGTTAAGTCCTTTCTGAGGAACCTCCCTCTGATACCACTTGATAGTTTTACTTTCAAGATAACCTAAACACCTAGAGGGGGGTGAATAGGTTCTAATTTCTTGTTTATACTTCTAGGCAGAATTCAATTACAAATTAAAACATCTAGCACAGCATTCACAGACAACTAAGCATCACAGATTGCACAATGTTTTATAGTGGTTCCCTAAGGTCTGGGTACATCCACTTCCCCCCTTCATCTATCTAGCAGTATGCTAGATTCGGCCAAACTTCCACTATTCTCAGATCCTCAGATCCTACAGCTCAGAACCTGGATAGGTTCCTACAACTCAGGCTCAACAGCCCTACCTCAGCCTTGCCTCAAGACCTACCTCTCAGAGAAGAACCTTCTCCTACACTCAGGCAAATAGCCCTACCACTCAGAGATCACCTCTCCTACACTCAGCCTTTATAACACAGGCTTACAACTCAGATCTGTGTAAACAGATCCTACAGAAATTTAGAAAAGATATTTTAATGTCTTGCCTTTGATTGAGAGAGAAGAGGACAAGACACTTCTTGATCAGCTGATGAAATCAACTGAATCTGAGCTTTCTTCAAAGCTTCTTGAATCTGAACTTAGCTGAGTTGATTTCCAAACAGCTTCTTGAGAAACCACTGATGGCTTCCTTCTTCTTCTTCAAGATGACTGGATCCCTCTCTATCCAACACCTTTTCTGATACTTCAGACTTCTTCTTCTTAGATCTTCTGATGAAGATCTTCTTTAGAGCTTGGCACTTTCTTGAAATGAAACTTCAACAGGATCGTAATCCTTTTGTTTCTTCTTCTTAGATCTTCTTCTGTTATTTTTCTTAGCTTGGCTTCTTATTTCCTTCTGAATATGTCTATTTATAGACTTTCTTCATGGTAACCGGCTGATCCGGTTTCTAACTGTTTTCTGACAGGTCTGACAGCTTCAGTTAAACGGTGGCAACCCACAGCTGTCAAGTCTTCAAACAGTTCCTGTATCTTAGCCTTGGACAGCAAAATGTTGAGACAGTCTGTTAGAAAGTGTCGAGACCAATCTGTCTATCTGTGTCGACACAAGTGACTTTGGTGTCGACACAGTCTTTGATGATGTCGACTAAGTTGCCTTTAAGTCGACACAGCTTCTTCAGAAAATAACTTGGTCTAGACTCTGCAGTGTGTCGACACAAGTCCCGTGTGTCGACACAGTTGTTGTAGATTCAGAACTCAGTATGTGTCGACTCAGCCTTCAGGTGTCGACACATCAATCTTCAATTCTGCCAAAATGTGTCGACTCAGTCTTCTGGTGTCGACACAAGCATAGTCGACTTCTGCCAAAATGTGTCGACTCAGTCTTCTGGTGTCGACACAAGCATAGTCGACTTCTGCCAATATGTGTCGACTCAATCTTCTGATGTCGACACATCCACCCAGTGTCGACACAGTAGAGGTCGACTATCTTCTTCTGTGAGTCGACTATCTTTCTCTGGTCGACTATCTTTCACTAGTCGACTATCTTCCACTAGTCGACTAACTTTCTCTGGGTGTCGACTATCTTTCACTGTGTCGACACTGCTTCCCAGTGCTGAGGTCGACGATTTTCTTTATGTGTCGACACTGCTTCCCAGTGTCGACATAAATGTGGTCGACTATCTTTCTCTGTGTCGACACTGATATTCTGAAGTGTCGACACAAATATTCTGAAGTGTCGACACAATTTCTTCAGGTGTCGACATGTGGACTTAGAATATTTTTCTGTATTCTTTAATACTTCTTCACCTGCACATGTCAACTCAAAACAACATCAAATACACCTTGATGTATATCATTGAGCTAAGATGGGCTTCTTCAAATCAGGTACACATTTTCCAATGTACCCAACATATTCTATTTATTCCTTTGGTATAAATAGAAGATTTTAAGGGTTTCACTTTACTAGATTTTGATGGGTTATTTTTCCTTAGCACACGAGTCGTACTGTGCGAAAAGAACTTGAAGCCCTAAAAGGCCGACAGAAGCTGTTTCGCCTTCGCTGTCGTCGTCGTTGATCCCGATCCCGACGAGTGTCGCCGCCGCCTCTTCTTTAACAGACCTAGTATTCTGTGAATACGCAGAGTGCCCTCTCCTGACCTAGGCCTTGTTCGACAACGGTCTGCGGGTTCTCCGGAACGTGTGGATTTCTTGTAGAGGCGCGGATATACTTTCTGCGCTCATGACTCTAGCTGCTTAGTGAACGGCTGATTTTTCTGGAGCATCTAGGTTGAGTATAGTCTCAATCCCACAAAGGTAATTTTATTTTACAACAAGTTTTACTTCTTGATCAATGTATATTGCCACATCCGAATTCTTTGGGTTTTTCTTATTCCTTATTTCCACAGCGCATAAAGTGTTGTGACGTGTAGAAAAACCCAACAGTGGTATCAGAGCCAGGTTCGGTGAAATTCATTGTTTCAAAAGTTTCTAAATCCATGGCGTGTAGATCTGGAAATTTAGAAATGTTCTAAAATACCCAAATCTATTATTGGACTCCACCAAGAACGTATGTGATTTCTTTGTTGATGTCATTGCTACTCCTTAACAGTAACTATCACTCTCGTTGGTTTATGAAACCAAGTATGTGTTAGATTTTTGATCTCATATGGAGTGACGAGCTTGTCTACTGTGTAAGTTGAGTTTGTGTTGATCATGTCCAGTGCATGTAAATCTGAAGATTTAGAAGTGTTCTAGACGTTCAGATTTAGCCCAGTTCATTAAGTGTTGATGATGTTTTTGTGCACATCTGGGATGTACTTGGATTATGAATGTTGTTGCTTTATTTGTGAAAAGTGCACATTAGTTAATTGTTAACCATGATTAAATTTTAATCAAGTATAAAAATTTCTTAATAAATATTAAGTATTCGGATGCCTTCCAATGGATGACACTCTTCCTGCCTCGATCGATGAAGTGTGAGCTTGCTAAAGCAAGGTATATTAATCTATCTTGAAAAGGGCGCGAGTGGATAATTGTGATATCCCACTGTAGACATCGGGTCTAGCTTAACTGGGTGACCTCAAAGGTTGAGTGCCCAGAGGCATAGGGTTGGCATGCACCATACAATGGACGCAAATTAAGAGTTATTCAGCAACCATACAGGAGTTACATAGTGATTGATAGTTTTACTTGCAAGACTACCTAAACACCTAGAGGGGGGTGAATAGGTACTTTTCCTTGATTTAACTTAAGGCAGAATATAACTACAGTTCTTTGAATAAATCAGATATTTCTATAGCTAACACAGCACAGCAATCACAATCATACACACATCACAGATTGCACATAGATTTATAGTGGTTCTCCAAGGTCTGGGTACATCCACTTTCCCCCTTCACCTATCTAGCAGTATGCTAGAGTCGGCCTAACTTCTTACTTTAGCTCAGAATCAAGAAGGATTCCTACAACTCAGAATGTCTCCACATTCCTACAACTCAGGCTAACAAGCCCTACCTCAGCCTTGCCACAAGGCCTACAACTCAGAGAATACCTTCTCCTATAACTCAGGCATAAACAGCCCTACCTCAGCCTTGCCACAAGGCCTACAACTCAGAGAATACGTTCTCCTACAACTCAGGCATAAACAGCCCTACCACTCAGAGAATAAATCTCTTACACTCAGCCTTTAAAAAATAGGCTTACAACTCAGATCTATGAATAGATCCTACAGAATTTGATAAGAAATTTTGTAATCTCTTACCCCTATTGAGAGAGAAGGGATAAGAACTTTCTTGATCAGCTTCTTGAAGAGGCTGATGACTGAAATCAACTTGATCTTAGCTTTCTTCAAAGCTTCTTAAATCTAAACTTAGTTGGGTTGATTTCCTTTGAATATAACTGACTAGCAGCTTCCTTCTTAGACTTTAGAAATAGATCTAAATCTTCATGAAAGATTAGTTCAGTATCTGCTTCTTGAGAGACCTGTGAATGTCTCTTGCTTGTCTTCAAATAGTTGGATCTCTCTCTATCCAAACCTCTTGAAGATACTTCAGAATTCTTGATTGAATCCAACTTAGACTGAAACTGAGTGAATGATCACTTCAGAATGTCTTCTTAGATCTTCACACGAAGATCTTCTTTTGTGCCTTGCACTTTCTTGATCAGAGATCTTTGTCACAATAGTTGTGTTTTTGTGTCAATAATGAATCATTCATTAACTGTCAATTCCTTCTTCTGAATCCATCTATATATAGACTTCATCCATGGTAACCGGTTGATCCGGTTTATAACTAACTTCTGACAAGTCTGACAACTTCAGTAAACCTGTTGTAACTCACAGCTGTCAAGTCTTCAAAAAGTTCTAGAGCCTTTGACTCTGTCAGCAAAGCGTCGAGACTGACTGTCATAAAGTGTCGAGACCATCTGTCAATATGTGTCGACACAAGTGACTTAAGTGTCGACACAGCCTTTGGTGATGTCGACATAGCTGCCTTGATGTTGACACAGCTTCTTGACACTGTATCTTGAGAATGTGTCAACACTGATTATTTGTGTCGACACAAACACTTCACCATTCATCAGCAATCAACTTGGTCTAGACTCAGCTGTGTGTTGACACAAGTCCTGTGTGTCGACACAGTTGATGTAGACTCAGAACATAGCGTGTGTCGACACTTCCTCCAGGTGTCGACACAATTGTTGTCGATTTTGCCTTTGAGTGTCGACACAGCCTCCCGGTGTCCACACAGTTGATGTCGAATGATTATTTCTGTGTGTCGACACTGCCTCCCGGTATCGACACAAATTCACTGAGGTGTCGACACAGCCATTTCCAAGTGTCGACACAATCTTACTAAAGTGTCGACACAGCTTCCTCAGGTGTCGACATATGGACTTAGAATATTTTTCCTGCATTCTAGCACATTCTTAACCTGCACATATAAACTCAAAATAACATCAAATACACCTTGATGTATATCATTAAGCTAAGTGAGACTTCTCCCAATAAGGTACACATTTTCCAATGTACCCAACAATGATGCAATTGGCAAGCATTGCCTACCTAAATAACTGCATTGTGAGAGAAAAGCCAAAGTTAACTCATAGTATTGGTGAAATACAGATCTTGTACAGTAAGAGAGTTACTCGCATAAACTCTTCGAATTGATATCAAGGGTTATCAATTTGATAAAAATAGTGTGAGTTATTTTGATTAAAGTCCTAATCGAAAGAAAAATTATATTTTGAAATGTAGTACTGATTTTACTTTGCATTGATCCTTATAAAATTTCTGTGGCAAGTGGTTCATACTCCACCCTGTCCCTCAGATCGATCCTTGAGAAGGAGAAGCTGAGTGGTACTAATTATTGGACTAGTATAGGAGCTTGAGAATTGTTCCAGGCAAGGGCGCAAGCTCTATGTTTTGGAAGAGGAAACCCCTGAAGAGCTTGTCGAGAATGCATCCCATTCTGATAAGGATGTTTATAAGAAGTATCTTGACGACTCCTTAGACGTCGAATGTCTCATGCTAGAGACCATGAACTCTGAGCTCCAAAAGAAATATGAGAACATGGGTTGCAAGGAAATTGACGAGCATCTCAAGAAAATGTTTCAAGGGCAAGCTCGTCAAGAGAGGTTTGACATCACTAACGCATTGTTCTAGTGTAAGATGGGATCTCGGGACCTAGTAGGGACTCACGTACTCAAGATAATTAGGTATATAGAGAACCTTGAGAGACTAGGCTTCCCTTTGGGCCAAGAGTTAGAAACAGACCTGATCCTGCAATCATTGTCAGACAGTTATGAGCAGTTCATCTTGAACTATAACACGAATGAAATAAACAAGACATTGCCCGAGATCCTAGGCATATTGAGAACTGCTAAGATCAATATGAAGAAGGCCAAGCTTGCTAGCCCTATACTGATGGTGCATAAAGTCAAGGGGCAAGGCCAGGGGCTTCAAGAAGACGAAGGTAGGACCTAAGTCTGCTCTGGATCCCAAGTCTTCAACACTGAAAAGGAAAGGCTTGGTGAAAGAAGGGAAATGCCACCACTGTGGAAAGGCTGGTCATTGGAGGAGGAATTTTCCTTCGTACATTGAGGGTCTGCATAAGATGAAGGGAGGTATGACTTCCGCTTCAAGTATATATGTTATAGAGATAAACCTTTCTGCTCATTCATCCTGGGTATTAGATACCGGATGTGGTTCTCACATTTGTATAAATGTACAGGAATTGGGAAGGAGAATATTGCTGAGTAAAAAAGAGGTGGGTCTACGTGTTGGCAATAGAGTAAGAGTTGTTGCAGTTGTCGTAGGGGTTTACCGTCTTTCTTTGCCCAGTGGGCTTGTAATTGAACTTGATAATTATTATTATGTTCCTTCCATAACTAAAAACATTATATCTATTTCATGTTTGGACATGATTGGATTTTCTTTTATTATTAAGAACAATTGTTGTTCTATATTTAAGAATGATGTTTATTATGGTAGAGCCCAAATGTTTAATGGTTTATATGTTTTGAACTTACACCATCAGATTTATAATATAAAAAATATTAAAAGACTAAAAACAAATAACTCGAACCCCATGTACCTTTGGCATTGTCGTTTGGGTCATATAAATGAGAAACGCATATCCAAGCACCATAGAGATGAACTATTTTTATTATGAATCATTTGAGAGATATGAATCTTGTTTGTTAGGTAAGATGACTAAGGCCCCTTTCACTGGTTTCAATGAGAGGGTTGGTGATCTTTTGGGTATAATACATAGTGATGTATGTGAACCCATGAGTTCTATGGCTAGAGATGGGTATTTCTACTTTGTTACATTTACTGATGATTTCAGTAGATACAGATACGTGTATCTTATGAAGTGCAAATCTAAAACCTTTTAAAAGTTCAAAGATTTTAAGAACGAAGTAGAGAACCAATTGGGTAAGAAAGTTAAAGCACTCAGATCTGATCGAGGTGGCGAATACCTAAGTAATGAGTTTCACGATCATCTGAAAGAGTGTGGTATTGCATCACATCTCACTCCACCTAGAACACCACAACATAATAGTGTGTCTGAGCGGAGGAATCATACTCAATTAAACATGGTACGATCGATGTTGAGTCATGCAGATCTGCATGTTTCCTTTTGGGGTTTTGCTCTAGAAATTGTTACTTTTACTTTAAATCGTGCTCCGATGAAAGCGGTTCTAAAGACACCATATGAGATATGGACTGGGAAGCGTCCTAGTATGTCATTCATTAAGGTTTGGGGTTGTGAGGCTTACGTGAGACATCAAATACCTGACAAGCTGGAACCCAAATCAGATAAGTATTATCGTGTGGGGTATCCTAAGGAAACTAAATGGTAGTATTTCTACCTATTGTCCGAGGGCAAAGTGTTTGTTGCGAGGACTGGTGTCTTTCTTGAGAAAGAGTTCTTAAGTAGAAAGACTACCAGGGCAGAACTTGAAGAAGTTCAAGAACCACAAACTGTGAATGAATCGGAATTGGAACCTGAGTCAGGACTACAAGTTGTTGTAGCTGGAGAGCCTGCTCAGGAAACATAAGTTCTACGTAGGTCATGTAGACCACGGTTTGAGCTTGAGAGATATGGATTTCTTGTGTCTCAAATAGAAAATGTGTTGCTTATCGATCATAGTGATGAGCATGCAACCTACCAAGAGGCTCTGTATGGACCAGAATCTGATAAGTTGCTTGAGGCCATGAAATCTGAAATTGACTCCATGTATGAAAACCAAGTTTGGACCTTAGTGGAACCACCTGAAGGGGCACGACCCATATGGTGGAAGAGAGTCTTCAAGAAGAAGACCGACATGGATGGGAATGTACAAACATTCAAAGGACGACTAGTGGCTAAGGGTTTCAAGCAAATTCAAAGGGAGACCTTTTCCCCTGTCTGGCTTTGAAAGCATCGAGTGCGTTAAGACCACTCAACGCTTTTGTCGAGTTAAGGGTTAACTCGTCGAATGGTGGCGTTGAGTTTACTCAGCGATTAGTCGAGTCAAAGTGTTGAGTTCACTCAATGATTCGTCAAGTCAAGTTGTTGACTTGATGAATCTGGTTCTCAGGAGTCGAGTGCGTTGAGTTCACTCAACGCCTTCATTGAGTGATAGGATGAGTCGGCAAATCTGGCACTTAGGCGTTGAGTGTGTTGAGTTCACTCAACGCCTTTGTCAAATCAAATGTTGATTCAGCGAGTTTGGCGTTGAAAGCGTCGTGTTCACTCGACGCCTTCGTTGAGTCAAATGTTGATTCAAAAAAGGCTGGCGTTGAGTTCGTCGTGTATCTTATGGATACTCGATGATTCGTCGAGTATATTTTGATACTCGACGATTCGTCGTATATAATATGGATACTCGACGATTCATCGAGACAAGGGTTGTCTGGCCGAAGTTTTGCATTCCAAGCCTTGGGTCTGCGAATAGCGACAGGCTGTTCTCTTTATTTCTTGGGTATAAATAAAAGATTTTAAGGGTTTCACTTTACTAGATTTTAAGGG
Source organism: Platanthera zijinensis (assembly GCA_039513925.1). Classification (NCBI taxonomy): domain Eukaryota; kingdom Viridiplantae; phylum Streptophyta; class Magnoliopsida; order Asparagales; family Orchidaceae; genus Platanthera; species Platanthera zijinensis. Next base: position 69,501,332 of record CM077088.1, on the reverse strand, counting down.
TTTCACTTTACTAGATTTTGACGGGTTGTTTTTCCTAAGCACACGAGTTGTCTTGTGCGAAAAGAACCCGAAGCCCTAAAAGGCCGGTGGAAGCTGTTCGGCCTTCGCCGTCGCCGTCGCTGATCCCGATCCCGGCGAGTGTCGTCGCCGCCTCTTCTATAACAGACTTAGCAGTCTGTGAAGACGTAGATTGCCCTCTCCCAACCTAGGCCTTGTTCAACAAGATTTTGTGGGTTCTCCCGGTCGTGTGGATTTCCTGTAGAGGCGCAGATATACTTTATGCGCTCAGGACTCTAGCTGCTTAGTGACCGGCTGATTTTTCTGGTGCATATAGGTTGAGTATAGACTCAATCCCACAAAGGTAATTTTATTTTACAGCAAGTTTTACTTCTTGATCAATGTATATTGTCAGATCCAAATTCTTTGGATTTTTCTTGTTCCATATTTCCGCTGCGCACAAAGTTTTGTGACGTGTAGAAAAACCCAACATGGAGGGCCTGGGCAGTGGCACGCGAAACGAGGCATTGAATAACGGTATTGCACGGCGGTAGCTCGGATTAAAGCACTGGTTCGGCCATTTCATTTTATTTCCTTTGGATTTGAGAACTTGGCCTGATCGTTCGGAGGAGGAGCAACTGCGCCAAAAAGGAGATTTCACCATCGTGTGGGGTTCGAAGCTCGGATTAGTAAGGAGAGTTAGGATCTATGGAGGCAAAGTCGGAGCGGTTGATTCCAACCGTCTAGAATTTCTCCTATGGAGCCGAAACGGACTACAAGGGTAACGATCCTCTTCCTTGGACATGTGATGTCCTTCATTTGGCATTTGAGGGTAGACGCTCCACGAACGTATGGGAAGTGTTCTCCCTACGTGTAGATCTGTGAGTCCCCGTTAGTTTGCATTTAGATCCGGAATCGAAGTACGAAATAGGCATGCTGTGTGAAGCCCATCCGGACGGGTTGGTCTGGATTGGTGATGTTTGTATGCTTTGTATTCACGAGAAGACTCCATGGTAATCGCGTAGATTTCAGAGTCATGGGTGTGCAGATAGCTGCAGTGAGTACTGGAGGTAGTCTCCAGTAAAACACCTAAAAAGGGGAAGAAACGATAGTTTATCCCCTACCGCGCGGCGGTAGTGCTACCTCCGGCGATAGCTCCTAGTGAGCTATGTAGTGATTGTAAAGCCTATCTTTGGGAACCCTGTGGGCTATTTTGGGAGGCCTGTCTTGTGAGACCTTGGGGTCATCTGTTGAGGATTGTCTCTCGAAGACCTGGTGGCCAATTTGTGAAGCATGAGCTTAATTTGCATAGCTATTGTAGCCATAAGTGCTAGCCAAGGATCATAACGAGGTTATGAATCATACGGTAATGGGAAAGGGTATGCTGACCCGTGTTATGGCTGACGCGCCTGATGAATTGAGCACGGGAAATAGCTGAACTGTACCCAACCCTAGTCGTCCGTCTTGGAGTGAGTCATACCTTTGATCTGTAGATCGTCATGACTTTGCCGGAGGCTAGGGGGTTGTCTTTGGCTGTCGGTTCCGAAAGACTAAGCTCAAGCGTTGTTGACCGTTAAAGGATGGTGGTGTGACCCTTGAGATCCTGTGCACCAAGAATGTGCCCTGAGAGCACGGGGCATTGGGCATTTTTGCCAACGTCTGTGGCGAATGGTGCTTAATCTGCACGTTTCGATTGACATGTTATTTATATGCTAATGCCTGTAGGGAAGGAGCACCGCCACATCGAGTGAGGGGTGGGGTCGTTATAATTTGGTCAGCTAATGCTGACCATTGCTTTTGTTTGCGACCGTTGCGGTGGAATGTTGCTTGCAAGTGCAGCTGAGCCAAATGGGAAATAGTAGGTTGGAGCCCAAGATAGCTAAGCTAGCCCTCGAATGCCAAAGTGAATTGCCGGTTTTGTTTATTTATTACACATGTGTGGCCGGCCTGCGTGCCAAAGTATGCAAGACAGTTTAATTTGAGTAAACATTATAAGGCCTTAAGGCCAAGACTATTTTGTGTATTTTGGTTATTCATTCCTAATTGTTTTTAGTTGACATTCATATGTTTGGGTTCTAACAGTAACCTTTAAATTACTTCCGCTAGAATGCAATCTGTGTTAGGATGCATAACGTTTGTTATGGTTTCAATTAGTAACTCCTTTGTCTGTCCGTAGTATATGATGTCGGGCCCCGGTCGGACCTTCTATTATACGTTATATGACGGATGGGGGGTGTTACACGCTAAACTTAAATGCTCACCCTCCTACATAGGATGTGAGTGTCCAATGCTCCCGGTCTAGATAATGCATATGAGGTACACCCGGTGGTAGAGCCAAAGCACGCCCCTCATCAGGGCACAACTCACCCAGAGGATCCCCTGGTCGAGGAACTCTCCGACAAAGCAAACTCGATACATTCTGTCTGAAAGCCGGAGCCCCAGGATGATTCTCATCCTAAACCTCGGCTAATATACGTGTGCGCCCAACAAGGCAACCATAGATTCACCCGCTAAGAGGTCAGGGACATGATCGAAAAAGGCAACACCCAGGAGCGATGCCGCCCCATGAACGTGTGGTGCCCCTTCCACCATGGGTCCCCGCTCGCCCCTCAAGTCATAGCGCACCTCGTCTTGCACGGATTCAAGCTACCACACTTTGAGTCTTTCGATGGGGTTGAGATATAAATCATTTTGAGACAATCATGTGCCTCTTCAATGCACCTGATCAACTGATATTCCAAGTGTTCCCCGCAACTCTGAAGGGGCGGGCACGCACGTGGTTTCACTCCTTACGGGAGGGGCAATCAACAACATTGGACAGCTCACCCATCTCTTCATCGACTAGTTCATAGCCAACTGATGTATCGTCAGAGATCCATCACACCTCTCTGGGAACTGCCAGAACAAAGGAGAGTCGCTAAAGGATTTCTTCCGTCACTTCACCTCCAAGGCGCGAAAGATCCCGGGGGTCGACTCGGGAGTCTTCGCGACGTCTTTCTCAGAGGACTCCGCCTGAGTGGATTCTACTCTTCCATGATGAAGGAAATAGTCCCCAGCTATACAGACCTCATTCACCGGGTCGAAGCACAAATTGTGGCCGACGAGGCCATCAAACCCCACCACTAGTAATTTGAAGGGTCTTCCAAGTGGAAGAGGGAGTCGGAACCCTCGTCTCCAACACACCGTCAGAACGATGATCGCCCTGACAATTCTTGTCTGTACCAAGGCCCTTACCGGCATCGGGAATGCACCTCGCTAAATATCGCCCAGGAATAAGTACTCATAGCCATCAAAGACTTTGGCATGCTATGACGCCCAAAGTCGTTGCCCCCAAACTGAGGAGACAAGACACAATACTGCGAATTTCATCGCGAGAATAGGCATAACATTGAGGATTGCACCCTGATGAAGGAGAAGATAGAGCGACTCATCTAGCAGGGGCATTTGGGGAGATGCTTGCAAAATTAAGGATCCAATCAGCCCCCACCACACCAACTGGGACAAGATCAGCCCCCCGTCATGCCAAGGCGCGCATGGGGGTAGGCAAATGGTCGGGGAGGTCGGAACCATTGTCGGCTCGCCCTTCTAAATCCTCTCCATCGCTCAGCACGAGAAGGGCCCAGAAGATCTGAGGCCACAAGCGGATACCGCCATCAACTTCAGGAACAAAGACTTGAAAGTTGCGCGCACACCACACCAAGATTTTGGCTCACCATAACCAGTCATCGGTTGTATGTATGGTGCGCAGTAGGAGTTCATCATCTAGTAATAATCCATGTGTGACATCACACCAATCAGGTGATAAATGGATCATAGAATTGCTAAATGGACATCCCACGAGAATTTGTGAGAATTTACGAATGTCAAAGCACATTTTTCTCGATCTACAGCATATGCTAGATGAATGTTGTGGGCTACGTTGTTCAAGGAGAATTACCTCACGAGAAGTTCTCGCACTGACATTGTATATTTTAGCACAGAATGAATCAATGAGGCTAACAAAAAAAAGATTTCAACACTCAACGGAGATAATAAGTAGATATTTTTAGCGAGAACAACTGTCCTGAAAAAAATATCATCTGATATTATAGCGCCAACTGATGAACAATTCAGCGAAATTTCACAACACATTTTAAATGATCCTCGATACATGCAATATTTTGAGAACTGCATTGGAGCAATAAATGAGACACATATCGGTGCACGGGTTCCACCTGAACTGCAAGCTGCGTACATTGGATGTCATGGTACGCCAACACAAAATATTATCGTAGTATGCAACTTCAACATGTATTTCACGTTTGTGCTGACTGTATGGGAGGGTTCGACCCATGACAGTCGTATCTTTCAACGTGCACTCATGGAACCAAGTTATAATTTTTCGTTTCCGCCAATAGGTATAATTTTAATTATGAAATTAGAGTAATTTAATAGAGAATACTAATTATCTTTTTAAAATTTTAGGAAAATATTACTTGGTTGATGCTGGATAACCACTGCAACGAGAGTTCTTAAAGTCATAATCAGAAACATGATATCATTTGTCAGACTTTGCGCGAGGAAATCATCATATACAAGGAAGACAAAAAATATTCAATCATGTGCATTCCTCACCGCATAGCATCATAGAACGGGCATTCGGTGTCTAGAAGAAAAAGTGGGCTATACTCAGGGACATGCCTCAATATAGTTTAGCAAAGCAACGTGATATTGTCATAATAATCATGACTTTGCATAACTATATTCATAGGTATGCATCTCGTTTTGATCTAGATTTCATGGCATGCGATGATGACAAAAACTTAATATATCCTGAGACACATATAATAAGAGAAAATAATACACCGACCACTAATATAACATTAAATGCAAATCGTGTTAAAGGTGCGCGAGTGGATGTTCAACAAATGATTGCATTCCATGATCGCATTGCAGAACAGTTGTATCAAGCTAATATGTAGTTTGCCTACTTTAAATTTGTGTCTTTCAATATAATATTATGAAAGATTATTATAAAGTGCTTCTATTAATTTTTACTGTGAGATCAACCGCCCTAACGGTCAAATATTGACGATCATTTTAAATTTACATGCAGATATTTACATGCAGATATGTATTTTTGTCAATGCTTTGTTGTCATGTCAATTGGATCTGATATCCCCAAGAGTTGGTAGATTGCAGAATATGTGATTATATTGTATATATATGATCTATCAGTGCTCAACATGTGTTACATTTAAATTTTCATGCAGAGAGAGATGGTTATTTATCGGAACCTCCCTACGAAGTTTGCGTAATTACAGGTTGCACCCCTCTAATTTTTGAAATTACAAAAATTAATCATCTTCCATAGAATAGAAAAAGCACAAATTAACCATGTCACGATAAAATGATCGCAACGGAGGTTTACCAAACAGTTTATAAAGTGTTTCTCATTTCTGAAAAACTTTACAAAAAAAAGTTCACTGAAACAGTTCTCCTTTCCTAATAGATATTTTTCAAAAGCTTATTTTCCTACCATCCTTTTGCCACCACTCCTCCTTTTTGAAAACCTCTCCAAAACAGGCCCTAAATTGCTAGGTAATATTTTTGTTGCTACTTTAGAAGCAATTAAAAAGGAGAATATTTGGTTATTTTTTCTAACACGATAATTGCATCAAAAATGATGCATATAGCAGGTGTACATTGTGTGTACAAGTTGTTGTCATACATACACATCAAGCTAGCACTCAAAACTTTTGCTCCGTGTTAGATTAAGGGTCTGTTTGGGGCAGCTCTGGCGGTTGGAAAATCTCTATTCCAACCGCCAGAGTTGCTTTCAGTCTGTTTGGGACAGCTCTCTGTGAAGAGCTTTTCAAAAATCTGGAGCTGTTTTGCAGCTTTTCAGAAATCTCTTCCTCCCCAGCTTCTGCTCCCGCAAAATAGCTTTCTCTCTCACATGTTTTGGAAATCTAATGGTTTCTTCAGTTGGAACATGGTCAGAGGTCGGACGGCCTTCCTCCGGCGATTTCGAGCCCCGGACGGCTTTCCTCCGGCAATTCCAAGCCCCCGACGTCCTTCCTCCGGCGATTCCGAGCGCACTTCTGCACAGAACACCCAAACAGTCTGCAGCTTTTCAAAATTGCTCCCCAGAGATCTATTTTAAAACAGCTCTATCCGGACAGCAGCTTTTCAATCCGCCAGAGCTGTCCCAAACAGACCCTAAGGCTCTGTTTGGGAGCGTTTTTTAGAAAGTAAAAAGAGTTGTGGCAAAAGAAAAGTAAGGAAATGAGCTTTTGAAAAATATATATTGGGAAAAAAAATTTGTTTGAGTAAACTCATTTTGCAGAGATTTTCAGAAAGGAGAATCAATTTATAAACTGTTTGGCAAATCTCCATTGCGTTAACTTTTTTTTTTATTAAAAATACGTGTCCGGGGCAAAATGAGCGCATAGGCGGAAAATGTGCACCAGAACAAAAATGCGCGGCTGGGGAAAGGTGCCATTTTTCGCCCGGGAACGCTTCTTTTCGCCCGAGAACGTTTTTTTTTCGCCCGGACGCAGTTTTTTCGCCCAAGCGCTTTATTTCGCACGGGCGCGTTTTTTTTCTCCCGTGCGCGGTTTTTTTGCTCGGGAGCTATTTTTCGCCCAAGAACGGCTTTTTCGCCCGGACGCAGTTTTTTCGCCCGGGCGTGAATTTTTCGCCCGGGCGGTTTTTTCGCCCGATCGCGAATTTTTCGCCCGAGCGCGATATTTTCGCCCGGGTGCGATATTTTCGCCCGGGCGCGATATTTTCGCGCGTGAGCTTTTTTTTCGCTCGGGCGCCAATTTTTCAGCCCGGGCCAATTTTTCGGCCGGACGCAAATTTTTCGGTCGAGCGCGAATTTTTTGACCAAGCGCGAATATTTTACACTGACACGAACTTTTCGCCCAGACATGATATTTTCTCACGGACACGATATTTTCTCACGGGCGCGATATTTTTGCCTGAAAGATAAAAAATGCATTCGAGCGAAAAAAATGGCGTCCGGGCCAAAAAAATACGTGGTCGGGTAAAAAAATCACGAACAAGCGAAAAAATCACGTCGAGGCAAATAATTTGCATCTGAGCGAAAAATACGCCCCCGGGCGAAAAAATCACCCGCAGACGATAAAATCGCAGTCAGGCGAAAAAAACGTGTCCGAGCAAAAAAAATGCGCTCTAGCGAAAATATCGCTCACAAGCAAAAAATTCGCGCCCAGACGTAAAATTCAAGATCGGCGAAAGAACAGCGCCCGTGCCAAAAATTTGCTCCCGGGCCAAAAATTTGCTCCCGGGCCAAAAATTCGCCCTCGAGCGAAACAATTACGCCCGGGCAAAAAAAATCACTCACAGGCGAAAAAAACGAGCTCCGATGAAAAATATCGCTCTCAAGCAAAAAAATCTCTCCCGGGTGAAACAACAGTGTCTGGGCGAAAAACCGCTGTCAGTCGAAAAAATCGCGCCGGGCAAAAAAATCATGTCAGTCGAAAAAATCGCGCATGTGCGAAAAAATTGTGCCAGGGCAAAAAAATCACGCCTGGACAAAAAAAATCAAGCTCAGACGAAAAAATCGACCCGGCAAAAAAACGCGATCGGGCGAAAAAATCGTGCACGAGTGAAAAAACTGCACCCTGACGAAAAAAACGCTCCCAGGTGAAAAACCCCGCGCCCGGGCGAAAAATGTCAGCCCACACCAAAAATTCGCGTTTAAGAGAAAAATTCGCGCCCGGGAAAAAAATATGTTTTGACGAAAAAATGCGCGCGGGCGAAAGAAATGTGCCCAGAAAAAAAATCATGGCTTGCCCAAAAAATCAAGTTGGAGATTTTTTTTTAAGACAAACGTTTTGAGATGAGGAAGTGTTTTTCGAAAAGATTGAAAAGTATGTGACAAGTGACTTTAAAAAAGAACAAAATGGAGTTTTCTGCAATAGTTTTTCTCACTGGTAGACAATCCAAATGATTCCTTAAGTGTGATAGAATTTTCGTAAAAACGAAAAGGAACTAAAAAACTCTCCCAAACAGGCCCTAAAGCTAGACCTACGAGAAGCAACAAGTTGAAGATTGATTTTAGATCGTCAAAACAAGATCCATTGTTGATTCAACATATTATTCTGGTCTAGCAGCAAAATCTTCAGAAAAAATTTGCCAACAAAAATGGTTCAATTGGTAAAACATTTCTAAATCACATTCCTAACGAAATATCTACTTATGAGTTATGTCTCAAAATATACATATTTGACGTCATTTATGTGGTAGATGGTGGGTATTGTGATTACATGACTATAAGTCTTGCATGGCTTATTTGCTTGACTCTTAAGTCATTTATTTGCTTGACAATACGTACAGTGATTACATGACTATAAGTCTTGCATGACTATAAATCATTTATGTGGTAGATAATATATAAAAAAAATTGGCTCAAATGCGCAAAAGAAATGGCAACGAAACTCAAGCATAATGAGGATTTGTATATGCACAAATTTAGAAATGTGGCCATCAGATTTAATGTTATCAGATTGTAATTTTATGAATTTGATTAGTCTTCAATTTCATTTGATTGTTTATGAAAGAAGATTGTTCAATGCCACATATTTTATCTCCGTGATTGATGTATCGGTTGCAGAAAAAAGTGACGTGTCTCAATATAACGTGTTATATTCAAGAATTTAAGGAACATGGAAGTGAGATTGTCAATTTCTATCGATAGAGTTCCCGCTAAAGGTTTCTGAGTCAAACTGGAAGACTCCCAACCAAAGCATTAAAGCAAGGAGGACCGACCAAGTAAACCACGCTCCCTAAATGTGGCACGAACACGCCACTCGCCCGTGCAGAGCGAGCGCCCCTGCCTACGCGCAAAGTGCGCAGGGCACGCAGGCACAAAGCACGAGGGTGCAAGGTACGCAAGCGCAAAGCGCGTGGGCGCATGCGCGCCCGCGCGCCCGCGCGCCCTGCATGCGCGCCCGCGCGCCCTGCATGCGCGCCCGCGCGCCCTGCATGCGCGCCCGCGCGCCCTGCATGCGCGCCCGCGCGCCCTGCATGCGCGCCCGCGCGCCCTGCATGCCGGCGCGGTGGCGGCCACCGCCGCATCCGGCTGTCGCCGCAGTCGGGCACCCTGCCCGGACCACCCGGGGCATTTTTATCATTTCGCTAAAATTGGTTATCCAGGTAACCGAGACTGAGCAACGCCATTTGCCAACACAAATTGCGTCCCAACACAATTACTAGTATAACCCCGCAGAAAACTATAAATATGTCTTCATGTCTTCATTTGAAGGCAAGCAACTCCAGAGGTTAGAGAGAGTTCTAAGTTTTTTCGGCGAGGACGTGGTACTTAAATCGTTTCTCTGCTCGGGATTCGCTTTGCTCCCCCTCTAGAGCGATGATATCTCAAGGCTTCACGAACGTGGTATTGTAGTCCACATGAGCACTCTCATCAAGACTCAAGCTAAACATGAGCGTTTCCATCGAGAGAACTTAACGATTTTCACCATTTTAGCGCTCTGACCTTGGCTCAAAGAACTTGTTTTATTGTCTGCGGTTTTCATATTTTGAACTTGTTACAGAAAGGTGGTCTGTCACTGATGGATATTTTCTCCACGCTAGCGCGTGTTTCCAATTGATGAGGCAAGTATACCTATCATTCGGAGTATAGAATCAAGTATCGTATTTAAACTCGGGGCTGTCGAGTACTTGTACTCGCTGCGATTTGTCTTTGAGTGATCTCCTCGTATCCACAACCTCTCGGTCATTTAGGATACGGATCTGGGCAAAAAAGAGAGCTCAAAGGCGCTACGCAAGACCCGTAAATGTGGCATGAACACGCCACTCGCCCGTGCAGAGCGAGCGCCCCTGCCTACGCGCAAAGTGCGCAGGCGCAGGGAGCGCAGGCACAAAGCACGAGGGTGCAAGGCGCGCAAGCGCAAAGCGCGTGGGCGCATGCGCCCCCACGCACCCTGCATGCACGCCCGCGCGCCCTGCATGCCGGCGCGGTGGCGGCCACCGCCGCATCCGGCTGTCGCCGCAGTCGGGCACCCTGCCCGGACCACCCGGGGCATTTTCATCATTTCGCTAAAATTGGTTATCCAGGTAACCGAGAATGAGCAACGCCATTTGCCAACACAAATTGCGCCCCAACAAAATTACTAGTATAGCCCCGCAGAAAACTATAAATATGTCTTCATGTCTTCATTTGAAGGCAAGCAACTCCAGAGGTTAGAGAGAGTTCTAAGTTTTTTCGGCGAGGACGTGGTACTTAGATTGTTTCTCTGCTCGGGATTCGCTTTGCTCCCCCTCTAGAGCTATGACATCTCAAGGCTTCACGAATGTGGTATTGTAGTCCACATGAGCGCTATCATCAAGACTCAAGCTCAACATGAGCGCTTCCATTGGATCTCTGAGAACTTAGCGATTTTCACCATTTTAGCGCTCTCACCTTGGCTCCAAGAACTTGTTTTATTGTCTGCGGTTTTCATATTTTGAACTTGTTATAGAAAGGTGATCTGTCACTGATGGATATTTTCTCCACGCTAGCGCGTGTTTCCAATTGATGAGGCAAGTATATGAGAGGACTTAGCGCAACCACTCGCACCAAAAGCCCGGACTGATGGAGGACGGCGCCACTAATCTTTATATCAAAGGTCCTCGGGTGGATCCACGGGGCAGCCAGTTAAGCCATTACCGTATAGCACCGCAGCGCGGGGGCGATTCCGGACCGCAGCCCCAACAATCCCCCCTCCCGGAAATGACCCCGGGGTTTCGAACCCGCGACCCCCTCTGATACCACTTGAGAGGACTTAGCGCAACCACTCGCACCAAAATCCCGGACTGTTGGAGGACGGCGCCACTAATCTTTATATCAAAGGTCCTCAGGCGGATCCACGGGGCAGCCAGTTAAGCCATTACCGCATAGCGCCACAACGCGGGGGCGATTCCGGACCCGCAAGCCCCAACAGTATACTTATAGTTCGGAGTATAGAATCAAGTGTCGTATTTAAACTCGGGGCTGTCGAGTACTTGTACTCACAAGGGAAACTATTATCTTATCAGAAGGAAAATTTGGTTTTCGTTTTAAAACGAAAAAAGAAGCGTTATATTAAAGAAGAGAAATTCAAATATGAGGAAGCTATCACTTGATCTAGAATCCCCTTGGACTAAAATAAATCTTCTTGAAAAATAGAGTAATGCAAGTTCTTATTTACTCACTCGACCGTGGAGGTTCCTAAAGTACAAAAGCGTCTCTGTCGAGCTCATGCTTCTGACTAACCTTAGGTTGATCGATTAAGACCTTTCGGCCAGTCAAACCCCCTAAGCTTGCTTTAGGCGGTGAACCCCTCTATTGGATTTGACTCCAATCCGGAAGATTTACGTCATCCTCTTCAAAGAGTGCATTCAACTCCTTTTATCTTTGAGTGATCTTCTCGTATCCGCAACCTCTCGGTCATTTAGGATACGGATCTTAGATCGAAACTCATATCCGCGTAATATGAATTCGATGAAATGGAATTCAAAGACAAATCGCAGCGAGTAAAAATTAAGACAAGACATTTGATAAAAGAAGGAGAATATTTTATTTTATTCCAAGGTTCATCATGATCAAGTGCTAAAAGGAAGTTAGCTACTCATCATGATTAGAGAATTACAAAATAAAGTAGGGAAAGACATACTTGAATTGAAGACAAATAAAATTAAAACTAACAACAATAGTAATTTATACTAGTAATGAAAATACAGCAAAAGAAAACAGAAAATTACAAGGCTCCAACTCCCAAAATTCGACTCCTGAATATCTGAAGTTGTCTGGAATTTATAGGAAAAATTTCTGTTTGGTCACGCCAAAATCTGTGAACTGACGGGTCACGCCCCTATGTTACGCCCGTGACCTAGGGCGTGTCAAGGCTGTTTCTTGAAACGGAGGAAAGCTGAAAACGGCGGGAGTAAAATTGGGCTTCAAGGAGGTGTCACGCCCCATAGTCACGCCCGTGACTAGGGGCGTGCCAAGCTAGAACGGATTCTGGCGGCAACGGCTGGAACGGAGGAATAATTGGCTGGAAACGCCCGTTACACGCCCTGGGTCACGCCTGTGACCCAGGCGTGTGAATTTAATCTGACGTGGTAAGTGGCTCAACGGTCATTCCCTTGTTGGCACGCCCCGTGTCAGTGTGGCACGGGCGTGTAATGCATCGACACAGGCGTGTCCAGGCCAGTCGATGATCTTCAGGTGCGGGTCGACGATCGGCTGCTGCAGAATGGATTTTTTGCATGTCACGCCCCTGTGTCACACCCAGGTAGGGCGTGTCACAGGGCGTGTCTAGGCCAGAAAAACTTTAAATCTCCATTTTGCTCCAAATAATCTGTAGATCAGCCCTACAAGATTAAAAATGTTTTTATTAGAACAAATAAATATAAAACATAGAAACAAGTTAAATATAAACTAAATATTATAAAATTTATATAAAATATCTAACTATTAATAAAAAATAGTAAATAAAAAGATAGAAATAATTAGAGTTATCAAATACTCCCATACTTATCCGTTTGCTAGTCCCGAGCAAACAACTTCCTATAAGAGTAGAAAAATTTCGAATGCTAGAAAAGAAAATTGAACCTAAGAAATAAAATGTGAAGTCTTATGCCTATGCTTGTAGCTATTTTTGTAGAAAAACTTACTCAGCATACAAATTAGATTTTTATTTTTCTTAAAATGCGTTTTCACTATTATTTTTACTTTTAAAATGAAAATCCGGTAAATCTTAAAATTATCTTTAGGGAGAGTGTAGCGTGTGTACTAAGATAACATTGCACAAATGAAGATTAAGATACCCTCCAAAGAAATCCATCAATGTCGATGGTCATAGGCTTGCCCTTTCACACTCTCGCCACGGCACTAGTTTAACTTAAAAAAATAAATCAATAGGACTTAATTAGGTTAAATGTAGGCTTAGATTTTTGGTGAGGATTGTCAAAGATAAAAACAATGGCTTAGTCACACCAAAACCTATAAAGAGCTTGAAGACAAAACTTTGTTATGCTTTTAAGAACGTAGCTAAATTCCTAATCCTTTTTTTGTTTTTGTTTTCTTCTTATTTTTTTAACTCTATCATCATGTTGAATTTTTTTCCTACCTCTTCAATCTTTTTCTTAATAAAATTTTTTTCTTTTCTTTATTTTATTTTGAAGAGGAAAGAAAAATAAATCAACTCTTTTTTTATAAGAAAAGATCCACCAAAAATAAAAAGGCTCCTAATCACTCACAAAGCATGTTTGATTAACTATGTTCAAGCTCGATCTTAAGTGTGCAATTAGGTTGCTTTTTAGGCTTTGGTAAAATGCTTGGTGAAGCTAAAACAAAGAGATAAGGTAATAGGCTCAAAATGGCTTAACAAAGATAATATTTTTAGGTACGGGTACAAAAGCTCAAACTGCCCAAAAGAAGTGCCTAAATTATATTTATGCTAATGAGTCTAATTTATGCAAAGTCTTAAGAATAGTTAGAGGGCAAGTTCTTGATATCGAGAAAGAATACCTCTCTCTTGGTCCGCGAAATATCTCTCTAGTAAACTTCTACTTACTCACCTAAATTATTTTAAAGTTTTACCGGTTTTCAAAATTAAAGTAAAATAAAATATTTTCACGCATTTAGAAAAATGAAAATCTAATTATATGCAGAATATTTAAATCTACATAAAATTCTACTTACACGTGCATTTGACTAGAAATACAGCATGACCAACAGTTTTACTCCAAAATTCAAAATTCAATTAAAACATTAAAATTCTCTAAATACTATAAAGAAATTGAATTAGTAGGAATTTTGCATGTGAACAAATATAGAAATAATGACTTCTCTAGTTAAAAATTAAACCTAATTTTTTTGTTACTTCTTAGACTTCCCGAGGTATACCCTGTGAAGGGCTCTCACCGGTACTAGGAGGTAAGATGGAGTGATATCCCAAACGTCCTTTTCTAAGAAATTTAATTTTCGATATTCTAATTTTTTTTTTTTGTAAAACAGAATTCAAGAAAGAAAAGATATTTTTTTTGAAATTTTTGATATATAATTTTTTGAAAAAAAAAATTGTGTTTTTTTTTTTTGAAATATAATTTTTTAATTTTTGAAAAAGTTTTTTTTTATATTTATATATATATATATATTTTATATTATATTTCGCTTGAGAAATATCCCTCTCCCATACTTAAACTATACATTGTCCCCAATGTAAAAATTAAGAAATTTTTTGAAAAGAAGACTTCTTTGAATATCCAACCAGTAGCAAAAGAGACCTGTAAGAGAGTGACAAAGCAAAACATAATATTTTTATAAAATTATTCATAATAAAAACATAAAAATAAATCAAAGATACAGATACAGAGAGGTGACCCTCTACAAGTCCAAAGAAATGAAAAGGCAGTTACTCCTGGTCAGAAGCGTCCTCGTGCTCCTGATAGAAAGTCCGCATGTTTGCGAACTCGCGGGTAATATGTGCAATGGAAGAAGCATGGTTCCGCTCGAGCACGGCGAAGCGCGCATCAAAAGAAGCGAAGCGACCGTCAAAATGGGTTTGCATCTGGTCTATGCGAGTATGTAGCAATCCAAATTGCTGGTCCCAATAATTTGGAGGATCGGGCGCCGGAGCCGAGTGTGGCGGTGGTGGCGGAATCTGGGGGGAATGATGAGTACCGTTGGGACCGGCACCATGATCAAGATCGAGATCCCCGCCACCAACTAACGGGGGAATAGCCTCAAACTCGCCTTCACGTCGGCGAGCTAAGCCAAGAGCCTGAAGGGTCGAGAACTGAAGAGGCTGCGGCATTTGCATGCAAGTGAGCCGCGGAAGAGCAGCCCACACGCCGGTCTGCTTGGCGAGGAAAGTGATGAAATTCCCGCCGTGCACTGCTCCCAATCTCACATTTTCGGCCTGGTGCCGAAAGAAAATGGCGAGCATGTAACCAAGGTTGAGTGGGACCCGGTAAAACATACTATACAAGTATAGTAAGTCCGTCCGAGTCACCACGCCGTGGCTATCGCCGTGTCCGGAAAGAGTGAAAGTGAGAAGGTTGTGTAGAATGCGCAAAGCGGGGGAGATGAGGTGGCTACCCTTGGATTTCTTTGGGGTGTAGGGGGTGGCATCATTACTGATTTCTGACCAAAAATTGAGGAGGTTGAAGTCGGGAGGGAAATCAGTTTTAGGTCGAGGTAGGCAGGGGAAGTGGAAAAGGCCTCCGAGCAAAAGCCCATGACGACATTGAGTTGGCGGATGGTGAGCTGGTGCATCATCCCGCCCATGCGAAAGATGATGAAATCATCATTCGCCGCCCACCGGAACTCAAAAGAGGCCAATAACTCAATGGTGAGCTTAAGGAAAGCAGGCTCAGAAATGGAGAAGAGGGGAGCCCATCCTGGGGTGGATAGAAACCCCTGAACAAGTTCCGCCGCTCCAAAAGTGGCAAGGATGGCCCAGTCCAAGATCCGGAACACGCCAAAGGGTTTGGCGCGCAGTCGCTCGCTCCGATCTTGTTGGGTTACGTTCTCTAAAAGGAGAATGGCCTCCACCGAGGCAAGATCGGGGGGATTCTCGGAGGAAGAAGCAGAGGAACGAGGGTGGTGGCGAGGCATGATGGTAGAAAAGGGAAGAAATTAGGCCACAAAGAGAATAGAATAGGAAGTTTGGAGGGTGGAGGTGTGAAGAGAAGAGAAAGGGGAAAATGCCTTTTTATAGGCTCGCATGGGTCGGTCACGCCCCCTATCACGCCCGTGACAGGGGGCGTGACAAGCTCGGGTCAAAGCAGAATGGAATCCGAGGCAGACTGCCTCGGATTCGGGGGTCACGCCCCAGAGTCACGCCCGTGACTCTCTGAGTCACGCCCCTGAGTCACGCCTCAGATTCTTCTGTCACGCCCGTGACATTGGGGCGTGTTGGTCAAATTAGACCCGTGAAAGGGAATCCGGGGCGGAAACTAGTCAACGCCTCGGATACGCGCGACATGGGCATGTCACGCCCGTGACTATGATGGTCATGCTCGTGTCATGCCCTAAAGTCGGACTGGAAAACCGAGGGAGGAGGGACCTCCCGCGGGTTAAACTAAACACGGCCTGGACACGCCCGTTACTCTAAGAGTCACGCCCGTGACATGGCCGTGTACGAGAAAAAAAACAGGAAAACTTTTTTTTTGGTTTTTTCTTATATATATATATATTTTACTAATTTGTTAAATATCCAAATAAACTAGAATACAATAAAGGTTACCGACTTGAAGAACTACGTAGACACTTGACGCTCGTCCCAAACCGATCGTCATGCAGCGATGTCTTGCAAACCTGTAAAAACTTACAAAGAAAATTAGAATAAAAAGAAAGGATAATCGTGGGGTGCCTCCCACGAGCGCTTTGTTTATGGTCGGTGAGCTCGACCATGGTGGTGCGCGCGATCTGTGGATTTGACAACATTATGTTGTCAAATTGTGCGTTAATATTATCACCAGAAGTAAATAATTTTAGCCGGTGCCCATTCACTTTGAAGTCGCCTCCTTCCGGGTGAAAAATAAGCACCGTCCCGTAGGGACAAACCTCCTTTACGACGAAGGGGCCGGACCAACGAGACTTAAGTTTACCCGGAAATAAGCGTAGGCGCGAGTTATAAAGAAAGACTTGGTCTCCCTGTTGGAAGTCCTTTGGGTGCTTAGTTTTTTTATCATGATAGAATTTAGTGCGCTCCTTATAGAGTTTATTATTCTCATAAGTGAGGGAGTGCCACTCATCGAGCTCGTTAAGTTGGAATTTACGAAGCTCGGAGGACAAGTTCTCAACAAGATTTAAAAATTTAAGTGCCCAAAAGGCACGATGTTCAAGCTCAACCGATAGATGGAATGCTTTCCCATAGACCAATCGATACGGCGTACAACCGATAGCGGTCTTGTACGCGGTACGATAAGCCCATAGAGCATCATCAAGCTTAACCGACCAATCCTTTCTATTGGTATAAACCGTTTTTTCTAGTATACGTTTAATTTCTCGGTTAACTACTTCTACCTGGCCACTAGTTTGAGGGTGATAGGGGGTGGCTAACCTATGTGTAACGCCGTATTTCGATAATACTTTAGCAAATTGTGCGTTATAAAAGTGTGTGCCCCTATCACTAACTATTGCCCGCGGTGCGCCAAATCGTGAAAATAGTTTTTTGAGAAATCGAGTCACGACTCATGCGTCATTAGTGGGAAGGGCTTGCGCTTCTGCCCACCGTGGCACGTAGTCGACCGCTACCAAAATATATTTATTTCCATAGGAAATTGGTAGTGGTCCGACAAAGTCGATCCCCCATAAATCAAAAACTTCTATTTCTAAAAATAAATTTAAGGGCATTTCATCACGGCGGGAAATATTACTTGAGCGTTGGTATTGTTCACAACGAATTACATGGGCGTGAGAATTCTTGAAGATGCTTGGCCAATAGAAACCTGCTTCAAGTACTTTCCGAGCCATCCGATTAGCATTATAGTGCCCACCGGCGGGTCCCTCATGGCAATGCTTCAGAATTTGGGCGCCTTCCTCATGAGAAATACACCTCTGCACTACTTGGTCCGTGCAAACACGAAAGAGAAAGGGATCCTCCCAAAAATAATTTTTCAAATTGGAAAAGAATTTCTTCTTTTCTTGATAAGAAAAACCATTCGGGAGGAATCTCGCAACAAGGTAGTTTGCGAAATCTGCGAAGTAAGGAGTGGGGAGAGTAATTACCTTATGAATAGCGAGGAGGCGCTACTCGGGGAAGGTGTTGTCAATGACCTCCTCTATGAGCTCGCCCAAATTGGGGTTCTCCAACCGCGAAAGATGATCAGCCGCCAAGTTCTCCGCTCCTCTCTTGTCATGAATCTCCAAGTCAAAATCTTGGAGTAGTAAAATCCACCTAATCAATCGTGGCTTCGCATCTATTTTTGTTAGTAAATATCGCAAAGCAGAATGATCGGTAAAAACAATAATTTTAGACAAGGTTAGGTATGAACAAAATTTATCAAATGCGAATATAACGGCTAATAATTCTTTTTCGGTGGTAGTATAATTTTCTTGTGCGGCGGTTAGTGTTTTGCTCGCATAATAAATAAAATGGAAATTTTTATTTATGCGTTGTCCTAAAACCGCACCTACGACAAAACTACTAGCATCGCACATTATCTCAAAAGGAAGTTCCTAATTGGGAGCGATCATTATAGGAGCGTTGATTAATTTTTCTTTAATAAGAGAAAAAGCGTGCAAATAATTTTCATCAAAAATAAAGGGCGCATCTTTTTCTAATAAGTTTGTAAGGGGCTTGGTTATTTTAGAAAAATCTCTAATAAACCGGCAATAGAAGCCGGCATGCCCCAAGAAACTACGAACGGCCTTAACATTTGAGGGGGGAGGTAGCTTTTCTATAGTTTCAATTTTGGCCTTATCTACCTCTATGCCCTTGCTTGAAATTTTATGGCCTAAGAACAAACCTTCCCGCACCATAAAATGACACTTCTCCCAGTTCAAGACTAGGTTCGTGTCCTCACATCTTTGGAGTACACGGGAAAGATTTGCCAAACATAAATCAAAAGAATCTCCAAAGACGGAGAAATCGTCCATGAAGACTTCCATGATATCCTCCACTAGTTCATCAAAGATCGCTAGCATACACCTTTGGAAGGTTGCCGGCGCATTGCATAAACCAAAGGGCATCCTTCGATAGGCGAAGGTGCCAAACAGACAAGTGAAGGTTGTTTTCTCTTGGTCTTCAGGCGCAATTGGGATTTGAAAATATCCCGAAAGACCATCAAAAAAACAATAAAAAGAGTGCCTGGATAACCGTTCAAGGATTTGGTCAATGAACGGCAAAGGAAAATGATCCTTACGGGTTACATCATTTAATTTGCGATAATCGATGCATACCCGCCATCCGGTAACGGTTCGAGTAGGAATTAATTCATTTTTATCATTAGGAACTACCGTTAATCCTCCTTTCTTAGGCACCACTTGGACCGGGCTCACCCAAGAGCTATCCGAAATTGGATAGATGATGCCCGCATCTAACAATTTAATTACCTCGGCCTTGACAACCTCCTTCATGTTAGGATTTAGCCGGCGTTGAGGTTGAATAGTTTTATGAGCGTGTTCTTCCAATAAAATTTTATGGGTGCAAAAGGAGGGATTAATCCCTCTCAAATCCATGATCTTCCACGCAATTGCGCGGCGATAACGTTTCAAAATATTAGATAATTTATTTTTTTCATCATCGGTCAAGTAGGCCGACACAATAACGGGAAGTTTAGAATCCTCCGCTAAAAATAAATATTCTAAATGATTAGACAATTGTTTTAATTCAAGAGTGGGAGGTTCATCATAAGATGTTCTAAAACGATCACTGCCTACTTCTAAAATTTCAAATATAGGTGCGCGAGTGATCGAAATATTATCACTATTTTCATGAACAACAAAATCTAGATTTTCAAAATCAAATTCATGATAAATAGAAGATAAAGCAAGTTCAAAAAAAGGAAATGAGTCTTCATCGGGAGAATCCTCCAAGTAATAACATGAGTCATTATTAGCAAGCGAATTTTTCATAGATGAGTCAATAATAAAGGTAACTTCTTCATCTCCGACTCTAAGGAGAAGTTTACCATTACTAACGTCTATGATAGCGCGCGAGGTGGCAAGAAAAGGGCGACCGAGAATAAGTGGTACCTCGGTGTCCTCTTCGATGTCAAAGATGACAAAATCTATCGGAAAGATAAATTTGTCAACCTTGACAAGCACATCCTCTATGATCCCCATAGGGAGCTTGACAAACCGATCCGCCAATTGAATGCTCATTCTAGTGGGTTTAGGATCTCCTAATCCCAACTTTTTCACTAGAGAATAAGACATTATATTGATAGAGGCGCCTAGATCGGCTAACGCACGTTTTACCAATAAATCACCAAATAGACAAGGAATAGAGAAACTACCCGGATCGAGTAATTTTTTAGGTAATTTATTGAGTAAAACCGCCGAATACTCTGCGTTCAATTGAACCATAGAGATATCCTCAAGTTTCTTTTTATTGGATAAAAGATCCTTGAGGTACTTGGCATACTTCGGCATTTGTGCGATTACTTCGCAAAATGGTAAATTTATTTGAATTTGTTTAAACATGTCTAAAAATTTACCATGGTGCTCATCTACCCGGTCTTTTTGCATTCTAGACAGATAGGGAAGAGGTGGTTGATAAGCTTTTGGTTTAATATAACTAGAAGGCTTAATCGGAGGAGAAGATGAAGAAATTGTTACCTCCGTATCAACCGGAATTGGAGAAGTTTCAACCGGAATTGGTGAAGTGGTTACCTCCTTCCCGCTCTGTAAAGTGATGGCTTTAGCTTGCTCCTTTGGGTTGGGCTCCGTATTTCCCGGTAGCGCTCCTTGTTGGCGATCGGAGAGCATTTTTGCAATTTGCCCAATTTGGTTCTCCAAATTACAAAGAGATCCGGTGAGATTCCGGATGTTGGCATCATTTGTAGTTGTATATTTGGTGAACAACTCCTCAAGATTGGGAGCTTTTGGAACTTGTGGTGGAAAATAACCGGGGGGATGGTGTTAGGTGGGCGAGCCGCGTTCCCCGGATTACTCCAAGAGAAGTTGGGGTGGTTCCTTATACCCGGGTGATAAGTATTACCAAAATTAGTATTACCCGGATTAAAGGGTCGCCGATTCAGATTTCCCATATAATCAACATGCTCGGCCAACGTAGTGGGAGAGGGGGAAGAAGTAGGATCCAAGGTAGGTGTAGAAGAGGAAACAGACATCTCTTTTAATCTTTTGTTTAGTATCTCAACCTGGAGAGATAGATTGGAGACCGTATCAATTTCATACATCCCGACCGGTTTAGGTGGTTTAGACCGAGGTGTACTCCATTGATAGGTATTCAATGCCATACCTTATATAAGCTCTTGGGTGGCCGCCTGTGTTTTGTTATTAAGCGTTCCACCGGCGGCGACATTGATATGTTGCCTAGTTTGAGAATTTAGGCCGTTATATAAGGTTTGGATTTGTAACCAATCCGGAATTGCATGATGAGGACATCGACGAAGCAATTCCTTGAAACGCTCCCAAGTATCATATAACGTTTCCGAATCAAGTTGAGAGAAATAAGTAATATCATTGCGCAATTTGGCTGTTTTAGCCGGCGGAAAGTATTTCGTAAGAAATCTTTCCGTCATTTGAGCCCATGTTGTGATTGATCCTCTTGGTAGAGAACTCAACCATTGCTTGGCTTTAGTGCGCAATGTGAATGGTAATAACCTTAGCCGGATGGAATCATCGGATACACCATTTATTTTAAAAGTACCGCATATTTCTAAGAAATTAGAAATATGCGCGTTTGGATCTTCATCTTGAAGCCCATCAAATTGTACATATTGTTTTACCATTTGGATGATGCTTGGCTTCAACTCAAAGTTATTGCGGGCAATAGCGGGGCGAATATTACTAGATTGAGCCTCGTCCAAGTTTGGATGGGCATAATAGGACATAGTCCGTTGTTCGACCGCATTTGGCTCACCCATATTGGAAGAAGAAGAAGAAGGAGATCTAGGAGAATGAGAAGTAGAACTAAATGAAGAAGGAGAAGAAGAAGGCGGTGACAGAGAGAGAATTAATGAAGGATTAGGAGTGTCTCCTAAGGATTCCGTATCTTGAAAATTCGGAACTCGAAATCGTAAGCGATGCCGAAGGGTTCGCTCGATTTCCAGATCCAAATCAAAAAGAGGTGACGGATTCCCTCGGGTCATACACCACACATAAAAATGTTATGATTAAAAATTTATAAAATAAAAATTCTAGGACTTCCCAAGGGCTACCCAGTGACGGGTTCGCAAGGTACTAGGCGGTATTGCGGGATGAAAATCCGGCACGACCCTTTCGCAAGAAATTTTAATTATAAAAATTTTAAAAATAAAATTTCAAGTAAAATTTTTTTTTTTGAAAATAATTTTTTTTTTGAAACTAAAATAAAAAATGATAAAAGTAATAGATCCTTGCTTTCAAAATATCAACAAAGAAAACTTCCCGGCAACGGCGCCAAAAACTTGATGGATATTTTTTCCACGCTAGCGCGTGTTTCCAATTGATGAGACAAGTATACATATCGTTCGGAGTATAGAATCAAGTGTTGTATTTAAACTCGGGGCTGTCGAATACTTGTACTCACAAGGGAAACTATTATCTTATTGGAAGAAAATTTTGGTTTTCGTTTTAAAATGGAAAAAGAAGCGTTATATTAAAGAAGAGAAATTCAAATATGAGGAAGCTAGCACTTGATCTAGAATCCCCTTGGACTAAAATAAATGTTCTTGAAAAATAGAGTAATGCAAGTTCTTATCTACTCACTTGGCCGTGGAGGTTCCTAAAATACAAAAGCGTCTCTGTCGAGCACATGCTTCAGACTAACCTTAGGTTGATCGATTAAGACCTTTCGGCCAGTCGAAACCCCTAAGCTTGCTTTAGGCGGTGAAACCCTCTATTGGATTTGACTCCAATCCGGAAGATTTACGTCGTCCTCTCTCGAGGAGTGCATTCAACTCCTTTATCTTTGAGTGATCTCCTCGTATTCGCAACCTCTCGGTCATTTAGGATACGGATCTTAGATCGAAACCCATATCCGCGTAATATGAATTCGATGAAATGGAATTCAAAGACAAATCGTAGTGAGTAAAAATTAAGAACAAGACATTTGATAAAAGAAGGAGAAGATTTTATTTTATTCCAAGGTTCATCATGATCAAGTGCTAAAAGGAAGTTAGCTACTCATCATGATTAGAGAATTATAAAATAAAGTAGGGAAAGACATGCTTGAATTGAAGACAAATAAAATTAAAACTAATAACAATAGTAATCTATACTAGTAATGGAAATACAGCAAAAGAAAACAGAAAATTACAAGGCTCCAACTCCCATAATTCGACTCCTGAACATCTGAAGTTGTCTGGAATTTATAGGAAAAATTTCTGTTTGATCACGCCCGTGACCTAGGGCGTGTCAGGCTCGGAACCGTCGTCTTGAAACCTAGGGAACGTTGGAGGAGAAACCTCCAAAATCTGTGAACTGACGGGTCACGCCCCTAGGTCACGCCCGTGACCTAGGGCGTGTCAAGGATGTTTCTTAAAACGACGGGAAGCTGAAAACGGCGGGAATAAAATTGGTCTTCAAGGAGGTGTCACGCCCCATAGTCATGCCCGTGACTAGGGGCGTGTCAAGCTGGAACGGCTTCTAGCGGCAACGGCTGGAACGGAGGAATAATTGGCTGGAAATGCCCGTGACATGCCCTGGGTCACGCCTGTGACCCAGGCGTGTGAATTTAATCTGACGTGGCAAGTGGCTCAACGGTCATTCCCTTATTGGCACGCTCCGTGTCAGTGTGGCACGGGCGTGTAATGCATCGACACGGGCGTGTCCAGGCCGGTCGACGATCTTAGGGTGCGGGTCGACGATCGGCTGCTGCAGAATGGATTTTTGCATGTCACGCCCCTGTGTCACGCCCAGGTAGGGCGTGTCTAGGCCAGAAAAACTTTAAATGTCCATTTTGCTCCAAATAATCTATAGATCGGCCCTACAAGATTAAAAAAAATTTTATTAGAAAAAATAAATATAAAACATAGAAACAAGTTAAATATAAACTAAATATTATAAAATTGATATACAATATCTAACTATTTATATAAAATAGTAAATAAAAAGATAGAAATAATTAGAGTTATCAGTCACCCTCCGAAAAAATCTGTCAACTCCTGAAAAATAAAACAAAATAGTGGAATTTGGCCCGACACAGATCCAACCATGTGGTTTTTCACCATTTTCGGTTTTTCTACATAAAAAAACCTTTTGTCATTTGTTACTGTTTTTCATTGACTGTTTGCTCGCTCGATCCAATTACGATCTAAGGTTGTCTGATTCTCCGTACTGGGTAAAAACCAGGTGACCCACAACAGTTTGGCACTGTCTATGGGAAAGTATTCCTAAACTCTACAACTCTCTCAAAACATTGCTTGGCTCGCAAGTATACCCTAACTAGCTGCAATGACAAGATGGAGTACACGTACTGCTAATGGCATGGCTCTAGAAGAGTTTACCAGATTGTCCCCCGCCAACTTTCCCCAAAGCAATGCTCTGTGACGCGATGGGGCCACTACATCCGGACCAGCAAGCACGGTGGAGCAGCATGTCCAACTGATGGAGGGACGCCAAGCGGAAGTGCCCACTCTTCTGCGGGATCTGGGAGTCTCAAATCCTCCCAACCCAACAAACGCGTATGGGGTGCGACCAACCATTATATAGGAGTGCATCCTACAACGAGATGCAACTCGGCCTGAGACGCCTCTCACCGACGAACTTTTTGACGATGCAAGCTCCATGCACTCCGCCCGGGGATCGGAGCTCCTGGAAGACGCTCAACTTGGAACTTGCTCAATGGATGTTGATGCCAGACAGGATGACCGGAGGCTCTCCCACTAGGAAATTAGGGACATGATTGGGGAGCTGTACGCCCTGGAATGACGACGCCCTATGAACGCTCGATGCCTATTCTGTCATGGGTCTTAGCACACCCTTTCTCGCACAGGTTCAAGCTGCCACACTTTAAGGCCTTCGATGGGATAGAGGACCCCCTAGAACATGTGAATCACTTTGAGACGATCATATGCCTCTTCAACACGTTAGATCAATTATTGTTCCAAGTGTTCCACACAACTTTG
Source organism: Platanthera zijinensis (assembly GCA_039513925.1). Taxonomy (NCBI): domain Eukaryota; kingdom Viridiplantae; phylum Streptophyta; class Magnoliopsida; order Asparagales; family Orchidaceae; genus Platanthera; species Platanthera zijinensis. The sequence goes on along the minus strand of CM077088.1, from coordinate 69,476,597 downwards.
AAGGAGCAAGCACGCACATGGTTCCACTCCCTACAGGAGGGGAGATCAGTAACTTTGAGGATCTCGCATGCCTCTTCATCGACCAATTCATAGACAACTAACAATCATTAGAGACCCCAAACACCTCTCAGGCATCCTCCAAAGTGAGTGCGAGTCACTCAAGGAGTTTTTCTGCCGCTTCACCTCCGAGGCACGATAAATCCCGGGAGTCGACCCCTTGCTCCTTCACAATGTCTTCCTTAGGAGGCTCTGCCCAAATGGGTTCTGCTCCACACTGATGCGGGAAATTGTACCAAGCTATACAGATCTCATTCACCGGGTAGAGGTGCAAATCGCGATAGAGGAGGCTATCGAGGCCTGCGCAAACAGTTTGAGGGGACCTCCAAATAGAAAAGGGAACTAGTGCCTGCACCCTTGGCAGACTGTAGAAGCGATAACTACTATAAGAATCCTCACAGGGATCCAGGCTCTCATCGGCACCAAGAATACACTCCACTGAATGTCGCTCAGACACAGGTGCTCAAGGCCATCTAGGGCTCCGAGATTTTTCGCCGGCCAAAGTCGCTACTACCAAACTAGGGAGATCAAGCATAGTTTTGCGATTTCCACTTTGGGAACAAGCAAAATGCAGAGGATTACACCCAGTTGAAAGAGGAGATGTATGCCTCATTCGATTGGGGAACTTGGTCGGGGAGGTACTTACATAATCAAGTACCAAGCTGGCTGTCGCCGCACCAGTCTGGGCGAGATCAGCCTCAGGCATGTCATGAAGCACAAGTGGGCAGCCAAATGGTCAGGGAGGTCAATACAATTATTTGCTTACCCTTCCCCGTTGCTCAGGTCCTCTCCATCACTTAGCTCGATAAGGATACAGAAGATCCTAAACTACTATTAGATGCCAACATCAGCTTCAAGAACAAAGAGATAAAGGGTGTGTGCACATTGCATCAAGATCCCCTTATCATCAGCGCAGGAATCAACAATCCTTGCTTTAAGGTCAGACAGATATTGATCGACAGAGGAAGCTCGGTGGATGTCATGTTCTCTTTTACGTTGCTCAGCATGAAGATCCCCCAAGAGCGCCTCGAGCAAGCATCGAGATCGTTATATGGTTTTGAAAATGCGCCAGTACCGGTGTGAGGGGCGGTCACTCTCTTAGTCACCCTTGGGGAGTTCCCAAGGCAACCCCCCCGGGACATTCAATTCATAGTGGTCGACTCCAGCTCGGTAAACAACGCGATCTTCGGTCATCCTCTCCAAACACTATTCAATATGATCCCCTCCATCCCGTATATGGTTATGAGGTTTGTTACTTCGTGGGGAATAGGCGTGGTATGAGGAGACCAAGAGGCAACACGGCTCTGTTACCTGCAACAGTCTCACCCTGGCCAGGAACATGACCACGAAGAACCATGAGGATCTTAAGTCAGACTCGGGGGGCAGGGCAAAACACCCGCAGCACTACCTACTATTTTCCCTACTTTTGCAAGAATAAACCACATAAAGGAATTCAGGATCACCTGTATCTTCTCATTCAACAACAAAGACTCTACTTTCCCTTACATAGCAGGAGGATGATCGGACGGTCCCCGAGGCCTTCAACCACTAAGGTGAGGTGGACGAAAGTCCTCTTGAACCTCTTAGGTTAGATGGGCGAAAGTCCTGCACTTCCCAGGAAAGAGAGATGGCAAAAGTCCTTCTACACCTCTCAGGCGAGATGGGCAAAGGTCCTTTTGCACCTTCACTTGGATGGACCTCGGTCCTCCTGAAGCGCGAACAAATAAAGGTTCTTCTCTATCTCCAACAAGACGAACCTCGGTCCTCTTGAGGTGCGAACAAACAAATATTATTCGCCAACTTCACACATACGGACCTCAGTCCTCCTGAGGCGCGAATGAACAAAGGTTTTTTGTTACCTCTACACGAACGGACCCCGATTCTCCTAAGGCATGAATGAAAAAAGGTTCTTTGTCACCTCCACACTGAAGGATCCCGATCCTCCTGAACCGTGAATAGACAAAGGTTCTCTGTCACCTCCACCCGGACGAATCCCGATCCTCCTAATGCGTGAACAAAAAAATGTTCTTTGCCACCTCCACCGGATGGACCCCGGTCCTCCTGAGATGCAAAAGAATAAAGTTTCTTCTCCAACTCTGCACGGATGGACCCTAATCCTCCTAAGACTCGAACAAACAATGATTCTTCTCTACCTCTACCCGGACGGACCCCAGTTGTAACGCCCCAAATTTTCTGTTAATTTTTAATCTTCGTAGTGACGTCATTATGACGTTAGGGCGTTACGTTAGCATGAGATGTCGACGCGTTGTCGTTAGTGCGTATTTGCGTTTGTTGGGTCGAGCCGACCAAATCTTGGGATTCTTGTCGAAATTGGAAATTTTGCGTTACGAAATTAAATCAATTAATTTTTGACTTGCCCGTCAAGTTTCGTCGCGATCCGAGCGATATTGGAGGCTCGACGAATTTCCGAAGTTTTGTATAGTTAATGTTCACCTTAAACTTAAAAAAAAAAATATCTCGAGAATGGTGCATCGGATTTCGATTTTGACGTCACCGTTGAATTTGTAGCACCGAATTTTTCCTAGGGTTCGAATTTCGTTTTGATCGGCATGTGTTTGGCCCTCCGTAAAAAATATAATAGTTATAATATGATTTTTATTATAATAATTATTAATATTAATATATTTACCCTTTCTCCGATGGTCGAACGGAGCCCCCCATTATAGTATTTATAATAATATTATTATTTTTATTATATTGTATATATGTAATATATACAATAAAACAATGCATTAGTTGAACGCGGCCGTTAGTTGAACGCAGATTAGTCGAACGCAGATTAGTCGAACGCAACCATTAGGCGAACGCAGATTAGTCGAACGCAGCCATTAGGCGAACGCAGATTCGTCGAACGCTGCCCCAATCCGTTCGATGAATGCAGCCCCAATCCGGTCGAGGAATGCCTTGCATGCTTTCTCTCGCAAAATTTCTCTCGCAAAATTCTTTTCTCTCGCGAAATTCTTCCCTCTCGCGAAATCCATCCCTGATTTCTATCTTTCTATTATTAGTCTCTGTTATTATTATTAGTATTATTATAATAGTTATTATCAATATATATATATATATATATATATATATATATATAATTAGGCAATCACTTCATACTCTCCCTGTTGGTCTTCTTCCTCGGGCCGAAATCAGAGAGCGACGACGAGAAGAGTTCTGTGAACCTTTTGGCGGCCACCATCTGAGCTACGGTGCTCGGAATCGCAAACCGAACATAGATCCGGAAATCTCTCGCCGAGATCTTCACGATCGTTGTAAGTATTTCTCGTTTCGTGAACTTTTCGCGTTAGGGTTTTCAACCCTAACCTCTATCTTGGCCAAATCTTTGTAGATTCCATTTTCTCGCACCTTCTTTTGGATAGATCTGTGGCGGGGAGTAATTTGGAGGACTGATTGGAGTAGAAACCGAGGGAAGTGGTGTTCTTGCTCTCTTAACTCATTTCTTCCAATTTCTAGTCTCTTTTTCTTGGATTTGATACGTTTAAATTTCCTAAAACTTTTATCCCTAAATTGCTCCGTAATGTTGGTAAAAATGTAGTCGTGTCATTTTAATTGTCGTGTCATTTTGATCGTTGCGTTATCTTGTGCGTCCTGTTATTTTTGATCGTCCCCCTACCTTGTGTGACCCTTGCAATCTTCATCTATTAGTCCAAGTCATTTGTTAACCGCTTTGAAATTTCGTCGGGTATGTCCAATTTGTTAAGTGCCCTTTTAAGTTGTAAATTTCGTCAAAGTCGAGTCATAGTGTGTTTACCTGATATTCTAAGTTTAATAAAAGAACTCTGAATATTTATGTACGTAACTAAATGAAATTTCTGATGGTCTGTGCGCGTTGGAGTTTCTCCCTCGGCACAGTGCCTTATGACTGAGTCTGTGCGCGTTGTGGACCTTCATCCCCCTCACATTACCTTAGCCGTTGTTCTGTGCACGTTAGGGTTTCTCCCTCGGCATGGTGCATTTTTGCTGGGTTTGTGCGCGTTATGGACATTTTTCCCCTGCGCAGTACTCTTTCTGGTTGAGTTGATCAGTCTTATTTAAAATTCTGAATAATATGGATATTAAATAAGGATAAAATATATGAACTTCTGATACTTGATGCTCTGTTCTGTTCAGGTTGTTGTGGTTTAATTTTTCTTACTTAGCTAGATTGCTTGTTTTATTTTTATTGCTTTGCTACTGACTTTTGTTGCATTCTTTTTGTTGTCCCTCGTTCACTTCGAGGTTTGCTGGTCTTCCTTTTACTCTTTTGCACCACTCATAGCTTGTCTCTGAGGTGTTCTTATTTTTAATGTCTCAGGTCCAAAGAAGTAGCAGGTTCAGCTAACAGAGTCGTGATTTTGGTGCTGCGAGTTGTTGCAGCCGGTTGTTTCCACCTCAGAGTGTTGAGGTAGTTACTTTTGTTTAGACTAGTCAGTTTTCCTATGGGTTCGTGTCAGGTGTTGACGCTCAGTCTTTGACTTCTTGTGTTAGATTACTTGCTTCTTTTACTGCTGTTACTTATTTCTAGTTTTCACACTTGCTCTCTGGGAAGGTTTTATGTTGGGATGCATGTAGTTACTTTTAAGTATACAAAGCTGCATTCTGAAATATTGTCATGACATAACTATTAAACCATAAACCATACTACTTTTCAGCGCTCTAAAAATCTCTTTTATTTATATATATTAAATTTAGAAGTCATATCTTTATTGCATTTAGTGCTATGTGTTCATTCTCATATATGATAACAAATGAATCAAACTTAGTATTTTTCGCTGTGTAAATTTTTATTTTCTCACTATCGACTAATTGATCCACCCAACCGAGGGACACTGTCAGTAAACTCAAGGACTTAAATAAGTTTTTAAACTTAAAAATCATAAGCCCTTTTTTATTTAAAGTAAATGTGAGGACAAGTTGTTTGAACGTCTGCAGTGGTCCCCTACACGGCGCGACATCACGATCGTGTATTTTCTCTCACTATGATAGTATTTTAATACTGAGAAAAGGTGGGTTGTAACAGTTGGTATCAGAGGGAAGTTTTGCATGAGGGTTGGTTGGTTTGACAAGCAAGTCAAGAAACTTTCCTTTAAACAAAACTCTAATCGTATCATTTCATTACATACACACACCGATATGTCATCAGTAGATCTTGATGGATGCATGAACACTACACTCATAGCATGATAAGAAGTATACACGACATATTATATAGTTGAGATACATAATATGTGTTTGTATATGGACCCACCATAGGTAGCAACATGTGACAGTTATGTAGTATGAGATGCATTACCATCATCACATGGATGCCCATTAACATGTTTTACTTTTTCGTTACATACAATATTATGTAGTATTAGATGCATAACATTGTATGTGTATGCCGCTCATAACATGCACTAAGGTCTTTTTAGAATGCAGATCACTGTATGCATAACATATCATCGCATTTGCACAAGTGCCAAGTTAAAGATATGCATGATGACATATGTACACACATGATTTGAAATGAAACTTAACATTCACGCATTCATATTATAACCACAAGTTAGAAGCATAACATCATTTCATGAATTTCCCATAGCAAGGTAACAACAAAAGCAAGTATCTGTTCATTCCCGATCTGATTTGAGTCTGTTTGTTTCTGATCTGATCTGGGTTAGGATATTCGAGTTTACTAGCTTAGGTGTCTTAAGCTAGGTCCTTGATTTCTCATTTGTTCGTATCTGTAGAATATGACCCGGAAACAATTTTGCTAAAGGAATATCTTCCCAGTTTGTGATGTCTTAGGCAAGGTTTTGACTAAATATTCGTTTGCTCTGTAGAAATGTCGGCTAAGCGTGTTGCGACGAGGTGAACTCACCAGTCGGAGGGTGAGTCTTCTGGTGCCCTGAGTGAAGTAGTGATTGAAGGGCTACGATAGAGTAATGAGGCCCTGATATGGCAGATCGTGGACATGCAATCACAAATACAATCGTTGTTGGCTGTCGTCGTCGGGCAGTAGACTAGAGCGCAAGACCCTGCTGTAGGTCAATCTATTCCTACTCCTCTTGCTGCTCTAGTACCCCCAGTTGCACTATTGCTAGAGATGAATTTCATTTCTCACTTCTAGCGACTAGGACCTCCTACGTATGATGGTAGGGCAAACTTTATGGCGTTGGATGACTGGATCATTGCCATCGAAGAAATGTTTTCTTATTCTAGCATTTCCTTTGATCAGATGGTGATGGTTACATCGTACCAGCTCAAAGGACTTGCGAAGAGTTAGTGGGATAGAGAAAAGGAGAATCTTAATAATGAGTGCTCTTGGAATTCGTTCAAGAGTATGTTACAGAAGAAGTTTCTATCATCGGTCGAGCAAGACCGTCTGATGAACAACTTTTTTACACCTAAAGCAGAGGCAACTCACCGTTAGTAAGTACGAGATCAAATTTAGCAAGCTCAGTCGTTTCGCCCCAAATCTGGTAGCATCCGAATAAGGTAGAGTAAAATGCTTCCTGGGTGGTCTGAGGTAAAGCATCAAGCAGTTGGCTAGCGCGTACAAATCTGAGACCCTTACAGAAGTAGTAGAAGTCTCATTGAAGGTTGAGGCGATAGATAATGCGAAGAAATAAGGATTGCATGCAAAGAAGGACAATATGAAATCTGATGATGGTGAAAGTACAAGGGCATCTGGCCCTACGGCGAAGAAGGATCGAAAGGGAGCGTGTAGCTTCTGTGGTAAGTCATGCCACCCTTTTGAAAAGTGCTTTAAGAGACTGGATGCGCAGAAGCAGTCTCAGGTACACGCAATCCAGGATGTACTAAAGGGAGGCCCTGTTTGTACTTATTGCCAGAAGGGTGGGCACGATGCAGCCCATTGTCCCAAGAAGGCTAGAGCTTGTTTCCTCTGCGGCCAGAAAGGACACATGAGGGATAATTTCCCGCAGAGCTAGCTTACGCTTCATGAAGTTCCGTTGCAGACTCTATCGCCGCCCCCGCCTCGCATGGACAAGGGAAAAGAAAAATTGAATGTGCTGACCAAGGAGAAAACCCAATCATCGGCTAAAGTGATCTCAGGTTAGTCTCTGACTCAGCTAGTAATCTCTTATGGTAGATTTATAGTTTCTGCATTTTAGTTGCGCGCGCAATGTGTTTAGGAGAATTTAAGGTGAAGAATAAGTGGGTGCACGTTTTGTTCGATTCGGGTGCTACTCACTCCTTTGTGGCAAGGAGTTTTGTAGACCAACATCGTTGGGTTCTCGACCAGATAGACACTTCCCTGAACATCAAATTCCCTTCAGGAGAGCTAGTGATGTCAAGTCAGGGTATCCAAAAATGCCCTATCTTCCTAGGTGATTTTCTATCCTTTACGAATCTGAAGGTGTTAGACTTGAAAGACTTCGACGTGATTTTGGGCATGGACTGGCTGTCCAGCTATGCTGTCGTCATTCAGTGAAAGTATAAGCGCTTGGATTTCAAAGGCGACAAAGGCTAGCCGATGAGTGTGTATGGTTTGCCGCGTCAAGAATCTTCAATCATTTCTGCGGTACGTGCTCGTAAATTTCTAAAGTCTGGTTGTGATTCTTTCCTTGTTTCCGTTTCTGTTCTAGAAGCTGCACCTGTTGTGCCTCGGGTTTAGGACATTTCTGTGGTGCGTGAGTTTCCGGATGTTTTTCCTGTTAGTCTTCCTGGACTTCCTCCTGAGAGAGAGGTGGAGTTTGTTATAGACCTTGAGCTAGGCACTCGCCCTATTACAAAAGCACCGTACTGTATGGCGCCGCGTGAGTAGGATGAGCTGCGTACTCAGTTGGATGAGTTGCTATAATACATATTTATTAGACCAAGTTCTTCCCCCTGTGGTGCACCAGTGCACTTCGTGAAGAAAAAGGATGGAACGATGAGGCTGTTCATAGATTATAGAGAGCTAAACAAGGTGACCATCAAGAATAGATATTTGCTGCCTAGGATTGATGACTTGTTTGACCAGCTGTAAGGTAGTTCCGTGTTCTCGAAGATTGATTTTTGTTCGGGCTACCATCAGTTGAAAATCCGCGAGTCAGAGATTCCGCGAACTGCTTTTCGTTCCCAATATGGTCACTTTGAATTTCTGGTAATGTCATTTAGATTAACGAACACACAGTCAGCTTTTATGGACACGATGAATAGGGTGTCAAGGAATTTCTGGATAAGTTCGTGTTTCTATTCATTGACGATGTCCTGGTATATTACAGAAATGCAGAAGAGAATGTCTTGCACTTGCGCTTGGTCTTGGCTCTTCTGAGGGAGAACAAGCTGTATGTGAAGCTTAGCAAGTACGAGTTCTGGTTGTCTCAAGTGTCATTCCTAAGACACATTATAAGGAAGGACGGTATCTCAGTGGATCCCGCAAAGATAGCTGCTATTTTGGACTAGAAGAGACCTTCATCGCCTAAGGAGATAAGGAGCTTCTTAGGGTTGGCCGGATACTACAGGAGATTTGTGGAGGGATTCTCAGTGATGTCTGCACCATTGAACAAGCTTACATAAAAGAGTGCAGCTTTTGTTTGGAGTGATGCCTGTGAGGAAGCCTTTCAAGAGCTCAAGAGAAGACTGTGTTCTGCTCCCGTTTTGGTGTTGCCTACGGAAGGAATAGAGTATGCTGTTTATGTGGACGCTAAGCGAGTAGGACTCGGATGCGTGTTAATGCAGGATGACAAAGTGATTGCGTATGGATCGAGATAACTGAAGGTCCATGAATAGAATTATCCTACGTATGAATTAGAATTTGCTGCCATCATTTATGCCTTTAAATTGTGGAGGCATCTTCTGTATGGAGTATCATGCAAAATCTACACGGACCACAAAAAATTGAAATATGTCTTCACTCAGAAGGATCTGAACTTGCGCCAGCGTAGATGGTTAAAATATATTGCGGACTATGAAGTTGATATCCTTTATCATCCCGACAAGGCTAACGTTGTGGCAGATGCTTTGAGCCAAAAGCCCGCGCATGTCTTTAACCTCACTGTGCAATCCTTAGTAGAAGAGTTCTTGTTAATGTACATAACTGTTGGGAGTAGCGCTTCACTAATTAGCTTAGAGGTGGAAGAGCCTTCGTAGATTACTCTCACCAGGCTACATCAGAAAGACGATTTTGATTTGCAGCACCTCCGCAGTAGGACTGAGAAAGGGGAATTACCTGACTTTTCAATTGATAATGTTGGAACCATAAAGTACCGCGACAGATATTGTATTCTCACTGTTGAGTACATTCAGGTAAGAATATGCAGTGAAGCGCATGGTTCAAGTGTTGCTTATCATCCTGGTTCCACGAAGATGTACATAGATTTGAAGCAGATTATTTGGTGGTCAGGTATGAAGAATGAAATCGCAAGATTTGTATCTGAATGTTATACCTGGCAGCGTGTCAAAGCTGATCATAGAAGGTCGGATGGTAAGTTAACGCCTTTAGATATACCGAGTTGGAAATGGGAGAATTTATCTATGGATTTCATAGCCGGTTTGCCGAGATCTTCCCGAGGTCATGATGTAGTGTGGGTTATTGTGAACAGACTAACCAAGTGTGCCCACTTTGTGCCTTTCAAAATCGATTATTCTATGGAAAAGATAGCTGAGTTTTATGTAGACGAAGTCATCAGGTTGCATGGTATGCCTACGAGTATCGTGCCAGATAGAGATTCCAGGTTTATGTCTCGTTTCTGGCAAAGTTTGCAAGGAGCTCTATGCACTGACCTTAGGTATTCTACTGCCTATCATCTGAGCATATTATTCGAAACTCGAAAATTGCTCGAAAATCGTTTGAAAATTGAGCCGAATCGGAATCGGTTAAAATTGATTCGACTCAATTTGAGTCGATTCAATTTGACTCAAATCTGATTTCGAGTCGATTTCGAGCAAGCCCTGAATCGCTCGAAATATGATTCGAATCAACTCGAATTAATTTAAAAAATTATGTATTTATTAATATATTCTTATTTTAAGATTAAAAATAACAAAATTTAAACATAAATAAAAAGAATGAAGGATTTAAGTGTTTCATTTGCTAAATTTATAGATTGCCCAATTTTATTTTGAGCAAACTAGGAACAAAATGAAAAATTGCTAAATTTCGAGCCGACTTGATTTGATTTCGAGCCAACTCGATTTGATTTTGAGCCGACTCAATTTGATTTTGAGCCGACTCGATTCGATTTCAATCCGACTCGGAATCAAGCCATTTCGAGTCGAGCCGACTCGGCTCGAAATCAATTTCGATTTCGAGTCTATTTCGAGCCGAGTTTGAGTCGAAAATTTCGATTTCGAGCCGAGCCAAATTCGCCCGAACTCGACTCGATATCAGCCCTAGGTCAGACCGAAAGAATGAATAAGGTTTTGGAGGACATGATAAGATGCTATATTCTGGACCATGAGAGAGTTTGGGATAAACGCCTTGGACTGATGGAGTTCACATACAATAACAGCTATAAGGAGAGCTTGCATATGACACCCTTTGAAGCCTTATATGGGAGGCGTTGTCGAACTCCCCTATTTTGGGCTGAAGTTGGTGAGAAGTCTTTGCTCGGTCCTGAAGCTTTAGAAGATATGAGTATTTCAGTAACGCATATTCGTGAAAAGTTACGAATGGCTCAGGACTGATATGAAAAGTATGCAAATCAGCGCATGGTTGATCCGGAGTTTGCGATTGGGGACATGGTATTTATGAAGGTCTCTCTGATGCCAGATGTTAAGAGATTTGGAAGGAACCATAAGCTGGATCCCAGGTATGTGGGACCTTTTCAGATTCTGGAGCACATCGAAGTCTCTGCCTATAGACTACAATTGTTTGATTCTTTCCCTGGTGTTCACGACGTATTTCACGTGAGCCAGTTGCGAAAGTGTGTTCGTAGTGATCGGCATGTCCTTGACTGAGTACCACAGTTGTAGTCTAATCTCTCGTATATTGAAGAGCTTGTCTGTATTCTGGAGGCGCAAGATCGAGTGCTAAGAAGGAATACAATTCTGATGGTTAAGGTTCTCTGGCACAATCAAGACGCTAGAGGTGCAACTTGAGAATTGAAATCTGCAATGAGAGAATCTCATCCTCAGCTGTTCTCCTAGTCTTCCCTTGTCCGTACTCTTGTTTAATGAATTCTTCTATCATGTCTCTCCCTCTGCCCTCTTGTTTCGTTTCGTGTTCCAAGTTTCGGAACAAAACTTCCTTTTTGGAGGGGTGACTGTAACACCCCAGTTTTTATGTTAATTTTTAATCCTCGTAGTGAAGTCATTATGACGTCAGGGCATTACGTTAGCATGAGATGTCGACGCGTTGCCGTTAGTGCGTATTTGCATTTGTTGGGTCGAGCCGACTAAATCTTGGCACTTGTCAAAATTTGAAATTTTACGTAACGAAATTAAATTAATTATTTTTTTACTTGCACGTCAAGTTTCGTCGCGTTCCGAGCGATATTGGAGCCTCAGCGAATTTCCGAAGTTTTGCATAGTTAATGTTCTCCGTAAACTTTAAAAAAGTTTATATCTCGAGAATGGTGCGCCATATTTCGATTTTGACGTCGTCGTTGAATTCGTAGCACCGGCTTTTGCCTAGGGTGTGAATTTCGTTTTGATCTGCATGCGCTTGGCCCTCCGTAAAAAAATATAATAGTTATATTGTTATAATATGATTTTTTTATTATAATAATAATTATTATTAATATTTATATATTTACCCTTTCTCCGATCGTAGAACGCAGCCCCCCATTATAATATTTATAATAATATTATTATTATTATTATTTTAATTATAATTTTTATATTGTATATATGTAATATATATAAAAAAACAATGCATTAGTCAAACGCAGATTAGTCAAACGCAGATTAGTCGAACGCAGATGAGTCGAACGAAGATTAGTCGAATGCAGATTAGTCGAACGTAGATTAGTCGAACGCAACTATTATTCGAACGATTAGTCGAATGCAGATTAGTCGAACGCAGTCATTAGTCGAACGTAGATAAGTCGAACGCAGCCCCAATCCGTTCGACGAATGCATCCCCAATCAGCTCAACGAATGCCTTGCATGCTTTCTCTCGCGAAATTTCTCTCGCAAAATTCTTTTCTCTCGCAAAATTCTTCCCTCTCGCGAAATCTCTTTCGCGAAATCCCTCCCTGATTTCTATCTTTCTATTATTAGTCTCTGTTATTATTATTTGTATTATTATAATTGTCATTATCAATATATATATACATATATAATTAGACAATCAGTTAATCCTCTTCCTGTTGGTCTTCTTCCTCGGGCCGAAATCAGAGAGCGACGGCAAGACGAGTTCCGTGAACCTTCCGGCGGCCACCATCGGAGCTACGGTGCTCAGAATCGCAAACCGAGCATAGATCCAGAAAGCTCTCGTCGAGATCTTCACGACCGTGGTAAGTATTTCTCGTTTCGTGAACTTTTTTAGCGTTAGGGTTTTCAACCCAAACCTCTATCTTGGCCAAATCTTTGTAGATTCCGCTTTCTAACGCCTTCTTTTGGGTAGATCTGTGGCAGGGAGTAATTTGGAGGACTGATTTGAGTAAAAACCGAGGCAAATGGTGTTCTTGCTCTCTTAACTCATTTCTTCCAATTTCTAGTCTTTTTTTCTTGGATTTGATACGTTTAAATTTTCTAAAACTTTTATCCCTAAATTGCTCCGTAAATTTGGTAAAAATGTAGTCGTGTCATTTTAATTGTCGTGTCATTTTGATCGTTGTGTTATCTTGTGCGTCCTGTTATTTTTGATCATCCACTGCCTTGTGTGACCCTTGTAATCTTCATTTATTAGTCCAAGTCATTTGTTAACCCCTTTGAAATTTCGTCGGGTATGTCCAATTTATTAAGTGCCCTTTTAAGTTATAAATTTCGTCAAACTTGAGTCATAGTCTGTTTATCTCATATTCTAAGTTTAATAAAAGAACTCTGAATATTTATATATGTAACTAAATGAAATTTCCGATGGTCTGTGTGCGTTGGAGTTTCTTCTCGGCACAGTGCCTTATGACTGAGTTTGTGCGCGTTGTGGACCTTCATCCCCGGCACATTACCTTAGGCGCCGGTCTGTGCGCGTTGGGGTTTCTCCCTCGGCATGCTGCCTTTTGGCTGGGTTTGTGCGCGTTGTGGACCTTTTTCCCCGGCACAGTACTGTTTCCCTTTGGGCTGATCAGTCTCATTTAAAATTCTAAAAAATATGGATATTAAAGAAGGATAAAATATATGAACTTCTGATACTTGATGCTCTGTTCTGTTCATGTTGTTGTGCTTTAATTTTTCCTGCTTAGCTAGATTGCTTGTTTTGTTTCTGTTGCTTTGCTACTGACTTTTGTTGCATTCGTTTTGTTCTCCCTCGTTCACTTTGAGGTTTGTTGGTCTTCCTTTTACTCTTTTGCACCACTCGTAGCTTGCTTCTGAGGTGTTCTTCTTTTGAATGGCTCAGTTTCAGAGCAGTAGCAGGTTCAGATGACAGAGTCGTGATTTTGGTGTTGCGAGTTGTTACAGCCAGTTGTTTCCACCTCAGAGTGTTGAGGTAGTTACTTTTTTTAGACTAGTCAGTTTTCCTATGAGTTTGTGTCAGGTGTTGACATCCATAGTCTTTGACCTCTTGTATTAGATTACTTGTTTCTTTTACTGCTGTTACTTATTTCTAGTTTTCACACTTGCTCTCTGGGAAGGTTTTATGTTAGGATGCATGTAGTTACTTCTAAGTATACAAATCTGTATTCTGAAACGTTATCATGGTATAACTTTTAAACCATAAAACATACTAATCTTAAGCGCTCTAAAAATCTCTTTTATTTATATATATTATATTTAGAAGTCATATCTTCATTGTATTTAGTGCTATGTGTTCTCATATAGGATAACAAATGAATCAAACTTAGTATTTTTCGCTGCGTAAATTTATATTTTCTCACTATGGACTAATTGATCCACCTGACCGAGGGACACTGTCAGTAAACTCAAGGACTTAAATATGTTTTTAAACTTAAAAATCATAAGCCTTTTTTTATTTAAAATAAATGTGAGGACAAGTTGCTTGAACGTCTGCAGTTGTCCCCTGCACGGCGTGGTATCACGATCACGTATTTTCTCTCACTCTGATAGTAATTTTATACTGAGAACACGCGGGTTATGACAGTTATTATCAAAGAGAGGTTTTGCAAGAGGGTTGGTTGGTTTGACAAGCCAGTCGAGTAACTTTCCCTTAAGCAAAACTCTAATTGTATCAGTCCATTGCATACACACACCGATACATCATCAGTAGATCTTGATGAAAGCATGAACACTACACTCATAGTATGATAAGAAGTATACAGGGCATATTATATAGTATGAGATGCATAATATGTGTTTGTATATGGACCCACCATAGGTGACAACATGTGACGGTTATGTAGTATGAGATGCATAACCATCATCACATGGATGCCCATTAACACGTTTTACTTTTTCGTTGCATACAATATTATGTAGTATGAGATGCATAACATTGTATGTGTATGCCGCTAATAACATACAATAAGGCCTTTTTAGAATGCATAACACTGTATACATAACATATCATCGCATTTGCACACGTGCCAAGTTAAAGATGTGCATGATGACATATGTACACATGATTTAAAATGAAACTTAACATTCACGCATTCATATTATAAGCAAAAGTTAGAAGCATAGCATAATTTCATTAATTTCCCAGAGCAAAGTAATAGCAAGAGCAAGTATCTGTTCGTTCCCGATCTGATTTGAGTCTGTTTGTTTCTGATCTGATCTGGGTTAGGATATTCGAGTTTACTAGCTTAGGTGTCTTAAGCTAGGTCCTTGATTACTCGTTTGTTCGTATCTGTAGAATATGACCTCGAAACAGTTTTGTTAAGGGAATATATTCCCAGTTTGTGATATCTTAGGCAAGGTTTTGACTAGATATCCGTTTGTTCTGTAGAAATGCCGGCTAAGCGTGTTGCAACGAGGTTGACTCCCTAGTCAGAGGTTGAGTCTTCTAGTGTACAGAGTGAAGCAGTGATTGAAGGGCTACGACAGGGTAATGAGGTCCTGATAAGGCAGATGATGGACATGCAATCGCAGATACAATCGTTGTTGGCTGTCGTCGCCGGGCAGCAGACTAGTGCGCAGGACCCTGCTGTGGATCAAACTATTCCTACTCCTCCTGCTTCTCTAGTACCCCCAGTTGCATTGTAGCCAAAGATGAATTTCATTTCTCAATTCCAGCGACTAGGACCTCCTACGTATGATGGTAGGGCATACTTTATGGCGTTGGATGACTGGATCATCACCATCGAAGAAATGTTTTCTTATTCTGGCATTTCCTCCGATCAGAAGGTGATGGTTGCGGCGTACCAGCTCAAAGGACTTGCAAAGAGTTGATGGAATAGAGAAAAGGAGAATCTTACTAATGGGTGCTCTTGGGATTCGTTCAAGAGTATGTTACAGAAGAAGTTTCTGCCATCGGTCGAGCAAGACCGTCTGATGAACAAATTTTACACCTGAAGAAGAGGCAACTCACTGTTAGTGAGTATGAGATCGAGTTTAGCAAGCTCAGTCGTTTCACCCCAGATCTGGTAGCCTCTGAAGAAGGTAGTGTAAAACGCTTCCTAGGTGGTCTGAGGTATGACATCCAGCAGTTGGCTAGCGCGTACAAATCTGAGACCCTTACAGAAGTAGTAGAAGCCTCCTTGAAGGTTGAGGAGATAGATAATGCGAAGAATCGGGGATTGCATGCAAAGAAGGACAAGAGGAAATCTGATGATGGTGGAAGTATAAGGGCATCTGGCCCTGTAGCAAAGAAGGATCGAAAGGGAGCGTGTAGCTTATTTGGTAAGCTAGGCCACCCTTTTGAAAAGTGCTTTAAGAGACTGGATGCGTAGAAGTAGTCTTAGGTACACGCGATCCAGGATGCACCAAAGGGAGGCCCTTCTGTACTTATTGCCAGAAGGGTGGGAACAATGTGGCCCGTTGTCGTAAGAAGGCTGGAGCTTGTTTCCTCTGTGGCCAGAAAGGATAAATCTGGGCTAATTTCCCGCAGAGCCAACCTGCGCTTCATGTTGTTCCGTTGCAGACTCTACCGCCTCCCCCACCTTGTATGGATAAGGGAAAAGGAAAGTTGAATGTGCTAACCAAGGAGGAAGCCCAATCATCGAGTCAAGTGATCTCAGGTCAGTCTGTGACCCAGCTTGTAATCTCTTATGGTAGATTTATAGTTTCTGCATTTTAGTTGCGCGCGCAATGTGTTTAGGAGAATTTAAGGTGAAGAATAAGTGGGCATGTGTTCCTTTCGATTCAGGTGCTACTCACTCCTTTGTGGCAAGGAGTTTTGTAGACCGACATCGCTGGGTTCTCGACCAGTTAGACACTTCCCTGAACATCAAATTCCCTTCAAGAGAGCTAGTGATGTCAAGCCAGGGTATCCAAAAATGCCCTATCTTCCTAGGTGGTTTTCTAGCCTTTGCAGATCTGAACGTGTTAGAATTGGAAGACTCCGACGTGATTTTGGGCATGGACTGGCTATCAAGCTATGATGCCGTCATTCAGTGCAAGCATAAGCACTTGGATTTCAAAGGCGATAAAGTCCAGCCCATGAGTGTGTATGGTTTGCCGCATCAGGAATCTCTAATCATTTTTGCGGTACATGCTTGTAAATTTCTAAAGTCTGGTTGTGATTCTTTCCTTGTTTCCGTTTCTGTTATAGAGGCTGCACCTGTTGTGCCTCGGGTTGAGGACGTTTCTGTGGTGCGTGAATTTCCGGATATTTTTCCTATTAGTCTTCCTGGACTTCCTCCTGAGAGAGAGGTGGAGTTTATAATAGACCTTGAGCCAGAGACTCACCCTATTATAAAAGCACCGTACCATATGGCGTCGCGTGAGTTGGTGGAGCTGCGTACTCAGTTGGATTAGTTGATACAATGTGGATTTATTAGACCCAGTTCTTCCCCCTGGGGTGCACCAGTCCTCTTCGTGAAGAAAAAGGAAGGAACGATGAGGCTATGCATAAATTATAGAGAGCTAAACAAGGTGACCATCAAGAATAATATCCATTGCCTAGGATTGATGACTTGTTTGAGTAGCTGCGAAGTAGTTCTGTGTTCTCGAAGATCGACCTTCGTTCGGGCTACCATCAGTTGAGAATCCGTGAGTCAGACATTCCGCGAACTGCTTTTCGTTCCCGATATGGTCACTTTGAATTTCTGGTAATGTCGTTTGGTCATCTTTTATGGACATGATGAATAGGGTGTATAAGGACTTTCTGGATAAGTTCGTGGTTATATTCATTGACGATGCCCTGGTATATTCCAGAAATGCAGAAGACCACGCCTTGAACTTGCGCTTGGTCTTAACTACTCTGAGGGAGCACAAGCTGTATGTGAAAGTTAGCAAGTACGAGTTCTGGTTGTCTCAGGTGTCATTCCTAGGACGCATTATAAGCAAGGACGGTATCTCAGTGGATCCCATAAAAATAGCTGTTGTTTTGTACTAGAAGAGACCTTCATCGCCTAAGGAGATAAGGAGCTTTTTAGGGTTGGCTGGATATTATAGGAGATTTGTGGAGGGATTCTCAGTGCTGTCTGCGCCATTGACCAAGCATAGGCAAAAGAGCACAGCTTTTGTTTGGAGTGATGCTTTTGAGGAAGCCTTTCAAGAGCTCAAGAGAATACTGTGTTCTGCTCTTGTTTTAGTGTTGCCTACAGAAGGAGTAGACTATGCTGTTTATGTGGACGCTTCGTGAGTAGGACTCGGATGCATGTTAATGCAGGGCGGCAAAGTGATTTTGTATGGATCGAGATAACTGAAGGTCCATGAAAAGAATTATCCTACGCATGACTTAGAATTTGCTGCCGTCATTTATGTCTTGAAGTTGTGGAGGCATCTTCTGTATGGAGTGTCATGCAAAATCTACACGGATCATAAAAGTTTTATATATGTATTCACTCAGAAGGAGCTGAACTTGTGATAGCATAGATGGTTAGAATATATTGCAGACTATGAAGTTGATATCCTTTATCATCCCGACAAGGCTAACGTTATGGTGGATGCTTTGAGCCGAAAGCCCGCGCATGTCTTTAACCTCAATGTGCAATCCTTAGTAGAAGATTTCTTGTTAATGGACATAACCATTGGGAGTAGCGCTTCGCCAAGTAGTTTAGAGCTGGAAAAGCCTTCGTGGATTACTCTCATTAGGATATATCAGAAAGACGATCTTGATTTGCATCACCTCCATAGTAGGACTGAGAAAGGGGAATTACCTGACTTTTCAACTGATGATGTGGGTACCCTAAAGTACCGCGACAGATATTGTATTCCCGCTGTTGAGGAGATTCGGGTAAGAATATGCAGTGAAACGCATGGTTCAAGTGTTGTTTATCATCCTCGTTCTACAAAGATGTATAAAGATTTGAAGCAGATTGTTTGGTGGTAAGGTATGAAGAATGACATTGTAAGATTTGTATCTGAATGTTATACCTACCAGTGTATCAAAGCTGATTATAGAAGGTCGGGTGGTAAGTTAACGCCTTTAGATATACCGAGTTGGAAATGAGAGAGTTTATCCATGAATTTCATAACTTGTTTGTCGAGATCTCCCCGAGGGCATGATGCAGTATGGGTTATTGTGGACAGACTAATCAAGTGTGCCCACTTTGTGCCTTTCAAAATCTATTATTCTATGGAAAAGATATTTGAGCTTTATCTGAACGAAGTCATCAGGTTGCATAGTGTGCCTATGAGTATCATGATAGATAGAGATTCCAGGTTTATGTCTCATTTCTGGCAAAGTTTGCAAGGAGCTCTAGGCGCTGACCTTAGGTATTCTACTGTATATCATCCTCGGACTAATGGTCAGACCGAAAGAGTGAATAAGGTTTTGGAGGACATGATAAGATGCTATATTCTGGACCATGGGGGAGCTTGGGATAAACGCCTTGGATTGATGGAGTTTGCATATAATAACAACTATCAGGAGATCTTGCAGATGGCGCCCTTTGAAGCCTTATATGGGAGGCGTTGTCGAAATCCCCTATTTTTGGGCTGAAGTTGGTGAGAAGCCTTTGCTCGGTCATGCAATTTTAGAAGATATGAGTATTTCAGTGACGCATATTTGTGAAAAGTGATGTCTAGCTCAGGAGCGATATGAAAAGTATGCAAATCAGCGCAGGGTTGATCTGGAGTTTGCGGTTGGGGACATGGTATTTCTGAAGGTCTCTCCGATGACAGGTGTTAAGAGATTTGGAAGGAACCATAAGCTGGATCGCAGGTATGTGGGACCTTTTCAGATTCTGGAGCGCATCGGAGTCTCTGCCTATAGACTGGAATTGACTGATTCTTTCCCTTGTGTTCACGACGTGTTTCACGTGAGCCAGTTGCGAAAGTGTGTTCGTAGTGATCGGCATGTCCTAGACTCAGTACCCCAGTTGCAGCCTAATCTCTAGCTCGTATGTCGAAGAGCCCGTCCATATTCTGGAGGCGCATGATCGAGTGCTGAGAAGGAAGACAATTCCGATGGTTAAGGTTCTCTGGCGCAATCAGGATGCTAGAGGTGCAACTTGGGAATTGGTATCCGCAATGAGAGAATCTCATCCTCAGATGATTTCCTAGTCTTCCCTGGTTAGTACTCTTGTTTAATGAATTCTTCTTTCATATCTCTCCCTCTCCCCTCTTGTTTCGTTTCGTGTTCCAAGTTTCGAGACGAAACTTCCTTTTTGGAGGGGTGATTGTAATGTCCCAGTTTTTCTGTTAATTTTTAATCATCGTAGTGACGTCATTATGACATCAGGACGTTACGTTAGCATGAGATGTCGACGCATTGTCGTTAGTGCGTATTTGCGTTTGTTGGTCGAGTCGATCAAATCTTGGAATTCTTGTCAAAATTTGAAATTTTGTGTTATAAAATTAAATCAATTAATTTTTGACTTGCTCGTCAAGTTTCGTCGCGTTCCGAGCGATATTGGAGCCTCGGCGAATTTCCGAAGTTTTGTATAGTAAATGTTCACCGTAAACTTTAAAAAAATTATATCTCGAGAACGGTGTGTCGGATTTCGATTTTGACGTCGCCGTTTAATTCGTAGCACCGGCTTTTTCCTAGGGTGCGAATTTCGTTTTGATCTGCATGCGTTTGGCCCTCCGTAAAAAAATATAATAGTTATAATATGATTTTTATTATAATAATTATTAATATTAATATACTTACCCTTTCTCCGATCGTCGAACGCAGTCCCCCCCCCATTATACAAAACAATGCATTAGTTGAACGCAGCCGTTAGTTGAACGCAGCCGTTAGTTGAACGCAGATTAGTCGAACGCAGATTAGTCGAACACAGATTAGTTGAACGCAGCCATTAGTCGAACGCAGATTAGTCGAACGCAGCCCCAATCTGATCGACTAATGCAGCCCCAATCCGTTCAATGAATGCCTTGCATGCTTTCTCTCGCGAAATTTCTCTCGCGAAATTCTTCCCTCTCGCGAAATCCCTCCCAGATTTCTATCTTTCTATTATTAGTCTCTATTATTATTATCAGTATTATTATAATAGTTATTATCTATATATATATATATATATATATATATATATATATATATATATATATATATATATATATATATATATATATATATATATATATATATATATATATATATAATTAGGCAATCACTTCATCCTCTCCCTGTTGGTCTTCTTCCTCGGGCCGAAATCAGAGAGCGACGGTGAGACGAGTTCTGTGAACCTTCCGGCGTCCACCATCAGAGCTACGGTGCTCGGAATAACAAACTAAGCATAGATCCGAAAAGATCTCGCCGAGATATTCACAATCGTGGTAAGTATTTATCGTTTCGTGAACTTTTTAGCGTTAGGGTTTTCAACCCTAACCTCTATCTTGGCCAAATCTTCATAGATTCCACTTTCCCGCACCTTCTTTTTGGTAGATCTGTGACGGGGAGTAATTTGGAGGACTGATTTGAGTAGAAACCGAGGCAAGGGGTGTTCTTGCTCTCTAAACTCATTTCTTCTAATTTCTAGTCTCTTTTTCTTGGATTTGATACGTTTAAATTTCCTAAAACTTTTATCCCTAAATTGCTCCATAAATTTGGTAAAAATGTAGTCGCATCATTTTAATTGTCGTGTCATTTTGATCGTTGTGTTATCTTGTGCGTCCTGTTATTTTTGATCGTCCCCCTACTTTGTGTGACCCTTGCAATCATCTATTAGTCTAAGTCATTTGTTAACTGCTTTGAAATTTCGTCGGGTATGTCCAATTTGTTAAGTGCCCTTTTAAGTTGTAAATTTCGTCAAAATCAAGTCATAGTCTGTTTACCTGATATTCTAAGTTTTTTTAAAAGAACTCTGAATATTTTTATATGTAACTAAATGAAATTTTTGATGGTCTGTGAGCGTTGGGGTTTCTCCCTCGGCACAGTGCCTTATGACTGAGTATGTGTACGTTGTGGACCTTCCTCCCGACACATTACCTTAGCCGTTGGTCTGTGTGCGTTGGGGTTTCTCCCTCGGCATGGTGCCTTTTGGCTGGCTTTGTCCACGTTATGGACCTTTTTCCCCAGCGCAGTACTCTTTCCTGTTGAGCTGATCAGTCTCATTTAAAATATTGAATAATATGGATATTAAAGAATGATAAAATATATGAACTTCTGATACTTGATGCTCTGCTTTGTTCAGGCTGTTGTGGTTTAATTTTTCCTGTTTAGCTAGATTGCTTGTTTTGTTTCTGTTGCTTTGCTACTGACTTTTATTGCAGTCGTTTTGTAGTCCCTCGTTCACTTCGAGGTTTGTTGGTTTTCCTTTTACTCTTTTGCACCACTCGTATTTTGCTTCAGAGGTGTTCTTCTTTTGAATGCCTTAGGTCAAGAGCAGTAGCAGGTTCAACTGACAGAGTCGTAATTTTGGTGTTGCGAGTTGTTGCAGTCGGTTGTTTCTACCTCAGAGTGTTGAGGTAGTTACTTTTGTTTAGACTAATCAGTTTTCCTATGGGTTCATGTCAGGTGTTGACGCCCATAGTCTTTGACCTCTTGTGTTAGATTACTTATTTCTTTTACTGTTGTTACTTATTTCAAGTTTTCACATTTGCTCTCTAGAATGGTTTTATGTAAGGATGCATGTAGCTACTTTTAAGTATACAAAGCTGCATTCTGAAATGTTGTCATGCCATAACTTTTAAACCATAAAACATACTACTTTTAAGCGGTATAAAAAATATCTTTTATTTATATATATTAAATTTAGAAGTCATATCTTCATTGCATTTAGTGCTATGTGTTCATTCTCATATAGGATAATAAATGAATCAA
The DNA here is from genome assembly GCA_039513925.1 of Platanthera zijinensis. NCBI lineage: Eukaryota > Viridiplantae > Streptophyta > Magnoliopsida > Asparagales > Orchidaceae > Platanthera > Platanthera zijinensis. The sequence goes on along the minus strand of CM077088.1, from coordinate 69,454,225 downwards.
ACTTAGTATTTTTCGCTGCGTAAATTTATATTTTCTCACTATGGACTAATTGATCCACTCAACCAAGGGACACAGTCAGTAAACTCAAGGACTTAAATATGTTTTTAAAATTAAAAATCATAAGACTTTTTTTATTTAAAGTAAATGTGAGAACAAGTTGCCTGAACGTCTGTAGTTGTCCCCTACACAGTGTGACATCACGATCACGTATTTTCTCTCACTCTGATAGTATTTTAATACTGAGAAAATGCGGGTTGTGACGCCGGTACCTCTAAGGCACGAACAAATAAAGGTTCTTTGCCACCTCCGCCCGGACAAATCTCGGTCCTTCTATGACGCGAAAGAACAAAGGTTCTTCGCCATCTTCACCTGGGCAGACCTCAGTTCTCCTAAAGTGTGAATGAATGAAGGTTCTTTGCCACCTCCATATGGATGGACCCAGTATTCCAATGGCGCGAACGGACACAGATTATTTGTCTCCTCCACTTGAATGGACCCCTGTCCTCCAAAGCTAGGGATGATCAAAGGTTCTTCACCACCTCCACCTGCATGGAATCCGGTGTTCCTGAGGCACGAGCAAACAAGGGTTCTTCGCCACCTCCACCTAGACGAATCCCAGTCCTTCAGAACTAAGAGCGAATAAAGGTTCTTCGCCACCTCCACAAAGAAAGACGACCTCGGTCCTCTTAAGGCAAAAATGAACAAATATTCTTTGCCACCTCCACCTGGAAGGACACCGATCCTCTAGAGCTGTGAGCAAACAAAGGTTCTTCGCAACTACGACACGGACAGACCCATGTCCTGCTGAAGTACTAGTGAACAAAGATTCTTCTCCACCTCCACATGGACGAAAACAGGTCCTCCCAAATCATGAGGGACAAAGCTTTTTCGCCAACTCCACACAAATGGACCTAAGCCCTCCTCAAGCACGAGCGAATAAAGGTTTATCGCCACCTCCACGCGAACGGACCCAGGTCCTCTCAAAGCACAAGAGAAAAAAGGTTTTTTTCCACCTCCACACAGACAGACTCAGGTTCTCCCGAAGCATAAGAATACAAAGGTTCTTTGATGCCACCACCTGAACGTGCCCAGGTCCCCTTGAAGCGTGAAAAAATAATGGTTCTTTGCCACCTTCATCCAAATGGACTCAGAGTCTATTTGCACTGGCAAGGCATAAGAGGCAAGTATCCTCCCTTGTCACGCTTGAGCAACGAGCCCCCACAATTGATACTCCGTTACCATTCCTAAGATAGCACACGGTGAGCAGGGAATGTGAAACATAAGATACTTTCAGACCACTGACATGTACACGCATGATATGGTGCTAAATCATGCCTGCCACCACAACACACAAAACTCAAAATAGGAGAATGTATCCATGATCGCTAAATGTACCAAAGTACGATACAATGTTAGGCCTCCAACGCTGTCACAAAAGCAATACACAAATCACCAGCTGCCAAGATTTCCCACCTAACATCATCTGCAGGGTCTCATCCTCATAAAGCTGACACTGAGACACGCTAAGGCACCAATGCTCTTTCAAGGCACCACACGCAAAAGGAAACTCACAAAATAAAGAATCACGATTCGAAGGAAAAAGCCAAGTCAAAAATTTTCAGGCTTGTCACTTCGCGGATCTTGACCAACAAAAATTTGGGGGAATTTGATAGGGTTCCCACTAAAGGTTCTCGAGTCAAACTAGAAGGCTACCGACCAAAGCTCTAATACAGGACGACCGACCAAGTAAACTGTGCTCGCTCGAAGGATCCGTGCTCACTCCCAAGGGGGGGGGGGGGCAGAAAAGCGAGCGCAAAGACGCTACGTAAGACCCATAAAGGTGGCACGTGCACGCGTACACTGCTCACTCGCGCAGAGCAAGTGCACCCCTATTCGCAGGCTAAGCGTGCGGAAGAAAGGCGGGCAAGTGCAAGGCGCACGAGCGTTTGCACGCCCCCTATAGGCAAGCAAAGCGCGGGGACTTAAGGCACACATGCACAAAGAGCACAGGTGCGCGTGCGGGGGCGCACGTGCCCCCTACATGAGCAGGCAGCACGCGAGCATGCGCACACCCCCTTCGTGCACGTGTAACACCTCCACTGCAATAACCTAAATATGGGTTCAGCCAGGGCCCCACAACATATAGACGTTGTGAGAAAATCTAAATAAAAATTTTTGCATTCCACAAAAAGTTAACTTACATGAGTATGACCTCATATTTATAAGGAGAAAATAAAGTAGAAAAATACAACATATGATGTGGGACGAAAATACAACATACGATCTAGGCGGTTACAAAAAAAAAATTATACTGTTATAACTGAGCGGTTAGGCACTGTCCACTTCACACTTGTATACGTAGGATTCTACTAGCAGTCTGTTGCCATCGACCATGAACAGCAGTCCGCTATACACAAGAAGACAGAAGCACAAACTGCTGAACTCCAGGTCAGCTCCATTGAACATCAGGCCACAACAATAGCCTGTACCCACAACTTCAGTTGCTCCTCAGATCGCAGCTTTAGTTGTGCCTCTATCCGCAGTGAATTCAACTCTTTGTTCGCCAAGTACGCAACAGCGAGACTAGAGCGTAATCACAACACAGCTGGCTAGTCCTCTGACCAGACCGCCAGAGATAGTTAGCAGCACAGTGGGAACCAGTCTGCCAAGGCAAATCTGCCAGTCCGCTAAACTCAATCTACCAGTCAATCTGCTAGACCGCTTGAACTAATCTATTAGTCCACAAAATCTCCACACTGCCTGGACTAAGCCGCCAGACCGTAAATCCTCCAGATTGCCTTGACCAAACAGTCAGACCGCCTACTGCCAGGCTGCCCAACCAAACTGCCAGGCTGTTCAAGCTCTATAAAATCTAACACTCCCCCTTAAGCTGGAGCATATATGTCAACCATTCCCAGCTTGTCACAGACATCTAAAAGAGTAGCGGACACTAGTTTGGTAAAGATTTCTGCAAGCTCCTTGTTAGAAGTGATGAATGGAGCATATATTTTATTCTTCAAAATTTCTTCTCTGATGAAGTGACTGTTAACTTCAATGTGTTTTGTCCTTTCATGAAAAATTAGATTTTTTGATATATGTATAACATTCTGGTTGTTACAAAATATGGGTAAAGGATGGTCATATATTTTTCTCAAGTCAAGCATAAGGGCACACAATCATTTCAATTCACAAGTGGTTGATGTCATGCTTCGGTACTCAGCTTCAGCGCTTGATCGTGACACAACAGATTGTTTCTTTTTTTCCAGCTGACAAGATTTTCTCTCACAAAGGTGCAAAAACCAGAGGTAAACTTTCTATCTTCTTTATTATCAGGATAGCTAGCATCAGAATATGTTTTAAACTTCAGACTGTTATGTTTTGAAATAATAACTCCTTCTCTGGAGACCCTTTCACATACTCCAGAAATTTCAAGGTTGAACGAAGACGACACTCTATGAGAGCTTGCATAAACTGACTGACCTTCCCTACTAGATAATAAATATCATGTCTAGTAATAATCAGGTAGATGAGTTTGCCTACAAGACGCACATAGTACTATCTAAAATAAGAGGTGAATCTTTCATCTAACTCTTGTCATCACCAACGACCATAGGACAACAAATAGGTCTTGCACTAAGAAGACCAATTTCTTTCAAAAGATCTAACACATACTTCTGTTGTGTGAGCACAACAGAGTTGTGTTTCCGCAAGATTTCTATTCCTAGGAAGTACTTAGGAGAGCTCATATCCTTTGTAACAAAATATTGTCGAAGATGTCTATTTGCTAGATCAACTTCTTTCTTATTATCACCAGTAAGGAAAATATCATCCACATAGACAGCAAGAACCACAAGCTCTTTAGTAGTCCTGTGAATACAAAGAGAGTGATTAGCAGAACTATGAGTGAAGCCAATAAGAGAGACAACCTTGCCGAACTTCTCAAACCAGGTACATGGGCTTTGCTTTAGACCATAAAATGTCTTCCATAACTAGCATACCTGAGACTCCCCCTGAGCAACATACCTAGGAGGTTGCTCCATGTAAACCACCTCTTGTAGATCACCATATAAAAAGGCCTTATTTATATCTAACTGACACATATCCCAACCTTTGTTAACAATAATAGAGAAAAGAACACAGATAGTGCTGATACTAGCAACCTGGGAGAATATATCAAAAAATTCCACACCATACATTTGAGTAAAGCTTTTGGAAACAAATCTGGCCTTATAGCAGTCAATAGTGTCATTCAAATGAAATTTGATAACAAAGACCCATTGGCAACCAAGCACATCCACACCTAGAGGAGTGGGGAAAAGAGTCCATATACCCCTTTCAGTTAAGGTCTTCATTTCTTTATCAATTACCACTATCTAATGCAGAATAACAAGAGCCTCCATATTGTTAACCGAGACAGTATTTGTCGAGAGAGCAAGAACAGATCTTCTTCTAGCTGGGGATAGACGAGCATAGGACACAACGTCATGAATGGAATTTTTACTGCACATTCTAACTCCCTTTTGTAGGGCAATAAGAAGGTCAAGATCTGACTTGTCTTCTGTAATATATCCATCCGTCGGAGAGATTACTGGCCCGTGAGTTGTCAGCAATGGCCCCAAAGGCAAGGGAGAATAAGAAGATAGTGGTGAAGATAAATGAACTGGTATGGGAAGAGAAGATAATGGCGCAGAAGGTGGAGCAGATGCATGTGAAGGTGTGAAAATAATAGGAAGAAACGGTGAAGAATCGGATGGTGAGAGAGTAGAAGCTCGAGAAAATAAGTTATATCTTCGAAGAATGTAACATTAGCAGAAACAAACTGTTTCATTAGTAGGGGAACAAAGCACCGATACCCTTTTTGGGTCAGACAATAGCCCAGAAAGACTCACTTTACCGAACGAGGTGAAAGCTTGTCACGATCAAGAGACGGAGAATGCACAAACGCTGTGCAGCCAAAAATACAGAGAGGTAAAGAAAAAGGTTGAGCTCCTAGATGTGAGATGGAGAGTAGGGTGTGGCCCTGAAGAATCGATGAGAGAATAAAATTGATAAGATAACAAGAATGAAGCATAGCATGTCCCCAATACGAGCGAGAATATTCATCTGTGTGAGAAGGGTGTGAGTAACATTTAGGAGATGTCGATTTTTGCTCTCAACAACCCCATTTTGCTGAGATGTGTAGGGGCAACTAGTTTGATGAGCTATGCCCCGTTGCATGCAAAAATTGTAAAATTGTTGACTACGATATTCTCGAGCATTATCTGTTTGAAGAATTTTAACAGAAACATCAAATTGAGTTTGTATCTCATGATAAATGTCGCGAACACAGAATAATGTTTAGAATGCTCTTTAAAGAGATACAACCAAGTACATTGAGAGAAATCATTGACAAATATAATAAAATATAAACTTCCTCTACCAACAGTTCTAACAGGAGCCAGACCCCAAACATCTGAATGAACAAGTTCAAACAAATGAGAAGTGTTACTTCCTTATCTTGCTAGAAAGGAAGAACAATGATGCTTGCTAAGTTGACAGGACTCACAGTTCAAAAAGGAGTCCTCCTTAGGCAAATCCGGTAGGAGTTGGTAGATTAGACGAGGAGGAGGATGACCAAGGGAAAGATGCCATTGTAGAAGAGAAGTAGAGAAAGTAGTGACATTATCTAGGAAGAAGAGACCATTGCTTTTAGTCCCAGTAGCAATCTTCTCCTTGGAGTGTGGATCCTGAAAAGAACAAATTTTAGAAGTAAAGGTAACCATGCAGTTCAACTGTTTACAGAGAGCGGGAATAGAGAGTAAGTTGCATGAAAAAGATGGGACATAAAGTGTGTCCTTAAGTCGCAAAGCCAAAGTTACACAGACTGTACCAGTCCCACATACAGGATACGAATTACCATCCGTAACAAAAATGGGAGGAGACCAGTTATGCTTGTTCAAGCTAGAGAATAAACCAGAATCACCTGTCATGTGATTAGTTACACCTGAATCAGTCAGCCACTTACCTTGAGTGACTACTATAACACTTGTAGAAGAGGAGGCAAGAGATGTGGACTTCATTGTGTTGTTGCCCGCAGATGTGCGAAGATGAGGATATTAAGCCTAGCAACAGTCAACAAGATGGTCTGTCTTGCCACAATGAGAGCATACATAACAAGACATACCACGCCCACTAGTATGACTTCTACAGCCACTAGAATTACCAGAGCGAACCTGATGAGCAAAAGTATCAGGATGGGGTGGGAAAGAAAGTAGAGGGCACTAAAGAAGAGTGGTAACAGCTGTTATACGGGCAGTAGTGGCATTAATAGTGGGAGAATCAGTTTTGCTAAGAATTTGTTGTCATATCATGTCATCAGACTCTAGAAGGCAAAAAAGTTAACAGACAACCAGAAGTTCCTAAAAGTGTTTGTGTTGTTAATTTAGATCAACGGAGAATGAATAATATTGTAGAAATTTAGTACCAAGAGCTTGTACTTCCTAATAAGCAGCAGTAGAAGTCAAAGTGGGTCAGGCAAACAAATCATCATGTAACGTGTATATGCGTGAGGTCTGAGCGTATTTCGAATACAGAGCAACAAGATGATTCCAAGCAGCTTTAACGGTCTCATCATGTCGAATAACTGGTAAGCATTCATTAGAGAGACTATTAGCAAGCCACATCTTGACCAAAGCATTATTCGCATCCCAATCACCAAAAGAAGCAGATCTACGAGCTAGATGGTCATCAATGAGATGATGGCATTTGCGTTGAGACCTCAACAAGAACACAAATGAAACACTTCAATCTGGATAATTCAGGTCAGTCAACTTGGAAGTCATTCCAAGGTTGCCAGAAGGAGTAGAAATAGTTGATGTGGTTTGAGAAGATATTTATAAACTGGAAGAAGAGCACTCATTATCCGCCATAAAGAAGACGGCTAGAAAAGGAATCCGCACTGATAGAAGAAAAGATCAACGGGCGGTTAGAAAAACTGGAGTCCGCAGAGACCGCAAAAACAAGTGCAAAGCAGACTGAACAAATCGCTAGAGGCGGGCGATTAGAAAAGGAATCCGCGCAGACTGAAGAAACTGCTAGAGGCAGGCAGTTAGAAATCGGAATCCGCAAGGATCACATTAGACCAAAGCAGGCGGTTAGAAAAGCAAAAACCGCAAGGATCAGGTAAGCTCTGATATCATATGAGAAAATCTAAATAACAAGTTTTGCATTCCACAAAAAATTAACTTGCATGAGTATGACCCAATATTTATAGGGAGAAAAGAAAGAATAAAAATACAACAAATGATGCGGGACTAAAATACAACATGTGATCTAGGCGGTTACAAAAAATTTAGACTGTTATAATTGAGCGGCTAGGCATTCTCCGCTTGACACTTGTATATGTCAGACTCTACTAGCAGTCTACTGTTATCGACTGTGAACAGCAGTCCGCTCTATACAAGCGGACAAGAGCACAAATTCGTCGAACTCCAGGTCAGCTCCCTTGAACATCAGGCCGCAACAATAGCTTGTACCAACAGCTTTAGTTGTTCCTCAGACCGCAACTTCAATTATGCCTCTATCCGCAGCGACTTCAAATCTCTGTTTGCCAAGTCCGCAACAGCGAGACCAGAGCATGATCACAACACAACTAGCTAGTCCTCTGACCAGACCGCCAGAGACAGTTCGCAACAAAGCGGGAACCATACCGCCAAGGCTAACCCGCTAGTCTGCTAAACTCAGTCCACCAAAAATCTGCCTACTGCTTGGACTAAGCTGTCAGTTCACCAAATCTCCAGACCACCTGGACTAAGATGCCAGACCGCAAATCCTCCAGACTTCTTGGACCAAACCGGCATACTGCCTAACTGCTAGGATGCCCGACCAAACCGCCAATCTGCCAAGCTCCATAAAATCTAACTCACGTCACTGCTTCAGTATTACAAAATGATAGAGAATGCTACCTATCTGAAAACTCAAGATATAAAATAGCAAAAAGCTAACTAGAACAAGAAGCTGTTTATACCATCATAGGAGTCCAAATGATATTATGAACGTAAAATATTAAGATGTCCTAATCAACGTACACCATATCATAAAATCAAGAGTACCGTACTCCTATGCTACCTCGACCTGCAAGCTCGAAACAAGAAAAAAAGTTAACACACTACCAAAGCAGGAAGGGGTACACTTCATGAGGCATATGCCTTTTTGGCCGGCGAGCTACCTCCAACTTGCAATCCATGCCCTATAAAAAAATTTCATGTAATGTGGGTCAGCTAAGGTTGATCTCAACTGTGTAACAAACACCCCTTCTCTCAACTGTCCCTAGCGGACCCCGGGGCACTCCATTACCTTGCAAGTCAGCACTTCATGTGCATATGTAATAAAAGGGAAAATAACATAGAAACAACATGAAAGGGTGTCACAAGCATCAAACACGTTTCTATGTTGAGCATTGAATTAAAAGGGGCCTACCATGCAACATGTATGCAAATCTGGGTTTCACCCAAGGCACCCTAAGCATGCATATTTCTAACACATCCACACACATCATCACATCACATCAATCACATGGGTACTTCCAATTTCCCTGAGGGATTTCAAGTCGCATATAGAACTCTAGCTTAGGTCCCACCCGCTCATGGGTCTCAAGACTAGGGTTTGCCGGTAAGCTTTGATTCTCTCGTCAGTTCCACCAAAACATCTCAACTGATGCTAAGAACCCTTGCTTCGACTTTGCCCGCTCATGGGTTACATCACTTGGGCTTGTACAAAAGCTTTGACATTCTAGTCAGTTTTTACAAAAGGGGGCTCTTCCTGCTAAGACACCCTCTACACGTGCCTTGCAATGTCACGGGGCTAGCCAGCTGACCACAAATACAAAGCCACACCTTCACGAAGCATTAAACAAGAATATCATTTCCCATCCTAAACCCCCCCATGTTCTCACACGAATTTAAGGGCATCACAGTTGCGTCTTTACCGTAATCAGATTTCTAACAAAAATCCATTATATGCATGTCAAGCAACATCACTGAATCGGACCACCGGTCGCGATTATGGCTTCACCTACAATGCCTAATCCACTAATAGAGTGGATTTCTAATGCAAAATATGTTGGGCACAGACTCAATCAACTCGGTGGTTCTTCTTGAACCAAGGCGACCCGAACCCCTCTCATTTGAGAAATTCGGTTCCAAAATGCACAAAAAATAAAGGCTTAAATGAGAGGGATGTCATGCACATATCCTAAAATTGAGAGGAGAGATGTTATTACCTTAAAAAACCTCTTCCTCGCCATGAAAACTTGAAGAAGCATGGATAAGCGTCTTTGCTTATACGCTTTCTCCATGAATCTGGTCTTGGATCAACAAACAAAGCTCCAAAGCTCCAACAATGGCGGATCTTGGTCACCTTTCTCCACACTACTTCCTGCTCAAGAGCCATCAAATTTCGATGGACTTAGGTAAAAAGAAGGGATAATCTCTCTTCCCTATTTAAGGTTCACGGGAGATAGACTTGGGCCATTATATTGACTTCCAAGGTAATCAGACGCCCCGAAACATGCTCGGGTTCGCCACACGATGTTAAAATGTGGAACCTGTCACACGTGGCGGTACCGTCGAGAGTCCCAGGAGGTCTCGATGATATCATCACGACTCCCAGGTGATCTTGGAAGTACGTCGAGACTCTCAATGATATCATCGAGGCTCCCAAGTGGTCTCCACGGTATCGTCAAGAGTCCCAAGCGGACTCGACGATATCATCGAGACTCCCAGGGTCTCTCGATGGTATCTTCATGTCTTCTGCAAGAACATGACGATATACCATTGCTTGGTAATAAAGTTATCGTCGACGATATCTCCTAGCACCCTTAGACATGATGTAGAAATTTTGGAGTGTTACAATTCCTCCCCCGTAAAGTATTTCATCCACGAAATTTAAGTGCTACAACCAACAAAAGAAAGAATATACCTTAAGCAAACAATTCAGGGAAGTCTTCCTACATCACTTTTTCTCACTCCCAAGAGAACTTGTCTCGCCCGCAGTTGTCCAAACGTACTTTCACGAGCTTGACCTCTTTATTTCACAAATGCTGAATTTTTAAATCCTCCACAGAAATCAGACAAACCGTTGTCCTCAAATCTGCTGCCAATGGTACTGCAGCCTACTCGACCACATCACGCGGCTCCTCTAAGTTTTTCCTCAGCGCCGTGATATGAAAAACATTATGTTGTCAACTCAGCTCTTCAGACAACGCCAACCGATAGGCTACTTCACCTATGTACTATGTAACCTCGAACAGACCAAAATACCTCGGACTCAATTTCTTGAGATGCTGAATCCGTGAAATGCCTTTGAAAGGCTTGATATTCAAGTAGACCATGTCGCCCATTGCAAACTCCACATGTCCGTGATGCGCATTAAAATATTTTGCTTGCCAATCCCAAGCAACCTTCATGCGCTCTTGGATTGTCTGAACTAACTCACAAGCATCTATAACTGCCTCTTTTCCCAAAAGTTGGGTATCTCCCACTTCTATCCATGACATCGGTGTTCGACACCGTCTGCCATATAATGGTTCATAAGGTGCCATCTGAATGCTCTCTTGGAAGTTATTGTTGTAGGTAAACTCCACCATGAAAAGTTAGTCTTCCCATCTTTTTCCAAATCAAGAGCACATATCCTCTGCATGGATTCCAAAGTAAAATTTGTCCCATCCATTTGACCATCAGTCTGCGGATAGAATGATGTACTAAACTCCAGCTTGGTTCCCAAACTCCTCTGCGCTAGCCTCCAGTCCTTGGACGTTAACCGTCCATCCCGATAACTAATGATACTCTTTGGAAGCCCATGTAACTGCACAATGTTCCAAATATAAAGCTCCATGAGCTTCTCCACACCATCTTCCTTCTTATTTGGAATTAAGTGAGTCACCTTGGTCAAGCGGTCCATGATAATCCAAATTGCATCATTACCGTGCGGTGACTGAGGCAAACCTTGCACAAAGTCTATAGAGATGTCGTCGAACTTCCACTTGGGAATAGGAAGAGGCTTCAATAACCCGCCCGGCCTATGACCCTCCGCTTTCACTAAGGCACAAGTCTGGCATCGACTCACGTACAAAGCTACATCCCGCTTCATCCCAGGCCACCAAAATGATTTATTCAAATCCAAGTACATCGTTGTACTACCCAGATGAATGGAGTACTTTGTAAGTGATCCTCGAACATCAAATCCTCATGGAGTTTGTTTAACTGTGGTATACACACCCTTCTATTTTTCTTTAAGATCTCACTAACCATCTCCACAACACTGTCTTCACCTCTCTGAGCTTTCTTCACCAGTGGCTGGAACTCCACATCCACACTGGTTGCCTCCCAAATCTGATCAGACAAGTCGCATTGTAACTCTATCCATTTCAATCGTGCCATGCTAGATTCACCCCTGGCTATACAAACGATGCTAAGAGACTCGAAGTCTCGCGCCAAATGCTCTACATGCACTGCAATCCAATTCCCTTGACAATAATATTACCTGTTTAAAGCATCAGCCGTGATGTTGGCCTTGCCTAGTACGTACTAAATCACCATGGCGTAGTCCCCAAGGAACTCGACCCACCTGCATTGCCACATGTTCAAATCTTTCTGATACAAGAGATATTTTGTGCTTTCATGGTCCGTGAAGATCTCCACCCTTGCACCATACACGTAATGCCACCACATCTTCAAAGCAAAAATTACCGATGTAAGATCTAATTCATGTACGGGGTAATTTCTCTCATAAGGCTTTAGTTGTCTAGACCCATAAGCCATCATGTTGTAATGCTGCACCAGCATGCAACCCAATCCATACCCCAATGGGTCACTGAAAATCTAAAATCCTTTAGTCCCACTAGGAAGACTTAGAATTGGGGCAGACATTAACCTCTCCTTCAAGCTCTTGAATGCTCGGGCACACTCTGACGCCCACACAAACTTCTGATCCTTGTGAGTAAGAGAAGTGGAGCAATGTTATCCGTAAGAAGTTCTTTACAAATCTCTTAAAGTAACTGGCTAGTCCAAGGAAACTCTTGACCACCATCACGGTTCTCAAAATAGGCTAATCTATAATGGATTTAACCTTCCCCAGATCCACTGCCACCCCTTCGCTACTAATCACATGGCCCAAGAAAGCCCCCCTCTCTAACCAGATCTCATATTTTGAGAACTTAGCATAAATCTGGTTCTCCCTCAGAATCTGCAAGACTACTCTCAAGTGAGTCTCATGCTCTTCTTTTGACATTGAGTACACTAAGATATCATCGATGTAAACCACGACAAATGAATCCAAGTACTGCCAAAACAATCGGTTCGTCAAGTTTATGAACACCGATTGTGCATTCGTCAAACTGAACGGCATTACCGAGAACTCGAAGTGACCATACCTTATACCAAATACTGTCTTGGGAATATCTTCTTCCCGGATACGCAACTGGTAATACCACGACTTCAGGTCCAACTTGGAGTACATCGCCGAACCTACCAACTGGTCGAACAAGTCATTTATCAAAGGAATCCAATACTTATTCTTGATGGTCAGCTTATTTAACTCACAGTAGTTTATACACAACCGCATGCTACAATCTTTTTATTCACAAATAACACCGATACACTCCACAACGGAGAGCTGGGCCTAATATACCCATGCTCCAACAATTCTTGCAGCCAAACTTTGACCTCGACCAACTCTTTCAGTGCCATCCGAAATGGAGGACGGGACATCGGCCTTGCTCTGGGTACCAATTCGAATATGAAGTCGATCTTACGTTGAGGAGCTGCTCCCGGAAGCTCCTTGGGGAACACATCCTCAAACTCCAACACAACAAGAGGATCAATAATAGCAAACTTTGTGGAGTGAACTTCAAATAAAGCTATGAATGTTACACCTCCCTGGTTTACAGCATGCACCAACTGCATTACTGGAATTAGGGAGCAGGTCACTCCACTAAGGCCCTCAAACTTGGCCTCCTCCTTTCCTTTGATCTGTAGGGTCACCACCTTTAATAGGAAATCAATACTAGCCCGTTGTTCTTCAAGCCACTCCATCCCTAGGATCACTTCAAACTTGGCTAACGGTAAAATTGTCGCCACCAACATGATTTCAGTTTCACTTATCCTCAAAACAATGCTCCTCTTATTCCTAGTGGTCATAACTGACCCATTGGGCATGCACACGCTAAGCTCTACAACTACCGCAATGGGCTCCACACCAATATTTTGGATAAATATTTCTGCATGGAAGAAGTGTGATTCTTCTGTGTCAAGTAACACTCTGGTGGGGTAGCCGGAAACTAATATGAAGCCTAACATACATGCAATAAACACAAAAGGTCACAAATAGTTTTAAACTAGTAAACGAACTCAGACCATTCGTACATGTCACCACATCGGGCTTACGTATCACTTCCTATTGCCTAAGGTTGTAAGCTCTGGGCTGTATTGGAGGGAAACGTGAAGCACTAGACTTTGCCGCTTTCCTTTTTTTCTGCATAACTAGGATCATAATGCACTCAATACTCTTGTCTCGGCCCTATCTTAGCACCACCCTCAATATAATTTTGAGTTATGTGGCCTAGCTTTCCATACTTATAGCATATCGGTGGTCCCTTAAAATGAGACTCTCCCAACATAGCACCGCTCATCTCTCCTAACTTGAAAGAATGAGGCTTCTTCCTCCACTTACTCTCTTTTGACTTCCACTACGACTAAAAGACTTTCCTTCTCCCTACTTCACTGTAAGACCCTTATGGTGTTGGGTTCGCTCTATATTGCTTTCCAATGTCCTAGCGTCTTCGACCAACTCATTGAATCCTGCATTCTTCATGGCTATGAGTGGTTGCCTCAGATTCTCTCACAACCCATGGTAGAAGAGGTTATCCCTATCCTTATCATCTGTCATGGTCATCCCCACATAACGACCTAACCGAGAAAACTCCTGCAGGTACTCTCCCACTGCCCTGTCGCATTGCACCAAATGCAGAAACTGCCTCTGAAGGGCAAATCTCGTCGAAGAGGGGATACACCACTTTAGGAATGCGCTTGCAAACTCATCCATGGATGTGGTGCGACCAGGAAACTGACTTTCGTTATGGCTCACCCACCACAGCTTTGCATTACCTTCTAACATGAAGGCTGCAAACTGGGACTGCTTGTCCTCTGGTGTTTATGCTATTCTCAAGAGCTCCTGAATCCTTGCCAACCAATCTTCGGCATCAATCGGAGTGCCGAATCCCTTGAATGTTGGAGGATGAAAACTCAGAAAATACTTCATTTGATGATCCCCCTACCCAATGACGGCTCTCTCAGTCAATGGCTCTGCCTGTCTGACACCTCCGCCCGGTATGGCAGGCGTCGTATCCATGGTAACGGGAGTCGTTACCTGAACAACAAGTGTCACAACCGGTGGCGCCGCCGCAACTTGGTCCGCTACCATTGCCTTCGCTAGCATGCAGAAAAATTTGGCTGGGGACACTACTATGCCCATGGGACCCATAGTAGTAACACTGCTCGTCGTAGGCTTTTCTTAAGGTCTCAACGTCCCTGCATTGTTGCTTCCACCCTTACAAAACAAGGTAAACATGGATCAAATTCTACTCATAAAAGTTGAACACAAGGACACTCATGGTCCTGCGGCACTCCTATATGGACAACTTCTTTATGCTATCTGATTACACACACTAAATTGATCACTAAATCTTACCCTAGACACAAACCTGGCTCTAATACCATATTGTAATACCTCTGATGAGTCCAAATTATATAGGGTTTTTCGGAATCATCTGTGTTATTTTTCATGCACGTGCACTACATTATTGATAGTTTATTGCTCATAATTGGATTGAATAGATTATATACACATAGTACACTATTTAGGCAAGTCGGAGTGTGCGATTGTGCATTCTATTGCTGGGGGTAACCACACGGTACTCCCCATGCTTATTTCTTCTTGTATTGTCTGGAATTATTTATTTTTGCTGGAGGTGTACTCTATTTAGTTTTGATTGTGTGTAGGTGGGTTATTTCTTGTGTTTGGAATTGTTATCTAAAGCAATCGCGCGATCGTGCATTTTTGTAGACGCACGACTGTTTTGGTTGTGCGATTACCACAGATCATTTTTTTTGAACAGCTGTCGTGCATTTTTCTTAACGCACGATTGGATTCAATCGTGCGCGAAGGAAAATGCATGACCTGCCTGGGATTCATCGAAATGCCTCTTTTGCCTCACCCCTGTGGGTTTTTGGTAACGCACAATCATTTCGCTCGTGTGTGAACAAAATTGTACGATCTCCCTGTAGCTTCAGGTTGGGCTACCTGCGCAAGTATAATAGATCGTGCATTTGGTTATGTGTCGTATCTGCGCATCAACCTACCATACAATAACCATATAATATTGGCCCGGTTAGGGCCCTACAATATATAGACGTCACACCTTTAGTATTATAAAATGATATAGAATGCTACCCATCTCAAAACTCAAGATATAAAATAGCGGAAAACCTAGCTAGAACCAGAAGTTGTTCATACAATTATAGGTGTCCAAATGGTCTTACAACATTAAGATGTCCAAATCAACATACATCACAACATCAAATCAAGCGTATAGCACTCCTATGCTACGTCGACCTGCAAGACAGAAACAAGATAAAAATGCTAACACACTATCAAAGCAGGAAGGGATACATTTCATGAGGCTTTGGCCTTATTGGCCAGTGAGCTACCTCCAGCTTGGGATCCTGCCCTGTAAAAAATTTTTGATTTAACGTGGTTCAATTAAGGCTGACCTCAACTGTGTAACAAACACCCCCTCCTCCTGGCTATCCCTAGCGGACACCTAGGCACTCCATCACCCTACAGGTCAACACTCCGTATGCATATGTAATAAAAGGGAAAATAATATCAAAACAATAATAAAGGGTGTCACAAACATCAAACATGTTTTTATTTTGAGCATGTAAATAAAAGGGGGCCTACCATGTAACATGTAAGCAAACATGGGTTTCATCCAAGGCACTCTAAGCGTGTAAGTTTCTAACACATCAACACAAATCATCACTTCGCATCAATCACATGGTTACTTCCAATTTCCTTAGCGGCTTTCAATCCGCATATGGAACTCTTGCTTAGGCCCCACCCGCTCATGGGTCTCAACACCTGGGCTTGCTTGCAAGCTTTGACACTCTCGCCAGTTCCACCAAAACATCTTTTCTGATGCTAAGAATCCTTTATTTGGCTTTGCCCACTCATGGGTTACATCACTCGGGCCTATCCAAAATCTTTGGTGTTCTCGTCAATTTTCACAAAAGTGGACTTGTCCTGCCGGTACACCCTCCACACGTTACTTACAATATCACGGGGCTAGCCATCCGACAACAAAGACAAAGTCACACCTTCATAAAGCATTCAACAATCATATCCTTTCCCGCCATAAACCACCACACGTTCTTACATAAAATTAAAGGCATCACAACGGCGTCTTCGCCACAATCGGATTTCTAGTAAAAGTCCTTAATTTCTACGTCAAGCAACATCACCAAATCAGACCATTGATCGCGATTATGGCTTCGCCCACAATGTCTAATCTACTAACAGAGCGGATTTCTAATGCAAAAATATGTCGGGGATAGACTCAATCGACCCGGTGGTTCTTCTGGAACCAAGGCAAGCTGAACCCCTCATTTTAGAAATCTAGTGTCAAAATGCACAAAAAAAATAAAGGCATAAACGAGAGGGATGTCATGCACGCATCCCAAAACCGGGAGGAGAGATTTTGTTACCTTACAAAACCTCTTTCTAGCAATGAAAAATTGAAGAAGCATGGATGAACGTCTTCGCCTCTACGCCCTCTCCACAGATCCGATCTTGGATCAGCAAACAGAGCTCTAAAGCCCCAACATTGGAGGATCTAGGTTGTCTTCCTCCTCTGCTACTTCCTGCTCATGAGCCATCAAATCACGATAGACTTAGGTAAAAGGGGGGAAATTCCCTTCCACCCTTTTAAAGGTTCACGTGCGATAGATCTGGGCCATTTGATTGACTATCAAGGCGATAAGACGCCCCAAAACATGCTCAGGTTTGCCCTACGACATTAAAATGTTGAACCCGTCGCACAAGACTGTATCGTCGAGACTCCCAGGCGGTCTCGACAATATCATTGAGACTCCCAGGAGGTCTTGACGGTACCGTCGAGACTCCCAGACAGTCTAGGCAGTACCGTCGAGAATCCCATGCAGACTCAACGGTATCGTCGTGTCTTCCGAGGTAGAAATTTTGGGGTGTTACAGCGTACGCGCCCCCTGAGTGCGCAGGCAGTGCTCGCCCCCCCCCCCCCCGTGTGGGCAGTGTAAAATCCCGTTTTCTCCTAGACCCCTTAACTTAGATTAGGGTAGAACATGCGGTGAGTGAATGAGGTTAGCCTAGGTTTGACCCGAGGAGTTAGGGTGGATTCACATAGGGCCCACTATAGGGAAGTCAACTTTAACTTAGAAAATTGTTCTGGATCAATAGGCGTCGAGTGAACTCGACGCCATTTGACAAAGCGTCGAGTGCGTTGAGTGGACTCGACGCCATGCTCTTTAACTTAGAAAAATTATTCTGGATCAATAGGCATCGAGTGAACTCAACGCCATTCGACGAAGCGTCGAGTGCGTTGAGTGGACTCAACGCCATGCTCTTTAACTTAGAAAAATATTCTGGATTCAACAGGCGTCGAGTGAATACGATGCCATTCGATGAAGCGTCGAGTGCGTTAAGTGGTCTCAACGCCACTTTACTTTAACAGAAAAATGTTCTTGAATCAACAGGCGTCGAGTGAATACGACGCCATTCGACGAAGCGTCGAGTATGTTGAGTGGACTCAATGTCATACTCTTTAACATAGAAAAATTGTTATGGATCAATAAGCATCGAGTGAACACGATGTCATTTGACAAAGCGTCAAGTGTGTTGAGTGAACTCGACGCTATTCGACGAAGCGTCGAGTGAACTCGGCGCCACTTGAAGAAGTGTCGAGTGATCTCGACGCTTTTGGACTTAGAGTATTTTTTCGGTCTAAGCTGTGTTTGATGGTTCACATATATGTGTTGAACCGGGTTTTTCGGGATAAATGCTGATAGTGTATTTGAACCTGATCTCTTCAACAAACCTATTTAATACATTGATCTTCTCATGAAGACCTATTTAAAGCAATGATTAGCGGTCCAATACAAGGGTGACACGTGGCAAGCAACTTAAACCCTAATTATTTTTATAAAAAGGGAAGAAATGAAACCTAACAGTTACTCCCATCTTACCAAACCCGACGTCACTAAAGTTGAGTAAGAGGAGTGGGAAACGACTCCTGGAGATAAGCTTTAGCCGTAGAATCGAGCTTTGGAGCTAACTTGTCAGAGCAAGGATCGTCCATGGCTCACCACTTCCGCACCAGCCGCCAAGCTCACATCCAGGTCCGTTTCTCCTCCCCTCCCTCGGTGATAGTCTTCTAGATCTGTTAGGAGAGATATCGGGCTCAAATGAGTCTGTTTCCATGAGAGAGGTAACATTCAGAGCTTTTCTTCTTGCTCGAGTTTGCCGGAGGAGCCGCCTCCTACGACCATGTTGTCGGGAAATGCT
This sequence comes from Platanthera zijinensis, assembly GCA_039513925.1. Taxonomy (NCBI): domain Eukaryota; kingdom Viridiplantae; phylum Streptophyta; class Magnoliopsida; order Asparagales; family Orchidaceae; genus Platanthera; species Platanthera zijinensis. The sequence goes on along the minus strand of CM077088.1, from coordinate 69,435,592 downwards.
AGCAGCCACCTCAACAGAGGTGGTGGTGATAATCGTTGGCGGTGGCAGTGCCCTAGGTGGCCGAAAATGGGAGATCAACATTGCCCAGCTCGGGATGATTTGGGTCGTCGGCTTAGTGTAAAAGACAATGGGATGTCGTTGATTAAAGTTGAATTAAACTATAGTGTTATTAATTATTTCTGTCTCATTTATTACAGTGTTTTGCATATTAATTTCAGGCCCCTTAGGAGTAAATTTAGAAATTGTCAGTAACATGAAACCTGTAGATCTATGTCTTACCTGTAATTGACACCCTAAACTTGTAATTTGGAGCAATGTAGCTCCTTGTAGGGCCAATCTCCTAGGACTGCTCCTAGAATAGGGTAGAACTTCAAATGGATGATTAGGCTAAACTATAGGTCCATATGTTGTGAAATTTAGGTCATGTATGTGTGTATACAATACTTAGACTATTTAAAAAAATCAAAATTTTTGGAGAATAATTTTCTATAGTTTTTAATAGAAATATTAATTATTAAATAAATGGAATTTAGGGAGATTCCCAATTCCAAATGCTCCCAAATTTGGGTGGCATGGCTCTAAGGTCATCCTATGGCCTTGGTAAAAATTTGGAGCCATTTGGATCTCTGTATGTTAAAGTATCCAACATGTATGGTGAAGGTAAATTTGTAAATAGTGTGTAAATGGTAAAATGGGAATTTAGCCCATTTGGCCCAATGTATGTCCATGAAATTTTGGACAGAGACTTATGGAGGTAAAATACTCCTTTCATGAGAAAATTGGGATTTTTGGAATCAAAAATCCCATAAGTTGGAATTATTCAACATTAGCACATTTAGGTGTTAAAATGAAAAATAGGGCTACTGAATTTAGAAAATACCAAATTGTTGATCCAAGTCCTCATAGGTCATTTCACTTTTTTAGACAAATTTATGAAAACTTTGGAGAATTATTCCATGTATAAATAGTGTAATTACATTTTTCCCCTTATGGGACTTTGATCAAAATATGAGTAGTGGTTAATGGAAAATTATGAGAAAATGTCTACGTCCTTATTTATTCATTATGAACCCCTGTATATTTTATCAAGATTTTTGGATGATTGTTTATGGTGAATACTATAAAAGTGACATTTTTTAATTATGTTAACATGTGAATATCTTAGGTCAAATCACTGACTAAGAGTATAAAAATCTGTTTTGACCATTATCTTGTTAATATTAGTGAGTAGGAATTTTTCCTGAATTTTTACATGATAATTTTTAGTACTTCATTTGAAAAAGGAAGATAATGGGATTTCAATCATAAATGGAAAATAATGGTCAAATCAAGTTGTAAAATTAAGATATTTGGTTCACAAATATTTTTAACCTAGATGAACATCAGATAATTTATTTAGACCTAAAGAACCACTGGTTATAGTAGCTCATGTTCAAAGTGACCTAGGTCACTTAATTAAATAAATTAAATTATGGTCTAAAATAATTAGAAAAATAATGGAATTCTGAATGGTTAATATGATACAAACGACAAACCCATGATAAAAATTTGGAGGCTTTTGGCCCAAGGAATTGGAAATCATCTCATATAGGTTAGAATTAGGTCATGGGCTGCGCTTAGTAAAATGATGTGTAACACTAGGACCCACAGAGAAATGGTAGGTGGTTGGATTGAGAGATGTATTCGGAAGTTGAAACCCTGCTTGGTGTCACAAGTATGTCACTACATAGTAACGAGTGTTAGAGTGCAAGCCATAAAGAGAACAATCACAATGGGGTCCGGCGAAGGATCGTCGTTTTTCCCAAAAAAGTACTTTAAATCATTAGGTATACACAAGAGCAACAATGAGATTGGGGTATTAATGATGGGTAGACACTAATAAAATTAAGTGTCCTTGAGAAAGGGAGCTTTGGGCTTCACCCCATCGTAGTTCCTAGTGCCCCCGAGATCCATTCACCGGGCATGCCCTGGGAAGTCCAAAGATTAACCCTAAACTGTTATGTATAACAAGAATTAGACAAGATTAGTCTAATAGGTTAAGGGAATGATGTGAAAAACTCACTCGCATAGGGTCAGAGGGATTCAGGACTGGTTTAGTCATGCGAGCTGGAGGCTCGGGTGTTTGATACAGGACGTATTTTAGTCGTACGAGCTGGAGGCTCAGGAGGTTTACTTCAAGATGAGTTTAGTCCTGCGAGCTGCAGACTCGGGTGTTGATATAGGACGGATTTAGTCCTGCGAGCTAGAGGCTCGAGTTTGAAATAACTTGCATGTATATAGAACATATTAGTGGTGGGTCATGCGGTACTGGCCAGTCATCACACCGACGGCAGTACAGTGACTCTGGTGAGGTGTATAGGTTTGAGGGGCCAGTAGGTTGTTTTATAATGCGGTCTGAAGGACAATCCCCAAAAATGCACACCCGACCAAAAATATTGGTGGGAATTACCATCAAATTAGTATGCGAAGACTCTAGAGTGCACCTCGGATGTGTACAGGGGTGTACAAAGGGTCTAGGCCTGGTAGTGTGTATATCTGCCTAGGAAGTGGAGACGCTCGCTCCACTACTGTCGTAGCCACAATGGTGGTACCAGAGAGTTCAGCTAACTCCAAAAAGTGGAAACTAAAGGTCGGTGATCACATAGTCGTGTGTGTGAGTTGCACTTGTATGAATCATAACCCGCATAACTCAGCATAACATACATAAATACTTAGGACATACGCACTGCAGATTCTTATCATATAAATTAGTATGGGCTCTTGTATATGATATGTTATATTCCTGAAATCTTAACATATAAGTTTGTATGTGCATTCATATAAGTTAAGGTACTCCTGTGATGTTAGTATAGCGGTAGATAGTTTACTTTCTGCTCAGTTCCTTTACTTTTCTTATAGCACTTTCTTTCAGTTCTACTTTACCTATTGCACTTCTTTTCATTACCGCTTTACTTACTTTACTTGTGCTATAAGAACTGTTAGTATAATGATATAACTATTAGAAACATGACAATGATAGAATAGCCCCACCGTTACCTGCTTCCATTTTGTACTGCTTTGTTGTCCTCCGCTTTCGTCCTCCCACTCGGTGCCTAGGAGTCACGAGGTTGAGGCGAGGACAAAATGGCTTAGTCTTTATGACTAATGGTCGGTTGTGACCGTATCATTTTAGGAGCTCGAGGAGCTGAAGCACCAATACGACCAGCAAGACGAGGTGGCAGGGCCTGAGGAGCGGATAACACAAACTACTAACGCAGCTCAGCGTCAGGTGATGATGAGTGTTTCAGTTACCACTTCCACATAGTGTTGTTGTGTGAGAGAGATTTGATTCCATTTGGCATGTACCGGGCATAAGCCATAACTCTCTTTTTTGTACTCATTGTGGACTGATGTACCTTTCATCTCTATATATTATGATGATATTATTGTGACTTGTGGACTTGATAGTTTTCATTTACTGCTATAGTTGTACTTCTTTACTCGATTAACCAATAGGTTGAATGATCGTACTAGCCGACAGGATCGGCTTCGTGCGGTGTCGACTAACCAGTGTGCTAGTGTCACCGTAAGGCGGCGGTTCTGGGCATAAGACCGAGTAACCTCCTTAGTAAGGGGGAGGGGGTCTTACAGACAGGGCTCGCGGGCCCCCTATACGTACGGGCCCGTCACCATCGTCGACCACCGCCGCTGTCAAGCACCATGCCTGGGCTACCCGAACTGTCGGAGGACACTTTCCTCATTTCGCAAATATTGAAGATCTAGGTGACCGAAACAGAGCGACGTCATTTGCCGGCACAAATTTCACCCCCGACGCAATTACCAGCATATCCATCCATAAAACTATAAATAGACTCATTGACCTTCATTTGAAGACAAGCAACGTCAGAGTTTAGAAAGAGCTTTGATATTTTCTGGCGAGAATGTGGGACTTAGATCGTTTCTCCGCTCGGGATTCGCTAGGCTCTCTCTCTAGAGCGAAGACATCTTAAGGCTGCACGAACATGACATTCTAGTCCGTAGGAGTGCTCTGATCAAGGCTCTAGCTCAGCAGGAGCGCTTCAATCGAAACTTCAAGGACTTAGCGATTTTCACCACCGGAGTGATCCCACCCAGGCTCCAAGAACTTGTTTGTTTTCTACGATTTTTCATATTCTTTACTTGTAACAGAGAGGTGGTATGTCGCCTTCCGAGAAAATCTGTCAATTCCTGTAAAATCAAACGAATATTGGATTTTGGTCCGGCACGGATCCGACCACGTTATTTTTCATTGACTATTTGCACGCCCGATCCAATTCCGAGATAAGATGATACAATTGCTTCTTTTGCTCAATAATATAATTATTGTCGAACTTCATTCTGAATAATATTTATCATGTAGATAACACATGCATTTTAAGCTGTTAATGATAGGATTTACGTAAAATTCAAGTACCGAGCATCAACAAATTTAATGTGGTAAAGAAAATTTTATTCATACAATTTTTCGGGAATTATTGTGTGTATGCTTCCCAAATTGGAGCTAATTTACTTATTTTTCATTTTTAGGTAAGGTCAAAATCATAACATTGATGTTTTGAAATTTTTTATTTAACCTTCATTGTAATTTAATGAATTTTTATTACGTTTTACTGTTTTGGAGTATAGGCGTATAGCTCTATAACGGAAGCTTATGTACATTGTTATTTCTATCATATATAAAAAAATATTGTGATCTTTGAATTGCACGAGTTTAATATTTCATAAATAGTATTATCATGACTTCGTAATTAAACAATCATCTGATAGAGCATAATAAAATCGCTCCCTCTTTCCACATAATAGTAGCTAGGTCCCCTAAATCTACTACTAGAGTTCTTAAACTTATGTAAAATTACGATTTTGTCTGTAGAACTCTTACAAAATCAGACCCGACTCAAATAGCTGTTAAAATTTTATTTTAATTTAAACCGGCTGATCGGTATCGATCCCGAGACCTCAAGGACAACAGGAACAACCCAACGAGCTAAGTAGGTAACTATGATAACATTTCAAATAATTAGTAATTATATTGTTATATTTTATGTATTTTTATAAAAAAAAATTATATAAATATATGTATAATATAATTCAATTTTTACATATAAGTATACTATATATTATAATAATTATATATTTATTATTTATTATTTATTCATGATTTGTTGGCTTATGGAACTTTGAACTCATGATATTCGCAAACTACAGTATTTCTTTATATATGGTAGAGATATATATACGAGTGCCTAACATGGGGCTTCACCCAACTTCCAATCACGACAGTACCTGGACTGCCTCTACGGCCCCGCGCGATTGTACCCAGCCCGCTACTACGACCCCGCGTGACTGTACTGGCCCGCCCCTTGCGGACTTTGCTCGCCCACGACAATAATTTAAGAAAAAGATAAAGTAAATATAATTTGATAAATAAAAAAAAATTTAAATTTATAATTATAAATGTATATATAATGAATAATATATATAATTATTATAATATATAGTATACTTATACGTAATAATGAATGATATTATGCATATATTTCTACCATATATAAAGAAATACTGTGATTTGTGAATATCACGAGTTCAAAATTTCATAAATCGTATGATCATGACTTCATAATTCAACAATCATCTGATAGAGCATAATAAAATCGCTCCCTCTCTCCACATAATAGTGGGTCCCCTAAATCTACTACTAGAGTTGTCCTAAACCTATGCGAAATTACGAATTTGCCCCTAGAACTCTTCAAAAAACAGACTCGACTCAAATAGTTGTTAAAATTTTATTTTAATTTAAACCCGGTGATCGGTATCGATCCCGAGACCTCAAGAACAACAAGAACAAAAACCTAACGAGCGAAGTAGGCAACTATGAAAACATTTCAAATTATTAGTAATTATATTGTTTTGGAGTATAGCTCTATAACGGAAGCTTATGGACATTTTTATTTCTACCATATATAAAGAAATACTGTGATCTGCGAATATCATAAGTTCAAAATTTCATAAGTCGTATGATCATGATTTTATAATTCAACAACCATCTGATCGAGCAAAATAAAATCACTCCCTCTCTCTACTTAATAGTAGGTCTCCTAAACCTACTTCTAAAGTGCCCTAAACCTATGTGAAATTAAGATTTTGCCCCAATAACTCTTAAAAAAAATTGGGCGGCTAACCGTGGACCTGCGAAATAGAGTGGGTTTTGGAAACGCACCCGACTCAAATAGCTCTTGAAATTTTATTTTAATCTAAACGCGGATGTCCAGTTTCATTCCCGGGACCTCAAGTACAAGAGGAATAACTCAACTCAACGAGGCAAAGAAGCAACTATGATAACATTTTAAATAATTTGTACTTATATTGTTATATTTTATGTATTTTTATAAAAAAAATTATATAAATATAAGTATAATATAATTCTTTATTACCTATAAATATACTTATATTATAATAATTATATATATTATTCATTATTAATCATGATTGGATGGCTTAAGAAATTTTGAACTTATGATACTCGCAGAGCACAATATTTTTTATATATGATAGAGATATATATACGAGTGTCCAACATATGGCTCCGCCCTACTGCCAATCGTGACGGTACCTGACCCGCCCCTACGGCCCTGCGCGACTTTACCGGCCCGCCACTGTAGCCCAGTGCGACTATACCCGGCCCGCCCCCGGCCCCGCCCATGACGATAGTTTAAGAAAAAGTAAATATAATTTGATAAATAACAAATTTTAAAATTATAATTATAAATATATATATATATATAATTATTATAATATATAGTATACATATACGTAATAATGAATTATAAAATACATATATTTATATTTTTTTCTAAAAAATACATAAATATAATAATATAAGTACAAATTATTTGAAATGTTATTACAGTTGCATTCTTGATTCATTGGGTTGAGTTGTTTTGATTGTTCTTAAGGTCCCGGGATTGAAACCGGACAGCCACATTTAAATTAAAATAAAATTTTAACAGCTATTTGAGTCAGGTGGGTTTCCAAATCCCGCTCTGTTTCGCCGGTCCATGGTCAGCCACCCGATTTTTTAAGAGTTATATATATATATACATACAATATATATATATATATATATAGGAAAATGTTCTTATGCGAACAGTTAATCTTGCGAACTGTGCGCTCTCGGGAAATCCACAGCTGGCGGCAGCAGCGGCGGTGGATTTACTGAGTGCGCAAATCCAGCATCGGGAAATCAAACGCTGCCGGCGACGGCCGTGCACACGCCAGTCACCGGCCGCCCGTGGTTCATCGGCGGCAACACCGACGAACCCCGGGCGGCGGCCGTGCACACGCCGGTCACCGGCCTCCCACGGCCGGCGGCTGCAGCGGTGGATTCCCAAGTGTGCAAATCCAGCGCCGCTGCCGCCGGCTAAGGGCTCGTCGGCCGCTGGCCGCCACGCCGACAATCCTAGGGGGGGGGGGGCGCAGGCGAGCCCATGGCTGGCGGCGGCGGCCAGTTTTTTCCTGTGCCGTTGGATGCACGTGCAGAGATGGTCGATCAGACAACCTTGATTGACTGTACACACACACACAGATATATCTTATCTTATATATATAAGGGAATATAGATATTTGGAGGCACACTATAGATTGAATATTGGTCATTGGATCATGAGAGAGAGAGCATGAGAGGGGGATATTTGGGAGAGAGAGAGAGTGGTGGGAGAGAGAGAGAAAGGGGGCTGGTGAGAGAAGGAGAGAGAGATAGATGGGGGAGTGATAAAGAGAGAGAGAGGGAGAGATTAAATAATTTTTATACATTAAAATTTGCAAAATTGTATAAAATAAAAATAGGAATAATACTTCATATTTTTGTGCGGTCATTTTATGTACTTATATGTCTATGTTTTGAAAAAAAAAAGATTTTGGGTGCGTGCACAATCCGCTGATAGGCGGGCGCAGCCCACAGCGACGCATCGAGTACGGGTGAAGCCCGTGCGCAGGCGGGCGAAACCCGCCTGGATACGGCCGAAGGCCGCCCGAGAGCATCGAGCACGGGCGTAGCCCGTGCGAAGATGCTCGTATATATATATACATATATATATACATATATATACATACAGATACATATACATACATACAGATACATATATATACATACATACAAATACATATATATATATATATATATATATATATATATATATATATATATATATATATATACATATATAAAAATGTATATATATGTATATGTGTGTTTATATATATACACACATGACGACGAGCTTTGCCCGCACTCGGCTGGCTTTGCCAGCCCACGCCGGGTCGTCGCGGGCTACGCTCGCATCAATGTGAGTGCCCGATATGGGGCTCTGCCCCTATGGCTACGCGCACTACAAGATATGCACTTTACACATTTTTATTGTGACGTTTTGAAAAACGTCACTGTTTGTTTTCTACCTAGCGACGCTTTTTATAAAAAATGTCGTAACTTCAAAAAATAGTATTAGCCACATTTTCATGAAAAAAAATATCAATATAAATGTTCAATTTTGATGACGATTATTTTTAAACTGTCATCAAAACATATGATTTTTGTTAAAAAAATTGTTATCAAAAAGTTCAAAATATTTTCCTTACAATCATGTCATTTATTAACAAATTTTTGGATATAATTAATCACAAACTTCAATTGAGTTGATGATATCTATATTTAAGATTGATAGAGATTGGATCCATTTTTAGCTTTAGGGGTGCACATAGCAATCCCCAAAATGAGATCATGGGGTTGACTAGTCAACCCCATAATTCCCTTCATGATGGGAGAAGTGGAGGGCCCACTTTCTCTCATCTTTCGTCTCCTCCATCCAATTCCCCCCTCTTTCTCTCCCACCAAAAATGAGATCCATAAAAAAGGGAAAGAGGGGAGAGAGGGCACCGCCGCCGCAACCAACCGCCGCCGGCCGCCGCCGCCCGGCCGCCGCCGCCCGGCCGCCTTCGCCCGGCCGCCGCTGCCCGGCCGCCCGGCCGCCGCCCTGCCGCCCTGCCGCCCGGCCGCCGCCGCCCGGCCGCCGCCGCCAGGCCGCCGCCGCCCGGCCGCCGCCGCCCCGGCCGCCCGACTGCCGCCGCCCGGCCGCTCGACCGCCGCCGTCTGTCCACCGCTAGTCGGTGGCTCGCCGCCCGAACCTCCACCATCCGATCATGGCGCGCTACCACGGCCGTCCGATCAAGGGGAAACCACCCACTAACCCACTACATTAGTGGTGGGGCCCACCATGATCTCCCCTTGGAGCCTATAAAAGGACCCCAGGGGCTCTTCATTTCTCATCTTTTCCTCCTACAATTTTTCTCCCTCTTCCTCAGGTGAGAGCTCTCCCGCCTCCTCTACCGTGTCGACCACCTCTCGCCGTCAGCCACCAGCGGCCACCAGCGACCTCCAACAGCCACCAGCGGCCACCAGCAACCTCCAGCGGCCACCAGCGGCCATCAGCACCCGCCATCGGCTATTGGCACCCCACCAACGCGTAGTTGGGAAGGAGGCGCCCAAAGTCAGAGGAAGTCGAGCGAAGAAGACAGCCGAAGCCCGCAAGCGCGCCGCCCCCGGGCGCGCGCGCCGGAAGTATCCCGCGCATTCCATTGTTTAAGTCACTTTGGCGGAGCAGTCTGTTGCCCGCCCGCAGTTATAGCCATCCTCTCTCCCCACAAGCTGTAACGGAGTGGCCTGTCGCCCCGATTCACTCAACATACTGTAATCACCCTGATGTAGTGGATTTTTACTGGCAGCGAACCGGTCACGTGGTTTTTCACCCGGTTGAAGGGTTTTCCACGTTAAAACTCCTTGTGTACATTTCCCCTCCTCAACTGACTGTGTGCGCGCTCGACCGCTCCGTGAGCTAAGGCGGTCCAAGTTAGTACGGATCGACCGGAGCGCTGAGTTTGGCCGCAACAGTTTGGCGCCGTCTGTGGGAAACGATTTCCCAACATCCTTTGAAGTGTAAGATCACCAGCATTGCCCCCTCCAAGTACTATCTTAATGACAAAGAGAAGCACCCGTACCGCTGAAGGCTCCGCCCTTGGCAGGCAAGCCGAGCCTGCACGTTCCCACTCTTAGGTGGACGCACCACTGGCCGCTGAAGCTGTATTTGCTCTTATAGAGGGAAGCGTTCGCCAAATGGAAGAACATCAAACTGAAATGCTCACCCTGCTGCGAAACCTGGGAGCGCCTCCGGCTCCCCCGCTGCAACAAGCTCGTGTGGATCCAGCGCCGTAACAAAATCATGGCAGAGCCCAAGAGGTTCCTCTAAGGCAGGAAATATCTGAAGAATATTCTGAAGCTGCAAGTTTCGCTCACTCGGCCCAGAGGAGAGCGAGAGCAGATCATTATCATCATGAGCCCGCTAACGAAGTCCGCCTACATCCGTTAGAAAGATTTAATCGGGAGGAAATTCGAGAGTTCATCGCCGAAGAATATCATCAAGCAGGTGCAAGAGATATTTGTACCCGCCGACCACTCTGCCAGGGTTCCCCGCTGACACCCCAGATTCTGGACCATCCAATTCCTCACGGTTTCAAACTGCCCGATATCGAAACTTTCGATGGAACTGACGATCTGTTCGAACATGTCAACCACTTCACTACCATTATGAGGATCTACAGCGCACCTGATCAGTTACTCTGCCAAGTGTTTCCTACCACTCTCAAGGGACAAGCCCGCACATGGTTTCACTCCTTGAAAGCGGGCACTATCGCTAACTTCACAGAACTAACGAGACAATTCACAGATCAGTTTATAGCAAATCGGAGGATCGTCCGCGACCCTTCCCACTTATCAGGTATCCGCCAGAACGAAGGGGAGTCTTTGAACGATTTCTTCCGCAGGTTCTCCGTAGAAGCCCGCCAAATCCCAGGGGTCGACCCTGAACTGTTAAGAGGAATGTTCCTCGGAGGTCTTCGCCCGAGCAGCTTCTATTCAGCATTAATGAGGGAAACCGTCGCTAGCTACCCCGACCTCGTGCACCGCGTAGAGGCTCAGATCGCTGCCGACGAGGCAATTGAATCTCAACGTCAAGAGTTTAACGACAACCAGAAGCGAAAAAGGGAAAATGAGCCAGCCCCTCAACACCAAGAAGGAAGATTGCGACGTAACCATCAGAGAGATCAGCCGCCCCGGGAGTACACACCCCTCAACACCTCCAGGACAAATGTATTTTATGCAATCCAAGGCAAAGAGGCGCTCCGCAAGCCCAGACCTCTCGCTAAAAATACTGGGGACCAGACAAAGTACTGTGAATTTCACCATGGACAAGGACATGACACGGAAGAATGCTCAAAGCTCAAGGAGGAGATCAAGTATTTCATCAAACAAGGCCTCCTAGGGAGATTCTTACGGGGATAGGAACCAAGTCCACAGAAAGGAACTTGGCCCACAGTTTGCTAGATCGGACTGGGGGGCAACCCCTAAGACGACTAACCCAAGAGAGGGCTTCGCACCTCAGAAGGGCTTTATCTATTATAGCGTTTATCAATTTTACTTTCCTATAAATTATGTGTTCCCACAAGAACAGTTTCACGACTGTAACTCTAAAAAGTTAACATTTTCTCATTTTAAGCCTATTGACGTCAAGCGTCACCCGTGCAGTCTGAAATGCATACTCACTTTGCCCAAGTACGAAGACGTCCCTCTACCCCCACAAAAACTGCCTCTGTGCAGCGCGCTCTTCCCAGCAACTGCCTCCGTGCAGCGCGCTCCTCACAACAACTGCCTCAGTGCAGCGCACTCCTCACAGCAACTGCCTCCGTGCAGCGCGCTCCATACAGCAACTGCCTCCGTACAGCGCGCTCCTCACAGCAACTGCCTTCGTGCAGCGCGCTCCATACAGCAACTGCCTCAGTGCAGCTCGCTCCTCACAGCAACTGCCTCCGTGCAGCGCGCTCCATACAACAACTGCCTCAGTGCAGCGCGCTCCTCACAGCAACTGCCTCCGTGCAGCGCGCTCCATACAGTAATTGCCTCAGTGTAGTGCGCTCCTCACAGCAACTGCCTCCGCGCAGCGCGCTCCATACAACAACTGCCTCCGTGCAGCGCGCTCCTCACAGCAACTTCCTCCGTGCAGCGTGCTCCAAACAGCAACTGCCTCCGTACAGCGCGCTCCTCACAGCAACTGCCTCCGTGCAGCGCGCTCCATACAGCAACTGCCTCCGTGCAGTGCTCTCTTCACAGAACCTGCCTCTGTGCAGCGCGCTCCTCACAGCAACTGCCTCCGTGCAGCGCACTCCATACAGCAACTACCTCAGTGCAGCGCGCTCCTCACAGTAACTGCCTCTGTGCTAAGCGCACTCCATACAGCAACTGCCTCTGTGCAGCGCGCTCCTCACAGCAACTGCCTTCATACCCGCGCGCAACCTAAACCGCGAGCAGCCCTCGCGCAATCTAGGCTGCGAGAAACCCTCGCGCAATCTAAGCCGCGAGCAGCCCTCGCGCAATCTAAGTCGCGAGCTGTCACAACCCGCATTTTCCCAACATTTAAAATGCTATCAGAGTAGGGAAAGCTACGCGTTGCGATGCCACGTCACGTAGGGGGCGTCTACTGACGTTAAGGCAATTCATCCTTCTTCGCAGATCAAGAAATATTATCATTAACTCAAGAGATTCAAGTAAAATTTATGCAGAAAAAATTAACAAGCCGCGTCCCTCGGCTTGGTGGATCAACTAGTCCACGCTTTTAAAAATATAGTTTTACGCAGCGGAAAAATACTTGATTTAACTACTTAGTGGCCTAAGTGAACATGAAGACTTAGTGAGGTGCACCATGCCAGATCGAACGTGTGGATTTACCATATATAAGAAATAGATTTATCACGCGTAGAAAATAGTGAGATTAGCATTTCAAAACATATTATGCAATGCAACAATTGCCTTAACATATCTAACAAGGGGAAGTCATAAATCCCACCAATATCCAACCATTCCAGAACAAGCGTTCAAAAGTGAACCATAAGTAACAGCAGCAGTTGAAGCAAAAAAAAACTAACTTATCGACTCCACGGGCGTCAACACCTGACACGAACCCATGGGCCGACAAGTCCACAGAAACTCTACCTCAAAGAGTCAGAAGACAGCAACTAAAACAGCTCTGCACTAACACCTGCTACTGTCCAGAACCTGAGGCATTCAAAGAAAGAACACCTCAGAAACAAGTACAAGTGGTGCAGAAAAAGAAAGTAAGCAAACCTCCGCGAGACCGGAGGGAAACAGGAGCTGCAAGGGTCAGTCATGACAAGCTAGCAGCAAGAAATCGACAAGAAATGAAATAACAGGAGTATCTAATCAGTAAAAATAAGCTCACCAAACAAAGGAGAGAACACAGGCGATGACAAAACTCGCCATAAGCAAAAGAAAAGCCATCCGTTTTCAAATTATTAATCATATTACTCTTGTTCAGAATTATAGAGACTGATCAGCTCATCAAAAAAAAAGGAACGCGTGCGGGGATATTCCATCTCACATCGCCACGAGTTTCCAACAGATATAACATTTTAAATGAGAGCGTGCGGGGATATTTCATCTCGCATCGTCACGACTCTCCAAACAAATTCATATTTTAAAAGGGGCATCGCACCGGTGGCACCGCCAACATCGTGTACGATCCCCAACATATTTATCATTTCCCAAGCAAAGGGGCAAGACCCATCAGAACATAACATAACCTTTCAAATAACAAGGTGAGGAAGAGAAAATTTTATTAAGCAAAGGGCTAAGCAGACAATGAAACTAGCATAACCGAAATTAATGGAGCAAAAGAGGAAAAAGGAGGGGTAATATGGCACAGTTAAATCAAAGCACCGGCTTAGAGCGGTTATATGGAAAAGGGAAAGAGCAAGGGCAAGAACATCACTTGCCTTAGGTTTTGCTGGAAAAACTCTCTGAATCGCTCCCCGTTGTAGATCGGGTTAAGAGAAGACGAGAGGAGTCAAGATCTACAAGAGATCGGGCTAAAAGAGGTTAGGGCACAAAAAACCTAACAAAAAAGTTTCACGAAACGGACAACGCTTACCACGAAAACGAAGCTCTCTTCGAGAGCTTTCCAGATCTATCCTCAAACTGAGAAACCGAGCACTGGAGCTCCGTCGGCGGTCACCGGAAGCCTTACGGACAAGAAAACTCACGCTCTCGCTTTTCTCTCTGGTTCGGCTGAAACTGGGAAAGGAGGAGGAAATTTGGTTATCTCAACCTATTTATTCTCAGCCAAGGTCATTATAAATTGCATAATAGGGCATTACCTAGGATATATAAATTGTTTTGAAGTTTTAAAACGAAAGGGGCAGTTTTCGAAATTCCTACGCGCAGCCACACGAGAACGACAAATAGAGGGTCAAGATGGCTTTATTTCGAAAAGTCGCCAACATGAAAGTTGTAGATCTCGTCGAGACGAACAACTTTTATGTTCAACACTTTTTAATTAGGAGTCGTTTTGACCCCCAAATCGTCGACCGAAAAATCAGTACGCACAGAACCCAAATCGTCGACCGAAAGTTGCAGATCTCTGAGCTCCGCTCAGAGATCTCTGAGCTCCGCTCAGAGATAAAATATAGGCTATAAAATTTATATCTCTGAGCTCCGCTCAGAGATAAAATTTAGGCTATAAAATTTATATCTCTGAGCTCCGCTCAGAGATAAAATTTAGGTTATAAAATTTATATTTCACATGCTATTACGAAGGCCCAAACGAGTGCCGAAACGGACGAAATTCGCGCTGTAGGCGAATGTCGACGCTACAAACCTAACGGCGAAGTCGGAATCAAAATCCGACGCACCGATCTTGAGTTATAGCCTAACGAAGTTAGGATAATTTATAAATTATTTAAAACTTCAAACGCGCGCCGAGACTCCAAAAATGCTCGGATCGTGACGAAACTTGACGAGCAAATCAGAAATTATATAACTTAGCTTCCCGATGTAAAAATTTTTTTGGTTCCGACGCATATACCTAAAATATAGCTGGTCAAACCCAACAGACGCAAAAACGCACAAACGACGTCGCACCGTCAACTCACGGACACGTAACGCCCTTCCGTCATTATGACATCAGCAGACAAAAGAATAATACCAGAAAAAATCGGGGGCGTTACAGTCACTCCTCCTAACAGAAAGTTTCGTCCCGAAACTTGACATACGAACGGAAACCGCTTCAGATCTTATGAAAACTACTGGAATACAACGTTTGATAGTAAATAATGAAAGTAAGAATACAAAGACAAGGAAGAAGAGACTCACCGAGACGATCAGCTGAAGAGGTGCGGGTGAGATTCCCGCATGACTGATTCTAGCTCCCAAGTCGCGCTCTCGACGTCATGATTTCGCCATAAGACTTTGACCATGGGAATAGATTTCCTCCGCAACACTCGCTCTTGAGTCTCCAAGATTCGGACGGGTTTTTCAACATAAGACAGATTGGGTTGAATCTGGGGCACCGAATCGAGTACATGACGGTCATCGCGAACACACTTTCTTAACTGGCTCACATGGAATACATCATGGATGCCAGGAAAGGTAGCAGGCAAATTCAACTTGTAGGCAGATACTCCGATGCGCTCAACGACCTGAAAAGGCCCAACATATCTGGGATCCAACTTGTGATTCTTCCCAAATCGTTTAACGCCCGGCATCGGAGAGACCTTCAAGAAAACACTGTCCCCAACCGCAAACTCCAGATCCGCCCTTCTTTGATTGGCGTACTTTTCATACAGCTCCTGAGCAACCCGGAGCTTCTCCCGGATATTAGTCACCGCCTCTTCCATCTCCATCAAAGCTTCCGGACCTAGCAACGGTCTCTCACCGACTTCGGCCCAAAACAAGGGTGTCCTGCAGCGCCTCCCATACAGCGCTTCAAAAGGGGCCATCTGCAGACTTTCTTGAAAACTATTATTATAAGCAAACTCCATGAGTCTGAGGCGCTCGTCCCAAGCTCCACCATGCTCCAAAATGTAGCACCTAATCATGTCTTCCACGATCTGATTAACTCGCTCCGTTTGTCCATTGGTCTGCGGATGGTATGCGGTCGAAAACCTGAGGTCGGTGCCCAAAGCTCCTTGTAAGCTCTGCCAGAATCGCGACGTAAACCTGGAGTCTCGATCTGACACGATACTCACTGGCACTCCATGCAAACGGATGACCTCATCCAAATATAACTCTGCTATCTTCTTCATAGAATAACCTATCTTGAAGGGAACGAAGTGAGCACACTTCGTCAATCGATCAACTATAACCCAAACTGAATCATGTCCACGAGGAGACCTGGGCAATCCTGTAATAAAATCCATCGATATGCTTTCCCATTTCCACATGGGAATCTCCAAAGGGGTCAGTTTTCCCCCAGGCCTGCCATGATCGGCCTTCACTCGTTTGCACGTGAAGCACTCCGATACAAATTTGGCGATGTCGTTCTTCATGCCCGACCACCACACGATTTGCTTCAGATCTCTGTACATCTTGGTGGAACCCGGGTGGTAAGCCACACTAGATCCGTGAGCCTCCCTACAAATCATAACTCGAATATTTTCCACCGCTGGGATACAGAATCTACCTCTATACAAGAGGGTGCCAAGCTCATCGATGGAGAAATCAGATAATTCTCCTTTCTCGGTCCTTCCTCGGAGATGCTGAAGATCTGGGTCTTCTTTCTGATGTAACCTGGTGAGGGTGATCCACGAAGGCTCTTCTGCCTCCAACCGAGAGCGCTCGCCACAGCTCACCGCCGAAATATCCATCAAAAGAAACTCCTCAACTAAGGCTTGAACAGATAAATTGAAGATCTGAGCCGCCTTCCTACTCAAAGCATCGGCCACCACATTGGCCTTACCAGGATGATAAAGGATGTCCACTTCATAATCAGCAACATACTCCAACCACCGGCGTTGGCGCAAATTCAGCTCTTTTTGTGTAAATACATACTTCAAGCTTTTATGGTCGGTATAAATCTTGCACACAGCGCCATAAAGTAAGTGTCTCCACAGCTTCAAGGCATAGATCACCGCCGCAAACTCCAAATCATGAGTAGGGTAATTTTTCTCATGAACCTTCAGTTGTCTAGATCCATAGGCGATCACCTTCCCCTCTTGCATCAGAACGCATCCAAGCCCGATGTGGGAAGCATCAACATACACCGCAAACTCCACTCCCTCAATAGGCAGAATGAGAATTGGAGCCGAACACAACCTTCTCTTCAGCTCTTGGAAAGCCTCCTCACACTTATCACTCCAAATGAAGGGGGCATTCTTCTGCGTAAGCCGGGTCATCGGAGCGGACAACGTGGAGAAACCCTCCACAAATCTCCTATAGTATCCGGCCAAACCCAAGAAACTCCTGATCTCTTTCGGAGTAGAAGGTCTCTTCCAATCCATCACCGCTGAAATCTTGGTGGGATCAACAGAGATTCCATCCTTGCTAACCACATGTCCTAAGAAGGACACCTGAGGCAGCCAAAACTCGCACTTGCTTAGCTTAGCATACAACTTATGCTCTCTCAAGACAGACAGAACCAGACGCAAATGATAGGCATGCTCCTCATCATTGCGGGAATAGATAAGAACGTCGTCGACGAAGACGACAACAAAACGGTCAAGAAAATCCTTGAATACCCGGTTCATCAGATCCATGAACGCAGAAGGCGCGTTGGTCAAACCAAAGGACAACACGAGGAATTCAAAATGTCCGTACCGGGATCTAAAAGCAGTCAGGGGAATGTCTGACTCACGAACCCTCAGCTGGTGGTAGCCTGAACGAAGATCAATCTTCGAGAATTTGGTGCACCCACGCAACTGATCGAACAAATCATCAATCCGCGGCAACGGATATCTATTCTTGATCGTCACCTTGTTCAACTCTCGATAATCAATACACAGCCTCATGGAACCGTCCTTCTTCTTCACAAAGAGAACAGGAGCAGCCCATGGAGAAGTACTCGGTCTGATGAAACCACACTCCAGAAGCTCATCCAACTGGACACGCAATTCTTCTAATTCACGAGGCGCCATGCGGTACGGTGCCTTGGCAATGGGCCGGGTGCCTGGTTCGAGGTCTATGGAAAACTCCACCTCTCTTTCGGGAGGGAGAGCGGAAAGCTTGCCAGGAAAAACATCAGGAAACTCTCGCACCACCGGGATACTCTCCACGGTTGGCTCCACACGAGAAGCATCCACCGCACAGATAGAAACTAGAAAACCCTCGCAACCAGAAGCTAAAGCTCGGCAGGCACGTACCGCAGAAATAATCGAGGAACTCTCCCGAGGGAGACCATAAACGCTCAATGGACTTCCATCGCCCAACTTGAAATCTAGCCGCTTCTCCTTGCACTTGATCACGGCATCATACTTTGACAACCAGTCCATCCCAAGAATCACATCAAAATCTGCCAAATCTAGCATCTTCAAATCTGCCAGAACCTGGACACCACCCAAGGAAATGGGGCACTCCCGGATACCCCGATCTGACGTAACCTGATCTCCAGACGGAAACTTAACGGACAAGGCATCATCCAACCGGTCAATAGACCATCGGTGCCTATCAACAAAGCTCCTAGCAACGAAAGAGTGAGACGCTCCCGAATCAAACAGGACACGCGCCCATTTATTCTTCACCTTGAATTCACCTAAATAAGCGTGCGTCACTAGACAACTAGTAAGCTAAATTTAGAAGAAAAGAGAACAAGTTTGGAGGAAAGAAACTAACCAGATATCACGTGTGCTGAGGTTTGAGCCTCCTCTCTGGTCAGCACATTAAGCTTTCCTTTAGCCTTGCTCACGAACTGCGGGGGCGGCAGCAAGGTCTGCAGGAGAACCGCCGAAGTCACGGTCTGAAAGTATGGGCAGTCGGCCTTACGATGCCCTTTTTGTCCACACTGGAAACAACAACCAGCCTTCTTGTAACAACGGGCCGCCTCATGCCCGGGCTTAGAACAGAAAGAGCACACTGGGATCGCCTTAGGTGCGTCCTGAATTGCACTAACCTTTAACGGCTCCAACGCCTCGAGCCTCTTGAAACACCTCTCGAACGGATGGCCTCGCTTGCCACAGAAGCTACAGTGCCCCACACCCCTCTTCTTCGAGTCCGAGTGTGACGCCTTAGAAATCTCCCGCTCATCAGATTTCCTCTTATCACTCTTGGTCTGCTGTCCACGAATCTTTGTCTTCTCAATAGATTCGGCCTTCAATGCGGCCTCCACCGCTTCAGCATAAGTCCTTGACCCATAGGCGCTAGCCCATTGCTGGACGTCGCCAGTGAGACCACCCAAAAACCGCTTCACCCTTCCTTCCTCCGAGGCCACCAACTCAGGGGCGAATCTACTCAACTTGCTGAACTCGATCTCGTACTCACTGACGGTGAGCTGCCTCTGCTTCAGATGCAGAAAGTTGTTCATCAATCGGTCGCGCTCCACTGAAGGGAGGAACTTCTTAAGCAACAACTTCTTAAATGTCTCCCAAGAGCACCCCTCGGTGAGACCTTCCTTCTCCCTAGTCCACCAACCTTTCGCCAAACCCTTCAGTTGATAAGCAGCCACCATCACCTTTGAAGCCTCCGAGATACCTGAATAGGAGAACATCTCCTCCATGCTGATCACCCAATCATCCAGGGCCATGAAGTCTGCCCTACCATCATAGGTAGGAGGTCTCAAACGCTGGAAGTGAGAAATGAAGTTCATCTCCGGTGGCAATGCCACTGGAGGCACCAGGGGAGCAGGAACGGCTTGGCTCACCACCGGTTCTTGCACAACAGGCTGCTGCGCCGAGGCAGCAGACACCAAGGACTGAATCTGAGTCTGCATTGCAACCAACTGTCTCGTCAAGGCCTCGTTGCTCTGTCGCAGACCTTCGATAACGGACTCACTCTGACCACCAGAAGACTCTCCCTCAGGTAGGGGAGTCGATCGCGTCACTCTCCTACGAGACATGTCTACAAGATAGAGGCACATTAAATCAGAAATAGGCTTAAAATGCTTAAGCCAAACAGATTCGGAAATACTCCGGATTAATTCGGAACAGGAAAGAAGACAACCTGCTATTGCTGTTACCTTGTTCTGGAATTTCATGAAATGATGAAATGATTAAACTTAGGATGATGCACCATCATCCTATTGACTCTTGTGCTATGACATGAGTGCATGAACATTTAAATTTCTTTTCAAATCATGTGTGTACATATGTCATCTGTTATGTGTTTAACTTGGCACGCGTGCTTATGCGATGATATGAATGTATGCAGTGCTATGCATTCTAGAAAGAGGCCTTGATGCATGTGATGAGCGGCGTACACATGTAATGTTATGCATCCCATACTACATAACATTACATGTAACGAAAAAGAAAACGTGCTAATGGGCATCCATGTAATGGTGGTTATGCATCTCATACTACATAACCGTCACATGTTGCCACCTATGGTGGATCCATATACAAACACATATTATGCATCCCATACTACATAATATGCCCCGTATACTTCTTATCATGCTATGAGTGTAGTGACTATGCTTCGGTCAAGACATATTGATGACATATCGGTGTGTGGATACAATGAAATGATCTAATGAGGTTCTGCTTAGGATAGCGGTCGTTTGGCTCACACGCCAAACCACCAACTACCTTTTTCACAGAACCTCCCTCTGATACCAACTGTCACAACCCGCATTTTCCCAACATTTAAAATGCTATCAGAGTAGGGAAAGCTACGCGTTGCGATGCCACGTCACGTAGGGGGCGTCTACTGACGTTAAGGCAATTCATCCTTCTTCGCAGATCAAGAAATATTATCATTAACTCAAGAGATTCAAGTAAAATTTATGCAGAAAAAATTAACAAGCCGCGTCCCTCGGCTTGGTGGATCAACTAGTCCACGCTTTTAAAAATATAGTTTTACGCAGCGGAAAAATACTTGATTTAACTACTTAGTGGCCTAAGTGAACATGAAGACTTAGTGAGGTGCACCATGCCAGATCGAACGTGTGGATTTACCATATATAAGAAATAGATTTATCACGCGTAGAAAATAGTGAGATTAGCATTTCAAAACATATTATGCAATGCAACAATTGCCTTAACATATCTAACAAGGGGAAGTCATAAATCCCACCAATATCCAACCATTCCAGAACAAGCGTTCAAAAGTGAACCATAAGTAACAGCAGCAGTTGAAGCAAAAAAAAACTAACTAATCGACTCCACGGGCGTCAACACCTGACACGAACCCATGGGCCGACAAGTCCACAGAAACTCTACCTCAAAGAGTCAGAAGACAGCAACTAAAACAGCTCTGCACTAACACCTGCTACTGTCCAGAACCTGAGGCATTCAAAGAAAGAACACCTCAGAAACAAGTACAAGTGGTGCAGAAAAAGAAAGTAAGCAAACCTCCGCGAGACCGGAGGGAAACAGGAGCTGCAAGGGTCAGTCATGACAAGCTAGCAACAAGAAATTGACAAGAAATGAAATAACAGGAGTATCTAATCAGTAAAAATAAGCTCACCAAACAAAGGAGAGAACACAGGCGATGACAAAACTCGCCATAAGCAAAAGAAAAGCCATCCGTTTTCAAATTATTAATCATATTACTCTTGTTCAGAATTATAGAGACTGATCAGCTCATCAAAAAAAAGGAACGCGTGCGGGGATATTCCATCTCACATCGCCACGAGTTTCCAACAGATATAACATTTTAAATGAGAGCGTGCGGGGATATTTCATCTCGCATCGTCACGACTCTCCAAACAAATTCATATTTTAAAAGGGGCATCGCACCGGTGGCACCGCCAACATCGTGTACGATCCCCAACATATTTATCATTTCCCAAGCAAAGGGGCAAGACCCATCAGAACATAACATAACCTTTCAAATAACAAGGTGAGGAAGAGAAAATTTTATTAAGCAAAGGGCTAAGCAGACAATGAAACTAGCATAACCGAAATTAATGGAGCAAAAGAGAAAAAAGGAGGGGTAATATGGCACATTTAAATCAAAGCACCGGCTTAGAGCGGTTATATGGAAAAGGGAAAGAGCAAGGGCAAGAACACCACTTGCCTTAGGTTTTGCTGGAAAAACTCTCTGAATCGCTCCCCGTTGTAGATCGGGTTAAGAGAAGACGAGAGGAGTCAAGATCTACAAGAGATCGGGCTAAAAGAGGTTAGGGCACAAAAGACCTAACAAAAAAGTTTCACGAAACGGACAACGCTTACCACGAAAACGAAGCTCTCTTCGAGAGCTTTCCAGATCTATCCTCAAACTGAGAAACCGAGCACTGGAGCTCCGTCGGCGGTCACCGGAAGCCTTACGGACAAGAAAACTCACGCTCTCGCTTTTCTCTCTGGTTCGGCTGAAACTGGGAAAGGAGGAGGAAATTTGGTTATCTCAACCTATTTATTCTCAGCCAAGGTCATTATAAATTGCATAATAGGGCATTACCTAGGATATATAAATTGTTTTGAAGTTTTAAAACGAAAGGGGCAGTTTTCGAAATTCCTACGCGCAGCCACACGAGAACGACAAATAGAGGGTCAAGATGGCTTTATTTCGAAAAGTCGCCAACATGAAAGTTGTAGATCTCGTCGAGACGAACAACTTTGATGTTCAACACTTTTTAATTAGGAGTCGTTTTGACCCCCAAATCGTCGACCGAAAAGTCAGTACGCACAGGACCCAAATCGTCGACCGAAAGTTGCAGATCTCTGAGCTCCGCTCAGAGATAAAATATAGGCTATAAAATTTATATCTCTGAGCGGAGCTCAGAGATAAAATTTAGGCTATAAAATTTATATCTCTGAGCTCCGCTCAGAGATAAAATTTAGGCTATAAAATTTATATCTCTGAGCTCCGCTCAGAGATAAAATTTGGGCTATAAAATTTATATTTCACATGCTATTACGAAGGCCCAAACGAGTGCCGAAACGGACGAAATTCGCGCTGTAGGCGAATGTCGACGCTACAAACCTAACGGCGAAGTCGGAATCAAAATCCGACGCACCGATCTTGAGTTATAGAATAACGAAGTTAGGATAATTTATAAATTATTTAAAACTTCAAACGCGCGCCGAGACTCCAAAAATGCTCGGATCGTGACGAAACTTGACGAGCAAATCAGAAATTATATAACTTAGCTTCCCGATGTAAAATTTTTTTTGGTTCCGACGCATATACCTAAAATATAGCTGGTCAAACCCAACAGACGCAAAAACGCACAAACGACGTCGCACCGTCAACTCACGGACACGTAACGCCCTTCCGTCATTATGACATCAGCAGGCAAAAGAATAATACCAGAAAAAATCGGGGGCGTTACAGTCACTCCTCCTAACAGAAAGTTTCGTCCCGAAACTTGACATACGAACGGAAACCGCTTCAGATCTTATGAAAACTACTGGAATACAACGTTTGATAGTAAATAATGAAAGTAAGAATACAAAGACAAGGAAGAAGAGACTCACCGAGACGATCAGCTGAAGAGGTGCGGGTGAGATTCCCGCATGACTGATTCTAGCTCCCAAGTCGCGCTCTCGACGTCATGATTTCGCCATAAGACTTTGACCATGGGAATAGATTTCCTCCGCAACATGAGATCATGGGGTTGACTAGTCAACCCCATAATTCCCTTCATGATGGGAGAAGTGGAGGGCCCACTTTCTCTCATCTTTCGTCTCCTCCATCCAATTCCCCCCTCTTTCTCTCCCACCAAAAATGAGATCCATAAAAAAGGGAAAGAGGCACCGTTCTTCGAGGCACCGTTCTTCGCCTTCTCGACCTTCTCTCCGGAGGAAGACATGGAAGTAGGGAAGAAGAAGATTAAAAATCCTAAGTTGTCTCTCACTCCGCTCACCAACAACAAAGGATTTGGGGGGCATTTGATAGGGATTAGATCCATTTTTAGCTTTAGGGGTGCACATAGCAATCCCCAAAATGAGATCATGGGGTTGACTAGTCAACCCCATAATTCCCTTCATGATGGGAGAAGTGGAGGGCCCACTTTCTCTCATCTTTCGTCTCCTCCATCCAATTCCCCCCTCTTTCTCTCCCACCAAAAATGAGATCCATAAAAAAGGGAAAGAGGGGAGAGAGGGCACCGCCGCCGCAACCAACCGCCGCCGGCCGCCGCCGCCCGGCCGCCGCCGCCCGGCCGCCCGGCAGCCCGGCCGCCGCCGCCCCGCCGCCGCCGCCCGCCCGGCCGCCGCCGCCGCCGCCCGGCCGCTGCCGCCCCGGCCTCCCGGCCGCCGCCGTCTGTCCACCGCCAGTCGGTGGCTCGCCGCCCGAACCTCCACCATCCGATCATGGCGCGCTACCACGGCCGTCCGATCAAGGGGAAACCACCCACTAACCCACTACGTTAGTGGTGGGGCCCACCATGATCTCCCCTTGGAGCCTATAAAAGGACCCCATGTGTTGAAGCCAAAAACAACCTCAACAAATGTTCACGAACCAAAGTGCAGTCAATGCCTACTTCTCCCAAACCTCGACCCCTGACAGGTTGCTAAGGCCCTAACACAGACCCAAAGCCTCAGCTGGGAGGTCCCACCACACACCCGGAAGATCTCTGAGAGCTTCCCCTCCAAAGCCAAATGCTGGGCTGGGAGCTCTTCAGAAGGCACTAGGGCTAGAGGAAAATGATCAACCTGCCTTCTAAAGAGCCCTTATGGGTCTTTTTATAGCCTTCCTTTGACCTGAAAATACTGAAATACCCCTGAGGGGTCTGCCAATAGCCAAATCCCGCTGTCATTCAAAGGGCACTTGGGTAATTTTACCTCGGGATAATATAATATAAAATGGTCCTCTTTATGAGCGCCGGGCCCCCACCACGTGGGCCCACTTGGCGAGAATCCTGGCCGAGAAGGCTCTCGCTGGACCCCCACCCGGGCCAACCTTGGCGAGACCCCCCTTGCCAGGGAGGTTCGCGCCCTCCACGGTTTCGAAGAGCTCGCGACTGAAGGCCCTCTTGGGGCCTTCTCGCCTCCCCTGGGCGGGAGCTTGCCCTAGGGCGGAAGCTTCCGCGGTCAGGCCCTCTGCTTCGGTCGTTCGACGATCTCTCCTGCCGAGAGGTCGACCATCTGCCCTGGTCGGTCGACGATTTCTCCTGCCGAGAGCTTGAACATCTGCCTTGGGCGGGAGCCCCCTTCAGGGCGAGAACTCTATAAGTATGTCTTAGGGCTAACCCAGGGCTAACCTGAGCCTAGCCCAATTCCTCAGTGGTGTCTCCGGGTCCCACCCAGCGAATATGGGGTTGTACACAATCCCCGCTCTTTTCGAGCTAGCCCTGCGCTCGACAAGACAAGTCCAACCCCCAAAATATTCGCTGGACACGTGCCCGCCTATCGAGGGAATCTTTTGGTGGGTCCCACTGCGGCTATAAATATGTACTGATGGACGTTCATACGCCCTGCCCTTAAAATACGACTCTCTGACTGAGCTCTCGCCTCCGGGATTTTCGCGCGAGCTCACCATGCATCCCAAGCGTGCTGCCAAACCGCTTCCGCAGGACCTCCAAGACCGGTTAGCCGCTGCCCAAGCGCGGGCCTTGGCTAACTGTGCGGCGGTGGCTCCATGGTTAGCGAAAAAGACTTCAACCGCCGGGCCTTCGGAGCCGAAGAAGAAGGAAAAGAAAAGGGCGAAGGCGGTCCGGCGGGACCTTTCTCGCGAGAACAGGGATCCTCCTTCCCCCACTCCCAATCCTGCCGGAGATCCTTCCCTACAGAAGGTAAGCCTTTCGCCCGTGCCTACCGAGCTAACTGTACATTAGATTCGATGATTAAAGCATGCTTTCGCAGGAGTCCGCTCCCAATAATGACGCCGAAATTCCGCCCAGCTCTTCGAACCTACCCGCTCATCCCCCCGAGGGCCAAACACGGGTCTCGGAAAGGATTCCTCCAGCCTGGACCGGAACGACAGGTACATTTTCCCTTGTCAATATTTCAACCAGACCCTTTCTTTTCTGAACCGTCTTCTCGCAGTGCCAGCTCCCGCCGACCCGGGTCTATCCACCCGGGAAGATGAAGCGAGAACCGTCGAAGTGCCTCCCGCGGTGGCCAATCCTCTCCTGCAGGCGGGGGGGGGGGGGGCGGCTTCTGAACCTTCCGCTACTCTCAAGGATGCTGATCGCCCCTTGAGAGAAGACAACTCCCCTCATGCTTCCGGCCAGGCCGGGATCATCGTGCGCGAGCCCTTCCGCCCGGGGCTGGGCAAGCCTCTTCACCTCCTTTATGGAACCAACGGAGGGGCCGGGCCTTCTCGTCCAACTTTGGCTGACGGTTCTCGCCCAGCCGCAGGTATGCGAAAACTTTTTCGGACTGTTGATCGTCATGTCTTGACCAAAATTCTCGCGTGTTTCTTCCGCAGGTGATCCTGGCTTGCGGTCGGAAGTCAACGAGGAAGGAGAGGAAGAGGAAGAAGAAGACGAGGAAGAAGAGGACGAAGAGTCCCCCCTCCCTTCGTCTGGCGAGATAGAGGAAACCCTGAACAGTGCAGGGAGCGCGAAGGGGAGACGGAGGAAGATCTCGGCCATCCTGGCCAAGCTTGTCCGGCGGGACCGTGCCCATGCTGCCGCGGCGAAAGCATTCCGCGAATCCGTGGAGCAAAGACTGGAGGCTCTGGAGCGGGACTTCTTCTTGGGCGAGACTGATTGCCCGCGCGGGCCTTCCGCCGAGTCTTCGCCAGGGAGGTGCATCTCGCAGATCCGGGACTACGCCAGGCGGATCAACCTTGGGTGTACCACGCTATCGTCTTACTTCAACCCGTTGGCGCCCCCAAGAACTAGGCGGCGAGAACGGGGACGATGGAGCTGGAAACCCTACTAGCCTTCACGCTCTGAATCTTAGTGTATCTCTTTTTTCTTTTCTTTTTCTTCTCCCCTTGTTTCTCTTTTTCAATGTCTGTAATAAACATTATTATTAATTAAGTTTTATCCAGCTTGCGCTAGCGAGAGTCTCGCTTCTACCCATGTCTCTCTTTTCCCTTTCCTTTTTATCGCTCTGCGGGGCTTTTTAATCAAGGCGCTTACCCCGATCTAGGGTGCTTGCGCTGATCTAGGAGGTTTGCGTTAACCCAGGAGGCTTGCGCCAGTCTAGGAGGCTTGCGCCGATCCAGGCAGTCGCGTCGAAACCTGAAGCGACCGTTGACCGCCGTCATCCTGAGGGGGAGAACCGAGGCGTCGTTAGCCCGGATTCTGACAGCTGTACTCCGCTGTCACTTTCTCTCTCTGTCGGATGAACTAATGATGACTACGATTCCCTATAAATAGAGAAGCCTACCAACCGCATTTATTTCTCCGATCCGGAACCTCAGCCTTCCCTCCGCGCTCTCGCGTTCCTGCTTCCGCTTCGACTCCCCTACAGCTCTCGCTCTTACTCACGAACTAGCCATGCCTGGCGAGAGCAAGGGTCGCGCCCATTGCGCGGAAGCCTTCCAGAAACACCTCTTCCCTTCCTGCAAGCTCACCCTCGACGAATACAACGTGATCGTCGACCGCTACGTTCCCGCCGGCTTCTTGGCGCGGAACCCGGGGAATCATGACAGGGTGAATACCCCCGGGGTGGGAGAGCTTGCCATCCCCCTCGAGCATTTCGAGGTGGGCTTCCGCCTCCCCCTGTGGCCGGAGGTTCGGTTAGCTCTCCGCTATTATGGGGTGGTGCCCGCCCAGCTAAACCCGAACTCCGTCGCGATCCTTATAGCATTCATATGCTATATGCGATCCGAGAGGATCGAGTTTAGTCTGCCCATCTTCCGGAAGCTATTCAACTTCCGTGCCAAGGGGGGGGGGGGTAGTTTTCTTCTCCGGGCAACAGCTCGAGGTTACTGGTCTCGCCAATAAGCACCACCATTGGGGCGAGAAGTTCGTTTACGTCAGCGGGGACTTTGGCAACGTCCCTCTTCAGCCTGTCCAGTATGAAGACGCTGCCTACAAGCCGCCCGCTCTGGGATCGCGCGAGAGCGCAATCCTGGAAATCTTCGGGTCCAAGGAGTTCGACGTCCCCTATCTTCTGCGGGACGTCGACTCCCTCCCCCTTGTTCAATCGGGCGAAGGTACGGTCTCGCCTCAGATTCCCCTTTTTTCTTATCAAAGATTTTCTTGCGCTGAAGTGCTAAAGCGTTTTACTTTGCAGGAGAGCGGGAGGTCCCTCTACGCCAACCCTTCGCCGCAGGCCGGGGTGTCGAGGGTCTGGCAGCGAGAGGCCCCCTTGCGCTCGCGGAAGCTAGCGCCAGCGCCTGCCGAGAAGATCCAACCCCTTCCATGCTGCCACCGGCCAAGAAGCGGAAGGCCACCCTTCCTCCTCTCCGCGCGCTGAAGAGGCCCAAGCCTTCTGCCGCCGACAAGGGGAAATCGTTGGCGGTCTCGCCCGTCCAACCTCCTCCTGAGGGCAGGTCCTTTGAAGCGATCCTTCAGAGGGCCAGTGAGATGGATGCCGCCGCCGCCGCCAAGAGCCGTGCCGAGGCTTCCGCCAGGAACACATCGGCCGTAGGCGAGGCGGGGGGAGAAGTGGTCGCCGCCGAGACCTCCGCCAACGTCCCGCCCCAGGAGGTGCCGAGAGGGCACCGGAACTTTGGTTTAGGCGTCAGGTACGCCGACTCGGAGGGGAAGCCCCAGATGGAATGGGACCCCAAGACAAACTCAATCAGGGTTTCGACCCTCCTTCCCCGATGGGCGGAGGGGGAAAATGTGACCGGCGAGGCCTTCTCGCTTGGGTATGGTCTATACAGCCGGGAAGATGCCAGCGTGTTCGACCAGACGCCTACCCGCCTTCTAGCCTTCGACGCCACCCGGGCCGTAATGCGCAGGTTCGAGCTTACACATATGTGTGCGCGTCGAAGCATCACCATTGACAAGAACTTCACTGATATGCGCAAGGCGAGGGAGGACGCGATAGCTCGCGCGCATGCCGCGGAAGAAGAACTCGCGAGAGCTCAACAGGAGCTCGCGGATGCCAAATTGGCGCTGTCTCTGCGCCCCGCGACCGAGGTAGGCGAGACCTTCCTGAGCCCTTGCCCCCGTTTCCTCGAAGTTTCTACGGTGTAATGCGTCTAGACTAAAATCTTTTATCCCTTTTGCAGGATTCCGCCCAAGTCAGGGAGCTTCGCGCAGAGCTGGCCAACGCGCGCTGCGAGAGCGTCCTCCTGAGGGAACAGCTCCGCGCAGAGCTGACGAAGGTCCCTCCCCCGGAGCTAGATGCGAGGTTGCGGAGCCGTTACCTCTCGGAGTACGACGTCGATAAGCTGCTTCAAGCCAACGCTCAGGCGACCGTCAAGCTGACGCTCGAGACGCTGCGAGACGTCGAGCTGCTCCGGGAGGACGGCGCGACCATCGACGCTCGCCAACTTCTCCCTTGGCTTTACGACCCAGTTCCTAAACCCCCGGGCGCGCCGGACTCGCCGCTCTCAGACGTCCCGAGGTCCTCTCCCGCTGTTGACGAGACGTCCGGGGAAGGCTCTGGCGATGATTCAAGCGAGAGCACCAGTGGGGACTACAGCGCGTCCCCCTGAGGTGTCTTTTATTTTGAATATCTTTTTGTAATGAGCGAGAACCTCCTTCTGTAATTAACTTTTTTATAAAGTAATGTCTCATTTTCATTTTTCATTTCCCCCTTTTTTTTATTATTATCCATGCGTACTTTGAAAGTATATTACTCTGCCGAATGACCTCCGCGCGAGCTTCCGCCGAGACCCTCAATCTCTTTAGGGTGACCTTCCTTAGAGATCAGCTAGGCGGGAACCTCGCGTCGTCGATTGAATCGTCCTGCCTAGGTCCGCCGGGAGCTTTCTTTTTGCGAGAACCTCCTTTAGCCGAGACCTTTGCTGGCCGAGACCCCTGAGCCGAGACCTTTACTGGCCGAGACCCCTGAGCCGAGACCTTTACTGGCCGAGACCCCTGAACCGAGACCCTTTAGGGATTTGCCCCCGGTCTGGGTCAGGGTCCTGCCCACATATTTTTCCAACCAATCAAACCCCTACCCCGTCGGCGAGCCGTTGGACCTGCTAGCTTACATGGGTGCCTGCGCAGCGGGTCTACCGGGGTTTGAGCCGAGCTCGTTGTAACGTAGTAGCTACCAATCAAGAACCAAGGATCAAAAGGTCAAGGACTCCACCTATCCCCCGCAGGCGAGCCTTCGGACCTGCCAGCTTGGTGGGAGCCTGCGCAGCGGGTCTGCCTGGGGCCGAGCCAAGCTCGGGGTGTCGTTGGAGTGGCTAAGAACAAAGTATCACAAGAGCCAGCCTATCCCCCACAGGCGAGCCTTCGGACCTGCCAGCTAGATGAGAGCCTGCGCAGCGGGTCTACCTGGGGCCGAGCCGAGCTCGGGGTATCGTTGAAGTGGCTAAGAACAAAGTATCACAAGAGCCAACCTATCCCCCACAGGCAAGCCTTCGGACCTGCCAGCTAGATGAGAGCCTGCGCAGCGGGTCTACCTGGGGCCGAGCCGAGCTCGGGGTGTCGTTGAAGTGGCTAAGAACAAAGTATCACAAGAGCCAACTTATCCCCCACAGGCGAGCCTTCGGACCTGCCAGCTAGATGAGAGCCTGCGCAGCGGGTCTACCTGGGGCCGAGCCGAGCTCGGGGTGTTGTTGAAGTGGCTAAGAACAAAGTATCACAAGAGCCAACCTATCCCCCACAGGCGAGCCTTCGGACCTGCCAGCTAGATGAGAGCCTGCGCAGCGGGTCTACCTGGGGCCGAGCCGAGCTCGGGGTGTCGTTGAAGTGGCTAAGAACAAAGTATCACAAGAGCCAACTTATCCCCCACAGGCGAGCCTTCGGACCTGCCAGCTAGATGAGAGCCTGCGCAGCGGGTCTACCTGGGGCCGAGCCGAGCTCGGGGTGTTGTTGAAGTGGCTAAGAACAAAGTATCACAAGAGCCAACCTATCCCCCACAGGCGAGCCTTCGGACCTGCCAGCTAGATGAGAGCCTGCGCAGCGGGTCTACCTGGGGCCGAGCCGAGCTCGGGGTGTCGTTGAAGTGGCTAAGAACAAAGTATCACAAGAGCCAACCTATCCCCCACAGGCGAGCCTTCGGACCTGCCAGCTAGATGAGAGCCTGCGCAGCGGGTCTACCTGGGGCCGAGCCGAGCTCGGGGTATCGTTGAAGATTCCTTCAAACAGGCCTATTCTATCATTGAGATGAGGAGTCATAGTCAGTCAAAACAAAAACGTAAAGATAGCTCACTCAGCGATAGTCAACATTCTGAAATAACTTATTGAAAATGCAATAGTTGTTTACAACATTACAATCCTTCTTTCCCTCTTACGGGTAGAAGCGCTTCATGTCATCACCATTCCAGGTGTGACTCAAGGTCCTTCCCTCCGCATCCTGGAGATAGTAGCCTCCGTTAACCAGAGCCTTCTCTACTATATAAGGCCCCTCCCAGCTAGGGTTGAGCTTACCAACAGCGGCCGACCTTCCTGCAGCGTCGACCTTTTTCAGTACTAGATCCCCCTCGGTGAATTGCTTGACTCTGATGTGCTTATCGAAGTACCGAGCCATTCGCCGTTTTATTTCTTCTTGTCTGATGGCAGCAACATCCCGCAGCTCTTCCACCATATCTAATGAGAGGCGCAACCCTTCCTCATTCTCCAACCTCCAAGCTTCGCTTCCCTCCGCTGCGGCCGCGACCCTTGGGGACCGAACCTCGAACTCCACCGGGAGGACAGCCTCACACCCGTGAGAGAGCTTGAAGGGGGTCTCTCCAGTGGCCGTGTTTGGAGTTGTTCGCAAGGCCCACAAGACGGAAGGGAGCTGTTCCACCCAGCTACCCTTCAGGTTCTCGACCTTCTTTTTGAGCAAGTTGACGATGACTTTGTTTGCCGCCTCCACCTAACCATTGCTCCGAGGATGGTGGACAGAGGCGAACCTGAGGTCAATCCCTAATTGGGTGCAGAAACTGATGAATTCTTCACTGGCAAACTGAGGTCCATTGTCTGTCACTATCGCTTGGGGCAATCCGTGCCTGCAAATGATTTCCCCCCAAACGAAGTTTCTGATGACCTGGGAGGTTACCTTGGCTAACGGCTTGATCTCCAGCCATTTGGAGAAGTAGTCAATCATCACTAGGAGGAACCTCCTTTGCCCGCTAGCTGGAGGGAAGGGTCCAACCAGGTCCATCCCCCAAATGGCGAAGGGCCATGGCGCCGTAATGCTTCGAAGTCTTTGGGCGGGCAAGAGCTGGAGAGGAGCATGTACTTGGCACTTCCGACACCTCCTTGCGAATTCAGCTGTATCCCTCCTTATGGTCCGCCAGAAATATCCCTGCCTTATCACCCTTGCTTCCAATGTCCTTCCCCCTGAATGGCTGCCGCACTCTCCAGAATGCACCTCTTCCAGGATCCTCGGGACTTCCTCTTCGGTTACGCATCTCGCGAGGAGCCCTGACAACATCTTCCGATGCAAGCTCCCTTCCAGCATCAGGTAATGAGCCGCCTTGTGCCTGAAGCTCTTTGCATCCTTGACTTCTTCCGACAGTTCTCCTGTGGTTAAGAAAGTCACCAATGGATCCATCCATGAGGACCGCCGATTCACCTCCATCAACTCCCCCTCTTCAATGGCTGGTCGGAATAGTTCGGTTAGGGTACCTCCTCCCCGAGGCCCGAACTTCGCCAGTCGATCAGCTGCCACGCTTTCCTCCCTGGGGACATGTCGAATAGAGAATGAACGGAAACCCCCAATGATGGCTCTTACCTTAGACAGATACCTCGCGAGGGTCGGCTCCCGGGCCTCAAACTCGCCTCGGATCTGCGATGCTACCACCATTGAGTCGGTGAAGGCTTCCACATCCTGGATTTCCAACTCCTTCGCCAAGCGAAGGCCGGCGATCACAGCCTCATACTCTGCTTGGTTGTTGGTTACAGGGAAGTGGAAAGTCACTGCTTGCTCTATGGTAACTCCCTGAGGGCTTACCAACACCACACCTCCTCCCAGGGAGTGCCTCCCTGAGGCCCCGTCGACCACCATCTTCCACGCTTCTTGCGGCCTTGGCTCTTCAGTCTCGGCCTCGGTAACATAGTCTGCCAGAAAATCCGCTACGGCCTGGGCTTTGATGGAGAGCCTCGGGACGAAAGAGATGTCAAACTCGCTTAGCTCGATGGACCACTTCGCCAACCTTCCTGAATGTTCCACCCCCTCCAAGACCTTGCGAAGGGGATGGTCTGTTACCACCCTAATCGAGTGTGCTTGAAAGTAGGGGCGAAGCTTCCTAGCTGAGATGACCAAAGCATATGCTAGCTTTTCCAGGATGGGGTATCGGAGCTCCGCCTTTTTTAAGATTCGGCTGACATAATAGACGGGTAACTGCTTCTTCCCCTCTTCCCTAACCAAGACGGAGCTCACCGCCTCTCCTCCCACTCCTAAATACAAGGCTAGGTCCTCCCCCTCCTTCGGGCTTTGAAGTAACGGAGCTTGGGAGAGTTGCCTCTTCAGCCCCTGAAAAGCCTCTTCGCACTCGGCCGTCCATTCGAATGCTTGGTTGCCACGAAGTACTTTGAAGAAGGAGGAACATCTATCCCCTGACCGAGAGAGGAACCTGCTTAACCCGGCCAACTTCCCGGTCAAGCGCTGGACCTCCTTGGCGTTGCGAGGCGATTCTAGGTCTAGAATAGCCTTAACCTTATCGGGGTTGGGTTCTACCCCCGCGGGAGTCAAGAGGTGCCCGAGGAATTTGCCGCGACTAGCCCCGAAGACGCACTTCAAGGGGTTCAACCTCATCTTGAACTTCCGCAGGGTGGCGAACGTTTCCTCCAAGTCCCGCAAGTGGGAAACAACACATTTGCTCTTGACCATGAGGTCGTCCACGTAGACCTCCAGGTTCCTTCCCCTTTGATCTCGAAAGATTCGATCCATCATGCGTTGGTATGTTGCCCCTGCATTCTTCAATCCGAAGGGCATCATCTTATAGCTAAAGCATCCCTCTCTTGTGATGAAGGAAACATCCTTGACATCAGGAGGGTGCATCCGGATCTGGTGGTAACCTGAAAATGCATCTAGAAAACTCATAAGAGAAAAACCGACGGCTGAGTCAACCAGCGCGTCGATTCGAGGCAAAGGGTAACAATCTTTGGGACATGATTTATTTAATAAGGAAAAATCAATACACATGCGCCATTTTCCTCCTCCCTTCTTTACCATTACCACGTTGGAGATCCAGCCTGGATACTGGATCTCTGAGATGAAGCCTGCGTCCAGGAGCTTTTGGACCTCCTCTCGGATGGGGGCTTCTAGCTTGGTGGCGATGGCCCTCATCTTTTGGCGTATGGGGCGGGCTCTGGGATCCAGGTTCAAGCGGTGACAGGCCACGTCCGCGTCGATGCCCGGCATGTCTGCCGCGCTCCCAGCGAAGATGTCGACGTTGCCCTGGATGCAGGCTCGCATCCGCTCCTGATCCTCAAGGCTCAAGCCTCCGCTGATCCGAATCCTTTGCGCCTCCCCCGCTCTTGTAAGCACCTCCATCTCCACCACCTCTTCGGCCGGCTCCAGCCCCGACCGCTCCCAACTTACCCTTGCCTCTTCCCGCTCAAACTCGAGCTCTTCTCCCCCAACCTCATCGACTTCCATCGCCTCCTCCAGGCTCTCCTCCTGCCTCTGCTCTTCTTCATCCACCACTCCTCTCGCCTCTTCTGGGCTGATCTCCCCCAACTCCTCCGCCTCCGCCATCTCCTCAGCAACCTCCATCGCCTCTCCCAGGCTCATCCCCCCTTCCTCAACTCCTTCCTGCTCAGCCATCTCCCTCTCCAACTCCTCTGCCTCCTCCATCCATGACACGGTGTTAACCGCCGTCACATAGCACTGTCTTGCCATCTTCGGATCCCCCCTGATCCTCACCTGCACCCCTCCATTGTTGAACTTGAGGCATTGGTGGTACGAGGAGGGTACACAGCGAAAGGCGCTGATGAGGGGGCGCCCAAAGATGGCATTGTAACTACTCGGGGCGTCCACGATTACGAACCGACAGTTCCGTGAGACGCCCCCAAGCCTCACATGCAAG
This sequence comes from Platanthera zijinensis, assembly GCA_039513925.1. Classification (NCBI taxonomy): domain Eukaryota; kingdom Viridiplantae; phylum Streptophyta; class Magnoliopsida; order Asparagales; family Orchidaceae; genus Platanthera; species Platanthera zijinensis. The sequence goes on along the minus strand of CM077088.1, from coordinate 69,400,599 downwards.
CCTACTCCTCCTTCCACCTCTTTCCTTTCGCCGGAGAAGCCAAAAAGCGGTCCATCAGAAGCCAGGACCCTTTTTCCTTCCACCCTCATCTCATCGAAAGCCTTCTTGAAGATCACATTCACCGAGCTCCCATTATCCAACAGTATCCGGGAGACGGTGTAGTTCTCCACCGCTGTCTGGATCACAAGCGCGTCGCAGAACGGGTCCTCGTAGTCTGGCATATCCGCGGATGAGAAAGTGATCTTCTCCTCTGGGGGGGGAGCCTGGGAGGTCGAGGCGACCCCTCGGCGGAACATGGTTTGAAGGCTCCCCTTGTGGGTGGCCTCGATCCCCACCCCCCCGTGGATCACTCCGATCCCTCCTCGGGTCCCCACGTCAATCCTGTCTTCACATCTGTCCTCCACCTCTTCCCGCTGTACTTCCACGATCCTTACGGGCGGATCCTGCCTTCCGGCCCCTCTGGCCCCTCTGATCTCCAGAAACTCTGGGCAGGTGGCCGTTGCGTGACCTTCCTCCTGATGGAAGTCGCAATAGGGCAACGCCACCCTGCCCCCTCTTCCTTCTCCTCCTCCCCTTCTTCCGGCTCCCCGAAATCTTCTACCTCTTCCCCTTCCCACCTCCATAGCCTCCTGCGGCGGTGGGAAATGACCCCTTGGTCCCTGTCGCCATCCTCCCTGCTCCAGCCTTCTGGGCTCCCGAAAGTTATCTCTTATCTGAAGTCCTCCCTGGCCCTGGGGGCGACCCTCCTGAGGCCTCCAACCCAGTCGGTTGTTTGGCTCCCTGGCCCCCCCATGCTGTTGCCCCTGCCCTCGGGGCTCTTCTCTTCTCCTATCTTCCCTCGGCTCCCTCTGCTCCCTCTGCTCTCTCTGCCTTCCCCCGCCACCGGCTCCTTCACGTCGTCCTCGGCCAGCCTGGCCAGCTTCCTCGCAAACGCCGGGTTCGCCCTCTCGAAGTCTATCTCCTTCGCCGCCCTCTCCATGAGCTCCTCAAAAGAGAGAGGGGGCACTCTCTTCAACTCCATGCTGAAAAACCCTGGCCTCAGCCCCAGGGTGAAGGCTAGCATCAGCGCATACCCCGGGACCTCCTGGACCAGGAGAACCTCCTCTTGGAACCGGTCGACATAGCGACCCAATGTCTCCTCCGGCCCTTGCCTCACTGCAAACAGGCACTCAGCCTTCTTCTTCCTTTTCTTCGAAGTTGAGAATCTCAACAGAAAACCCCTCCGCAGATCCTCAAAGCTGTAGATGGAACTTGCCGGCAGCTGGTGGAACCAGTCCCTGGCCTTTTCTTTCAGAGTGATGGCGAAAAGCCTACACTTGAAGGCATCCGACATTTGCCTGATGGACACCACGTCCTCGAACCATTGCACGTGCTGGACCGGGTCGTCCTTCCCGGTGTAGTAGGTCATGTCCGGCTCCCGAAACCCCTCCGGCACTGGAGCCGAGACAATGAGCTCACTAAAGGGGGTCTCGCCCCCTGCCTGGCGAGAAGGCACGTCTCGCGATCTCGGTTGGCTGGACCGATCCGCGAGACCCTGCCCAGGGAAGAGTTCCCGCACCGTCGCCTCCTTCTCGCCCAGATCTGCCGGAAGCTCCTTCCCGAGACGCTGACCTGGGAAGAGCTCCCGCGCGGCTACGTCTCTCTCGCCTGCCTCCACCGGGAACTCCTTACCGGGACGCTGCCCTGGAGCGTTCTCGCCTAGCAGCGGAACCACCTCCACCGGAACCTGCGGCGTCTCCCATTCGTTCCTTGCCGAGAAGGCCAAGTTGATCGTCTGCATGACTTCTCGCCTGAAGTCCTCAAACATTTTCCTCGTCGCCTCGTCCACCCGGGTGGGGGATCCTCCCGCGCCTGATCCTTCACCCTCGCCTCCTGCCATGGGACTTGACTCAAGATTTTCTTGCACCGACTGCTTCCACGCTCACCGCACCAGAACTGTTGAAGCCAAAAACAACCTCAACAAATGTTCACGAACCAAAGTGCAGTCAATGCCTACTTCTCCCAAACCTCGACCCCTGACAGGTTGCTAAGGCCCTAACACAGACCCAAAGCCTCAGCTGGGAGGTCCCACCACACACCCGGAAGATCTCTGAGAGCTTCCCCTCCAAAGCCAAATGCTGGGCTGGGAGCTCTTCAGAAGGCACTAGGGCTAGAGGAAAATGATCAACCTGCCTTCTAAAGAGCCCTTATGGGTCTTTTTATAGCCTTCCTTTGACCTGAAAATACTGAAATACCCCTGAGGGGTCTGCCAATAGCCAAATCCCGCTGTCATTCAAAGGGCACTTGGGTAATTTTACCTCGGGATAATATAATATAAAATGGTCCTCTTTATGAGCGCCGGGCCCCCACCACGTGGGCCCACTTGGCGAGAATCCTGGCCGAGAAGGCTCTCGCTGGACCCCCACCCGGGCCAACCTTGGCGAGACCCCCCTTGCCAAGGAGGTTCGCGCCCTCCACGGTTTCGAAGAGCTCGCGACTGAAGGCCCTCTTGGGGCCTTCTCGCCTCCCCTGGGCGGGAGCTTGCCCTAGGGCGGAAGCTTCCGCGGTCAGGCCCTCTGCTTCGGTCGTTCGACGATCTCTCCTGCCGAGAGGTCGACCATCTGCCCTGGTCGGTCGACGATTTCTCCTGCCGAGAGCTTGAACATCTGCCTTGGGCGGGAGCCCCCTTCAGTGCGAGAACTCTATAAGTATGTCTTAGGGCTAACCCAGGGCTAACCTGAGCCTAGCCCAATTCCTCAGTGGTGTCTCCGGGTCCCACCCAGCGAATATGGGGTTGTACACCATGGGCTCTTCATTTCTCATCTTTTCCTCCTACGATTCTTCTCCCTCTTCCTCAGGTGAGAGCTCTCCCGCCTCCTCTACCGTGTCGGCCACCTCTCGCCATCAGCCACCAGCGACCTCCAGCGGCCACCAGCGACCTTCAGTGGCCACCAGCGGCCATCAGCACCCGCCATCGGCTATTGGCACCCCACCATCAGCGAAGCCCGCCGGGGGGCGGGCGAAGCCCGCCGGGGGGCGGGCGAAGCCCGCCGGGGGCGGGCGAAGCCCGCCGGGGGGCGGGCGAAGCCCGCCGGGGGGCGGGCGAAGCCCGCCGGGGGGCGGGCGAAGCCCGCCGGGGGGCGGGCGAAGCCCGCCGGGGGGCGGGCGAAGCCCGCCGGGGGGCGGGCGAAGCCCGCCGGGGGGCGGGCGAAGCCCGCCGGGGGCGGGCGAAGCCCGCCGGGGGGCGGGCGATAGTGCCTGACGGATTGGAGTGAGGGAAAGAGAGGGAGATAGAGAGAAGGGCGGCGGAGAGTTTCACTCCATATATCATCGGCCATTCGATCTTCTTTCCCTCACAAACAAAATTTTCGTAGATCTCCTACGGCTATAGTGCCTGACGGATTGGAGTGAGGGAAAGAGAGGGAGATAGAGAGAAGGGCGGCGGAGATATATATCTATTATTTTTTATATGTTTTTATAATGTTATTATTATTTTTTATATGATGTTGACAGAGAAGTGCGGCGCGTATTAACAAACTGGAGGACGTTGAGAGAGAAGTACGCAACTGTACGTTAGGGTCGACATATATTAGCTAGGTAGCCATTCACGATATTTATCTTGTAGCTATGACCATGATGAAATACTATGGGATATGATCACGCGTATAGTACCAAGTTAATCACTTTTTTCTATAGGGAGAATACAATTACATCAATGAGCTGACACACTAGGCGATCGAATGTTTCATTATGGTAGGAGGTCGGCCAGTCGTGATAGTGATAGTTGACTATATCAATGAGCAGATTAGTCGACAAATTCTAAGATATCCCAACCTCGTATCAAATCAAATGCCCCTACTAAGAGTAAGTTGTGAGGTTTTTGAGAATGTACTTAATATCGTATGAAATGACCCTGCACGTTAGTTTTGAGGTTTCGCAGCAACCTTGTGTCAAATATTGCCTATGAAGAGGTTTTTATTGGGGGTTCCACTGATTTGTGGACAAAGATCAAGTGGGCAGCTCCCCTGATAGTGTTCGAGGTCAGTGCCCGGGCCCAATTTTTTTTAATATATTAATATTGCATTTTAGAAGACTTCTTTTTTAATCTTTACTCATCATTAAGTATAAAAAATTATATATATGAAAAGAGTAAAATTTTGGAGGGAAATTAAAATATTTCCCCCCAAAATTCATTGGGGTTTAATACTTTAATGCAATAAAATGGAAATGATCGTTTATTTCTAATATTTATTCCATCCTCTGTCTTTCTCTAGGGTTTAGTCGTCGAGCCTTTCTCTCCTCTACGCCCTCCCTCATGCCTGCAGCAACATACTCCGACGGTGATGGTGGAGTTTCTCCTGCTCGACGGTGATGGTAGAGTTTCTCCTGCTCGGCAATGACGGTGAAGGCGTTTCTCTTGCTCGGTAACGACAGTGAAGGAGTTTCGACCTACTTGTTCTTCCTCCAAAATTGTTGCGGCTAGGGCATCATGGCCTCTCTTCTTCGTTCCCTAGCCATCAAGACCTCTCTTCTCCTCTGAATCCGACCGGTTTCGCTCCATCTCTCCGCTTGGTTGTTGTAGATCTCCTCCACTTCAAGTTTCGCATCGCCTCCGAGCCCTTCTCCAGTGTTCTCGGCATGAATACCAATAGCATAAATTTATATTTCCTCATTTCCTTCAGCCCCTTTCATGATAGTTGTTTTGATTTCTGAATATCAAAATTTGATCGGTTATGCTGTGAATTTTTATTTCCTGTCACAGATTGACAATGCCTCCTCCGAATCCGACTGGTTTTTCTTGATCTCTCCGCCTGGCTATTGTAGATCGCCTCCAGTTCCTGTTTAGTGTCACCTCCGTGCCCAACTCCGGTGTTCTCGCTAGAAGGTATGAATAACAACACATGGCCATAACACATTGTGAGTGTTTTTGGATTTAGCTAGATTTAGGTTCTAAAATTGATTTCAAGTTGTAGTTAATTGTGAATGCATTTGATTGCATGCTATAATCTATTCTAAATTTCTGGTTTACATTAGGTTAGATTGTGATTGCTTAGATTATGAATGCACGTTATAATTTATTGTAATTAGATTGTGATTGCGTAGATTTTGATTGTAGGTTAAGATTGACATTAGCATAAATTGTGGTTGCAGGTCAAACATAAATGTCAATGGAGTTAATGATTACAGAAAAAAATTTGAAGGCTCATAGTGCATGTTTTGTTTCAGTTGTTTTTTTTTTGCATTGAAAACAATGTATACATTGAATGATTATGTTTTTTTTTGCAAGTTATACTACTTGGAACAAGTTTGTTTATCATTAATGTGATTTTTTGCATTTTATACAATTCAATCTTAATGATGATGTAATCTGTAGGTATTTTAATTATTTTGTTTTGTATAACTCAAGCTCCCATTATTTAAGCAACATGTTGCAAATTTCTCTCAAAATATCTTAGTATTACTCTCAAAAACATTTAAAATATGAAAAATAATATTTATAATTTTAATTAAGATTTTAGATGCTAAATTAATTTTTAGAGTTTAAATTATCATAAATTTCTATTTTTTAAAATTTCTTTCCTTAAAAGGCAATGTTATGTTTTTTTTAAATGTTGTAATAGATTTTTAATTGCGTCGATGTTTTGTAAAAAAAATTGTAGTAGAATTATTATTTTTTAACATTTTTTGAAAGTGTCACGATAGAGCAATTAATCATGACATTTTTTTTGAAAGTGTCGCGATAGAACAACTGTCAATTATGACATTTTTTTGGAAAATGTCACTATAGAGCAATTGCCAAGCAGGATGTTTTTTGAAAAAAAAAACGTCACGATATAGTACATTTCAATCACGATATTTTTTTTTGAAAGTGTCACAATGAGCTACGGTGACGGACACAATCGTGACGGTTTAGTGATGTTTTTATAAACGTCACGAAAACTATCGTGACGCTTTAAAATCGTCACAAAAGTTATATAAAAATGTCACCATATAGCGACTTTGTTGTAGTGGCGCCACAGTACCCGGACGATGATGGCGGGCTTTGCCCGCCCATGACAGGTCATTGCGGGCTGCGCCCGCATCAATGCGGCCTGTGTCCGCATCAAGGCACAACAATACCCGGCCGGCGACGGCAAGCTACGCCCGTATTCGCGTCGGCTGCGCTCCCTTTCGAGTGGGTTGCGCGCACATTCATTCGCAGCCAGGCGGGCTTGAGAGCATCATTCTCTTTTTGTGATTTAGTTTTTTTCCCTCAGAAAAGTTTCATTTCAATTGATTATTTACTTTAGTTAGAAGGCGTCAAAAGTTGTAAACATCATTAATTTGAGAGCATGAACCATATACTGCAAAACATGACAGCTCATTTAACTTGAGAGCTCATTAACTTGAGAGCATGATAGTAATGGGAAAAGGAAAAAAAATACATTAATTTTTGTAGACTGGAGAGCATGACAGTAATGGGAAATAAGCCCATCAAAACTATAAATTTTTTAAATCAAATCAATTATTTAGCATGTCAGTAATGGGAAAAAAAGCCTGCAACACCAATCAACTATCTCCAAATACGGTACTTGAAAGATGAAGAGGTAGAGAACGCCCTTGAAAACCAATATTAAACAAATTTCTAGCTCTCATAAAATATTCTATCATTTTGCACATTAAAATTGAATACAAGTAATTACACCATCAAAAAATTAGAAGTAATGATGAAAATTCATTTAAAATCAAAAAAGTTTTTAGTAGAGCTCCAACACCTATTATGATAGGTTGTCATTAGGCATGTCAGCGGTTATTCAAAGAAGGTTGTCATTAGGCATATCAGTGGTATTTTCGAGGAGATGACATTAAAACAATCAACTTTATTAATGTCAAAATTAATATTTTTAGGTCAAAACGTATATTGCTTTACAAAATAAAAATTGTAATATATATAAACACATACATATGAGTACGCACAATATACATAAAAAAACCATAAAATAAAAATTGTATATGTTGATGCGAGCACAACCCGTACCGACTCGTCGGGGGCGGGTGAAGCCCGCCGTCGCCGGCCGAGTACTGTCGCGCATGGTCATAGGGGTAGAGCCCCGTGTCAACGACAAATGTCACCGTCCATGACAATTATCGCTCCCACGACAATTGTCGCCGCCCATGACAAATGTCATCCCCACAATAAATGTCGCACCACCGGCAAATGTCGCACCCCGACAAATGTCACACCTTACCGAATGTCGCACCACGCCGATTGTCACACCCCCGCCGAATGCCCCCAGGGCCGAAGGCCCATGCCTGTCACTTGTGTGTGTATGTGTGTGTCTGTGTGTGTGTATATATATATGGCCAAGTATCATATACGAGCAAGTTTAGAAGCCGGCATGCGGCCAGCAAATAATAGTCGTTGGATTTGATCATCGCACTCCGCAATTACTATTTCCTCGATGGATTTGATCATCGCACTCCGCCATTACTGTTTCCTCACAACGCCTTTTACCTAGAGGCGGGCGGCGGCTCCAGGCTATCCGACCACCTGCCGCCCTAGATTCGCCGGCGTGCTCACCGGCAAATCTAGGGAGGCCGGTGGCCGGCGAGCCTGCTTCTGCCGGCCGCCCCTGGGTAAATGGAGTGAACTGTTAAAATTGGTGAACAGGATGATTAATCAATGCTATCCGATGGCTGTACAACCACGCCTACACGCCCGTATTTACAATCGCCTATATATATATATATATATATATATATATATATATATATATATATATATATATATATATATATATATATATATATATATATATATATATATATATATATATATATATATATATGCAAGTGACAGGCATGGGCCTTCGGCCCGATGACCACGCCTATATATATGCGAGTGACAGGTACGGACCACCTGCCCGATGGCCACGCGCCACAGTATCCGGCCGGCGACGGCGGGCTCCGCCCACTCTCCCGGCGACCTGGCGGGCGTCGCCCCCCTACGACCCCGCGCGATAGTACCCGGCCTGCAGCGGCGGGCTCTGCCCGCCCTGATGGCTGCACCTGCCTGCGCCTCCGGCGGAACCCCCCTCCCCGACGGGTTGCGCCCACCCCCGACGCCCTTCGGCCGCATCGAGGAGGGCCCCGCGCGCCTCCCAGCAGGCCTCCCAGCGGGCGGTGCCCGTCCCCAACGGCTTATTCAGGATTTAATCCCCGCCTAAGCGGGATTAAATCCTTCACTTAGGCGGGATTTAACCCCCCCCCCCCTTCGGGATTTAATTCCCTCCTAAGCGGGATTTAATTTCGCACTTAGACGGGATTAAATCCCGCCTAAGTTGGCAGGATTAAATCCCGCTTAGGAGGGGATTAATCCCGCCTTAGTTGGCGGGATTAATCCCGCCTGGGAGGGTTAAATCCCGCCTAAGCGGGATTAATCTTGCCTGGGCGGGATTTAATCCCGCCTAAGTTGGCGGGATTATTCTTGCCTGGGCAGGATTTAATCCCGCCTAAGTGGGATAAAATCCCTACTTAGGCGGGATTTAGTCCCACATCGTTAGCATGAATGTTTTTTCGTGTATTTATAATTTTTTGTGGTAGGAGGTGTGCTGTGGTAAAAGGTGGGGTTGTGATGGCGGGCTTGCAAGCTTGTTGGGCCATCTTGCGGGCTGCGCTTAAATTCTCTGGACTAATTCCGCAGGGCTTAATGGGTTTTGTTGTTAACTCATTTTTGAAGTAATCTACATAACTTTAGGACCTCCTTATAGTAGGTTTAGGACACCCGACCCTAATAGGTTTATGATACCTACAAAAATTTTGAAAGAAAGGGTGAGTTAGATCGGGCGATGCTGAATAATGAAGCAAGATCGGACGATTGATATTTGTCCAACGGCTTTTAAAAACATTGTTTAAAAAAGCATACCATATATCTTTATATATGGTAAAGATATATATATATATATATATATATATATATATATATATATATATATATATATATATATATATATATATATATATATATATACACACACACACACACGAATGACAGGCACGGGCCACCGGCCCGATGGCCACGCGCCACAGTACCCGGTCATCGATGGCAGGTTCCGCCCGGCCAGCGACGGCGGGCTTCGGCCGCCCCCCGGCAGGCCGCCCCTACGGCCCCGTGCGACAGAATCCAGCCCGCTTTTGGTTAATATTTTAATCATTTAATGTTGTATTATTTTCAATTTAAAGTATTATTTTTTTGGTTAATATTTTAAATTATTAATGTTTTAAAGTAATAAAAAAATAATATATTATATATAATATAATATATTATATATATTATAATATATTAAATTATATTTTAAAAGCCACATGTACCCCGTGCTCATCTTCCCCACCCGCACCCCCGTGCTCATCTCCACCCCCGGCGCCTGTACCCAGTTTTGGGGCTCACGGGCGGGCCGCCGCCGGCGGTGGCCCTGCCCACTCGTCGCCGGAAAACCACCGGCGGATTCGCCGGGGTCCTGCAAACCCTCCGGTGGGCACCGGTCAGGTCGCCAGCGGCTCCGCCGCCGGCGATGGAGATGAGCACGGGGGTGCGGGTCGGGGAGAATGGGAATCGGTCTTAGGAGAGAGAAAAAATTGATTTTTTGGGTATTTTTTTATTTGCAAACTTTTTATGTTATTTGCAGCCCCAGATCTAATGGTTGTGGATTAAAAAAGTCAAATCCGACGGCCACCTATTTTCCTCATATTTTCGAACTCACGCTATTGACAAACCACCATATATCTTTTTAGAATAGTATAGATTGTGTGTGGGTGTGTGTGTGTGTGTATATATATATATATATATATATATATATATATATATATATATATATATATATATATGGGTTAATGTATATATGCGGCTTGTGCACATAGGTTATATACGCAGGGATACGTAATACGGAAAGTTGTAGATTTCGACGAGATCTACAACTTTCATGTTGACCACTTTTCCTAAAAATGTATTTTACTAGGTGTATTTTCAAATGGCGCGGAACCGGCGGAACTATTGCGAATCGCAATAGTTCCGTCCGGTTCCGCGCCATTTGAAAATACACCTAGTAAAATGCATTTTTAGGAAAAGTGATCAACATGAAAGTTATAGATATCGTCGAGATCTACAACTTTCATGTTGACCATTTTTCCTAAAAATACAGTCTCGTACCTATGAAATGTGCATAGGCTGCGTTTTTTACATTAATCATATATATATATATATATATATATATATATATATATATATATATATATATATATATATATACACGAGTGCCTGACACGGGGCTTCGCCCCTATGGCCATGCGCGACAGTACCCGGTCGGCGGCGGCGGTTTTCGCCCTCCCCCCCCGGGGGGGGAGGCCTCACGTGCAGTCCGTAAAAGTACCATATCGTTATAAAAAAACAAAACAAAAATTTATATAAAAGCAGGCGGATGAACAGTGGCTCACGCTACTGTACACCCGCATGCTTTTAAATAATCAATACATTGTTTATTTAAATATAATATTTAATATTATTTTAAATTTAATGCCACTATTCATTTGCACTGTTCACCTGTGCTTTAGTCTCATATCGTTAGTGTAGGAGACATTTTTGGGTTTAAAAGTCTTTTTTCGGATTCATTGTTTGAAATTAGGTGGGATGGAGGGCTACACATAGTTTGTTGAAATATATTGGGCGGGCTGATAACGGGCATTTAGCGGGCGGGCTGATAAAGGCTTTCAGCGGGCAGGCGTGACAATTTTCGGAATCCAAATCAGGGGCTTAATCGACTTCAAATCAAAACGTGATCAACATGAAAGTTGTAGATCTCAATGAGATATACAACTTTCATGTTTATTACTTTTTCAAATAAGATATATTTGTGGGTTTAAATACCGAAATATACAAATCATGCTATAATATTCACTGTTAGAGCGCGCTAACAATATATACATCCCTATATATATATATATATTTTTCATTTATATATCTATATCTATATATATTTATATATATATATAAATGAATATATATATATATATATATATATATATATATTCATTTCTCTCTCTCTCTCTCTCTCTCTCTCTCTCTCTCTCTCTCTCTCTCTCTCTCTCTCTCTCTCTCTCTCTCTCTCTCTCTCTCTCTCTCTCTCTCTCTCTCTCTCTCTCTCTCTCTCTCTCTCTCTCTCTCTCTCTCTCTCTCTCTCTCTCTCTCTCTCTCTCTCTCTCTCTCTCTCTCTCTCTCTCTTATATATATATATGTGTATGTATATATATGTATGTATATGTATGTGTGTATGTACGTACATGTATATATATATATATATGTATGTATGCACACACACACACACACACACACACACACATATATGTGTGTGTACTATTGACAGGCATGGGCCTCCGACCCTCGTGCCCCCTGTGACAGTACACGACCAGCAGCAACGTGATTCACCTGCCCCCCACGACGGGCTTCATCGCACGCCCCCGGCGGATTGTTTTAATTATTTTAAATTAAATTGTTTTTAAACTAATATTTTTTAAAATATTTATTTTAAACAATTAGAAATTAATAATTTTTTATTATTAATTATTTTTTATTTTTTATAATTAAAAAACTGAGTGTCGGCCCGTGCCGCACGCGGTTTCTTCCTCGCGGCCGCCGGCGGCCTGCACGGCTACCCCCAGCAGGTTCGTCGAAGGCCGACGAATCCACTGGTGGGTGCCTGGCAGGCCACCGGCGGCCGTGAGGAAGAAAATGGTTGCTGCTCTTTTGGGGGGGGGGTACTATTGATCGGGAATCAGGAGAGAGAAGGTGAGGAGAATTTTGGGGGTAATTTTATTTGCAGGCCACTCTTCTTCATGATCTGACGATCCGTGTTTTATGATGCGAAAATCCAATGATGTAGGTTTCTTTAAGTATTTTTGAGGACACACTATTGACATACCACCATAAATTTTTTTAGAATAGTATATATATATGTATATATACGAGTGTCAGACACGGGGCTCCGCCCCTATGACCATGCGCGACAGTACCTGGTCGGCGGTGGAGGGCTTCGCTTGGCCCAATGGCCATGCGCGACAGTACCCGGCCGAAGGAGGCGGACTTCGCCCACCCCCCGGCGGGGAGGCCCCACGTGCAGTGCGTGACAGTACCCGGGGTGTGGCGACGGGCTCCGCCCGCTTTCGACAGTTCAATTAAAGAGACAATGTAAAAAATTAATACAAAAATAAATATTATAATAATTAATAAAAAATAAAAAACAAAACTTTATATAAAAGCTGGAGGATGAACAAGGGCTCACGCCACTGTTCACCTGTCTGCTTTTAAATAATCAATTCATTGTTTATTTAAATATAATATTTAGTATTATTTGAAATTTAATGCCACTGTTCATTCGCATTGTTCACCTATATTTTAGTCCCACATCGTTGGTGTAGGAGGCATTTTCGGGTTTAAAAGACTTTTTCCGGATTCATTGTTTGAAATTATGTGGGTTGGCAGGCTACACATAGTTTGTTGAAATATACTGGGCGGGCTGATAACGGGCGTTTAGCTTGCAGGCTGATAAAGGCTTTTAGTGGGCTGGCTGTGGCTAAACTCGATTTTGAAGTATTTTATGGTCATATATGTAAGACCCCATTTTTTTCTTTTAAACCACCAGAGTCTTATGCCTAGAACCGCCGCTTTGCGGTGACACCAACATACCCGGGAAGGTCGTCACTACCAAACGCCGATCCAGCTGGCCATACCGATCACAGAAAAGTAGAATAAGTATAAGAGTACATGAGTAAAGTAAAACTCAATACTAGTCCACCAGAATCACATATATATAAATAAATCTCCACTAATGGAGAGTCCACCGAAAAGAATAAGCAAAGTACTAAAGAGGGCTCCTGCCCGATACAACAAGATCCTCACTACAAGTCACTCAACGCAGAAGCAAATATATAATAACTACTAATGATCGGGACTCACAGTCCTTGTTGGCTGGACTCTAGTGCTAGACTGCCCCATCTCAATTCGCACTGACCTCTAGGGCTTCATCTCCGGGTTCGGCTCAACGATACCCTAAAATGATTTGGTGAACGACCGTTAATCTAAAAAGACTAAGTCATATCATCTCCCTCCCCTCCCCCAATGGCTCCTAGGCAACAAGCGGGGAGGAGGAAATGGAAGGTAATGGAGGTGGAGAGTAACAAGGTAAGCAGATGACGACATAACTAGTATATCATGAATATATAAACACAGCAAGTATAAGTAAGCAGCAGAAGGAAGCAGTATAAATATACACAAGAACAAGTGAACAAATATTGTATGGAAAGGTAAACTAAGTAAGTAACCATGACCTATAGGAATGCCCATACATACCTATAGATTAAGGGGTCGTTTAGAAAGGCCTATTGTATAAAGCATCCCATACCACTTTATACAATAGGTGTCAAGGGTTATAGGCAATGATGATGCTATGACATGCAAGTATGTCATGATGTGAACATGTCCGTGCAACCCACACACTCGACTCTGTGCACACAGACCTTTAGTTCTCCCTTTCTAGAGCCTAAACTCCCAGGATACCTCCGTAGCGGCAAACAAAAGTGGTGGGCTGTGCCTCGTCCACCTCTAAACCGGTATCACACTACCAGTCGGACCTATCGTATGCCTCAATGCTGGTGCACTAAGAGGAGCTCCTGCGTACTCTTGCCGGCTGCGCACCAGACTTTATCTGGCCAAGTGTAAAACCACACCTGCTGATAAGTAAATTTTGATTTAAAGAGGATAGATTTGGTGTTATATAATCTTTTACGTATTTAAGTCTATATCTTTTTTACTTACTTATATCCTTTGGATTAAGGCAAGAGTACCTATCGCATAGGAATATAGTATTTTATAGAAAATATCAAGGTCGTATTTTTCCTAGGATTGGTGTTAATTATTCTACTTTTTAGAATGGACTATTATCTTATCGAAAGAACGGAGTGGAGTTTTTAAAACAAAAAAAAACAATTATAAAAGACAAAAAAATACGTGGTTTTATATAGATAAGGACTCAGAAGGTAGTCCTTGATTTCGGAATTACTATGGGAGAATATTAATTCACCTATTAAAGAACAACTTTATTTCTTGATTACCTAACTTAACGAGAGGGTACCTTTGGTAGCATCACTGACTCGAAAGTACGACCAGGGAGGATTGCGTTTAAAATGGGTAAACGTAAAACGTAGTGTCTCTTCACCTGGTATATGATCAATTAACAAAAAACCCTAGTTAGAATAACTAGAACGTAGAGTTGAAATAGTTGAAAATAATATCCAGCCCAGAGCTCATCTTGACCAAGTGCTAAGGGATCTTAGCCTCTTATCAGGATGGGGGCGGTATAAAGTGCAGAAAAAATATCTACCTATCTATCTTAATCCAGGACTTAAGCTTTCAACCTCGCCTTTCATTCGGGATAGGATAGTAATATCTAAAATATTGAAAAGCTTTCACACTATCTTAATCCAGGTCATAGGCTTTTGCCTCGCCTTTCATTCGGGATAGTATGAAATAAAAAAGTTTTGAAAAATAGTTTTGAAAAGTTTTCACGCTATCTTAATCTAGGACATAAGCAGAGCTTCGCCTTTCATTCGGGATAGTATGAGAAAGTAAAGTAAAATAAAACAGAAAATAAAACTGTAAAGTACTCAGAATTGAAATTGAAACATTCTATTTTATAAATTCAAAAATTATTACAACTTCATACAAAGCTGAAAAGAAAGCTGAAAAAGATTACAACTTACAGAACTTTGAATATTTGAAAGATACTACCAGTTCTTTGTTAGAGAGCTGGGGAGTCCTAACAATTCTTAAGGAATCTGCTGGTGTTCGAATAATTTTACAAAGCTCTGGCCCTCTATTTATATAAAAAAATAAATGATTTTGGAAAAGCACTTTTGGAAAAGTTGCCAAACAGCTTATGAAAAAGCTGCCAAACAGCTTTTGCAAAAGCTGAAAATCAGCTTATGGGACAGCTGGCTATTGGACAACTTGACACATGGCGACTTGGATAAGGATGGAGTTGACTTGGCAGCTGAGTTGGCTGGCTGGATAAGAATTGCAAATGCTAATGGAAAAGCAGTTGATGGATAAGCTTGGCAGCTGGCTAATTGAAAAGCTACTGGTGGGCTGCTAATGGAAAAGCTGGCGGGTTAGCGGGTAGCAAGTTGAGCTGGCGGGTTGTAGGTTGACGAGTAGCAGGTTGAACTGGTCCTGGCGGGTTGCGGGCTGGAGCGGGTTACGGTTAAATTGGCGCAAAAATATAACGCCTGGACTTGAACCCAAAACCAGTTGAAATTCAACAAAACTCCCACTCCAGCAGGCCAATTAATCTTTGATGTTTGAAATCTGCATATAATATATTTATAATATATAAAATACAGATTTTATTATACTATAATTCTTACAATCTTATACTATTTTAAAATATAATTATATTATTTACAATATAATTAAAAATATTTTTTTAATAATATTTTACATTCATAATAAAATTTTATTTAAATGATAATATACATAATATTACTTATATAATAATACTTAAATATTAATAATACTATACTAAACATATTATATTATAATTTATAAGTACATTGTAATTAATTTATATACATTATATTAACTCTTTTTCTTTACATTATTATTATTATATGTATTATTATTATTATTTACATTATTATTATTGTAATTATATATAGATTATTAGATCATATATATATATATTTTAAAAAATAACATGACGGTTCAGCTCCGTTCAGGCCGTACAAACCGGTCAGACCGTGAACATTACCACAAAACATAATATATTATATTAAAGTGATGGTTAAAATTGACAAACAAACTAATTGAAGAATATAACTAAAACAAACCGTTTATTTAAGTTTTTACATGAAGTATTACAACCTTAAATTAGAATTGATATTAAAACATAGACCAAAATATGTATAAATAATCACTCATCAAATACCCCCATACTTATGTTTTGCTATTCCAGAGAAAATGTAGAGTTGAGTATATTTACAAGTTATGAAATTTTCTATTTACTATCAATTTAATTCTTCAAGATAAAACAGGTATAAAAATTCGGTGAATAAAGAGTTAAATGCTATCGTATATATATCATTGATACCAGAGTTAGAATTTATAGCCATAAAAAGTTTTGGAAAACAAATAGTAAGCACATATTAAAATCAGATATAATAAGAGTAGATTGACTTTATGATTACTGTATCTTATATGAGATATGTTGGAAAATATACATCCTATCATTTATGCTCTCTCAAAATTTTAAACAAAAATAGAATATCAATGTTGGAAGAGTGAAATTTACCTATACAACAGGCTTTTGTAGAAGTGATAGATTTTTGTATTCTATCATCTTTTTATCTAAGTTATGCATTGTTATAACTACTAAGGAATGTAATTCCAAAGTGGCAAAAAATACAATGCATAATTGAGTTTTTATTTGAATCCAATGTATATTTAGAGGAGCACAAACTCCTTTCCATATAATCTTTTCATAATTATTGGATGACTATGTTTACGGAATGAAATCTTATTCCCATTGACATAAGATCTTTTCTTTTACTATGAGCACATACTCCTAGATACTTGCTTGCGTAAGAAAACATGTCAAGTAGAAATAAATTAATATTCAAGAGTTGGATAAAAAATTTTGAGAGCAACTATAATAGTTTGTATTTCCTATATTTCGATAAGAATGGAGTAGGGATAATTACAGTCTAAAATTGTTTGGTGAACATAATATGTTTTGCTTCTATTGTATATATATGTATTTTTGATATGTTAAAGCAGGCTTGCTAAAATAATAACTCCGATTATAATGAAATTTACAAGGTAGGGTTTACAAGTTTATTCCGGATATTTATATCTATCTAGTTATGAGAAAGAGTAGTAAATTTGAAAATTGAATAATTTGCATTTTTATCAACTCAGATTTTTGGAATGTATATAAATAGTATGGTTTTGAAAGTTTTTACTTTTTTTGGATGAGTAATAAAATAAACAATGTTTTTATTTAAAAGAAAAAATATAACATAAAAGTGATAAAAAAATGCAGCTATAAGCACCCCCATACTTATGTTAGGCATAGGTATGAAGTGACAAATAAAGACAAAAAAACATATGTACAGAATATACAAAAGCATAAAAGATGGAAATACACAAGTGAATTTATATTTTGAGGTTATGGAGTAGTGTTAGGGTCTTAGGTTCTTTTTGAAAAGAGTCTCCAGCAAAATATAGTTTTAAACGGTGCTCATTTACTTTGAAAGAACCTAGCTCAGGGTTAGAAATAAGAACAGTCCCATATGGCCAGACTTGTTTAACAGTAAAGGGGCCGGTCCATCGGGATTTTAATTTTCCTGGAAAAAGTTTAAGGTGTGATTTATATAGCTAGTAGGACAAGATCACCTGGTGAAAAAGATTTTGGAAATTTAATTTTCCTATCATGATAAAACTTAGATCGCTCTTCATAAAATTTATTATTTTCATAGACATTTGCACTCCATTCCTCAAGTTCATTGAGTTGAAATTTACGTTGTTCGACGGCTAAGTTCTTATCTAAGTTAAGAAATTTTAGTTCCTAGTATGCACGATGTTCTAATTCTACAGGTAGGTGACATGCCTTTCCATATACTAAACAATAAGGTGTACAACCGATCACAGTTTTGAATGTTGTTCGGTAGGCCCAAAGTGCATCATCTAATTTGAGGGACCAATCTTTTTGATTGGTATATACAGTCTTTTCTAATATGCACTTTAGTTCTCTATTGACTACCTCCACTTGACCGCTTGTTTGGGGGTGATAAGCGGTAGCGAGTTTATGAGTAACTCCATATTTGGCTAACACTTTAGCCATTTGGGTGTTACAAAAATGAGTACCTCGATCGCTAATTATAGCCCTAGGCGTGCCAAAACGTGAAAAATAAGGATTTCAGAAATTTAACGACGACTCTCGCGTCAGCGGTGGGAAAAGCTTACGCTTCAGTCCATCGTGAAACGTAATCAACCGCTACTAAGATATAATGATTTTTAAAAGAAGGAGGTAAAGGGCTTATAAAATCTATGCCCCACAGATCAAAAATTTCACATTCTAAGTAAAATTTTTGGAGCATTTCGTCCCGACGGGAAATGTTACCTTACCGTTGGCAGCGGTTGCAAACGCTTACCAATTGTTGAGCGTCCTTGAATAAAGTAGGCCAAAAGAATCCTGCTTCAAGGGCTTTACATGCAGTCCGGTTGGCTTGATAATGTCCGCCGGTTGGTCCTTCGTGGCAGTGCCGTAATACTTTTAGTCCTTCCTCGTTCGAAATACATCTTCTAATTACTTGGTCGGCACAGACTCGGAATAAATATGGTCTTCCCAAAAGTAGTTTTTCAAGTCAGAAAAGAATTTCCTCTTTTCTTGAATTATAAAAGCTTTTGGAAGGACTCGGGCTACTAAATAGTTAGCCAAGTCTGCAAACCAA
Source organism: Platanthera zijinensis (assembly GCA_039513925.1). Classification (NCBI taxonomy): domain Eukaryota; kingdom Viridiplantae; phylum Streptophyta; class Magnoliopsida; order Asparagales; family Orchidaceae; genus Platanthera; species Platanthera zijinensis. The sequence goes on along the minus strand of CM077088.1, from coordinate 69,382,086 downwards.
GGAGTAGAAGAGTTTGTTACCTTTTCGAGGGCAAGGAGACTTTCTTCAGGGAATTTATCTTCGATGTCGGCTTCCACGAGTGTATCTGTTGCAGCATTCTCTAGTCGAGAAAGATGATCGGCTGCTAAATTCTCTGTGCCTTTCTTATCTCGGGTCTCTAAATAAAATTCTTGTAATAAGAGAATCCAACGTAATAAATGGGGTTTTGCATCTGCCTTAGTTAGTAAATATTTTAAAGTAGAATGATCCGTAAAAACTATAACTTTTGATAGCGTTATATAAGATCTAAACTTATCAAATGCGAATACAATCGTCAGTAGTTCCTTTTCCGTGGTTGTGTAATTGGTTTGTGTGGATGTGAGAGTTTTACTTGCATAATAGATAGGATGAAAATATTTATCTACTCATTTTCCTAAGACAGCTCCTACCGCATAATCACTCGCGTCACACATGATCTCAAAAGGAAAGGACCAGTCTGGGGATACTAAAATAGGAGATTTGATAAGTTTGTCCTTAATAATGTTGAATGCTACTAAACATTCACTATCGAATATAAATGGGGCTTCTTTTTCAAATAAATGAGTTAACGGTTTTGTTATTTTAGAGAAGTTTTGAATGAACCGTTTATAGAAACCTGCATGACCGAAGAAACTTCGAATAGATTTTATATTTGTTGGACGAGGAAGTTTTTCAATTATTTCTATTTTGGCCTTATCGACCTCGATTCCCTGGGAAGAAATTTTATGACCGAGAACTAAACCTTCACGGACCATAAAGTGGCATTTCTCCCAGTTCAACACTAAATTCGTGTCTTCGCAGCGTTGAAGAACACGAGCGAGGTTATCTAAACATGTATGGAATGAGTCTCCAAATACGGAGAAATCATCCATAAACACTTCCATAATGTCCTCTACTAACTTGTCAAAAATAGCTAGCATACATCTTTGAAATGTAGCTGGCACATTACAAAGTCCAAACGACATTCGCCTATATGCGAAAGTACCAAAGGGGCAAGTGAACACAGTTTTCTCTTGGTCTTCAGGGGCTATAGGGATTTGTAAATACCCTGAATAACCATCAAGAAAACAATAATATGAGTGACTCGAGAGTCGCTCTAATATTTGATTTATAAACGGTAGTGGAAAGTGATCTTTACAGGTGGCATCATTTAATTTTCGATAGTCGATGCACATCCTCCAAACCGTAACAGTACGTGTTGGAATTAGTTCATTATTAGCGTTTAGTACTACCGTTATACGACCCTTCTTAGGGACGACTTGTACGGGACTAACCCATGTGCTATCTGAAATTGGATAGATAATTCCTGCGTCTAATAATTTCATTACGTCAGCTTTTACGACATCCTTCATATTAGGATTTAAACGTCGTTGGGGCTGGATAAATTTACGAGGGTTATCTTCAAGAAATATTTTATGCGTACAAAAAGATGGGTTGAGTCCCTGTATATCAGAAATTTGCCATGCTAATGCATGGCGATGTTATTTTAACACTTCTATTAATTCAGACATTTTCTTATCATTTAATTCGGCAGAAATGATAACATGGAGTTTAGATTCGGCTTCAAGGAAAACGTATTTTAAATGTGCCGGAAGTGTTTTCAGCTCGAGGCTTGGTGGTTTTTCATACGAAGTTGGGGTTTTTAGAGTTGTAGAAGTTAAAGATATAAAAGGTTCTAAAGGATCATCGGTAGGCATTTCTTGTGAAATGGGTAAGTCTGCTAAGTCCGATTCTTCTACAGTTATTGAAAGTAAATCAGAATAGGGAAAACCATTTTCCTCAAAAAAGGCTTACGCAAGATAACATGAATCGTCGTTTATTAAAGAATTTTTCATAGAGGGATCTATATCGATAGTAACCTCGTCATCTCCTACTCGTAAGAGAAGTCTACCGTTACTTACGTCTATTATCGCGCGAGAGGTTGCGAGAAAAGGACGACCGAGAATTATGGGAACATCGGCGTCTTCCTCTATGTCAAGAATAACAAAGTCTACCGGGAAGATAAACTTGTCTATTTTGACCAGAACATCCTCTACTATCCATATTGGATATTTAATAGGACTATCTGCTAACTGGATGCTCATTTTAGTTGGGCTGGGGTTACCTAATCCTAGTTTCTGAAAGAGCGAGTAGGGCATTAAATTTATGCTAGCACCTAAGTCTGCTAACGCATCTTTTATTAATAGATTACCAAATAGACACGCAATGGAAAATCGTCCCGGATCGTTTAATTTTGGGGGTAATTTATGTAATAAAACGACTTAACATTCGGCGTTAAGGAAAACTCTCGAAATATCCTCGAGTTTCTTTTTATTTGAAAGTAACGCTTTTAAATATTTTGCGTATTTAGGCATCTGTGCAATTGCCTCGCAGAAAGGTATATTAATTTGAATTTGTTTTAGCATTTTTAGAAAAATTTTATACTGTTCATCTTCTCGCTCATCTCTTAATTTAGATGGATAAGGTAAAGAACATGTGGGGAAGAAATTTGCGGGGGTTGAGGAGGCAGAGACGTAACGGGAAGTGGTGTAAGAAGGCTAACCTTAGCTTCTTTTTCTACCCTAATGGGTGGTGGTAGCTCCCTACCACTTCGTAGTTTAACGGCTTGTCAACTTGGTGGGTTACTGGAATGGACAGTTTCCCGCGGATTTTGTTCCGTATTTCCTGGCAAATTACCAGGTTGGCGTTCCGATAGCATTTTTGATAGTTGTACAATTTGTATTTCTAAGTTTTTAATTGATTCGGTAAGGTTCCGGATATTGGACTCATTGATACTGACATATTTCGTGAATATGTCTTCTATCGGGGTTTGCCTAAATTGGTGCAGTTGTGGTGGTGGTTGTGGGGGTTGCAGTGCAAATCCAATTGGATTTGCAATCGAAGGGCGTTGAGCATTATTGGGGTTGCTCCATGAAAAATTAGGATGATTCCTATATCCTGGATTGTAAGAATTATTATTATGATTATTTGGATTATAGGAAGGTTTATATGAGTTCCCCATATAGTCGACTTCTTCATTATTATTATTAGTTGAATTAGGCGGATTCCAAGATATAGAGGCGGTGGAAGCACTTATCCCCGCCACTTGCCTAGTCAGATATTCTACTTGGAGAGCTAAGTTTGAATAGGAGTCGAGCTCATAGATCCCAGCTTGTTTAGGGCGTGACCTCGACACGTTCCACTGGTACGCATTCATGGCCATCTCCTCAAATAGGGTTTGAGCGGCCTCAGGGGTTTTGTTATTGAGCGTGCCCCTAGCAGCAGCATTAATCGCTTGTCGGGTCTGAGTGTTCAGACCATTATAGAATGTCTGTACCTAGAGCCAAGCTGCCAGCGCATGATGTAGACACCGACGTAGGTATTTCTTAAAAAGTTCCCAAGTCTCATAGAGAGACTCAGACTCGCCTTGCACAAAGGAAGAAATATCCGCACGCAGACGTGCGATTTTTGCAGGTGGAAAGTACTTTGTGAGGAATTTCTCGATCATGTCAGCCCAAGTGGTGATAGATCCTCTAGGGAGAGAAGCTAGCCACTGTTTGGCTTTTGTTCGTAGCGAAAAAGGAAATAAGCGAAGACGGATGACATCGTCAGTGACGCCATTTATCTTAAATGTGTCGCATATTTCTAAAAAGTTGGACAAGCGCGTGTTTGGATCTTCGTCGGGCAATCCATCGAATTGAACGGAATTTTTAATCATTTGAATTATACTCGATTTAATCTCAAAGTTATTATTAGCAATTGTTGGCCGAACAATACTAGACCCGGTGTCATCTAAATTGGGCCGTGCATAATAAGACATGGTCCTTTGGGAGACCACCTCTGGCATTTGTTGTGGCTCTGCTGCCATTTCTTGAACATGTGCAGTACCTACGGACTCTTCCATATTTAACACTAGCTCTTGATTTAGAGATCGGAGGCGCCTGTGAAAGGTGCGATCGATTTTAGGATCAAATTCAAGATTTAAATCAGATGGAGTTTTGCGGGTCATACACTAGAAAGACTTTTTATAAAAAACAAAAAAATAAAACAAACTAAAACAACAATAAGTTAAAAAAACTAAGTTAAAAACAAATAAACACACAAATACAAACACGCGAAAAGACTTAAAACAGGAAAATAACTAAAAATAAGGTTTTATATAAAACAGGTTTTATAAAAAGCAGTTTTATTATAAACTAGTTTTTTTTAAGAAAAGTTTTATATAAAATACATTAAAATAGTATGTTAGGTTTTTGTTAGAATTCATTGGTAGTTAATAAAATTGTTAATAAAAAGTTAGGTTTTATAAAAACAAAGTTTTAAATTCAGTGAATTTTATGTTTGTTTTATTTTTATAAAAACTAAGGTTTTTAAATAACAAGAAAAAAACAGATAAAATTAATAGCGTTCTTTTATTTTCAACTATTAACACATATTAACGAAATCCCCGGCAACGGCGCCAAAAAGATTGATAAGTAAATTTTGATTTAAAGAGGATAAATTTGGTGTTATATAATCTTTTACGTATTTAAGTCTATCTCTTTTTTACTTACTTATATCCTAGGATTAAGACAAGAGTACCTATCGCATAGGAGTATAGTATTTTGTAGAAAATATCAAGGTCATATTTTTCCTATGATCGGTGTTTATTATTCTACTTTTTAGAACGAGCTATTATCTTATCGAAAGAACGGAGTGGAGTTTTTAAAACAAAAAAAAACAATTATAAAATAAAAAAAATACGTGGTTTTATATAGATAAGGACTCAGAAGGTAGTCCTTGATTTCAGAATTACTATGGGAGAATATTAATTCACCTATTAAAGAACAACTTTATTTCTTGATTGTTGGGTACATTGGAAAATGTGTACCTGATTTGAAGAAGCCTAACTTAGCTTTATGATATACATCAAGGTGTATTTGATGTTATTTTGAGTTCACATGTGCAGATTAAGAAAGTACTAAAAGTACAGGAAATTATTCTAAGTCCATGTGTCGACACCAGAAAAAGCTATGTCGACACTTCAGAAGATTTGTGTCGACACTTGAAGAAGACTGTGTCGACACAGAGAAAAATAGTCGACCACATTTGTGTCGACACTGGGAAGCAGTGTCGACTTATAGAAGTAGAGTCGACAATAGCTGTATCAACACTGAGAAGCAGTGTCGACTCACAGAAGTATAGTCGATCTCAACTGTGTCGACACATTGAGGCAGAGTCGACACACAGAGGCAGAAGTCGACATTACTTGAGTCGACACCAGAAGACTGAGTCGACACATATTGGCAGAGTCGACAATTGCTGTGTCGACACTTGAAGGCAGAGTCGACACATATTATGTTTTGAATCTACAATAACTGTGTCGACACACAGGACTTGTGTCGATACACTGCAATGTCTAGACCAAGTCATTTTCTGAAGAATGATGAAGTGCTTGAGTCGAAATAAATATTCAGTGTCGACTCATTCTCAAGATGAAGTTCTGAAGAAGCTGAGTCGACTTAAAGGCAAACCAACCGACATCATCAAAGGCTGTGTCGACACCTAAGTTACTTGTGTCGACATATATAGACAGTTGGTCTCGACACTTTCTGACAGTCAGTCTCGACACTTTGCTGTCCAAGACAAAGGCACAGGATCTGTTTGAAGATTTGACAGCTGTGGGTTGCAACAGGTTAACTGAAGCTGTCAGACTTGTCAGAAGACAGTTAGAAACCGGATCAGCCGGTTACCATGAAGAAGATCTATAAATAGACAGATTCAGAAGGCGATGAAAAGGATTTGATTTTGAGAGCAACAAACATACAAATTGATTGAAGAATCAAATCAAGAAAGTGCAAGGCTCGGAAGAAGATTTTTATCAGAAGATCTAAGAAGACGATCTCAGGATCTGTCTAAGAAGAGTTCTATCAAGAATTCAGAAGTATCATCAAAGGTGTTGGATAGAGAGGGATCCAACCACTTGAAGAAGAAGAAGGAAGCCATCATTGGTTTCTCAAGAAGCTGTTTGGGAAATCAATTCAGCTAAGTTCAGATTCAAGAAGCTTTGAAGAAAACTCAGATTCAGTTGATTTCATTCATCAGCTGATCAAGAACTGTCTTGTCCTTTTCTCTCTCATCAAGGGCAAGATAATACAAACTCTTTTCTAATTTTTGTAGGGTCTATCAATATAGATCTGAGTTGTAAGCCTATGTTATAAAGGCTGAGTATATGAGAGTTGATCTCTGAGTGGTAGGGCTGTTGCCTGAGTGTAGGAGAAAGTTTTTCTCTGAGTTGTAGGCCTTGGGTCAAGGCTGAGGTAGGGCTGTTTAGCCTGAGTTGTAGGAACCATTCTGGGTTCTGAGTTGTAGGAACCTTTCTAGGTTCTGAGCTATAGGATCTGCTGATCTGAGTTAAAGAGGAAGTTTGGCCGAATCTAGCACGCTGCTATATGGTATGAAGGGGAAAGTGGATGTACCCAGACCTTGGGAACCACTATAAAACCTGTGTCAATCTGTGTTGTATGAATTTCTTGTGATTGTTGTGCTGTGTGATTTAATTCAGTTATTATATTCTGCCTAAAAGTGAAACAAGCATTAGAACCTATTCACCCCCCTCTAGGTGTTTAAGTAGTCTTGAAAGTAAAACTATCAAGTGGTATCAGAGGGAGGTTACTCAAATAAGGACTTAACAGTCTGAGTAAGATCCCTAAGGCAGAATCAAGAATCAATAAAATGGGTTCTTGAGAGATCACAAGGAGTTAGGGTCAATGAAATTACCAATCTGTAGAAAAGAAATCTTTGAAATTTGAAAGAAAGGGTGAGATTGTTCATGGAGGCTTCTGACCCCAAGGATAAACATTACAGTACAGGAAGGCCCCTTCATTCCAATGAAAGTATCAGTTCTTGATGCAAATATCCAAACTCCAAAAGTTATTCAGAAATGACAAAGGATGAAATCATTTTGGCAACCATGATAAAAGAGCACAGAACATTATTGTAAGTGCCATAGATGATTCTACATTCCAAAATTTAATTCACTGCAAAACCTCCAAAGAAATGTGGGACACCTTGCTTGTCTACAAGGAGGGTTCTGAAGAAGTAAGACAGGATAGGAAGTCTATGCTCAACCAAGAGTATGAAAGTTTCAGACAAGGAAAATCTGATAGCATACTGAATGCTATAAGAAATTCTACAAATAGTGAATGAATTAATGTCTTATGAAGAAGAGTCCTTCATACCTATGAACTGAATGACAAATTCTTAAGATCTTGACAAAGGATTGGGACACCAAGATCTGTGCCATAAGAGAAGTGGCTAAACTGGCAGAAATTTCTCCTCCAACCTTGTTGGAAAGTTACTATCTTATGAAATGCAACTAATGGTGAGGAAGGAGGAAGAAAAGAATTCAAAAGGTGAGCATAGAGAAAAATCTATGGCCTTCAAGGGCTGAAGCCAATAGAAAGAATAGGAGGATATCTCATCTCCTCCTAAGAAAGTTGCAGAAGTTAATTCTGAAATTCAGACAGTCAGAGTTCAGAGAGGAGTGATTCAGATGCAGACATTGCTGCATTCACAAGACAATTCCAGAGGTTCTTGAAGAAGAAGCAGTGGAAGTCTAGGCCCTCCACATCACAGCAAGTTGATGACTATTATCAGAAGAATAAGTCATTAAGGAAGGAAAGGAACAGAACTAAGCCCAGCAAAGCCACTACATCAAAGATTGTCTGCTATTATTGCAATAGACCTGGACATGTAGTGGCTGATTGTCCTGATAAGAGAAAGGAGTCATCAGACAAGAAAGACTCATCAAAAAGGCAAGAAGGAGAAATCCTTTGTTGCAAAGAAGGAAAAGAGCCTTACAGATCAATCATCTTCAGAGTCAGAATCTGAAGCTGAAGCATATATTGGACTGTTTTTATATGCTGCAACTGAAAAGGAGTTCATGAAATTGCTAGACTCCAGCCTATGAATAAGAGGATTATCAGTTCATGAGACTGATGGCTGGATCAGAAGAAGACATAAGCCAGAATCAGTCTGGTCCTAGTAAGGTATATTGTCTTTCTATAAATTCATTTTGTAGTACAAGTGCCAATCAGCTTCATCTACATCAAGTGATGTAAGATGGATCTGAATCTGAAGGAGATGTCTATCAGTTGATAGATAAGTATGGGGACTTGTTGCAGGCCCTTAAGAAAAGCAAGAACCTAGTCAAATTCAGCTCAGGAAAATTGCTGATCTTAAGGTTGCTGCAACTAAGTTGGAGAAAGTAATAGATCAAAAGT